>JACJUM010002971.1:7397555-7440959 GCA_020976665.1 Heortia vitessoides
AAACGTTAGTATTTTCTATAACGCTAATGAAACTAATTATTTACGTTTTGAATTTAATAGATATTTACTTTAAAGATGCTCGTTTCTGTCTCACACAAGATTGTTTTTACATAATTTGTAACGTGTAGTCTTTCCATTAGCCATTTACTAAAGTAAAAAAATGTGACGTCCGATAATTTACTTTATAATTTTCGCTTTATTTGCCCCCCCCCCATGATCGGCAGAGACAGTGTTTTCTGTATGTGTAGGTATATATAATGTATGACTTAAAATATTATTCTTTTTATTATCTATTATTATTCTTTAGATTAAGACATTTAATATTTTAAAAAAAGATTGCCGAAACAATCGCGAATAATAGCATTAGGAATAATCTATAAAAAAGTTTCAGTGCCTCTATAATTCCGTAAAAAAAGTTTCTACTTCCCACTTAACAAAATATGAATACTGATGAACGCGTCAAAGCAACGCCCCATTAAGAATAATCGCCAGCTACCGTATCCGAGGAGGCTTGTATGGCGAAGTTGGTAATCCTCATAGCGCATGCCTGGTACAAGGTAGCTGGTTCATTAATCACGGAGGAGCCACCAACTTTGTCTATTCAACTGAGACTACACCTGACTCTGTATTTTCTTTTAACTTTTAAGCTTTGTTCGTAACTTTTGATGGACTTTGAGTTTTAAGTAAGTTGAATAGTAATATATCTTGAGCCGGCAAACGATGCCTTATCGCGTTACCGAGCGTACGCCACGGCTTGTATCGCGGATGGAATTATTCAAGTTTCATACTTTTTGCTGTCGGTAATCAAATTTTGCCAAACTCAAGACCTGAATTTGTTGGACGAGTTTTGAGAATAAAATGTCGCCCAGTAATTCAAATCTCGTCTCGGTTTACGCAACACGTTAAAAACAAAACGTAACGTAATAATGTTTAAAACTTGTAAAATCCAATTCGAGACTCGGGTAAATGAAATGAAAACCTATAACTTCAAGATCCAATCTCGATCAAATTGAATTATCATGATTATTTATTAACCCCACGTCAGACACTCGCTATAACTCCGAGTGAGCACCATTACGGTCTAAATCAGAATTAGTTCCACCTTATTGCCGACTTGAGAATTTTTATCACGGCTAAAGCAATCAGGGCGCCAATCATTTCCCTCATAATGACTCGGCGGTCGTAAAATTTGAGCATTGCGCCAAAATGGTGGCACCATTAAAATTCTCTCCCCATCGTTATAACTGGAGTTATCGGGCACCGATCCGGGACAATCGCCATTTCCATCTCAATCTCCCCGGGTCCGTTAGTTTTCTTTTTTAAATCGCGTGTTAAGGATTTGGCGCGAATACGTGAAGGGTTGCCCGCCCCTGCCCACCCCCTCATATGTCCTCATCTCCGAACGCGATTTAGTGCCGAAACGATTTTCCCCTAATAAATAGCAGAGTTAGCAGTACGCCTCTAATACTAATTCGATGATCTTGTTTTATAGTTATAGCCGGTCGCAATCGTGTTTGGCCTTCTCGGACCGTTCGCCGGTCGTCTTTTGTCTTTGATAGTTCGCCCAACAAGGCCTACTGTATTCTAGGAAACAGTTTCGAACATTTTCACCGACTGAAAATGACAGGCAAGTTATCATTTAATGATCGGACTTGTAATTAATAGTTACATGTTACCAGTAGACATGAACATACACGAACAATAATAGAAACCATGTGCCTAGATTGAATGAATTTACCAAAAAATATCTGGGAGCTAAAGAAATGAGAAACGGGAATCAAATCATTTTCGTTTTGTACCTGTACCGAATCATTGCTTCTCTTCTGCCATTTTTGTCTTACTTTATTTATATCTTTTTGGTTTCTAATTTTGGATCATGCTTCATTTAATATAATTGAGCCTTTCACTTCAAGGCTTCACCAGTTCTTTGGTCTTCCACTATTATTCTATTGTCTATAAATTCCCAACCAGAGGAGTTAAAAATATTATACTTTCATCATCATATCAGCCCCAAGACATCCACTGCTGGACATAGGCCACCCCAAGTAATCTCCAATAGGACCGGTTGTATGCGTTGTATGATCGTTTGTCCATCTTGCGGGTGGGCACCCTACACTGCTTATACTTATATCCTACTATACTTTCATACATATATTGAATCCCCAGACAGACAGAAACACAAATATTCATCACATAAATATTTGCTGTGGGTGAAGATCGAATCCATGTCCCTTGGCGCACAAAATATGGACGGTCGAACACAATTTCAATGGCATAGAATATAGTTATCTTTCATGCCAACGAATTCTAAGTTCCAGCACAATAATATCCGCTAGTTAAAAATAAAAAGTTATCATGGAAAACACATGACGCCCCGTACTCGACATTGTGTCTGCCTCAATTTTATTCAGAGCATGCATTACAACAACGCTCTGTGTTTTATCATCCCCGCAAAGCCGGCAAACTAGAACCCGAATGTGAGAGGAACGGGGAACTGCACAGTACTCGTGCCACCTGACCTTATTTGTAAGTTTCCGCGACAATAACTTCGTTAGTAATACTACAAACTTTGTATTGTATCCACGTCAAAGTTGAGACAGAACATTTTACCGGAAACACGGGGACGCTGCAACTTATACTCGGGGTTATTCATATATCTTAATGCTATACTTTTATAATAGCTTTTAAAGGCGTTTAAATAAAAAAAAATCGTTTTTTGTTTGATGTTAGCCTTGTTAGTTTCGGCGACTGTTTTAAAAATTGAAAACAAATTGAAAGGTTGAAAATAAAAAAAGTTCTTTTCTTCAAAATGTAACTATTATAAAATAATATAATTGCCGCATTTGTAAAAAAAACAATCTCTCCGGCTTTGCACTAGGATTCATTGTGTAAGTTGTTTGTTAAACTTATTGTTGTACTCGTTACCTATAGGTATTTCAAAAGAGTACAATAATAGATAATAGTTAATATTAAACGACAAACTCAGATGATTCCACAATTAGGCCCACGTATCTATAGAAATCTTATTTTTATTAAACTTGTTTTATTGTGATTTTGATATGGCAAATCTTTAGGCGGGCGAGTTGTAGAAAACTCCCCTAATCTAAGAACGTAGCAGGCAGTATGAGCGTAATAAGCATGGGGATCAAAGCGGGAAAATCGTTATTCGATGATAAATTCAGATTAACATTCTTCCACCACCTTTAGCCATATTTCTAAAAAATCTGCTTCGACATTGTGCTAATATTTCCATTAACAAAAAGATTTTTTTCTAAAAATTTTTTGTCACATCCATTAAAATACCAATTGGACGAACAGAAAAATATCTCAAAAAACTCTATTACCCACAGAAACCATATATTCCGCAGAAAGGAACAACCATTGTCATCAAAACACAATACGAACTAAAAATTCGCCGTTGCAACTCTCATATATGTAAAATAATGCGGCCGATATATCTTTAACCTCGCGGGGGTAGGGGAGGGGGTGGCCGCCGCCACCCCGACTTATTCCGATATAATCAATAACTTAGTGAGATCCCCTTTGCATCCGGCCGTGTGACAGTTTCTCCATCCAAGGGTTGTTTTACTTTTTTGTTCAAACAGCCTGATTAGAGACGGGGACCTTTTTGAAGTTGATGTCGTTTTACGAATGGCTTGCGATCGGTGTAGCTCATTTTCGATAATAAGTGTTTGCCTTTTGATTTTATGTACGTAAATATGTAAATGTTAGTTTTGGAGTAGGAAATCGTTACCTTTGTGCTCTTGCTATGATTGTTTCTTGTTAGTACTGACTGAATAATGTATATCAGAGCAGCAACTTCACGCGCCTTCTTGAGACTCTAATATTACATTTCAATTTATTTCAATGAAATCTCATCTTTTTTCTTAGAATTAAGGAGTCATATTCGCTTAGATTTGATCCTAATTAAATTTTTTTTTATGTATCATACGTGTGATAAGCTAAACAAATTACTATGTTAAAATATAATATTACTTGCCGGTGATTATATGTTGAAATTGAAATCAAAACCTTTTAGCGAACAACAGGATCTAAATATGTTAAATATTTTTTAAAAGATCCACACACAAACATGAAATTCTAATTGTGATTGATCTTCGAAAAATCTTGGATATGTCTCAAAATAATGCATGTAACCTGCAGCTACACGTACTCGTACAGAGCATGTCAGTCATGTTAGCAAATGATGCCGTATGGATATGCACGACTTACGTTGGCCGATATGAAGTTAGGCGCCGTAACAATATCGTTCGCTTATTAAACACATTTGTATTCATTACTATATAAAAAACTATATTCTCCTCCGCCGTGGTGTACCGACGGAGTAGAATAGTACCTTCCTTAGTATCAGGTGTCGTAAGAGGCGACTGACGTACCGGGACTAACAGATGGCGGTATAACTATCCGAAACAGAGCAACTCAAATACTACAGGGTGGGGATGGGCAGCAGCATCTCCATTGTGAAAGATGCGCTCTGCGATTGCCTCCACGCTTGCCCAGCGCGGCAATTATGGGCAAAATTCCCCTTATATTGGGGGGCATATGTCCAACAGTGGACAAATAATTAATTTGACTAAGGTGTCGGGATTAGAACCTGCACTCTCTCTTTCCAGAGAAACGCAGTACCAATTTTGCTGCAGAGGCGAATTTTCATAGTTTTTTTTCTTGCAAAGAGTCAACACCGTATCCACAAATGGTAATTATTTAAGTATATGTTGAACACACGATTATGTAAAAGTGATAATACAAAATTTTTTGCCAACTTTAGTTCAATTCCAAATTTGCTTACCGGCACAACAAACGGTCGTGTATGCGTACTACGTGGGCAAGACTTTCATTCGATTACTCTTTACGTTTTCAAGTCTCACTTGAATTTAGATGAATTATTTAATGGACTACGACTGGCTTAACTTTGAGGGATGAAGACAGGAGTATTCGTCCTTTGACTGCTGTAACGGAAGAAAACGTGCTAGCAGTGAAAAATTTGGTTTAACGAAATAGGAAAATTAAATATCAGGAAACTCATCACGGTGTATCTAAGGTAGAGCTTTTATAATAATATACCCTCCAATCTTCATATACCCATCCCCACACTCTTTTATTTCTACCTAAACAACATAGCTAAACAACAGTGCTCGTTTAGGTGTAGCAATGTAAGTGTATTCCAGTTTGAACATACGAAGCTGGCGGGTACTCTGTACTTAAATTATATTTGTTAGTCCCTATCTCATGCGCCAAGGGTTGTAGGTTCGATCTCCACCTGTGACAAACATTTACCTACATGATAAATATTAGTGATTTTTCTGTATGTGGGTGTTCTATGTTTTTTTTTATTATTAAAAGTAACAATACATTCAATATTGACTTATGGTATTCCTTAAACGTCTTGGGTGTATTTTAGTACCTGGACATTTTATTCCTCCACGTTAACCAAGAACGGATGTTATAATTCAAACTAATCACTTAAACATATAATTAAGATAAAGAATAACTAGAGAACGATTCAATATGACATCTATCTACACCAATATATTTCAGAACTATTATAATTTTAGTTTTACATTTGTGAATCCTCTGTCATCTGATATCTGTACACAAGTGCTTTAAACAACTATCTCAAAGTACGGTTATTCTATGAGGTGTTGTATGTATTAATTATTATTTTATTGTTTAAGATCCTGGGTCCAGTTCTTTGAGGAGGTTCTTGTATTGGGCCGAAGCGAACTCGTAGAGTCCTTTGTATTTATTTATCATAGGTATACTTATAGATTACAGTCACAACTTTGGTACCATTTATCCTTTGAAATGGATACATCTACTAGATGCCGTCTGTAATATTTTTTAGTTCGCATGCGAAGCGCTAGGAAATGAAGTAGCGTCAGTATATGCGTCTATAGGTTGTGGTGACGTTTACCATAACGGGGCTCTGTGTTTATATGCCACCGAGATAAAAATTTGTAGATCTGCAGTGTTCGGTATCCTACATACATTTTTGTATGAGTGATTATTATTTTACGCGGACAATACACCTTTCATATGAAAATGTTTTACGACACTGTTCTTATATACAATAAATATTTTGATAAATGACATTATCAATTATAAAATATGAGCCTAGACTTGTGTCAGTTACGAGTAATATAATAAATTTATGCAATTTATTTGATACTTACAAATAAATTACACGAGACCGGAATTAGAGATAATATAACATATTAATGATTTTAGTCATTTTGCAATTAACAATATTTAGTTTTGCGAAAATGGACGGCATTGATATCAAATTGCAAGAATTTTGATCAAAACTATTATCAATATTTAGTGTTTTTGTAAGAACATATATAAACTAACATATATATATATATAGCTAAGAGTGTGGTACCAATGCAGATGACCTTCGAAAGAGGTCAACCTCATGTGAAATATTCTACCTAGAATAGGGATTAGATAATATGTATTTTTGAAGGTTTGTATCGAATATACACAAAAATTGTTGAACCGATTTGAAAAAATATTTAATTAAAAGAACGCTACGTTATCAGCGACTACTATATGCAACATATTTTATCCTTGTACAGGAACTACTCACTGAAACCGCGGTTAAACTAGTGTACGGGTGCAATGAGTGTAACAAATGGTTACTGTGAGTTAGTTATCCCTAAACGATAGACATATACCATCGCGGACTTATTTGTAGACTTTCTAAGGTGTACAATACTGAAGTATATTATTTTGATCTATTTAACATCAGATAAACTCTAATATTTTCAACGTTTTTTTACTACATTATGCTTGTATAAACTTACTTTCCTTTTGAAACAATCTATCTATTTAAAACCGCATCAAAATCCGTTTCGTTGTTTTAAAGATTTAGCACTCCGTCGCGAAAGGTGCGCTCTGCGATTGCCAACACGCTTGGCCAGCGTGGCAATTATGGGCAACTTTCCCCCTTCCTTGGGAGGCCTGTGACCAGCCGTGGTTGAAATGATGCAACAAATACGGATTGGCTAAAACTGATAGTCTCGAAAATCTTGTAACCATAATCTAACCCAGAATCGAAAATCTTACGAAAGTAATGTCTTCTGTTCGAAGGTAGTTGTTTGTACTTACCTTACAAAATGATAGTATAGAAAAACTATCTTGCGAATTCATCTGATTTGGTGCGTGATAGCTTAACGGAAATTACTGTTTACTGTATCTGCTGGATTCTGTTAAGCTTAACACTCGTGAAATGGAATATTGTTTCTCTTTATAAGTTTTAAATTTTAAGGTTTTTTTACATGTTATGTTTTTTGCTATGTGGGGCCGTTACAAATATTGGGAGGACTTACTCTATATAGGGAGGATTTACTTTTAATTTTAGTTCATGAAGAGGCACACGTGGCGGGTTAAGCTAATTTAAAATATAAATCTTTGGAATGGAGCAACGTATCTTCTATGTTGCATACGGTGTTAATAGACTTAGAAATGGTCTTAGAATCTTCGCCGCATAGCTATCACACACCATCCCGGTAACGACGCGAGCGGCATATTTTGCATACATTGGCATATCTTTTTAATGCATTAGCCGATTTTAATCATTCAATTTAATACCTATTTACAAGTATTAAAGCAGTCTTAATAAAAAAGCATATAAGGATTAATATAACGACATTAATAAAAATTGTGGTTATAGTATTCACAATAGGTGGACATATTTTTTTTAAATAATACTATATGTTTTTTAATATTGTAGATCATGTTTTTGATCTATCATTTATAGTTTCCACAGAAAATGCGATGGACGTCATTTTATGACACTTCTTTCGAAACTATGATTACATTATTGAAATTCTAATAGGTTACTAATATTTTCTAATAAAAAATTGTAACATGAGCTTCCGGAATAATGAATATCTAATAGTGCAAGAATTATCGAAATCGGTCCAGTCGTTTTTGAGTTTATTTTTGCCAAACATACAACATTACCTATTTATAATATTAGTGAAAATAATTTTCTGATGAATGCGATGGCGCCGATAGTTGTGATCCTGTCTTATGCGCTAAGAGCCGTGAGTTCGATCCTCACCCAGGACATATTTTTCATTATACATACATAATACATATTTGTTAAATAAGTATGAGAATTTTATTTGTGATTCTTGTTTTGTTTGTGTTGTCTGATGCATTATGTGACTCATCTCGAAGTCACACCGACATATAAGATATGTTGATTTCAGTTCGAGATCACTTTTTATTTTTTTTTCCAATGATCCCATGAGATTTGAATAAAAAGTATGTACTTTTTTATTACTCTTGATCATACAATCCGCGTAAAAGTAAGAGTTACTGCAGTCTATAGTCATAATATCACAAGGGTATTACTAGCGCGTTCCCAACCTGGTGACTTGAAGATATGATGTCACATTACCCTGTACTTTCACTGCTTCTCTCACCCTTCAAATACGAACACTGCTATAGAAATAGATGAGAGTGTGGTACCAATGCAGACAACCTTTGTAAAGGTCTAAAGGTTTCTGCCGAAAATATGATGTTTATTACTTTATATTAGATAAAATACGAAATGCTAAAACTTAGCAATATTATTGCTCTTATATTGGAATAAAGTAAAGCCTAGTTATTTTTAATATTTATAGCAATTAAAGTACCAGTAATCAAATAATGAAATAAGTACGTTCTTACTTGTTTTTAGCAATAAATTAAATAACATAAAGAATTATAACGTTTAATTTTAAAGTTAGTTTATGAAAAATAACATTGTAACAGTTAACATGAGGCCTCATAAAAAAGGTCTTCTGCATTGATATCTCAATAGCTCTCTATCTTTGCGATCATCAGGGAATTTACTTTATTTTACAGGAAATCTTTCACAGTTCAAGTTGTTCAGTTGTGGAATGCGCTTCCTTTGTCGAACAGACGCGCGCAATCACTGCCCATTTTTCAGCGAATGAAAAAGGAGTATTACCTGTCTTTGTAGTTGTTGCTTGCATATTATTTTTTATATTCTCCTCTTTTGTATGTATATGTGTGTTAGAGAACGTTTCCCTTTACATATTTTGATTGTTTATATTTATACATAAATTTATTATTATACCCCTCAAACTGTCTTATAATTGTTGTATTTCTTTTCTGTCCAAAGGTTGCCTGGAAGAGATCACTCTATGCGATAAGGCCGCCTATTGTACTGTACTGTTGTATATTTTCCTATGTTATTTAAAGGTGTTGTTTATGGTTTGTACAATAAAGAATATTATTATTATTACCATCTCAATCTCACCTTATTCTACCACCAAATAGCAGTGTTCGCATCGCTATGTTCTGATGAAGTCTCAAGAGTGGCAAGTCGCAAGTGATATTTTTATAATATCAAGAGCGTCTATAAAAATATTTTAAAAAAATTACACAATGACTGATATATTGATTGACCAGACTCCGAAATAAGTAGTTTAAACCGCTTATCAGACGGATTTAAGCGAATATCAGACAACAGAGAAATAAGAAATACTAATTAAATACATTTTAAACAACCAGGCATAGAACAAACATAAATATTCATAGTATAAATGTTTGTCCTTGGTGGGGTCGAATCCACGACCCTTGGCGCACAAAATAATATCATTACCGAATGCGTCATCGAGCTGGTATATGTTTGTAACTGTTTGTTTAAAATTTACTTCTTTGTCTTGTGTGTTGAATAATCGTTTATTTTTTATATGGCTGTACTCAATCAATATTAATATTGGGATATCGAAAGTACGCCTGCCTGTCTGTTTGTTCACGCCTAAGCCGATAAGAGAAGAAATGCATTCAGACAGTTTTTGATTTAAGGAAAACAATTGTTCTCTTCCCTAAGGACGTAGTAAAAAGATTAGTCCATTCATGCATTCCACATAGTTGCGGGCAGAAAGCTAGTTTCTACATAAATATATTACTCCTTTATCTATTTTGCAATATTTCATTAACTAGTCATGGTCTCAAAAGAATAAAAAAAATAAAAACAAGGTCTCTCTACCAGCCCTATTGGAAACCTCAAGGGTGGTCCAGGAGGGAATGTCTAATGGTGTGATGACGTTTCTGGGAATCGAACCCAGAACTCGATTTAAAATTTTATAAAGTGTTACTAAACTAGAGATATAATATATACTATTTTAGTCAATTGCCCTAAAGTCTTATTGTTGATTCTCATTTTTCAGTACATTTGCTATTCCCTTCTAAGTTGTAAGAGATGTTATGTTAATGTGGAATATTGTGTTGATATGCGACTTTTTATTTTAGCAAATGGAAAATATATATAATTAAAAAAATATACATGTTCACAATTTCCAAGTAACATTTTGAATTTGTTGCCGAACTTTTATTTTGTTACTTGTTCATGGACTCCTCATACAATTACAATTATTAGATTCTATATATGGGTCAGTTCTTAAAGGATTGTTATTCATCTATTCAGTTTCCTGAAAAATATATCAATTAATTCTTTAATTCTGTTTATATATTCTTTACTTTAAATATTTTCATAAAGATAACTAGACTAAAAACTTTCCATATTATATTAGAAACTTCTTTCAAGTTAGCTTTTTCTCCTACATTTCAAATTAATATTTTTTTAAGGCAAGGCAATGTAATGAAAACAGAATTTAAAACGAAAAGAAATTTTAAAAAGATACTATTATTTAATATAAGTAGTTGCAGTTCATTCTTTACTTTGTGCATCGTAGTAATTACTATTTAGTATTAATTTTTATTATTACTCTGTTTTATAAACTATTGTGCTAGCAACTAATTATTAAAACTATTATTGTTGTGACGCTAATAATAATATGATAGATAAACTACAGAGAAAAATTATACGATTTTTTTCCATTAAATTTGCCACAAATATTAATATTTCAATTTAAACTCAGGCTTTTTGTTTTCACACATTCATCTAGCATTACAGATAGCTTTTGATATTGCTAATTATTTAGGTTTGACTATACTTCTAATGCAATTTCAAATGCTTCTAATTTATTCAAAGTATTACGAATTAGTTTTTGAAATAAAACAAATTACAATTTATTAGGCTTTATATTTTTTCCAACTGTTACCTTTTACTTACCATTCATTTGGGATCATATATTTTATATTTCGGGAGCATATCCTTAGGCTCTTTTTCTATTACTTCATAGACAATCTCGTACACAGGTATAAAAAATAAAACTCCAGTATTTGATAAACTAACTTTGAGTTTATTTTTACCATTTACACTTGACAATGTATTCATAATCTGCTGTCGTCTACGGGTGTTGCTCGTAGGCGCGTAGCGCGCGCTGTGGCTACGCACACGTCATGCTCACCAACGAAAACTAATCGCTACGAAACCATCTATGAACACACATAGACGTGCTACGAAAGTAATACAACTATCGGCCAAGTCCCGCGCAAACGTGTTAAGCTTGTCATACTTCGAGTCTCTAGTATTTCTTTCTTTATGTGCAATTACTTCATTGCTGTTTCAAATGCTGCTCGAAGTCAGTACTCCTTAGCACCCTCTTGCGGAACTCACGCCCGATTTCATAATTAAATAAAACCTATAGGTATACATTACAGTCTGATTATGATAATCGAAAAGTTTGATCGTATAACGTCACAGTTTAACATTTAGGAACCGGTATATTTTTCTAGTAAAGAATTTTAAAATAATTTTTAGTATTACAATACAGTTATTAGGAACTATGATAGACGTGAGTGCTACCTTCGTCATAAACTTATAATTTCGCAACGAATATACTTAGCTTAGGATTAGGAATTGCAGACGAAATATATCGAGAATAACAAAATAATATTAAGTCACAGTGAGAATGTACAAATAATAAATCTAGGAGGAGAATAGCCAACACAAATAAACAAACAACATGCCCGTGGCGGCACCTCTATTAGCAGATACAACAGACTAATCCGAATTAATCTTAAATATTAAAATTTGTATTCGGAAAGTATAGTGAAACTCTAGATGCGATAATATTGAAATATACATAGGAACCATGATTCATTCCGCGGGCTCACAACCGCGGAGACAACATCGCACTACCGACATATCCACCTACGCTAACTCAAACTTACGATTACAAACCGATCAAAATGAACCCTCAATGGAACGCTACACCGTCGATGCACTCCAAGCGATGGAGATTTGCGAACATAACTTAACAACAAATTTTACAGGCTATGTGTATAGACTAAACTCATTAACGAAGTAATCAAAGTAATTGTGTTGTAAACGCGCGCCTCGCGTACAGCCGCCGTTGCGGCACTGCCTCCCCGCGACCCCGTCTCCAATATCGCAGACCGGCTTATTTGTATCTGAAGGGTATTGGAAAACGATCTTCGGTCTGAATCGATGCACACATCTCGATATTACTTTCTTTAGAATTGTCTCTGATGACTCGGTTCTGATGCCAATTTTTCATTTCAGTTGTACATATCTGGATATTGAATGTTTTCAGTAATATATCGAGGTGGGGCCGTAGAGGGATGCGAGCGATAAGGGGACGCAATGCGAGCGGGCGACGGCTGTTGCACATTTATAGATATACATAACAAGGACCGCCGGCAACCGGTGGAATAAAACATTGCACTTTATAAAAAAGCAAACTCAATTTTGTAGTAGGATCCACTCGTAGATAAAATATTGTAGTACACTCCGCTAGATAAAATGTAAATATGTAAAATTTTAAATAACGTGATCTGTGCCATCGAAAATATAAGGGACTCCACGCACACTATAAAGTAATGAATATACATGCGGGGGAGGGCGGCCGCGGGGGCGCCGGCGCCGCACCGCGCGCGCATGTACCTCCATGCCTTTCGACTCACTTACGCCACTACTAATAATCATTACAATATCAATAAAAATTCAAGAATCACACTTAGTTCCAAAATAAACTCACTTGTTTGCGAGGTAGGCTGGGCGCTGGCGCGCAGCCCGAGTTTCGAGTTCGTTCGTTTTGGAAAAGTTGCTACGATAATAAATATTATAATTAACTGTTACCAATAAGCCTACGCGGTGTCGCGTCCCCGCGGGCGCCCGCGAGCGGTAGGTACCTACCTCGGTAGCCCGCCGTCGCCTAGCCTTCCGCGACAGGCGCACAACGGCGCCGGCCGGTGCCGTCCGGTGCCGCGCGATGCCGTGCGGACCTGCTCTACTATGGTGAATGTATCGGCGATGACACGTCCCGCGAGAGAGGACGACCGCTCTACTGCCTAACATACGTACCTAACTTCGCTTCATGTTTAAAAAAATCATATACGTATATCACTATATATATCTTCATACATTTACGATGCGTCAGGAACTTCTTACGAGAACGTATCTATGCCTAAAATTAGAACGATTATATGTATGTATTACATAGCTTTAAACAATAATTAAATCGTAATTATCAATATCGATAATATTATATGCCATAAAGATAGGAACTTGCTTTCCTGGGAGTTGATGGTAAGGGTAGAGACGCGCCGGGGCGGCCGCGGCCGGGAGCTCCGCAACGATAAACGTATATAATAAAACCTGTCTAACGTATGATATGAAGTGCGGGCTCGGCGCGGCCGCGCCGGCGCCGCCGCCGCCGCCCCCCAGTGCGCGGCGCGCGGCGCGGGGCCGACCGGAGGAACTCGCGCGAGTCTCCGCGTCTCAACGACTTTATTATAAAAACGGGACATTGCCGGCCGGCTCCCCGTTAACCTATACTTAAACGACTACAAGCTTTAAATATAACTAGGAAAGTGCCGCATCCACGGCGACATTCATCAACGTAAAGAAGCGTTAAGAGCTAATAGTGAACTGCTGCGTTGTCGGACAACGGAGAGAGCGAGGGGCTCTCATAGTAGTAACTATACATTTCGTGTGTTTAGGATTAGTGGCCCGCGCTTGCCAGCGGCAGTTCGCCGGGCGGCGGAAAGCGGGGCCCGGGCGCGCAGAAGCCAGCGTTGGGCTCCTTCGGGGTCGCGGCGTCCTGCGCCGCGCGCGCTGCCAGGAGGGTTATCTGGTTGACGACGTCCTCCATTTCGTGAGTGAGCTGCTCCGGCTGCTGAGGGATCTGCATAGAGGGCGCCATGTTCCTCATGTGGGCTTCCGTGTCGGCGTGCCGGCGGAACTCAAGAGCGGTGCGGAACCGCTCGCCGGGGCATGTCCGGCACTCGAGGGCCGGCTGGACGACGCGGATGACTCCTCGGGCTGCCTCTCGACCTGCATAGCATGAGCGCGCCTGGTGAGCCTGCAGTGGCGTCGGCGACGGGAACGCTACTTTGCAGTGCTTGCAGACGTAACACAGGTCGAAGTCTAGTTCCCGAGCGCCCACCGGCGGCTCGGTCGCTGGCGGCGGCAGGCGCAGGGTGGAGGCGCCCGGGTCGGAAGCAATGTGGCGGATCTGCTCTAAGGTCGTCGCTGGCAGCTGCAGCACGCTGGCGCCGTTGCCCGTTTCCACGATCAGACCCTGCGGTTGCGGCTGCATCGCATTCGGATTGCCACCTGTAACAATGAAAAGTAACCCAAGGTTTGACATTTGCATTAAATATTTTCATAATCTAGCTTCTTGCATCTATTGTGTATAATGATATAAGCGGATTCAACAAGCCGCCCGGCTGACAGTGCGAACAATCCGAACATTTACAGTGCGAAGAGGAGTGACGGCTCACGTACGATACTCGAGTGCGCTGTAAAGGGGTTAATCCACTTACAGCGAGGGTCAACCCGCAACCGTGAACCTTTCAACCTTTACACTATTCATACTGTTCTTTAACTTCGTCCTTGTAGTTTTTCAGGAAAATTATCGTAGCAACCAATTTTTTTCATGTATTTTTCGGATTGTGCTCATGCTTGGTTAATGTTTGGAAAACAAAATCTTATACAGTGTCCTCAAAAAAATATCAATGTGCCAATTCTAATTTCGCGCACTAAACAAAAACCAGTGCATAATCTACTCAATCTTAGAAAACAACGAGGTCCAAATTGGGTGTTCCATTGTTCGCGAATGGCCTTAGCACCAGATAAACGCTGTTTACCTTACGGCCGGCCGATTGAACATGCGTGATGCGTTTCTAACGAGGCCCGGCCGCCTCGGTAATTGATTCGGTGGCTGCTTTATGCGCCTTATATTCACGAATGCATAATACATAGGTCTCGACTCGACGTCCAGTTTTATGCTGGTACCCAAAGTGGGGCTTAGCAAAACTGAAAGAATAATGGCGCTCAGATGTTCCAGATAACAATAATTCGATTCTTTTTACGGTAATAATTGGTCATATTCTCGGTTAAAAGAAAAAAGGAAATCTTCAAGTAATTATGGAAAGCTCTAAAATGAACTTTGCAGTACAGTAGAAAGTCCAGTGTGAATGGTTCTAAACTTGGCGGGAGGAAGGTTCAGTTAATCTGACAATAGTAGCTCACAGATAAGCTGAACTAAGCAACCGTTTCTTCGACGCGATCCCGCCTTAATCTCATGCGGGGATCTGTATAATCCCGTGCGAAACGGAACGTAGCTTTCAATCAACCTTTCAACAATCGACTCTCAATGATTGGACGGTCGTGTTCCACCTAATGAGGGCTTAGGCAAGGCCTTAGTCATACGCATGTCACGCTCGGTACTTGCTAATGATTACCATACGTATAACCGGACAATTTCTCACTGCATACCCTTATAGGCTTTGGTTTAAAGGTCATAATTCATTAAGCGATATTCGGTTGCCAAATCTAGAGTACTCGACGCATAAACTAGTATACAAGTATGAGGTATGCTCTCATAAATAATAGACCATTGTTGTCTTTAAGCTTTACTAATTAAAAGATTACATTTTTGTGGTAATTAAGAAACTTGTAAAGTGTCTATCAAATTAATTTTTACGAGCCGGATTGTACTCACGGGTTTTTTCAGAAAATCCAAAGCCCTATGAATGCATAATTGTACACGGCGAACTATTTATCGGTGGTCTCGGGCACAAAGCCAACAACGTGGCCCTGACGTTAATTCGCAACCCTTTCTGCCAATTAGTATCAAAATAGCCACACTATTGTGCCACACATAGCACCTAACTATTTAAACAACACAGACTAACCTCGACTTTAGGCTGTAGACTTTAGAGTTTTGTTTGTCTGAGTGTTGGATTGATCAGGTCGGCTACTTTGCCCACTGGCTAGGTTTTAAGTCAAAGGGCTTCTTAATCCGGACTTGTAGGTCGTTACGCGTTATTATAACGCGGGTGAAGTCGGCTATTTCTTTGCTCATTTACATCTCATTAAGGATGCTATTATTGGACTAAAGGAGTTTGGTATAAAGGTTTTCAGCACGCTTTATATGGGTTCGCTCACACCTTAACAGGTGTGCTAATTTACCGGATTTATCCATTCCAGCCGCTCACAAGCACATAGCATTATAAACTTTGGTATTGTTTTATTTACTTTTGTTTTAATAGTATTATTCAATAATATAAGTTCATTCAATAAACACAAAGTGATTTTTCCACTTATTGAAATAGAAGTAAAATAAAAATCAACTCGCGTGGTCCGATAAATGATTACCACCTACAGAACCGTTGCCTTCTTCCCCTCACTCCATCAACAGTTGGTCGGATGCGACGTTTATTAACAACATCAATTACTTGGTATCCCTATTCGGTAGCCCTTAAGTCCAGATGGAGCGATACAAGACATCCTTGATGGATGGTAATTAAACTAGACCGGCGGCTGACCTTGTTCGCTGCTTAAGGAGGCGCTTATGTCAATCTGATGAGGCTGGAGTATTTTCGTTAATGGTTGCTCTTATCTTGTCTATGCGTGTAACGTAGCGGGATCTCGCTATCTTTGCGACCCGTTTTATTAACGATGAGAATGAAACATTTCTTCTAATCACACCGATGTTGTTTTATTTCTTGGGAAACGTTTCTAAATCCCTTCTACCTTTAACTGCATAACATTATTAAAGATACTGATTCAATGGTGTTCCTGGAAGATGAATCCCGATAATTCCAAATGTTAACATTTTCCTACGACTTTGTATTTGCAACCAATCATGGCTGAAATCAGCCACTAACGTCGTTGGATTCCAGGCAATTCTGGAAGCGTACTAGGTGATTTCCATACAATCTTTATCTAGGTATCAATCTCAGTGCATTATGAGACGCGTTGTCGAGCCGTGATCTTGGGACAGGTCGGACGGGACAGTTGGGACGGCTAGCACTGGGTAGGGGCGTCCCGTCAACGTCTGAGGAGGAGCAATTAGGAAAACGACAGAGTAGTGGACTCAGACTTGTTTATAGGTCTCTTACTAAACATGGTCAAACTTCCCGATAAATACTAAACTACTTAGGGAAATCTATTTGGCAACTTTATAAAGCTAGGATTAATATAAGCTGTAATTCATGTTTCTTACTTCTTTCAAGTAATTTTAGTTATTTGTAAGTAGACAATAAATATAGTATTAAGCCTAATTAAGGTTTTCCTTTATTTGAGCTGTAATTATAGAGCATCACTTAGCTTTTATCATTTATTTATACAACCAAAATAAACCGAAGTGTACACTTATGTTTAACTTAGTGCTGTATCTTGTTCAAGATGCCCAGACGCCAGGACGTATAATATGTGCACCTGATAATTCGATTACAGCAAGTAAGCACGGTACAAAGCGGATTGGCGATATTACGCTCGTCGCATGCGCCGGCAAAACGACCAACACCTAGGGTTTCACCTACTTACAGGGTGTCAAGACTTATGTAAAGATGATAAGAAGTTTGCGTATAACACGTACGGAGTGAGATGGACATGTGCTATGTAGGAGGCTGTTTTACTAATGTCTTTGATGATATCGATAATAGTTGAGGTAGGCCTCATAAAGAGGTCGTCTGCATTACCTCTTTTTCACCTATTTCTACCAAATAGCAGTTCGCATTTCTGTGTTCCGGTTTGAATTGTTAGAGGAGAAGGAAATTACTAATATGCATAATATCTTCGAGTCATAAGGTTGGCTACTCGCTAGTGATTATCTCTATGATATCTATAGGCTGCAGTGACGCTGACTATCCAAGTATCTAGGTCTGTATAAAACTTAACTTTTAATTTAACTATTACAACGTATTTAAATCTACCTATATATATATCATAGTAGCCGTAGAAGGAGCTTCTATTACTGATGGACCTCCCCAAAAACTAGGGATTTTTCCATAACTGCCGCGTTGGGCCGGCGTGGTGGTATGCGTAGAGCGTAGCTGTGCCACGGGTATTGCTACTGCCCATGTAGCTACACTGTTTTGGTCTATACAGCCTTCTGTAGGTCTCGGCACCTCAACCACATTTCACTCGTCATTTTACTCTGCTGATATCTGCTGAGTCACAACTGTGTCTATTTGTTAGAAATTTAACTTACTGTTGTCGTAATGCGAGCCAATCGCGCCTTGATAGCTACAGCTTGATAAATTTAAAAGGCAGTATAATACTCATTAAATAAACCACTTAAGTTGCGACGAAATGTGTGACTAATCTCGTTTCACGATATCTAAACTAAATATCACAAGTAACTCAAATATCCCTAAAAAGGTACTACACGTCGAGTTTGTTCTAAAGGAGAAAAGCGAAAACACCATTTACTGCTGGAGCAATTCCAAAGGCCATTAACCAATAATTCCATCGAATATTATATCCATCATGCTAGCGCGCCCGAACCTCCATTATCCCGACTTCCTCCCATTCCCGGCGGAAATCTCACCGCATTCAAATATTTAATTACTTTAGCTCTCGATCGTTTATAAATTCGAGCGGGAGTGCTATCATAAAACGCGCTAATGCCTTATAATTAAAATATTTTCAACAAGCCGTGGCGTAATGGCACCTCCAGCGACGACGCTCCTCTCCGTCGGAAAAAAAACGCATAAAAAATTACATTCACCCCAGAGGACTCACCCCTTGTGTCGGGAAAATCGATTAAAAAGAGGAGCCGCGGGGTGAAGTGGGCTGCGGGGCGGGAGTTTAATATGTACGAAAAAATGCACGACGCCCGGGAGTGAGGGAGAGACTACGCCAAGCGCCTCAGACTGCCTTCAATTTTTATAATTACGTTCATACGTGCGCTGCGCCTCGCCCGCCCAATTACTTATTTAGAATAGTTCCCATCCCGCCACGCTCTCGGGGATTACTTTTTAAATTTTAAAAGAATGCTATGAAACGGAATTGAATTAAACTTCCTCGTACGACGCGAGATTACGGACCTTTGTTTCTAAAGATCATTCGCGCTAACGGCGACGCGGAGTAATAACACGTATTATAACTTTTTCGTTTCCGCGACAAAATCAATTTCCATCAATGACGGAGCTCCAAACTTTTGCACACACACAGCAATCAAGAAAAGAAGGAGGCAATAAGAACGGGATAACCGACTGGAGGACGTTATCTCTGGAGACGGTTTGCAAATGAGCGGGTGACCCACACGCGCGCACCCACACTCACACATGCGCTAATCCCGCGTCCACACATGCCTACGTACATTTTATAAATAGATATCGCTTTTTTTATCCGGGTACAAGAATAGGGGGTTGCCACCCGAAGGAGGAGACCCCTGCGGGGGACGTGTTGGATTTCAGATTGCTACGAACTGCAAAAATGAGGGATGAAAGAAATATAGCTTAAAACGCAGATATTTCCCGGCGTCTTAAGGTGGGGTGGGGGCCGCGGGCGGAAGGGAGTGTGTGGAACAAAGTAGAGTGGCGATATTGAAGCAAAATGAAATGGTAAACGAAGCGTGCGCGTCCGATCTAATGCGAATTTATAATTTGGACATTGCCCTGACGGCACTCTTTGAACTCGGGAGGGTGGGCCTCCAAGGTGGATTTACAAAGAGTGCGGATGTGATTTATAAATAGGGGAGATGTGTGCTGACCGTTCATTTCTGTTAGAGGTTTTTTCCATTAAGCTTTTAGTTCGTTAACAGGAGCGTGCGGTCGTTTTGGCACAACGAGCCTGTTTAGGCGTATCCTCATTGCAGGTTAACGCGTGTGTCCGCCGACCTAATTGCCGCCGCGTCGCCTCTAATCGGGATATGCCACGCTCTAATTGCGACAGATTACCGCGGCCAACATTCTTGTAGAAACGTCACTCGTCTGCGGCCGGCATGATGGCCGGCCTGGCAGCCTATTAGACGGAAAAGGAGATGTCCCCGCTCTATAAATACGTTACAGATGCGCACTGCCCGATCACCATACAATGCGGCCTGATTTGTATAATGTCACCGCTCATACCCGACTCGTCAGGGTGCGCTCGACAGTAGCTAAATAAAAATAATATGTCTCGCGGGCCGCATGCAGAACACGCGCTGTCACGTTTTTTGTGCCGCATCGGGTTGTAGCGAGGAATGCCGGCTCTGCACGGCTTCATCTACGGCGGCTTTATTACCGCAGTTAAGTGCGACAATTGCAACTCTTGCTAATTCGCTAATGAGTTATGTAGGTGTAGCGCGGGCGAAATAAACGTTTAACGTCTAACAGCACGCATTAGTAATAACTAGATAAAAAGTCTCCAGACATAAATGATGCAATCGTTTATCGTCAGCTGCGATAGATTTACTGAGGCTACGTGACGTCGTCGCGTACGGACAAACAAAACAGTGCCGCCTAAGCGGAAAAGTGAAAATTGCGTACGTGAACTGGGAGAAAAAATATTAAAAATTAATCAAGAGCCCGAGGCAGGAGTGGAAGGGGGCACATGTGTCGACAAAAAACCTCCTCCTCGACCGGGCACGTGCGAAGAGCCGTTACGGCCCCGTTCCGGCCCGAGTTAAAAGTTCCTCCGGACAAACAGAGGATTTGTCACAATTACGGCGGGCCGGCGCGTCCCTACTTGATTAAAACCTAAATCACGTGACGTGTTTACAGCCGCGCCGGAGGTGTTTTCAATTTGCCGACTTCTGGACTCGCCATTGGCGTTCCGGACACGTCCTAACTCGCCTATCTGAGGGCCGGCCGGCGTTTTGAATTTGTTGCGAATTAAATTATTGAAGATGTAATCGCCCCGGACGGCCCCGTCGGGCGCCATCGGCACCCGTCGGTCACGTCTGTTAATTAGACTTAAATGTCACGCCCGAAATCCGTAATAGAATGTTTCGCCACGCCAACGCCTCGCCCGTAAAAAGCGTCGTGAAAGAGAAGATTAACATTTGAATTAATCGGGAGATTAAACATAATGAAAGAAAATCTCATTACGGGCCGTATAATGGCGGTGAGAAATATCGCCTCGCGAGCGGGAAGAAAAAACGGGCGGTGTGAAAGAAAAGGCGCGCGAAGAAAATTAAAAGCTCGAACGAAATTAAAAAATGTTAAAAAAATGTAATCGACGCCGGGGCGCGATTAAGGGGGAAGGCAAACAGGGCGCGGGGTGTTCGCAGTTTTCTGAGCAACTCTTCAATTAAAGGGCGAGTACGGAGAGTCGCGATGTAATTAGATTCTTTCTCATCTCCTTAAATCAGGGCCCGGCTGACACCCAGCTTGTTTAATTTGTAATCGAGACTCGTTAGCGCGTTCTTTTAATTTCATTTTGTCGGTTTCTTGGCGGTGCTCTGGGCGCTTGATTGAAATCAAATTAAGTCTGCGATTGCCATCAGATTTCTCCCGACAATGTGTTCAAGCAACATTTTATTTAACAAATTTTTGACTGACAACTTTCTCGTGTACATCACCAGTCATCAAATTGATTAAGTATCTTTCTATCTAGGTATCTTGAAATGGCAGTAAAGCTTAATATACAAGACAATAGAAACTACAATTAAATATCATAAACAAATGCAATTTGTTTTGTAGTAAATAAAATAGAATCCAGCTATAGTAAACATTAAAATACATATATTTCTAACAGTATGAAAAAATCTAACGTTAAGTATTACAAAGCAGAAGTAGATAGAACGTGTATGTTTTAATAATTTCTCATACTTTACATTCTTATTTAGATTAAATACCTAATAAGTCACTAAAACAGCATTAAATTTAGTGCTAAATAAGATGTTCATGTACTGTGTGTCAAAGCTAATTCAGAACAATAGGTCTGTTTAGGTGACCCAGTTACAGGAGAATAGTTTCCGATTAACCAATGAGCTACTACACGACATTTCGCGCCCCCGCGTGAATGACCACTCCATTCTGTTTGCGTGACGGACAGAAGTGTATAATAAAATCTCACATCTCAGAACTGACTCTGTGAAAAATAGTTTAAAGTACGTGTTACTGATATACAACAGCGAAATCACAAATATAAAATTTTAATACATATTTAACACCCAGACACAGTACAAACACATATATTTATTAAGTGAGCCCGTCAAATTCAGTGAGTGTTGTGCGACAACCATTGAATTTTATACAAGTAATACTGAATATACTGTATAAATATATATCGTAACTTAGCTTGCATAAAAAATTGCAATTAATTAATATTTCAGAGTCGCTATTAAATTTAAGCTGTTCATTTGGGCAACCCGTCTCATGAGTACTTCATCTTATTTATTTGCTTAAAGTAATCTCGTTTTCTGTAAAAGAGAATTTAAAGATTAACAAAGATTTCTTAAAGTAAAAAATCCATTTTTCTAATTTAGATTTATTATTTAAAGTTTCAAAAACATTAACCAAAAAGATATTGTTAATTAATTTTAATAGACATTTAAAGTCAGATAATGCATTAGACCTGACAATAGTAATTAACATTTGTATTGCGATTTCAGAGTTGAAAATAAATTATCTAAGTATGTACGAGTAATTAATGTCTCTCTAATGGAAATGTGGATTATTTTTGCTTGCGAAAGGAAAAGATCGGTAAGTATTCAGCTAAAAACAATAATAGCCAATTAGACTTTGTAAAAATTAAAAAAATAAGTCCCAAGAACTTTTAAACTTGCAAACGAACCTCACAATCATACACCTACTTCCAACCGAGTTGTAAACTCAAGAAAACAGTTTAAAAGCGACGCCAACCCTCCACTGGAGGTGTTTGAATCCGAATAATTAATTCCGGCCGCCTAAGCGACCAGCCCTAATTAACCATCTCGCCTTGTAATTACCCGGCTGAAGTTGTCGGAGGTTGTCGGAAGTTGTCGGTAATTGTCGGAGCCCGAAGTGGTCAGGCTAGGCCAATTAACGCCGCCCCTAAGCAGAGCGATTAAGCAATTAATGCAGATGGGCGGACAGTCTCGTTTAAACTTTGCTCCCATTTTCCTGTAGGGAACCACCGTGGTTTGCGGGATTCGGGGGATCACGGCGTTTTTGATGTCGAGATTGAGAGCTAATTTTTCAGAAGTGCCTTTATTATAATCAAGGTTTGATGGTCTGTGAAATATTTGTGTCGTGCTTCATGGGGGATGACGGGACGCCTTATTTTAGACAGTATTTTTGTAATTTTTCTTATGTTTCGTATAATAGAATGTTTTTCAAATTATACAAATAAGGTCTTTAAATAACAGTAGTTTTATGAGTAATATGATTTATAAAAGACCCTACTCTGTTATAACGAAACGAATATAACGATAACGAGTATATACGAACGTTATTTGACATAAGATATTTCCGGCAAAACGTATAAATGTTGAAACAATTTTGATAAAAAATACAAGACAACTAAATATAACAAACAAAAAAAAGTAAGTCCACGAATAAAGGCATAAACAACCATTATTATTAACATTCACTTTATTCTAATCTGTTAAAATAAAACACATTTGAAGTAGACAATAATTTACCACCTTTTAACATCCTGACCCCAAGCCCCAAATCCCTTTATAATATTTAACCAAAAACCTCAGCAGCTAATGACAGAGCGCCCTAAGGGTTAAGTCATTAATTAAGAGAAAACGCTGGAATCTTCTTACAAACAAAGTATCACCCCTCAACCCTTCCGACCTTATTAAAGGCAGACTTAATTCAATAAAGCGGTGTAAACTGCGCAAACAGATGGCTGAGAAAGGGTTAATTTGCATGTCGGTGTTTGCAGGGTTAACCGACGCTTCGTTAGGGAGGAACAATTAACAGCCAGCGTCGGAGGGGGTGATGGAAAACTCATGGGAAAGTTGGAGTAGGTCAGTACCTAGGATTTAAGTACGGGTTTGTTGTAAAAAGAATAATTGTTACGTACTGGCCACCGTAAACTCTAATTATGAAGAAACTTTGTAAAAAAAAAGATAAACGTTCGTTAGAAAGACAAATGAAGAAATATTTCCGAAACACGCGCGGGGGCGTTCCTCATGCATTCGTAATCCACTAATTTGTTGTTTGAAGCGGGTAAAATTACAGGCTACCAATTATATTAGTATATTGATGAGAACATCCCGTTGTTTCTTTTACACATTTCCAATAGGAAATGTGAACTTATTTTTGTAACGTATAATCTGAGACAGAGGACGGGTTTACTTACATTTGTATTATAAATGTTTTCAATTTCTTTGAAACCAGGTTGGTGAGACAATTACTGAGTATTGTATGAATGATTTTTAGCTTTTTATGAATCATGGGGTACCAATCTACCAACTTATAGCTCATCTCCTTCGCGAATTGACACTCTGCGATCTGCTACTCGTCTGCCTGTCGTAGTAAATGATCAAAAATCCCTTATATTGATCTTGAAGAGATTCTTCGGCTGATGTGTAGTGGGACAATGATTCTTTTGCAAAGTTTGGCTGATAATTAACGCTAACAATTTGAACGAGCGTCAAATTTCCAGATTTAGTATCATTATAGGCTTAGGCTTAATCTTATCTTTAATTCAGGATATTATTTTTTAATATTTGTTGTTTGTATCCAGCAAAGTATCTATTACACAAAAAGACAGATGCCAACAAAAACTGGCCCGTGCGCGATCACCTCGGAAACAAACGATGCGTGTAATGTTTACTAACAATTAGCATTTTTTAACAATTGTTTACAGCTGTAATAACACGATCAACAGGCGATAGTTTGTCAAATAGAGCTATTTTACAATTTACATCATAAAGAACTCATGTTTAATGGGCGGCTTTTGTTCGTAACGCCTCGCGGCTTCTAGCTGTTAATTAATTATGCGTTTGTTATAGATTGTTATTACATCGTCATAGCGGTTTTTAGTGTATTATTACAAGTGTAATTTCAACTGTAATTACTTTTTTAGTGTTTGTAATCATGACATATTAAACATCGATTATGATATCATTAAATTATAAACAATATAATAGTAATATGATTTTAATTTAGGTAAGCTTTAACCGGAGTTTGTTAACTTGTATGATATTTTAAACGTAAGGTCATCTTTATATTAGAATCATTAAATCAAAAGAGTATTCTTATAAAACATGATAAAACATTATTAAGGATTAACGGAGAAGTGCGTCGGGCACAGCGAGCGAGCGCGCGAACCGATCGAGCCATGCAATTTTGATTGATTGCGATGCTTAGTGTACTGTAACCAATCTTATTGAAAACTGTATTGTGCGCCGCGGCTGCGTCCGACGCCCTGTCAAACGGTTTAAATTGAAAAAAAGGGGACTACCCTACCATTGCCATGCCAGCATTGACATTTTATATTCCGGGGTATTTTATTTTTGGTTTTAACACAAAAACGCTTTCTGTATAGTTACTTCGTGCGTGTCGAATATTGCAATAGATTTCTTTACAACACATACTCGCATTTGACTCGCCGTGTTTATCGATTTCATAAGAAGTTAGTCTTCGTTAATTAAATAAAGATACGTAATGTTTGTGAGCGAATACAGAGTAGAATAGTACCTCCCTTGAACCAGGTGTCGTAAGAGGCGACTGAGGTACCGGAACCGACAGAACCAAATCGACAGAACCCAAAGCAGTGTATCCCAAATGTACAGGGCGGGGATGGGCAGCAACATCCCCGTCGCAAAAGCTACGTACTGCAATTGCCATCACGCTTGCCCAGCGCAGCAATTATGGGTAAATTCTCCCTTTTAGGGGAGGTCTATGTCCAGCAGTGGATTTACAATGGCTGGTATGATGATGATCATGATGTTCGTTATTATAAGAAACACATAGTTTGTTATAGTCATAACACCAACCCGCCAAAGAAATTCATGATTCAGGTTGCGAAAGAACCATGTAAACAGACCGCTCGCTGTTTCAAATTTACATTTCAATTGGCCGCACGTTTACATTTGACGAAGCCGTAAAATAAATAACAGCAATGTAAATAACATGAATTAAATCTTGATTAAAACCAATCAGTGCGAATAGGTGATGTCGGGGACACAAAGCTCTCTATTGGGGCTATGTCAGGCTCAACTGTCAATGTTTTTCAATTTAAATCGATAGAGGGTTGATTCGATTTGTAAAGGAATCGAGAGGGAGACCTCCATCGATTTTGGTACTTCAAACGGGTATAATTAGCTGGGATTCCGGCGTCTACGTGGAGAAAATAACAGATCTATTTTTTTCGAGTTACAAAGGAATGTAAACAGCGGAGAACAACAATTAGAATAACTGATATAGGCGCATCGCCGCCAGCGTTCCCTATCGGCCACCCCACGCTCCCCATTATTTTATCTAATCAAAAAGTTTTAAAAGGAAAAATTATGCCGACCTTTATTATGAGTCAACTTTCTTTGCGAGGGGGACGGAGGATATATTTTTAATAACGATACCGCCAAAGAGAGACATCGCGGGGAATTTTTCGCGGGAAATGAGGTATTCGGCGTAATCAAAGTGTGAACTTTTTGTAAATATTACACTTTTCGTGAATTTAATTCAGCATTGGCGGACAGGTAATCCGTCCGCGCCAGTTGAGTTTTTATTGCGCAGAATTGTTTCTGGAACAAGTATATGTTATTGAACATAAATAAATATGAATGCGGCCTTCTGGATTTTTTGTTCAGTTTTCGAGTTCACGTAAAGGTGCCTATTAACCACTAATGCTCGGTCGAGACAGTTCGTGTTTACGCAATGTATTGCGAATGTTCGTGGCGGTAAAAAAATGTTGCCATCAATAAAATTTATTATCGGTAATCTTTATATGCTGTGTGATGTTGAGACGATTTGTGACTACCTCGCATATAAAAGTAGCTTCCAGACGGTTTGAGGTTACGCAACCGAAGTTGGTTTCCACCTTTACGTTTTCAAGGCTGTATTATTAGTCGGAAATGTTCCTAAAAGGTAATAACAAATCATAAATTCGCTATTCCTTACTGATGTATGTAGGTGGTTTCAATCAACAATTCTTATTGAATAATATTGGTATGTCTCTTGGCCGGCACTTATTTAATGCTGCTCGGTAAGAGAATTTAAATAAATTTCACTCTCATCTATTGGGTTGTTACTTCAAAGGCGTCGGATGAGGCCAAACATTTCTATATAAATTAAGGAAAAGATGCCTCGAAAAAAACGAGGGTGCGACTCCCCCGAGCAGTTTCTTTACTCAACGTTTTTAGTAAATATGCTTGGTTTATGCTGGTGCCAGGCAAAAGTGAACTCACGCTGTTTGTTTTAAGTTATGATGTCGATCGGCCCTCGGTTGTGTGTTTGAATAATATTTTTCCAAGCCAGCGTTATTATTGCACCTACGCGTAAATCAGCGCTCGGGGCGAGCATTTTTCAGACAAAAAAGATGCAATTATATGCAAAGGGAAGAGGGAGAAACTCCTCGTTACTAGGCACGTCCAAATGAAATTCAAGACGTCATTAAGAATTTATGACACGATTCTCGGGATTTGGAATTGAACTAAAATATATGTTATCTCATTATAACATTCTTCTTCATTTTATTTTTTTAGTTTGTAATATGTACTTTAGTCTAAATAGCTGTACTAGTTTTTAATTTGATTTTGACGGGCCCGACGGCATGAACGGTAGTGATCCTATCTTAATGGTCGTGGGTTCGATTTTGATATTTGACCTTATCCAGGACAAATATTATTAACATATAGTTAATATTTGTATATGTACTGTGTCTGGGTGTTAAGAAAATTGTATTAAGTGTTATATTTGTGATTCCTCTGTTGTCTGACATTTGTAGCACAAGAGCTTTAGGCAACTTAGCACGGAGTCAAGTCAATGTACGAGATTTGGTGTGAAATATTAATCATTATTGAATTTAATGATTATATCTACTTACTTACTTACCTTACCTTACTTACATACTTACTCACCAATAGTTCACTCATTAGTTCAATAAGTCTTATAATTTCTTTTTGTGAATACTACATTCAATTAAACAGTCGATACATATTTAAGTTTTGCAAACAAAACAATTTAAAACGTTCATCATGGAAATCTAATTTCTATAATTTTAAGTCAACTAGATTCTTAGTACATAATTAGTTTGGAATAAAACTTAATATTATTTCATGTCTCTGTAAATACGAAACAAAATAGAAGCATTGGGTCAAGGTTCGCTCAATGTCGGACAACGGGCCCGCCGGTAACGGGAGGGTCCCGCAGGAACGCGCCGGTACTCTTCAGATAAACAATAGACATGACTAATTCCACTTGGAAATCGATAGGCATGTCATATTTTAACGGTCAAGTTTAAAATGTGATAGCTCGTATTGCCTTACTATGTTGACTGCTGCAGTCTCTATCATAGTCAAACTAAAGAAAAAAATAACTTATGTTAATATCCGTATAAATTTTAAAAATGAAATTATACAACATCTGATACTTTGACTTGACTCTGGGATAAGTCGCTTAAAGTACTTGTGTTGATATTAGACAACATTTAACATTTAAGTACATACTTCACATACAAACCTAAATATTTGTATTATAGATGTTTATCTTACGCGGGTATCAAATTCACGACTCTTGGCGCAGGAGATGGAACTCTACTAAACGCGCCATCGGGCCTATCGAATGAATATGTGTAACATTGCTTAGGTAATTATTACTGTGTTTTCAATGCTATATTTTACAAATATTAAAAGGTACATTCGTGATTGCGAGATGGCTAACCAGTTAACCTTTGGGACTATTCGCAAGTCCTCATCTATATAGGCAATTGATCATTGTGCTTCTTTTTAGGATTACACATACAAATAATAACATGATAAACAATACTTTGTTTATCGTTTTATAAGAATGATTGATGTTTTAAGAGTTTTGTATTATACGATTTTTAGTACAATAAGAAAAACAATAAAAATCCCAGAGATCGTTATATCAACGCGGACATTTGCATTCCTAACATGTGTGTAATCTCTTGACATATCCAGAGTCTTGTAGAGAAGTTATCCTTGAATGACCTAGTGAACTATAGCACCCGGGCGTCGCTTGACGATGGTTGTTTGGCGTGAGCCACTCCCGCTGTCAAAACATAAATACATATGAATGACCCACCAAGGACACTACGCTCTGCGTCACTCGTTGGTCTGCACTGAAAAGTTTGGCGTGCCACAGAGTACGGATTTACAGGGGTCAACCGCTGCTCCAATATACAAATAGGAACTTTTCTCTGTACATCATTCTGATGTCTGTCTACCTAGTTAAGGATTCCAAATGCATTCTGTAACCGAACTTTCACTTGATCATCACGCGGGAAAGGCTGAATAGTTTAGCTAATACTTATATTGTTGTATTTGTTTTTTTTCAAAATAAGATTCTTGCGAAAGAAAAACTAAAACGCAGCGCGACGAATTAGAAAACTTAAGAAAATCTATAAATATTATTTTTTAAAGTAGATAATCTTATGACGTTTTGGTTATTGTCAGCGTTTTGACTGATGGCACTCGATAGAAAGCGCGTTGTGAAATAAATGTATCGGTCGGAATAATAAGGCTAACAATAATAATAATCTTTACACATCTCATACATTGACCTGACTCCGAGCTAAGTTCGTTAAAGAAATTACAAAAATGGAAACCAGACAATGGAATACCCAGATCCAGAAAAAAAAATACATATATGTTTGGCGCATAAGATGGGATCACTATACGGCGCTAATAATATTTTTATTTCATACATAACACGAATTAGATATGTATTCATAGTTAAAACGGGACAAGGTCAGTCGGGTCAGCTAGTTTGTTAAATACGTGATATTTTATGTCCGTGCAAAATTACTTTAACTATTGACCGCCCCTTCATAACAATAAGAAGGTGGAAGGAAAAGCAGTCCGTTGACTGTATTTATATTCCCCGTTGACTACATTCGTCGTTCCGAATGATATCTCTTCCCCGCGGCGGCCTGTAGCCGGGCATGGCCGCCGCATTATTTGCCTCACATTTACATTGTTTTACGAATTACGTGCCGAACTGTATTTGTTCGGATCGGGCATACGATTTGCATCGGTTGACGAAAGGTTTGAAGGCCTCGAGAAATTACCCGAGGTGTCGGGCTGTGGGAATGTTTACTGCCGTCTTTATTGAATTATGCTTTGGTTTTATTATTTTTGAGCACAATCAACAGTGAACATATTCGATGTCAACCATTTATAGCGACTCAGTGTGAAATGACAGTAGGAAGAAGAACTTTTGACACCGAATTCTTGATTCTAGTTACCATATAAAAGAATCCACAAGTGAACCTTCATTTAGTAGCCTTAATAGTCGCATTTGATAAGTTAGAACTGAATAAGCCTAACAATCCTGTATGACCTATATCGTCAATTATAGTGCAATACCGCGTAAGTGGCAGTTGCAAATGAAATTGAAAATTCAATTAGAAAAGATGGAAAATGGACCTTATTAACTTAAGCTACATACGCGGTATTGAACTATCATCGACGATATGTAGAAATGATATAATACAAATAAATCTAATGCTGGCATCTAGATATATTTGTAGTCCTTTAAATATTTTATTGGCATGTCGTTCAAATGACAGCTGTCAAAGTGACGTACCTAAAAATGTTTTAAGTTTTTGTCTTAATTAAAGGTTGATTTAGATATGCTTTATAATATCGTCTATCGTCGATTGACGATTTAAAGCAGTATAGTTTATAAGTATTATTGAAGTAGGCCTTTAAGTTTCTAGTAGTCATAGATCACTACCGTTTGTCGGCGCTGGCGTATGTGTACGTTGTAATCTTCTGCCTAAAGAACGAGGGACCCCACGCTGCGTTCTTTCACTCCACAAAAACACATTTCCGTAATCACCTTATAAAGGGATTACTATAAATAAAGAGGAAAAAGGAAATTAACCGTATTACGGGGAAAAAATGCCCGTCCCCTACCAATATGTGGGATACCACAGATAAAACACTTTATATACGTTTTTCGCGCAAATGAAACAATGTGTTATTATGTATTCCTGTCAGTTGCACGCTAAATGAGCAAAGGAAATTCGGCTTTATGTAGGGCCCATAAATTCTTAGATGGTATAGTTTGATTACAGACGGATACAATATTCTTGTTTATTCACGGATAAGAGATAATGAAATTGAGTCATTTATAAGAAGCGTCCTTAGCCAATTCTTGTTTTTTGCACTTAGAAATTTAAGATATGACATTATTTGTTTAGATAATAATATTATATATGCGAAACTGGTAAACAGTTCAGTAGATGTTTATTAAATTTGAGATATGGCCAGGAAACACAAGAAATCCCGATGGATTGGATAAGATGAATCCATGTCCTTTACAAAAAAAGTAGTATTACTACCTACCTACCTACTTTAGTACCTACCTAAAACAGTTAAAGGCTGAGGTGATACTCTCTAAGAGCACACATTCCAAGACTCAGCCGCAAAATGAAAAACCTATTCACTAACTACGTCATTTGTTGAAAATCCTAATTAAAACCAGGCGGTTATTTTAAAATTTCATAGCATCCACATTAAAAGGTTTGTAGCCAAAAGCATCGCACGTTAAACCAAGATCTTTAAGTCCACAAACCTGGCCCTGGATGAAGTTATTAAAACGTAAATAACATTTCCATCACACAACGGCTTAGCGGAGGATATATAAGGATATGCAGCTACCCCCGCTTTTTGCCCGCCGTAAGTAGGGGATAAAAAAAGAAAATGAGGAGTTATGCTTTTCCGTAATAACGGACGGACGAGAGAAACCGTTTAAGACTCCGCTAAATGAGATGGAACGAATATATTTGATTATTTTTATGACGCGGAATGGCGATATGGGCACGCGTTTAATGCCTATTGGTTTTACTAAACTTTAATATAATATTGTTTATAGCTTTTATGGGCTGCTGTCCAAGTTTTTTTGGTAGTAACGATCACCAACAATCGAATCGTTAACAAACCGTGCAAGTAAATTATGCCAGCAAAATTAAACATTAGAAGTCCTCATACAAAAATCTGGTACCTCTCACCTACCTGAAGGGTGAGAGAGGTAGTGAAGTTACTGAATAATACAACACATATTCAAGTCACAAGGTTAGTACCGCGCTAGTGATATCCTTGTGATAATATTGACGTCTATAGACTGCGGCGACGCTTTCTATCACGCGGACCTTATATGACTGTCGACCAGGTATAATAAAAAAAATATGTCAGTATTTAGTAAAAAAAGAACAAAACTATGGTCTGACTGATTTTCAAATGTCGTGTGTCACTTTTTATCATGATTAATACTCAAAATATAACAATTTTGTAGACTAGTATTAATAATGGCACATCGAAACAGCATAATGAAAATGAATCGGCCTATATCACGTCTCGGATTTATTATCTGAACAATGAACGGCAGTTATTTTTATGGCTCCCAAAAACGAGGAATCGATACATGTGACAAAGTATAATTTATTAGTCTGTGCGCGCTTAATTGCAGTAAAAAAAGCGCGCGCGCACACCGCGGTGTGTGCGCGCCTGTTAATTTTGTGTGGGATTCGTTACGCTGGGGTGTGGGCCTCGCTTGTTTTACTCCCAGTAGCTAACACTAAACAAGTTTAATCGATTTTTTCTTACAACCGAATTAGCTACACGTCGATCTTTAGCGGAACCCGCCTTTAAAAAGATGCCAATCCCGAAAAAAAGCTATAACAAGGAATGACGTTATTCGCTTGTTCCCCCGTTGAATCTTCCCGCTAATCTTTGAGTACACTCAAAACAAAAGAGGACTACAAAAGAACGCTCCACACTTCTGGAGCTGTTGAATTGTAAAGTGTTGTTTTTAGCATTAGTCTGGGTCTCATCCCACGTCACGCACACACGCAGCAGTCACACACACAGCGTGTAACCCTCCCGTCACATAATCAAGGGGGGCACGGTGATATAATGCAGTTTTTTATTGCCCGCTCCTTATACCCACAAGTAAAAAAACGCGCACTACACACACGCATTATACATTTTAACTATTAGTGCTTTTTTCGTAGGGAAGGGTTCGCCGAGGGTTAGCTTGATAAAAAATTTACGTCGATTCGAATTTCGCGAGGATGTTCGTTTCGACGGGGCTCTTGGGTCAGTAGTTTTGTTGTTTTCACTTTTAATACAAACGGGAAACGCTGTACGGTACTTTTGTATTAACTCTGCCAGCAATCATTATTGTTTATAAGACTGTTAGAACGGAACAGATTACAAAAGGAGATGAAAATACATTTTCCAGGTATATACGTAATTGATATTTGTAGAATATGAAATGATGAGAGAATCGGAACATTAGAATGGGAAGGCGCTATTAACATTAGCTTCTAAATCAAGTTCCATTCAAACAAAGAGGTCCTTGATTATTATTCTAATTTAATTCGGCCGGGAGCGCGTCTGTCGCCTGTGTTTTATCCTCAGGTAGCCACCAATTTCTAAGAAAAAAATATTTATATCTCTTTCTATTAGAAATCCCATTGTTCGCGCGGGGGCACGTCAGCACGCGACAAAAGGCACATTAATTATAATATCCGATTAAAAAAACGCCATTTAGCTACGCGAGAGACGTCCTTTGTTTGAATAGATTGAATTTGAAATTGCGTGCATTAGCCAACGTCCCTGGGGGAAGACGAACTTAAAAAGTAGGCACCCACATATCTCGGCGTGGGTAGTTGAAAACGGGACACTTTTTCACACACAAAGTAGGTTTAAGAAACCTGAGACTATAAAGATATCAGATTACGCGGGAAAGTGTATCTAGTGAGACACGCGGAAAAGCTACGAGCGTCGGGAGACTACCGAAATATGGGTATCCAATTCCATAAACCACATCGGACGGAGGAAGCATGCGAGTTATGTAGTACGTGCTCGCTCATAGTAATTAGATATTACGGAGCTGGGCTAATCGTAACTCGCACGGGTGTTGTTTTACCCAAAAGGGGGAATAAATCACGCGCACAACACGACAGCGCCGCGACACAATAAAAAAAATAACAACAAAAAAAGAAACAATATCAGCGAGCGGAACAAAAGAAATTATGCCGGCGCGCAGATCAAAAAAATCGTTATGATAATAAAATAAGAATGGTTAAATAAAAAGCGGTAATAACAACGGGAGAGAACAATGAGACGTGTTACGCGAGATTTATTTAGACGGGCATAGAGCAAACTTTTTGGCATTCCGCGTGTAAATTGGGTGAAGCAGCTGGCGCGGAACATTATATTCATATTAATTTCGCCGTGATGAAGCAACGCATTTTAATGAAACAGTTTTATCCGCACTCGAAACGCAACCATATTGTGGTAAAAATCGTATTACAAAGGAACTAACGGCGCAGGCGGTGAGTCGCAACAGATTACTGTGATAGAAATGTGTTATGACGCGCTGCGTATAGGCGTATTTTTATAATAACGCTGGCCACAGATGCACTATTAATCTCGTACGAGTAGTTATTAAATCTTGGTAGAGCGGCGCGATGTCGTCTGACGTATTATTAATGGAAGTGTATCACGGGAGCCATTAGACAGATAATTAACATCGATCGTCGACTAAAAAAAACATCGAAGACAGCGGAGGAAAAGCGAGAGTCGCGTCACTCTCGCGACGAATAAAAACGTCATTAAAGATTGATCGCCGGGAGGAAGTATCATTAATATTATTCAATTAATAAAACGCAATTTCGCGAGGTGGTACGCACCCCGAGAAGGAAAAAGCAATTAGTAGCTAGATTGCGATCCGTCAAAACAACCGAGTGGAGTGCTGAAAAAAACGCGAGGAGCATTCATTAGAGTAGAATTCGCGAGGGGTGAATACATAAGGACTTTTTTGCATAAGACGGAGGCGCCCTCGTTTTAAGTTTTTTTTTTTGCACGATGAAAACAAACTATGTGGGCGCTCCTAAGCGGTTTTCGCCACACTTGCAGTGTTGATGTTGACGGAGTTTTTTTGTTAATTGTGCTCATAATAACTGATGTTATGGTTTTATGGTCGATTAATGAGCGAAGTCACGCGGCGACATTTGCATGTGATCGTGGGGATATTTTTTGTCGTCACTTTTGTTGATGAAGTTTTTTCGAGCACTTTTTTGTGATGTTTATAGCGTGCTATACGGCCTTATTTAGATGTTGTGATTTAACATATCCTAACTCCTTGTTTATATCTAAGGGGTGTAAAGGTCTCCCGTGGAATTATTATACCATGAGCCGGCTTACACCGCGCATTTTTAATTGAATTGGTTATGGATACTGTAGTTCCAATAAGACATTAGGTACATTTCAAATGAATTGTCGCGTCTGCCAATGAACATTGCAAGGGCTTAGTATTGATTTACATGTTTAATTGCCCGCTCATCGGTATTTATAATGCTTTATTGATCATCAGCAGCGGCAATAAGAAGCATAATAAACGAGTGGGGGCTGACGTGCCGACAGTCCCGATTTCGTATTAGCAATCATTAAATTGGAAATAACGCTATATCGGCGATACACGGCTTTCTTTTATAAATATCTCTCACGTGATGCCGGTGCCGCGTCGTGTCACGAACCTAACCGAAACGATGGAAATATTCAAATGGCGATATAAAAAAGACAAGTTAGGTAGCATTTAAAAAGCTTGTTTGTTTAGCGATGAATCGCTTCTAGACATGACATAGTGCAGGCGCATCCGAGCCTCCGAATCGAATGCAAGACTCGCTCTGTGCTCGATTTTAATCTTTTTGATAACCGCACAGAGTTCAAAATGTGAGGCGCCGCTTATATGAGAGTTATGTTATTGCAGTTCTATTTCGTGGGATAAAAAAATGATCTGAAATATGAAAGGTCTTTAGGAAATAGGAAAATGTGACGGCACGCTTCGGGCAACTTTATGTAATGGAGCTTCGAACGCCATTTCTTATGGGGCTGTCTGATAAAAGCCAAACAAGTCCTACTTTATATGATCCTTTAAAATATACGGCTTTAGCTTCATAAACAACATGTTCTCGATTTTTGCTGGTCTTTTTTAAATATAATTTCATAAATCAAGTGAAATGTATTCCAATTAGACATTCAAAGGTCAAAGTTTTGTTTGAAATTGTATAGTACATGTGCGTGTAAGGATCACACACACCCGCAGATTTCACCCTTTCGAACATATATTAGTACAATAAATAATAAATTCAATAAAAACTCACAGCGTTCAATTAAGTATACATACATGAATATTCATATAAATCAACATTACGCTTCGACAATAGCCATTTATCGGATAGCAATTTATTTGCTTATTTATTGAAATTTGTAACGCATTTTATACTTTTAGTTAGCGTGCGTTACAGCTCATGCTTCTCTTTTATTTCTTATAAATTAGAGCGAATAGGGTGCCGGGGTTTCATAACACAACTGATTTTTTATTCGGATAGAAGTCATTGATAGAATTTCTAATGCTTTTTAAAAATGGCGACAATAGTTTTCTGCCGGTTCGACAGTGTTATTTATAGCCAATCGTATATTGTAGCTTAAATCCCCCGTTGAGTTGTTAACGAGTGACCCGCCTACATTTTGCATTTACTTTTGTAGAAAGAAAAGAAGAAAAACATTTTTCAATATATATTTAAAAATACAGCTAGTATTTTTAATAATTTTTCGAAAAATGTTTTTTTCTACTGGATTTTATTTAAAGCAAGTTTACTACAAAATATGCAGTCCGGGGGAATGTTTCAGTTAGTGTCTGAATGCACCTCAGTTGTACAGATAGGGGGTGCCTATCTGTACACACATAATTTCTAATTAAAAGTAGATATCACACCACGATTTAAATTATTGTGGCATTACGTTACTTCGTCGTTTCAAAAACTACGAACCAACAAATTCTAATTGAATACTATTTTTACACTTTCTCAAATATTTCTCTTGTCAAATCCGAAAATTTATTCAAGTTACAAACGTTCAAAAACTCGAATTTCGATTCCAAACAAAGGCATCTTATAGGTACGAACCAAAGCGAAAACTATTAAACTTTCGCAATATAAAAATAACTGCACCCCGAGACGCCAAAGACAATGATAATTGTTCCACGTGAAATATAGTGTTGCCACTGACAAAAGAGACCATAAAGAAAGAAAATACATTTTTCATTGTGTCTTTGGTCCATTAAGTACAGGTATATAGGGTTAGCTAGGACAATGGATTGCATCAATGGTCGATACGAATATTTATTGCGTATTAAAAAAAAAGGATATATAGGGCAGCCACTAAGAATTTAAAAAAACTTATTTAATGCCTAATTTAATTCTCAAGATAAAAGAGACCATAGAGAAAAAAACACATTTTTCATTTTGTCCTTGGACCATTGATGTGGGGTAATGTGGGGTAAGCTCGAAAAGTATAGGAATTTCAAAAATAATCTTATTTATAGCATAATTATTCTATGATTAGTAAAACAACACAATTCTAACATGTATATATATAATATATACATGTTAGAATTGTGAAAGAAAGAAAATATAGATTAGAAGACAATAAAGGGGCTTAAAGTCCACCACCAAATCCACCGCCTACAATGCACCATACAATTACAGACAATATTTTGATCTTTGATAAAAATGTTAAGTAAAACAAGAAACGTACAAGAAACAGTCTAAAGCTCAACAGAAACAGGAGATAAAATATAGGTGAATATAAACAACAAAAAAGGGCCATGTGTTGTGAAGATTTAACACGCAGATATAGTTAATTTGCCCTCTCATCAAGGGATGTCTTTTGTCATGTTCGGCTTACGCTCGGATGCGCAGGCGCACAGCTGTCGATCTGAACAAATAACTTCCATCGATAAATGAAGCGGTGTTCTTATTTCTGCTTAGATGTATTTTTTGTTATCTTCGACAATCATTATTAAATATATATATTTTTTTATTTTATATTAATTATTATATATTTTGTTGTTGATAATCACCTATATTTAATCTCCTGTTTCTGTTGAGCTTCAGACTGTTTCTTGTACGTTTTACTTAACATTTTTTAAGTATTGAATTATCTAAGTACAGCCCTGATCGAATATCCGAATAAATAATTTTGATTTATTTCTCGTCCTTTATATATCGTTTAATTATATCAGCCATAAGACGTCCACTGCTGGACCTTCCCAAGTAATCCCCAATAGTACCGGTTATATGCGGCCTGTGTCCAGCGCGATCTTGCGGTTTTAGTCAGATCGTCCGTCCATCTTGCGGGTGGACGCCCTACGCTGCGCTTGCCGGTGCGCGGTCTCCATTTCAGAACCTCACGACTCCATCGGTCATCGGTTCTGGGTACCAAAAGCCCTGCCCTGCCCACTGTCATTTCAACTTATCAATCCACCGGGCAATGTCGGTAACATTGGTTCTGTTACGAATCTTCTCATTCCTGATTCGATCGCACATTGAGACTCCGAGTATTGCACTCTCGATAGCTCGTTGAGTTATTTTGAGGTGGCTTAGAAGGCTAATGGTAAAAGACTACGTTTCGCTGCCTGGGCTGTACTGGTCTATGCTGGTAACACACTTTATCGAGAACTTTCGACTTGAGACAATATGTATCGTTAGCTTTATGTTACCCTTAACAATTCATATGTTATTATCTGTATAATACAGTACATTTACACATTACTTACATTCTTTCATAGAGCCGATAGTGGCGGCTTCTCAGAAATTTTCATAAAGGAAAAGCAAAAGAATATGCGGTATTATTACAATAGTCCTGTTTTGTTTAATACAAAAAATTAGCAATTGGCAAAGACAACAGGCTCGTCATGGTTTTAAAATAAAAGACAATCGTTTATGAAGGGATTACGTCCCCAGAGAAAAGAAAGATAAAAAGAAAATATTTAGCTAAAACTACAGCTACTTTGCCTTTGCAGACAAAAATACAGAGAGTAAGAGTTACTTAAGTTCTGCGAAATATATTAGTAATTATAATATAGTCGTCTGTCAGCCGTTCTGTCACGAGACGTATTGTGTTAGAATAAGTTCGCATTGTGAATGGTAATAATCCTAATAGAAAGGTAAAACTAATTCGCTTAAGGATATCGAGGGAGGAATTAACGCATCTCGGAGTTGAATGAATTTTGTTTGTAACTTAAATTAACTTTCTTATGCTGTTACCGATCCGAAGATTATGTGTTACCCAATGTCCCAAACACTATCTGCCATTGTACGAGTATACCCATAACCTGTGATAAAAAGTGCGGTGTAAATTGATATTTTGAATCCATAGATAACAGTGTTAGAACAACCATTGTCTCAATAACCTAAACATATGACACACTTTGGTATAAAATAAAACAGGTCAAGATTGTCGATGGTCATAGACTAAGTAAACAGGATGCGAGCGTCGTTTATATAGATTGGAAAACCAATACCAGCTTGAGGGATCACGGAATTCCGCGAAAGTATTTGGTTTAGATAACGTTTGCTTAGAAGGTGTTGGTTTTACATATCTCTCGAATGGACATGCAAACGCAAACAAGAGGCTATAACCAGCCTTATAAAATATAAACGACCATCGATCCCATCTTGGCCAGGGTAAAATGGAAACGAACCATTGACGTGACTTCGGCAAACCAAGATAAAATAAATATTTTAGGGTGGGCTCGCCCTAAACAAACAAGCTCTGGATTTGCTGACCGCCGATATAGTTTCAATTTAATACGCCGAAATTTCATCGCATTATCCTCCTCTCCAAAACATGCCTTATTCTAAATGAATAGAATTTAAAATCGTTTCAAATCAAACATTGGTTTATATCTAAAAATATGTTTATAAATGATTTCTCGACTTATAAGCAATCTTGATCGCTTTCTTTAAATATAATTTGACCTCCGATAATGAACTAGTTTTTACGCATGCTGTTTGATAGCTATTGTTAATCATGTGAAGAATTTGGGAGCATGCCAACACCGTCAAAGTGACTGACAATGGCATATTCTTCAGTATGTTTTACATCTCTTACTTTGGTGAACTGGATAGCATTATTTTGTTTTATCAATACATATATATGAAATTGGAATATTATAAATATTATATTGGTATATATTCAAAATAACTGCTTTCTACTAAATGCATGCAATATGTACATTGTACACAAAAAAATAAAAAATTTCGAAACAGAATCGGCTGAACCGATTTTAATGGGACTTTTACGGGCAGTTAACTTATATACTTAGGAGTAACTTAGATATATAACATTACGTTACGACTAATATCCGTCAATAAAAAATGTGGAAAACACGGGCAAAAAGTTTTAAGAGCTTTCGTTGCGTGCGCTGCGTGCAAGTTTGTCGTTTGAAAGGGAATATGCTATTTTCTAGCACTACGCGCGTCATACGCGCGTCATACGCGCACATCTGACGCGTTCACTATTCATAAGAAAATTTTTACTTGTCAAAGGCTTTAAACGGGTGTATTTATCTTTTTACATAATAAGTTGGGAGTATGTAGTGTAGTAGTTTAATTTGAAAACGTTGCCGAAAGGTTACCGAAACGTCGAACTAATAATGAAAAAAGTTAAATGAACCACGATTTCAATCCGTTAAAAAAGTAGAGAGCATGCTGCCCAAAGTAACTATTCCACGCGGACGAAGTCGCGGGCACAGCTAGTGGACAATAAGTTCGTCTTTTTACATTGTCAGTGTTATTCAAATAGGTGTATATTTTTAACACTTCTTCATTTATCGACGGGGACTTTTTGAAAATGAGCAATAGTTAGATATGAAGGGTCTGGCCCTTACTACAGTCACTCGTGACTGTAGTTTGACTCTCATCAGATAAATGAGTAGTTAACAAGACTAGCAGTTTCACACAGTCTATAATTAATATGGAGGTTGGCACAGCCCGAGGCGTCTCGCTATCGGCTTCGTTATCAGCGACTCGTAATATTTCTTCATTAAAGAGGTTCGCTCGCAACAACTCGGCTTAACATCTGCTAAGTTGTGATGGACATTATATACAACCAATATCGTGAGTTCAGTTTTTAAAAAATACCTTGATTACCTTAAGTGGTTTAACATCGTGATCCGGCGCGAATAACAGCTGGCTATTACTGATAAAATAATTTCTCAAGATTTATAAAAAGAATGTTGATAGCTTTTATGTAGGCTTTTACATAGTTTTAAACATATTTGTTTTCTATCGTCCTTGAATTTCTTCGAAAACAAACAAAAGCCGATCAACTCGAAGATTTTTTTTCCGAATTAAACTAAACAGGAGGCACAACAAAACCAACGGTGATTTATCAAAATATGACAGCGATCAAAGAATACAATTTTACGAAAATTGTCAAGAGTATTGTGTTTCATAATTAATGAAGCAAACCATTCTGGGTAACAAAATATTCCCGATCTTAGATTCCGATCGTCATTACTCGTCTCTTTGTGCGACATTCTTTTGCGCCCAGGTGTTCATATAATTACATTGTACTGCGGCAGAATAAGAGAGAATATTACGTATGAACCTGCTCAAGAGAAGGACGGAAGAGGGCCCTTGCCTTGATTGATAACTGTGACAAAAACGTAGCAGATGAAAAATAATAATTATTAGATCTTTTGTTAAAAGGTACAAACTTATAGGGGTGCGTTCGGAGATTTAGAGAATATATGCGTTCGGAGATTTAGCTAAAGTAGGACTGCATTTAACTGATTTTTTCTTATTTGTAACTTTATTAAATTTGTAAATAATTGATAATACGTTAAATTAAGTATTCAAGTGACCTATATCTCTAAAATGATTACCTTTTTTTCCCACTGGATTTACAGTATGAAATTATGATTCGTCACCCTAAAACCAATTCAGGAGTATAAATAAAATTGTTACATCACATCACATTTAGTTGTGAAAACATTTATTAATTTTATATTAATTTATATGAAGGAGTGACATATATTTTTTATTTTACTTTAGAAAACATTATTTTTTTGGAACGTTTGGGTTTCCTCTTGTCGATGCAGTATCCCTTTGGAGACCCCAACGGTAGTCTGCAAGCATGGCTGGATCCCATCTAGGTAACGCTTTTTAAACTCTGCAATTTCTTTAAGAAAACGTTCTCCGTGTTCGTCACTTACTAAACCCATGTAATCCGGAAAAAAACTTAAATGAGAGTGGAGGAAATGAATTTTCAGTGACATGTTGCATCCAGGTTTATGATAAGCATCCAGCATCAATTTTATTTTTTCACGGTAATCCGGAGATTTGTGAATGCCGAGGAAATTTTTAGTGACGTTGACAAAAGTCAACCGTGCATTTTTATCACTGAGGCTAGTTAAAAAACCAGGAACATTAGCTTTTTTATGTCAGGTCCTATAAAAATTCCTTCTTTAATTTTCGCCTCACTTAGCGAGGGAAATTTTGTTTTGAGAAACAAAACTCCAGGATCGTTTTTGGGAAGCGCTTTCACAAAATTTTTTACCAAACCAAGTTTGATATGTAAAGGCGGTAAAATGATTTTTTCAGGTGGTACTAGTGGCCCGTTCTCTTTTACGTAGTGATCGGAGCGTGTTCTGCTGTCACATTCACAGAGGAAACAATAATATATGGAATATACAAAATTAAAGCCACTACCTATCTGCACACACTAGCCAATTGTGTTTTACATACTCGATAATACTCGTCGATCGAATAGATATAATATGTAGGTATGTATAGGTAGGTACTGTCAAAAGATTGCATTCTTTTTTGAAAATTGAAAAAAAAATTACTGTAAATATCGATTATAAAAATAATATATAGCCTAAAAATTCATAAGAAAAATCTTTACTTAACTAACTGATTCTTTTTAAGTAGGTATTACGTACGTCGATAAAAAAAATGCCTCGGCGTAAACAAAACATAGGTGCACAGACTTTAAGAGCTAAACGAATGCGCGTATCTCGGGCAAATGAATCACAGGAAGAAAATGAAGCTAGGTTGACTAGAGAACGCAAAAGGCGTCGTCGTTTGCGTGGAGAATCAGTTTTGACCGCTGAAGAAAACAGAGAAGCGAAGAGCGGACTCCATGTAAAACGTGTGAAAAATTGAATAAAGTCGTCCGCTATCATCCGGAATCTGCATGCTGGTTCAAGCTTAAGGAGGATGACGTGTTGAATAGAAAATTTATCAGACATGTAAATAATTCAGTGATTGAGGCAGAGTTAAAT
>JACJUM010002971.1:7451544-7877956 GCA_020976665.1 Heortia vitessoides
ATTTCCTTAATAATATCTGGAAGATTATTATTTATTTTGTAGGGATCTGGGTATGTTTATCATGCTTTTGTTTAAAGACAGAGATTAGAGAAAAATTTGGACTCAACCTTAGTCCAAATTAATTGCCGTAATACACGAGACTTTAGTAGAGGTTAATTAAGTTATTACTTGAATCCTTAGTCACTTACTACATAAAATGAGAATAGACTGCATATTCTTTTGTTTTGCTTTTCCAATTTTACCAATAACAAAATATAATTGTACATACCAAAGAAAACAATAATCGTATCGTCGACCTTTAAGTAAAATACACATAATCGTCCTAGTCAATAAAGAGGGCGAAATTCACCGGCCCTTTTCCTTAAACAAACAAAAATAAATGAAAATTCAACGGCCAAAATATAAAACGATAAGAGGATTAGGTGGAACGGAGATGACATTGGAAATTAAGGCTGTTTTCTTTTGTAATTTTCCCCCTTAGCGCCCCTAGTGGGGGCACGTTAAAGATGTATGTCCCCACCTCGGTCAGTGGGGGCGGAATAATTTCAGTACATGACAACATATAGACTTTATGACCCGGAGACTAGATGTAAGATCCAATTTGAGATACACTGTCTTGTCCAATTCTGTACGTTGCATAGCCCAGCTCTGTTGTATAGACAATTTGCAAATTGTTCATTTGTTTTTTTGTTATAAATTAAACAGCTGACAATCTGACAACATTATACTAATATGTCTGTGTCTAAATGTGACACAGTATTGCCTAACACTTGCCCCATGCAACAAATGGGAAAGTCCATCCCAAAGTATCTTCAACCTGTTAAATTCGTGGATAGTTTAGCACACAATATTATGTGGGAATCAGTGCTTACACCTCCAGGTTTTGTGGAGTTAATGAATGAGAAATTAAATCCAATTACATGTTGGAATTTGTGTATTGAACGTGACGTCAATAATGCTCACGGGGAGTTCGGCTTTAGAAAACATGTAGGCCTAGAGCAGCGAGCAGTGTGTATACAGTTTTACAAATCAGACCTACGATATAGCGGCCTGGCAAACACTTTTGACTACATTCGCGTGGACTTCCTCAAGGTTAAGAGAAGCCTATATTATTATCCTAGGATTCAAAATACCTAATTTAACTAAGATTCGAGTAAGAAGTCTAGTAGTGAAAATAAAACAAATAGACACATTTATAAAATAATAAATCATTATTTCCATAATGATTTATTATTTTAGCTACAGACTTAGTCAAATTAATTGTTGGTAATCACTGATTATAATATTTGAAAACAATCTTCGAATACTCTTCTAATTATGGCACTCGACCATATGCGATGAGAGTATAACCTACCAAAATCGATCCATATACAATTTTAAACCTTCACTTGTATTCTAGGCACTCAGCTCTGAAAGCAAAGGTCCTATAAGCCCATACCAACACCGTAATTAAAGTGATACGCGAACAAAAAGTGCGGTGGACCGCGCGAGTTTCACGCGAGGGCGTTTTTGCCGCACCAAAAACGCTCGAACGCAACGACCCGCAATAAATTAGGAGCGGCGACGAAAGCCGACATCAAGCCGAAGGCGCTAAATAAAAACATTAAAGGCTGCTTGAAATAATCGACGGGAAAAACGCCATATTCGACCGATTTGGTGGTGACACGAGCGACGTGAGCCGATGTGCCTTCGGTCTTGCCTCGTTGGCTATTCAATTTGTGAAGATTTGCAAACAACTTTTATTGGAGACAGCTTCTGGGCGATTTAAGGACTTAAATTAAATGAGATACCCAAGGATCGTATAGTTCGTATTTTTCAGCTCTTTGTTGCTGTGAAATATCACCTGAGATTATTTCTTAAGTGCTTAAAAAATTCTCTAATCTATCGCTTCTCACCAGCCAGTTAACACCTTTCTATACCTATCCTACAACTAGACTTTATAAAGGCTCAGTTAATTTAACAATAAACAATGAATAGCGAAACCATATTATTGTAATTTACATCGACCGTCACAACGCATCAGCAAAAACGTAATCCCATTCGTTTTAATAAGCCGCGACGTTTCGCCGACTCTTTCCTCAATAAACCCGCCCGTAAAGTGACGACGGAAAACGTCGGTTAGTGCAGACGTGGAATTAGTATTCGAAAATGCAATTTCAGTGCAAAGCGTACATAGGGGAGGTCCGAAACGGGTGGCTGGGTACATATCCATCTTGTTAGCTATGCGCCCGGATGCGCTGGCTTCGGCAAACACAATAAGAGCCTTTCTGCCTTCCCCCGTCCCCCGCCCGGCCCGGGGGCCGCCCCCTCTTATGGAAAACTTATTAGAGCGGCCCCGTCGGGGAATCCTTTTTCCTACGGTAAATATTTGAGGGAGAAATTAAAATTTGACAGCGGACGCTCGTCCAAGGACGGCGGAGTCTATTCTATATGCCCGTACGTGATACTTGAGGCGTAAAATGAAATTTAGATTGAGTTTGGACAGTCTCGTCTTGTGGAGCGCCTTTGTGGGAGGCGGTGTAAATAAATCGGGCCGCGTACAAAATGCCTGTCTATACTTCGGTATGGAAATGCGATAGCCGAATTGAATTCGCGCTCTGGCAAATTTTGCTCGCATGTCAACTTTTCTAATTTCACTCTAAGTAGCTCTGAAGTTAGCGAATCCAAAGAAACTTTTAACAAGCCTTTTTAGAAATACACAGGTGTTTCGATGTCTTTTATATTGAAAAATGAGATGATTAAAAAGCAGACAGCTAAAATGTTCTCTGAAAGGAGTTGGGTTTACTACCAGGGTCGTTCATTTTTTTTAAATAATCGTTTGTATTCGTCTCATGTAAGCTTTTTAACTGAGTTGAATTTCCAATTTTCACTAGATGGGAACTTTTAATGTGTTCCATTCAACAAAGCTTCCAATTTCACTATGTAAAGGTACCCAAAGTGGAGAGACTTGGGCGCTCGCGTGCATTTCAAATGAGGACCATTACTCATAATGAAATAGGACTTTATGTCTGTATAACTCTCCGGCTTTTGTTTGTGTGTGTACATACAATTGGATTATTTGATAGATATTTGTAAACAGTTCAATAATGATTGCACAAGTGTATGTACACTTGAGCAATCGCTATTACCAATAGATACCTACTCACCTATGTGAATGTAAACTTAATTGTCATTGCAACGCTCTTAAATTATTATTTTATCGGTATTGTTTTATTTAAACTGGTTTCATGATTACTTCAGAATAATAAAATCTCGAATAAAAGAAGGAATGGATAGAATATGTAGTAATACATTGTTAGCTAAAACCGCTTACTTATTTAACTCTCTATATTTAATAGTTATTGCTTATTAGAAGATGATAAAATGATAAAATATGACTTATTTTATTCATATTATTTTGTCAAACTATAGCCAAATAATATACGGGAAGCAAACGATTCTTTACGTTCTTTTGCTTTGTAGAGTCGCGGCTCGGGAAATGTTGAGGACCTCTGTCCAGTAAAGATGAGGTGAATTCCCCAAAACGCTCCCGTAAACAAACAAAGCATTAAGGAAGAGAGCAACAAACAATAATTCACACGTAAAACCAATGTAGTGAAAAATGAGAAAGCTACCGAACGTGAGCCACATTCGGAACAGCCCCCCCCCCTACTCCCCCATTTCACCCCTCTCTCCCTCCCTCCCTCTGCCCCTCTTTGTAACAAATGAGCACATTTGCCTCCACCTATATACATGCAGGGTCCTCGCGCTCTCGCAATTTAATATTTAATGGTCCCAAGTATGTACCAATTGATAAATTAACGTTTGTGACAGAGGATTACTTTGTTTTCAGGTATCATCAGTTACGAGATTACTCAGCTCGGCTTTTAAAGATCTAGCAAACCGGTATTATATTAACACAATAAAGAAAATACCTAAAGGTATGACGTCTATGATGTACTGAATATTTGTTTGTTATTTTTTTTTAATTTTATATTTTTATTACATTTTATATTTTATCGTAATATGATTAAATAATAAACCTAAATCTTAATCCGGAATAGGAACCCAGGCCTTACGTGAAACACCAGTCCCATTCAGGTTCAAAATTATTTCAAGTTCATGAGTTCATTCAAGTTTATTGTAACTAAGTGTTCCGTCACAAAATATAAATATTATTTACATTGTATGTAATGCATCACATCAAATCACTGTGATAACTCTACAAATACTTATGATAAATGGAAGGTTGAACAAAACTGTTGACTGTTAATAACTTTCCATAGGAACCTTTTATTATTAGATCAGGTCGACAAACAAGCATACAGTCCGCGTAACAACAGCGACACAACAGCCTTTAGATGCACATAAAATATTAATGATAAACCAGCGTAATGGTAACCATGTGACTTGGAGATATTATGTCATAATACCAGTAATTGCGCTGTCACTCGCACCCTTCAAATTCGTACACAGCAAACACTGATACTTAAGAAAGAAAGGCGGTAGAAATCGGTGAGAGTGACCTCACTCTCACCTATTTCTTCACTTTATATTGGTACCTAGGTCTACCTTATGTAACCTATTCTTAATATTAAACGTAATCTTTGTTTACCAAATAATATTATAATAGTTTCGCATTAGTCTAATAAAAGACATTTATGTGAACGATTTTGTCAAATCTTTGCCATACAATTGCTCCGCATGACTTATAGCAGGTGAAGACCTACAAGACTTACAGAAAAGAATAACAGTGAAGTACAAACTTGCGGTAGCTTCGATATTACGGATTTCCATATCCTTATCTCTTATTTACTTAATCACAGATACGAGTAGGTACGTCACAAAAAAGACAGAAACTGATTATTATAATTAATATTTTCCTTTACATTTTTAGAGTATGAGATATAAAGAGAAAAGCAGAGATACACATACAGTACAAGTTATCCTATCGGTATATTCCCATTGGAAGAAGAGACGCAAACATATACTGACCTAAATATCAAATCTAATCTAATGTACATAATTTACTTGTAAAACTAGTTCTTTATACATTTACTAGCCAGAAAAATTAGCTTGAACTGACATAGACATCATACCCGAACCGTTTTGATGGCTCACACGACGAACTTAACCACTGGATCCAAGATTCCCGTCTATTGTATATAGCTTAAGGGTAGTGTGTAATTAAAAGGGTGTGTTTGGAGGCTGCGCGGGGCGTGGCCGGCGCATGCGCGGTAATGTTTAATTAAGGACTCATCGACGCCTGCTAATGAGGAGCTCAAGGGAAAACGCCCCGACAACGGTCAAGGAAAACGCCCAGGCGGGGTAGGCAGGGTAAATAAAATAGTTTTTTCTTTTGCTTTCAGGGTTTAGTAATGAGTAGAGACTTAAAAAGTATACTGATATAGTTAATAGATGAATTGAAGTGATCTTCAAGAAGGTGAATCCTACTTTAGTTCCTACTGCTTTGGAATACATTTTTGTATGGCAATCAGTCTATCATATATAAAGAAGGAGCTGACTAACTGACTGATTTACGCAACTCAGGGCCTAAGCTAATAAGACAGGACTTTTAAAAAATCATTCCCTAAGGTAAAATGGAGGAGGTGCAAAGTTAGTATTAAACTAAAGTAAAACTTTGCGATTTCTTAGTAATTCGAACGAAATTCAATGTGGAGGTTCTTCAACTGTAATATATTTTCAAAAATCATCCTTTAATGACAAAAGGGGGGGGGGGACGAGGAAAATGGGTATGATACTACTTTTATTGTATTTAATATGAACCCGGGAACCAGAACCATGCGGGTGCAACCGCGGTGCGCTGCAGGTTTATGTATAAAGCCTTCATAAGGTTGGTGCGTTTTCATGTTTTTTTTCGTGCTCTCGAACTGAATTGAATGTCACAATGTAGTTTAACTTAAATGTAGCCTGAGTCATTATTTGTCTAATTTAATTTATAATATTGATATGTACAATATGACGCAATATTTTTTTATATTACGCGTCTTCGAATTGGCCTTCATAGTAAAAGCGATAAACCAGTAATTAAAATGTAGGAGATGACGCAATATTTTTTTAAATTACGTGTCTAGTGCTAGGCTAGTGCTTTAGCTATTTATATATGAAATACATTTGTAATTTAACTCAACTGTTATACTTATATAAAAATTTGACACAATTGTTATGTATAAAAATTTCGTGTCACATTGTTTGTCCTAGATAAACTCCTTAATTACAATAAAATTTTATATGATATGTATGATATATGAATGTGTGTTTATATAATCTTTCACACCGGAACAGCTTAACAGATCTGGATGTAATTTGGCACAAAGATTATTAATAATTTGGAATAACACATAAGCTTTTTATATCGAAACCATGTTCCCGTGGGAATGATTTGACTCTTTATTTTCCTCAAATTTACTAGCACGATTTTTCTACAGTGTAGCTGACAGGGAGAGAATTATAATTATTCTCAGAATAACTCAGGGATAGCAATTGCTGAAATAAATATCCAAATGTCGAGCATATAATTCACTTCATCACTGTCCGCTTGAGTACTAAAAACGTGAGCTGCACCAGCCACCTGTTCTTGAATAAATTACATTTAATTAATACAATATTTTTAGCTCATTCCACGCGGACCAAAAGAAAAACGTAAAAATAGCGGTAATGAGCCCGACACTAGTTGACGATAAAGCTATGTAATGCCTATAAAACAATGTTATCTTCTGCTGATCAGTCATTAAAACAACTCACAATGCACCACTATAGCAGGTTTTAACATGGTAAGAATAGCACTTAGCAAGGTAAACGCGTGGCTTAATAAATTACGCTTGTGTTGCCATCAAATGTATGCAGTTTATAATATTAGCGGGTCCTTATAATTACGACATGCAACCTGCAATTTCGTATGGACTTTTGCGGAGTATACTTGTGTACTTAGCGAAATAAACTCGCTGATATGTGGCAACTAAGAGTCTTTACGGGTCGGTATTGGAGTACTGTTATAATAATTATTGTTTATCGACTTTCTATGAACGTTTGTTTATTTGTTTCCTTAACACTGTTGTATCAAACTGCTTTCTACTTAATTGTCGTTAAAGTACGAGTATATATCGCACTTATGGCAGAAAAACTTTTGGATGGATTTTAAAGTTAGCTGATATATTAAAGGATAATTTAAAACTTTTATTTAAAGGGAAAGGTACACAATGACATTGTGACTAAAAATTTATTTCTATATGTAAGTACCTGGCCGTGCGGTACCGGTAGAGTAGTATAGTATCTGCCTTTGTATCTAGTGTCATAGAAGCGACTAAGGTAACGGAACTGATAGAATAACCATATTCATCCAAAACAGTGTAGCTCAAATGCAGCATTACGAGAATGGGTAGCAGCATTCCTGTAGCGACGCTACGCTTTGCGATTGCAACCACGCTTGCGCAGCGTGGCAATTATGGCCAAGTTCCCCCTTTTTTCGGGAGGCCTAGCAGTGGACGTCATTAGCTGCTATAGTGTTAGTTGTAGTAATGTAAGTACCAATATTAATTTCTAATTTTATTCTAGTAAGATAGGTGCAATGAAGTGAAAAAAAGTAGCAAATATTCATTTACTCAATTTATTTCAATTACATTCGATTGAATACATCAACTGGATTATTCATAATTGTAAGCGTCAAACACAATACAGTGTGAAGAAGTCAAACGTTTGCTATTACTGACGTCGGATCAATTGTGACAGGGAGATTTACTTGACAAATACAGAGTAATAACGTCTAAAGATAACCTATGGGGATAAAAAACTGAGGTAACAGGCGAACATTCAAATGAAATGGGCTCGAAATCTCAGATAAGGAGGCTCTATGAACGAAATAAGACGAGGGTGGGCCGGGAGGCATTACTGAAGGCTAATGTACCTACTTATTATGTAAGCACATACATGCACGGAGCTACTTGGTTACTTCAAAACTTCTTATTTGAGAAACGACTTTTCTATTTAATATTGAAAATTGTAAAGGAAATATGACTATTTTCAGACTTCGTATTCTTACTGTTACAATTCCGAATTTCAAAAGGAAAAAGGTACGCTCATATGTACATATGTACCTTGCTCCCTATTTACCTACTCCGTGTACTTTTTTACATATAACTTAAGCCGATAGACACGCATACGGTCCGCATGATAGCAAGCGTCACAGCAATATATATAGACGCCCATATATATTATCAGAAGGATATCACGGTGCGTAGCCAACTTAAGGAAGTTACTTAAAGATGTTATGTCACATTGCTCAGTAATTTCCACTGCCTCTCTCACTCTTCGATTTGGAACACAGCAATGCAAACACTGCTGTTTGGCGGCAAATTATGGATTAAATTAAACTAAAATATCTAATATTGACTGTTTGTAATCCCTGAAAGCTGACAAAAATGGCTGGCCGTTGAAAACAATGCAGTCTCAACCGCTTGAAATTAAAATATAAGGTATGATTCCGTGTTCAGGATTAAAACTAATTAGGGACAATTTTACTGTACCCTATTTTGGACATGCGTATATTACTAACGATTGCAGTTTCATATTATTCAGTCTACGTTTTAGACTGCCAAAGTCTAACATTAGCATGTCTGCATTGTACTATAAGTAATATTGTATTCAAACCTCATTTAATTACCAATAAGATTTATGCCTAATACATACGTGTTCCAAATCTTAAATAATTAACGTGAAAAATTTCGCTGATGTATAGAGCAGGCCCTCATTCCTATTCAAGGCCAGTAGCGTAACGAAAATTTAGACTATTTATTCTCCCATTCGTACACTAAAAGGGAAATGTTTAGAGGTATATCTAAATAGTATGATTTAAATAAAAAATCGCTGCACGCGACTAGGTGACGGTGCCCATGTAAATTGACTCTTCATAACCAAGGCACGTAGGGAGGAAGGGTGAATATATTTTTGATTTGTTCTTGGTTAGGCAATTTTTTCGTCTATACTTCATCTGCGTAATGATGACCTACGTTGAGGCGTTCTTTGTTGCAGGATTGTGGTTTATGCATGACTTGGGATGAGGGAATGTTGTGATTGGGGTCCTCAGAGTTCAAGACGAGGAATCGGCAGTAAAGCGCATTTTTTATAAATATATACCTATTACAGAAAATATGAAACTAGCGGTCAACAGATGAGACAATGTTGGGCTACGTCTTAGGTCAATGACATTGTTCACAAATCTTTCTCACAAGATCATCATATTCATATATATATTTACTACCTGTTCCCGCGACTTCGTCCGCTTGAAATAGTTTTTTTTTGGGTCCCATACCTCTCTCTTTTTTTAACTTATATAAACTTTGAATGTCATGTTTATTTATATCGAATCAATGGCTTGAAAAATAAGTTTCAAATCTCTAGCTCCAAAAATAGCTATACTTCCATACAACTTTTCATCTCCCCTTTCAACCCCTCACAACCCTTTTTTCGAATAAAAAAATAGCCTATGTACTTTCTCAACGTCTAAAGATTGTCTGTGCCAATTTTCATCAAAATCGGTTTAGAGGTACGCGGGGAAGCGTAACAGACAGACAGATAGAGTTACTTTCGCATTTATAATATTAATAAAGTAGGGATCGACACTCTCATCTATTTCTACCGACACGGAGTGAGCAATACTGTGATCAGGTTGAAATGATGAGAGATGACGTTGACGATTACCATCACGGGGACCGTATGTTTTTTTACCGACTTGTAATAATCAATATTACACACATAAAACAAAAAAAGCGTTATACTGACGATCAACAGTACCGTTAGAATCTAGCAAATGTACCAATAAATGTCTAGAAATTATAGCCTCTGTTCTGATAAGTTAGTATATTATTGTAAAGTTTATTGAATCCATTCGGTATTTTTGATGTGAAAGAATAAAGACCGTTTGCACATCCTTCTGCGTTTATAATATTTTAATATGATATTGTAGGTACATACTGAAATAAACTGCCACACGAGCTCCAAAAAAGATTTGTAACGCAGCTATAATTTTTCTCAAAGAATTAGTATTCCGTACGCAAATACACACACACACACACACACACAGATACAAGTAAAGGTTGCGTCGGCTAACACATACGTCTCAAACCGGGAAATTCGGTGGAGGGAAATGAAAAAGTCAATGATTGAACGTCATTCCTTTGGGAATAAATTTCGCGGAGGGAGTTTGCCTACACGTGTCACATACTTGAATTGTCAATTTGATTCGAAGAAAATATTATTATTTATCATGTAAGTACATATGTATGAAACAAGAGCAGTGTAATTCCTTAAAAATAACTCCGCTTTATTGTTGCTTGTTGTATTAGATTTCGATACTTTATTTGGTTTCTCTGATTTAATCCAAAAAGAGGTTTGAGTAAAAAATATTCTATCAAACTGATATTATCAAGAGAAATGACTTAGCTTTTGTTTATTTCTTACTTTTAAATCAAATAACCGGAGATACTTAAATCACAAATTAAAAACAAAATATATTAGCACTAGAAAGCTACATCTTCACCAAGGAATATAGGCTATATTATATACTAGCAATGCCCGCGACTTCGTCCGCGTGTAATAGTGATCTTTGGGTATAATAGCCTTTCTCGATAAATGCAATATTGCAACACTGGAATAATTTTTTAATCAGACCAGCGGTTTTTGAGTTTAGCGCGTTAAAACAAACTCTTCAGCTTTATATTATTAGTATATGTTTAAATAAGACCTGTAACAGAACTCTACAACCAAAACTTTTATTCATGTTTATAATTATAGAAGTTTAAAAAGTACTAAACCTATTTAAAAAAATAATAAGCCAATTTTATGTTCGGATTCTTATTTGAATAGAAATGGTTAACTTTGTCTGGCTAGATTACACTATATCCCTTGTTTTCCGGCTCCTATGCCGACCTTTACACATCTATATAATATTACTTATTACTATATGTAAAAATTACTACTGTAATACATAAGAATATAAAACGAAATTTCACGGAACTTTTTGTTAAGTCCAAAAATATTGTTAACAATAGTGAAAGAAAGAGTAAAAATAACAAATAGTTTCAATACTCATGTTTTTTTAATAATGATTATACTGTCATTGAATTTGAAAAACTTGATTACATCTTTGTCATCTTTTTATAGCACAACTTGTTTTAATTATTTATGATTCTAACATCAATCCAATGAATAATACCACATAATAATAATCCCATTGAATTGAAAAAATCCCATTGATAACCCATTAGCGACCGGAAGAGCGAATTCTTTCGTCCCTGAAATAATTACGCTTTACAAACTGCCCCTTTATCTGCACCCGATCGTTCCCTATCTTCGCTGGTCCCATTTATCTTTGGAACGGTCTCCCGTCCGAGCCTGTATCTAAACTTCTGTTCTAAAAAGGGTTGCACTCATTAATCAATGAAGATAATTGTGTAACGGATATTTTATGTAATATTAACAAACATATCTTTAGTAAAAACTGTATTTAATGTCCTATATCCGCCTGTATCAGGTGTCGTAAGAGGCGACTAAGGTACCTGAACCGACAGATGGCGGGTATATCCATCCGAAACAGTGTAGCTCAAATGTACAGGGCGGGTATGGGCAGCAGCGTCCCCGTTTCGAAAGCCATTCGAAGACAACACGCTTGCCCAGGGCAGCAATAATGAGCAAAATTGTCTTTTGGGGAGGCCTATGTCCAGCAGTGGACTTATAATAGCTACAATGATGAATATCCTAGAGGGTAGAGATCACATGAATACACTGCATAAGCAAATATACAATTTCATAAACTTTACTTGTAATTTCCTCATAATATATAAATATTTATTAAGCGAATTCTTACATAACTGAGTCTGTTAAATTAGTTGAGTTTCAGGAAAAGCATGAAAAAACTGTGAAAACAATCTCAAATTACGAAGCATTAAATATAAAAGAAGAGTCTAGTGATATTAATTTAATTCATGGATAGATGTATAACATCCAATTGTATGCAGACTGCGTCCTGGCCATTACTGATTTATTCAGATCATCTTGCCATTAATATGTGAAGAAACTGCTGTTCTAGGATATTGTATATGTTTTATCTAATGTACCTATTGTAAAAATTTCATTTCAAATACATCTTTACTTAACTTGTATGCCATTCCCTTCAATACTAGCTTCCGTCCTTTTGTAGCAAACAGTTTAGTAATCAAGCAAACCGCCATTGATTTGACTGGTTACTTTTCCATGTACCTTTCTCGAAGAAAGTTACTCTCCAAAGGATAATCCTTAATCAGATATTAACCTTTGTTGCTTACCATTTGAGTCATACTTAATCTAACCCAAAATGTTTTTTTGGACCTACCCATTGGTTTACTCAGACGTCAAATCCTGCGATACCGGAAACTCATTATTTTTTACCATTGAGTGTTTCTCAAAAATGTGTTGTCAACATCGTTGGTGGTTTTGTAGGACTCGTTAAAATATAAAAACTGATTAACCTCCAAAGAAATAAATGCGTCGTTAAACGATCAATGTTTTTGATTCGTCTGTTATTAACTAATCACATTCTAGTTTACGACAACTGTAATACCGATTGGACCAATCAAAAGCCTGTCTAGTTTTTGGAATCGCTTACAGTTAATTTGAGGGAATTAATTGGTATTTCATTAAAAATACAAATGTTTACTGTCTTCATATATCTTAAATACGATGTTCTTTCTTAAAACAACTTAGCTTGTCCGTTACATAACATTAGATAAACTTAGGAGGCCGTAACTTACTTGTGTTATTTTAAATAAGGGTTATATAATAAATATATAACGGACTATCATCATATATCGGTATTTTCGAAAATCTGTTTGAATGCTTTGGTCTACTTGAGTTAATCAGTACGTGTTATATGTTACGAAAAGCTTATTCTTAAGTATGTAATTTTTAGCCCACCTACCTGTTTATTTCGGTCATTAAAGATTGATAAGTAACAGTAGCTTATGCGTATACTTTAGAAGAAATATAGCGAAGTTTGACATCAAAATGAGGCCAAGTTCTGACTCAAATAGGGAAATATCAGTGAATCTGACTTTAATACCAGCCATACAAATTTATCTAAGAAACATACAGCTAATTCTTAATCTCTACATTTGTCTACTAGTCCTTGTATCAGAATTCGAACTTCACAACAAGTGAGTGCATCCAAGCAACACCTAGCATAACGTTTATAATTTTTTTTCCTATACATTATTTTAAGATTATTATTATAAGGCTTACATACATTTCCTAGCGGTGTGTCACGGTGAAATGTGAAACCGAGATATAAACCAAGTTTAGATCTAATACTCAAAACTTGTCTTTAATATATGAAGCGGGAACGTATAATAATATACATGTAGTATAATATATGTATAAAGGAGCTTTTTAAATTATTCAATAGAGTTAAAATGGGAAAAATAACGAACAGCTACATAACCGATATTTAAATTAGAAAATGGGTTGATATGTCTATAGCGATATTTTTTTATTTGGATGAACTTAATGCTGGGCATTTTAGACGTTGATTCAAGCGATTTTCACCCACTCTGTGAGACTCGCGAATAACTTGAACCCCACAGGGAATTTTTTTATTATTTTTATTTAACTTTATTGCACCAAATGTTACAAAATCTACAAATGGCGGACTTAATGCCAGATGGCATTATCTCTCAGTCAACCATTACACAAAACAGAAAAAATATGTATATAGTGGTGCAGACAAAATAGATAAACGTGGCATACATATTTGTATGAATAAACGCAATAAATGCATATGATATATATATATATAGCAGAATAGAAGCAGCATCAGTAAATAAAGAACGGAGACAGCGTTTGAGGATAAATTTGTTTGGTGATTGCTTAATATTCAAAGGAAACTCGTTCCAGAGTCGTATAGCTGTCACTGTAATAGAGTTTGTCAAAAAACTAGAGTGATGAGAAGGAGTTAAGAGCGAGAGAGTATTAGAAGAACGGAGATTACGTTCGTGAGAGGAAGATAGGAATTAGAATCTGTCTTTTAAGTAAATTGGTGCGTACAGATCAAAAAGTATTGAAAATAGTATGTTTGGAACTCGAATTTTGCGTTCGACGTTCTCGAATAGGAAGCCAGCCGAGAAGAGAACGGTAATGGAAAATATGATCGTATTTACGCAAGCCGAAATGCCGAAATTTATTAAGGAGTTCTTGAGAGATATTAGTGCAGCACACGTCACCATAGTCAATTATGAGTAAAACCATGGGCATGTAGGACCGGAAAGGCTCTAGGCCTAGGGCGACACTGAGCAGAGGTGCTTTAATCTCGATCGTTCTTCGCCGTGCTGTACACCTTATTTTATTTGGACTCCAATTGTATTACACCCCCGCCCGGCTTATCTCCGCGTATTTGCGTTCCTTTTCATAACAAAATTAATTTCGTGTTACATTCGTATAATTTATGAGTTCGTATAAGCAATAAATGTATATCGATAACATGTATTTGCTTACGGTCGTTAAAACCGTGGATTTATCTAAAAAGGAGAACAAAAATGTCGCAGGCTAACCCTCGCGCGATGTAAAAGAGCTGAAGGGTTCGCTCGGCCGTAGGCCTTATACGTTCGGAACAGAGGTTGTTTTTCGGTACTTCACAAAGTCTTTCGGTACGGTCGTCCAGGACAACAAAAATACTTTATTTATATGCTAATGTAATTTATATGACGCTTAATGTCTCTTGGCTGGTAACGCACGATTCTGCTCCATTCTTTCTTGGAGGAATCGTAATGAAAAATGGAGTTTATGCTTTAAGGATAAGGGTGCCGTTTGGTTTGTCACGTGTGTTCGGCGTCGATACGTTTATGAATGCGCTGTAGGAGGCAGCTTCCAGCCCTGTTTCCTGGGCACAGGGGTGGGAGGGGGGAATCAATAAAAATAGGCGAGAAAGCGTTGATTATACAACGGGATTTCAGTAGGAAATTTCTTTTTTCCCCATTTTGCAATGTAAGTGAAATAAAGATCGTTTATTTATTTACTACTTACGTGTTTCGCCTCAATCTGTTTGTTGGTCGATGCGTATGGACGGGAAAGTATTTAAACCTGCTAACGTCAACTCACACACATTTATTTGATACTAAATAGTTATCGATCGCGGATGAATAATACATGCGATAGTTTTGGTTCCGAGAGTACAGTATATAAGTATGTACTGCTACATTAGTAAATGCTCACTTAAGATCTCGATAAACGGCCGCGCATTAGATATTCAAATTAGGCTAAAACAAACCATAGCGGGTGATGGACATTCCATCTGCGAGTTGTATGGCATTTGCATAAAAATCCCCGGGATTGAAGCCCGCTTTAAATGCAGATTCGGATTGCACCGGGATAAATACGTGTACACAATATAAAGATAAAAGGAAAATATTGAATAACTTGGCAAGCGGGTACAGTCGCCGACGGAACAGTTACGCGGCGAATTTTTCGGAGTAAAAAAAACTATGCATAAAATTTTTGCTCTTTCCTTGTTTTACATTTTTATAGGCCATTGATAAAATATTTGGAATGCCATATCGAGAACATTGTCTTGTGCGTATTAAGTTTTTTTGTAACACTAGGTGAAGTGCATCACTTGGCTTGCTGAACAAATTAAATACATTCCAGCGAATTAGTTACTTGAACTAATAGTCTAAGGCAAAAATACCTCATTACTAAATAAGTCGAGGAATACCCTTTATCTACACACACACCTGTGTTTGCGTTATTAAGGCTGTTATCAATATTCATTGTGTAATAAAAAAATAACATAGTGATTATATCGAAGTTAAAATGCGAGCACTTTTTTTAATAACCGTACATTACACCTCGATAAGTATGAAAGCGTTAAAACAATTTAAATTATCGGCCTCTCGGAGCCGAACGGTCTTCAGGAGTCACCTGCCCGCGGGACCGTGCCTTCAATTATTGAAACTATGTGACGTGTTTATAAATTGATTATTTGAATAATACTTCGTGCTTATACACACGCACACATGCACAAGCATACTTAACCACACTTATATAATTGATACGAAAGTATGTCTGTCTGTTTCAAGATATCACGCTGTAGCCGGTACATCGACTATTATGAAGTTTGGCACGAGTAAATAGGCAATAAAGCTATTATTATTGAATAATAATAATAACTTTATTCAACAACAAAGAGGAAACTTAAACTAAAATACACTTTGATACTTAATATTTGCTTAATACTTGCTTTTTGGCCGCGACTTTGTCTGGCAAATAAAAAGCATGAATCTGCAACTCACGGAAATTTGCTTTCGTGCGTCACGTAATACTCCAACTATCTAATATCTTTTTGCCAAGTTTAATCGAGGCCTGTTCAGCCTTTCTGTGTAAGATCAACAAACATACATCCATACAATTAACACATCTAAACTCACACATTTGCGGGTTTTTAATATTAGTATGGAGTAAGGATGGTATGCAAATGCTAGTCAATAATTGTTGCTGCTTACTGCATTCGTTCGATGAAGTACAAAAGTGGAATTCCTATATCGAAATTTAATTTCATTCGAGTTATTATTCGTACGGTATATTTTTAAAAAGTATGTTCATTCATTAGTGGTAGACCTCATACAAAGATAGTGTGTATTGTTTCCTCACGTATTCATACCGACAAATAGCAGTGTTCACATTGCTGTTCCAGTTTGAAGGGTGGAGAGGCAGTGAAATTACTATGTAATGTGGCATAATATCTTAAAGGCATAGGGTTGTCGTAATACGTAATTCTAAAGATTGCGGTCACACTTTCTATCAAGTGCTTGTTTGTCGACGTATTAATAAAAAAATAAATATATTAAAACAAACAATTATAAATATAAAAATTACCGCGCTGCGGACGCATCGACTATAAGCAATTAAATATACTGCAATGCATTGCCAATTTCATACAATTAGCTATGAAATAAATAATCTTATGTTGGTTATATTAGCTTTGACCAGATCGGTATCGGTTCATAATAAGCTCTCACATAAAAATGAATTTCCAAATGCATAATGCAGATATATTTTTTTAATCTATAATAAAATAATATTTGAATTGCTGGCCTACGGCTTATGAGTAATTTATATCAAGTTGGACAGACGACGCTAAGGCTAATATGGTGATGAATTGTTAGAACTATAAAACAATACTAATAACATGACTGTTCCCGTGATACTTATGATTGCTTATTATTTAAATTAAATATTCTATTAAATATACCGACATTTATAAGCACTACAGTTAATAGACAATAGAATCATCAAACATCGCAACTTTATATTGGTAGAAAATTTTGAGACAGTACTGGAAGAAGCCATATGAACGAAAACGAGCGATTTCAAGATATTACCTTTAAAATGTTAGCTTTAACTTATAACCAATACTTTACTTTATTTATCATTAACATAATTATACGGGTTATCCCAATTACACTATTATGAAGTGATCTGACGTTGTCGACAAATACGTCAAAGTTCGGGTGAGACGTAAGGAGAGCGTTTTGTGCCTATTGTTTATATTTGGATTATATTTGAATCTTGGAGCTTTCTAACTGCATTTGTAGGTACGTGAATAAGAATAAAAGATGTGATATATTGACTTTGAAATAAATATTTGTTCGTCATCCATACGCTATTCTATATATCTAAAATATAGTCTTGTCTCAATGTATCGGTCCAAACTATTTAAAAATGTAGACAAGATTGGCCAATGATTTAGTCATTGGTTAATATTGTCCAAGCACTCGGCGTACGTTGACAAATGTATTACCATATTTATTTTATTAACAATTATTTATTTTAGTATATTACAAATATTCAGTCTATTACAAATTCCTTCTAACACACGTAGACTCAATTTATGTCATTTTAACATAAATATATAGAAAAGTGATACTTCCGCCTGTAACCACCCACTCGAAAACCCCCAAATAAATTATGGTTCCCTATATTCGTAAGAGTTTATCTCGAACTATAAAGGATCATATTAACTGGTACAAAAGTGTTTAAACGTCCACATTCGAGTGGCAGTCCGATACCAATGTCATAAACTGCGTCAAATTATCGTGAACATATCGTCCAAATCGATTTTGGAACTGGCAACATTTGTGGTACACACATGCTCTTGGTATTTTAAAGTTGGTCACACTAATAAAGGTTTTATCATAATATTACGACTTTCAATTTTATTAGCAATAACTTGGTAATAGTTTAAATGATAAAAAAACTGCAAATATTTCAATTTTAATGGACGCGAGGATTTGGAAATTTTATCTTGGAATTTTTATATTATTAAAACTGTGTATCCTAATATAATTATTTTAATTTCTTTATTAAGGGACCATTATTTATGTAATACTACTACTATGAACCAAAACTATAATATTACACGTTTCATGATGTAACAATAACTTTGTCTGTTTGATTTGACTTTGACCTGGTGAAATTTGAATGATGATAGCTTGGTCAACTAAGAAGATACATACTTAATAAGAGTTTCCATAATCGCGATAAAAGATAATAGTTATTGGTCATTTAAACATACAAACAACACAAGAAATACAAAACAAGCATTAAGGTTTATCTAAACTGACTAGAATAAGATATTGTGCTGCCTTATAGATTATTCCAGACCCACATTGTCCTTATTATCAATTCCATGTAATACAACAATATGACGCACCGGATCACCATTGGACTCCCGAGGCCTTAATATTTGCATCACGGCGAATTTAAGAAGCCATAAATTTTCGTCATTAGGATAATAATAAGAGAGTTGGTATCGAGGGAGCAGGACGTTATAATGTCTTTTGTTCGTCCCTCGTAACTCGAATACCAATGATACTGCGTACAATTTATACAAGGTATTTTTCATTAAAGTAATACACTGTTTCATTTGTTTGAGATTATTAATTCGCTGAGTCTTAAGAAAAGTCGATCAACGAGATTTTTCTTCAATTCTCAATATATCAAAAATGAGTAAGTATAAAATTTTTTTTACAAAACGATAAATATAAATATTAGTTCAGTAAATACGTTAAAAAGTAATATCATTATTTATATTTGATATAAGACGACCGAGGCGAACATATCTTAACCAGGTAGAAGAGATATTAAAGAAGGGCCAAGTCAGAAGTACCAAGAATAAACGAGCGTGTATGAAAAGACTGATGCGAGTAAGGGAAGCAAGAGAGGTATGACAAGACTGAACAAGTGGAGATACATAGTCTCTGCCTACCCTGTTGGGACACAAGCGTGTTATATGTATGTACGTATTTATTATAAAAAGAAAAAGGTAGAGAGTTAGTCCACAAAATAGTCGTGTAGATTAATAAGATCAAAGAAGATATCTGTTTAAAAACGCTAAGTCCTAAAGCATATCTTGTTTATAAATACACTAAGTTTACTTATCTGTGAACATTTTACAACCAATTCTGAACTCAATCCCTCGCATTTAGAGGGATTATCTAATCTAGTACTACTATTGCGAATTTTTGATAGATTGGTATATTCTAACCTGTTGGTTTGAGTACTCGTATCTCTGTTTTCTGCCCGCAGGCCTGGCCTTAACCGCGTATAATACGAAGGCTGTGATATTACGCCCCTGCGTCATGCAAGTGAATAATTCTAATTTCCTCACCAATTTCTTTGTAAACCAAACGTGTTTATTCATCTATTCAAGAACTCACGTGTTTATTTTGGAAGGTTGGGCGTGCGACCTCATTCAAATACAATCTTGCATTTGATTTTTTATTAAAATAACAGTATTCAGTTTGAAAGTTCAGTACGAAAATAATTTGATCGACAGGGTACTGTCACGATTTGATTAGAAATTTTCTCAATTTAACGTGCCCGCATCAATTTTTAATAAACGGTTTTTATCGGTTGAGAACACCCAATTGTTTAGGTAAAAGCACGCGGTTTGGTTTACGTTCCAGCATCTATTTAACAAAATAATACTAAATAAATATATTCGAACAACATCTCATGTTTGGGCTCCGAAATAAGGACTCGTAGCTTAAAGCACTTATGACATGGATACATATAAATAACACCCAGACACAGAAAGAGCAAAAAAGTTTGTCCTATGTGGGGATCAAACTCACCACCTTTGGCGCATATGATAGCGACACTGCCGATTGCACCATTTGAGCCTGTCCGTTTTAATTTGGTGTTAATGATTGTTCGCGTCGGGTGGTTTGAGTGTTTTACCATAAAAAAGGCAGATTCCGTACTTACCTTCTTTGGACTATGGTTATGAAGTAGATCAGGCTTTATGAAAGCTTCATATAATAGTATTTTATAGTAAGATAAATAAATATGCTATATATAGCACGTAACAAGACAACAGCTTGACTAGCGATAAACGTGTCTAATAATCGCTTAGTTTAGTGACTTCACATACCTTAGCGACCAACTTTAAAATCTCGAATATCCAGTATGCAAATCTCCAGTTTCAGACTCGGTGGTATTAACTGTGCATTGATGTGCCAATCAATGAGCTACTCCTGCGTATAGATAATCACCTAAATTATATCTAGATATTATATCATTAAATATACTTAGTAAATACTTTTTTATCGTTATTCAACTCATGAAATACGAAGTGAAAATATTATTTTACTGGATTTTTGGATGTTTTTTTTTGTATAATCTATGGTACCTCCCCATGGTGTCATAAGAAGCGATTGAGGGACCAAAACCGACAGATGGCGGTATATCCATCCGAAATAGTGCAGCTCAAATGTACAGGGCGGGGATGGGCAGCAACACGCTTGCCCAGCACTGGAATTATGAGCAACATACCCCGTTTCTTGGGGATACCTTTGTCCAGCAGTGGACTTTTAATGGCTGGCATGACGATACCCCTCAAAAAAACTCATCTACGTATATACTTATATATTAATTTCAAATAAAGCGATCAGCTGTCATTTTGACATTGACATTCCAAAAATATATCATTTGCTGTCTTTTACTTTTGTGTTTTTATTTTCGGTGATCCTCCGCAAACTGTTCCAATGAACGTATTGAAACGCCACCTACATACAACAAGTAGAAGTAGAAGATTTCACCAAACACTGTCACCAAACGTTCCCATTATTATCCAAAGGTCAACAACAGAAAGGTCACATCAGGAAGTCGTTCATTAGATATTAGCATAGCAAAACCCTAGCGAGATGTCGGCTAGGGCTCCGTACATAATTGTAATGACAGAAGGAAAGTGCCACACCTGATTTATGGAGGCTTTGATAACTTATTTGATCACTTTATGATAGCGAAAAGTGCCAGGAAAGCTCATAAGGCACGTCGATGCAAATCGCGGTTACTGTAAGGCTGGGTGTAGAATTACAATGCAAATAATATATACTCATTTAGACATAGCTTCATTTGAATGACAAACGTCAATATGGTAGCGTCGCACGGGTGTTATGAATTGACATTATAGTATTTAGCATTTATGATTGTGTTATTAATATTATTTACAACACGAATGTGGCACAAACAAAGCATATTTTATAAAATCGCCGCGTCTTGAGGACTACTTTCGCGGTGGACCGTGTAGATCACCCTTAATGCCGACGTAACGGACAACCGCCTGCTGTTACATGTGCGTAGCGAACCGATGGCTTCTGCATCGTATAACGGAATAGAAATCGACTAACAGCCATGAACACCGGCAAAAACTAAAAGGAGAATTAGATGCAAATAAGTTGAAAGGTAAATTGCTTTTTAAGAGGCGACACTTAGCTATGCTATGGACTGAGGTTTTCCTGGGACTTATGTACTTTAATGATGATTGTCTACATACGGTACATAGAAAGCGTCGTTATATATATGTAGCTTTTACGAGCTGTATATATTCATTTTAAACCTAATGTTAATCTTGTAACAGCCACGGCAAATTGACAACTTTTCCTTAAGTCATATTACTAGGTCAATGTCTGCGGGAGAATAAAACTTCCTTCGATGCAAATAATAATGGAGAGAGGATAATAAATAATTTCTACCGCTAAAAAGCAGTGTTCACTGTGTTCTTGGTTAAAGAGTGCGAGAGGCAGTGAAATTACTGGGTTATGTGACATAATATCTTCAAGTGACAAGGCGCTAGTGTTATCCTTGTGATTTTACAAACGTCTAAATCCTGCAGTGACGCTTACTCTATCACGTGAACTGTAAGATTGTTTGTCGACCTGGTCTTTAAAAAAAACAAACAATACTTTCTACATTGACCTGCCCAGAGATAAATCGCTTAAAGCACTTGTCAGTTACAGTCTTAAAGACAAATTAACCTCCACACATACACCAAACATTATATTACGTATACATTCATCATGTAAATATTTGTTCTAAACGGGAATCGAACTCACGACCTTTAGTGCACACTTACACAAGGTACGTACACACAAGATACTACTAAATGCTCCGTCGTGTCCGTCTTCGGGTTCTTTATATCGACTTTATAATGCAGTTTATTTGTCTTTCATATTTTTATGCTCTTGACCGATCGTCACTTTTAAAAACGGTTGCCGTAAGATAACCGAAACGGCAAACGTAAAATGTTAAAGTTGAGTAAACTGTATTATAAAGCCGTTAAATAGTAGTTTTATTATGTCTAGAGAACGTGTGTACGCGATAAAGTAGAAACATTTATCTTCCTACATCACGAAACTATTATCTTGTGTTAGTAAATTTTTCGCTAGTAAATAGTTTAAATTTTAAACAAAATCCAATACTGCTCTGCAGAAGTATAATGGTAATTTTTCAAACACATTCACTAAAACATGTTATTTATCAAAGAAAGGTCGTCTGCATTGGTATATTTTTTCCGCCCAACAGCAGTACCCATACTTCTATATTCCGGTTTAAAGGGTGAGGGGAAGATGTAAAATTACTAGGTAACGTAACATAATATACTAATCTATCCAAAGCGTCGCTGGCTAAGCTTCTTGCGATTGCCACCACGCCTGCCCAGCGTGTCAACTATTGGAAAAAATCTCACTTTCTTTGAGACAAGTAGACGTATTACAACTGATATGATGATGATAACGAGAAAGTATTTATCAGCAGTTCCAGCACGAAAAATCAACGGCATAACTAAGCTTTATACGATCAAAACGATTGTAATGAACGTGACGACCGACCCATTCAGTGGTCTCACATGACTCATTTAAGTAAAAATAGCATTATAAATTTTAACAGCAGCGGAGGCACGTATACAATAAGAATAAGTTAATTTAAATAAAATGTTTGTATTAGTATGCAGTTGGGTGAGCGTATCTTTCCATTGTTTTCGCTAAACGACATCAAAAGCCGGTGTGTTTTGGCGACAACGCGTACAATTCGCGTTCTTGGAAGCTTGGGGGAGCAGGTGGTTAGGATTCGCGCTTGAGGCTTCAATCTCCCGGTAGCTAAGGTTTTTTACATGACTAATAGGTGAGTAGGTTTTATTGATTCGGCGATTAACAAGCACCCAAGTATGTGATATCCTTGTGATATACGGGCGTCTTTAGGCTGCGATGACGCTCACTGTCACGCGGACTGCTTGTCGATAAAAAAACACGGTTCGCATAATTAGCGTCATCGCAGCCTAAAGACGCTGGTATTATCATAAGGATATCACTGGCGTTGCCAAACTTGTTACTTGAATATATCTTGCCACTTTATCCAGTAACTTAACTGCCTCTCTTATCAATCAAATCGGAACACAGCAATGTTAGGCGGTAGAAATAGGCAAGAGTGAGGTACCGATGTGGACGACCTTTGTATGAGGATGTACTGTGTTGTACTGTTAATGTTAATGTTAAAGATAAAATAACGGACATTAAACGATTGGTAGAGAATAATGCACTAATTCCTTCTCAATTAGCACACCCAATGATTCTGCTAAAAATGCAAATTTAAATCTTAGCCGGTGAGTGATCAATTTGGTTTATTAATCGGTTTCTGACACTTTATTGTTCTATTAATCGATTGGGTTTTAGGACGGCTTAAAATTGCATATAATAATAACAAGTAAGGTATACATACTCAGTTGTCTTATCTAGATAATACCTATAAGAAAATATGTTATGATAAAAGAGTGTAGTATGAACAGTATTAACACATTGATAGTATTATGAAATTATTTAAGTTGTTGTGTCTGTTTGTCACGCTTTCACGGCTTAACCACTAGCCTGATTATCATTAAATCTGGCATGTGGATAACTTGAAACCTAGAAAAGGACCAAATCTATTTTTGATCTCGTAAAAGTTCCTGAAAGATGCGATTGAAAGTGTAGTCTACGCGGACGGAGTCACAGACGAGGATAGATTTTAATATTAGTTTATCCATGTCACAAAGTACAACTTAACGAAGGTGTGTTATAAATATACATATATATACCTACTTATACTATGTACGGCATCATTGCAGAGTACATGAAACAAAAGAGATAATTTTATAATACACGAAAATGATATGTTTTGTGTCTGAAAGATTTCTACATTTATGTTACAAGAAGAATCTACTGAAGTAGTATAAATAATCAGATAACGTGGAACCTAGTACGTAGCGTACGGTTTGTACGACACAACTTGGTCGCTCTGAATTAAGGAGAAACCTTTGTAACAAAGAACGGAAAATATTATTTATATTAGATTAGAATGATCTCATTCACCGCCATGTTTCTCGCAGTATCCCTCATTCCAGAGCGGCCAAATTAAATCGTGCCATCTGCATCTATACATATTTTAGTTTTGTTAAATTACTTTTAAAAAAATACGATTATCCAGCTAATATTAAAGATATCCAATAAATGGATCACATTATGTTTTCTTTCACGGAAATTATCCAATTACGGTAAACTTTTCTCATTTACCTACACGTGGGCTTCGGAACTTTTGCCCGCACCAATGTCGCGATTTCTACACACGTACAATGATTTACAAGGTTCTAAGTTAATGAGCCGGCTCAGATCATAATGTAGTCAAGAAAATAAAGCGTCACGTTCACCACAAAAAAATGGTCAAAAACACGAATTTGTCGTAAAAAATTTAGCGATATTAAATTCGGGCCGCGATGCGTGGTGGCACCGCTCTGTTCCTGATCACGTACAGCCGAATTTGACACTATTGTCGGATGATTTTTTCCCAGTCCAAGGTTTATACGTGCCGATAGATTTTATATGAATTAATTATGCAAAAACTAAAAAGGGTAACGAGCCGAGGTCGCGTCTCAAAGAGGTAATTTCTGTTCGAGTTGGGTCACAAGAGAAATCTTATCAACGTCGCTGCCCTCAAACCGTGGATGCGTGTAATTGCGATAAATGTGCCAATTAAACGTTCGTTTTGACGCAACTGTTATTAGTTTAGCGGCTTGGAGAACCAATCTACCTTACATTGGGCCAAGACTCGGTTCAATATATTTCATCATGATCATCACACCAGCCATTGAAAGTCTACTGTTGGATACAGGCCTTCCCAAGAAAGGGGGTATGTTGCCTTTAATTGTCGCGCTGGGCAAGCATGTTGGCAATCGCAGATCGCAGCTACCACGATGGGTATGCTGCTCCCCGCCCTGTACATTTGAGCTGACTTTTTCGCATAAATATATCTCCATCTGCCGGTTCTGGTACCTTAGTCACCTCTTACGACATTATTCTAGTCTACCGGTACCTCACGGCTATCAATATATTTTCAGTATATTTAATCCAGGAAAATAGAAAATTTAGTCCTTCGACAATACAAAGGTATGAATGATATAGACGTTTCATAATTGTCTTGTATGGTACCTAAGAGTGCAGCCGGCAATTAATAGATTACAGAGCTATGATTACGTGAGGGGCTTTGCAATCAACGAGTGAGACTTGCAATTATATCTAATTATTCAGGTCCTCCATTAAACAAATAATGAACGTGTAGACAATGTAGTGAGGGAATCACGCGACACTGGGTTGCACACCCGAATGCTTCTTCCTTTTGTCTATTGTCGACCGGTAAAGTGAAATATAACAAACATGCATTTATAATAATTATCTGGGGCAGCTCAGAGAACAGTTTACGCTGTTCAATGGCGAGGTGTTCAATCCAATCGTGACAATTATCACTACAAAGTAAAAAACAAAGTCGCTTTTCGCTGTCTGTCGATCCCTCTGTATGCATCGATCTTTAAAACTATGCAGCGGAGTTTGATGCGGTTTTTTAATATACAGGACGAATGTATAAATAATGCATAATAAAATAGAGTAACACTGATATATATTATATTGTTGAAAATGTTCTGTTTTCTGAATTTCATCGCCTTGCATAAGCGGCAGGCGGGAGCACGCATACTATTATTTACGGTTTCGATATGATACATATCATATATAATAATTGTGTTTATTTATTTGCACAAATATAATAATTTATTCCTTTCAGTTTCACACACAAACAAACAAGCAAGCAAGCAAGCATGAAGAAGGTTACGATTGGTATTGCTATCCCATACGTAAAATAACTTCTTTTTAAAATACCTCTTTTTATTTTAACACGCTTTATATACATATTACGTATACAAAAAATATTCAATGAGAAGAAAAAAAACTGCCGGTCAAGAACCAATCAAAACAGAAACCGAATATAGAGATAAATTATTACTACCTGCTACTCTCTCAACCTACCCTTTAGTTTTTACAATAATTGTGTCTTGTAATAAAAAGTCAGCTGTTCGAATGCGTTAATATTTACAACAGACACTTTCTTTTATAAAATTATAAAAATACATTTAATTTGTTTAAATTTTTTTTTTCTATAAAAATACTTTTTTTTATATAATAATATTTTTTTTATATGAAAATCCATTCTTTATGTAAAAATCCATTTTTTATATAAAATAAACTATATAATATAATATAAATAAACTATTGTATTGAATACAATAACAAAACGCCACGCAAAACTGGGTATACTTCACGTTCAAAAGAAACTATATTTTGACAGAGATATGTATAATAAAACATACATTTGCACTCGGAACTTAAGACAACATTTTTCATGCATAATCACCACAAGTTAAACAGCCATATTTCGCTGCACTTAAAATTACAGACAAAATTACTTGATGTACACACCTCTAAATATTCCGTAAGAACCTTAATATGGCGTGTAAATATCTTTAACGCAGGTTAAGCACCAGCACGCGTCTATTCCAATAGAACAGGCGCCAGGCACCTCACAAATAGTAATAAAAACTAATACATAGCTTACTTTAAACTGTCTAGACGAGTGTTTGCCTAGCCACAATTAAAGTAGTTTTGACTCAAACCTTCGTTAAGACGACACGAAAACAAGATAATTAAGCCCGTGTCGGGCATAAAGTCGAAGTATGAACGAAGCGTGATGATATTTTGCACAAAATTGCTAATTCAACATCTCAATAATTACACAGGGCTCAGTTAGACCGACGTTTATGGGCTGTTTGCATTGTTTACTACAAAGTAAATTTTAAGTGGTGCTCACTCTAGCTGTGGGCTAACTGCTTAGATTTGTAGAACAACAAATTAGCGCCCTGACTCTCTTAGTTGTTACTTTGTGTCGCTATAATGCGCTTGTTTACAGTGTCGCTATGGAAATCAAGTGGGTTTTCTTGTCTGAACAACTTAATGTAGAGAAAATTCTCTCGATTTTATACACGCACTTACATATCACAGTAATGTAAATGCAATTAAAGTTCATTTTTACACAGGCGTTTTCGTAAAATTGTCAATTATTGCGAATATTTACGTAAGTACTCTTTACTATGTACAAAGAAAATACATCAATTCTTACTTTGTCATTATATTATTCTCTGTCAAAATAACAGCTATTTAGTAACGTCCTATGGCAACACCTTGGTAAGCTTACAAGCGTAGTGTTAGTTCTAGGAATTTGCACCAAGGCCGTCAAAGTTACAGCTAACCAAAACTATCTTCTATTGGGCATACATAATCTGTCCGTCTCTCGACCTCATTGACAACAAAGTTAGGCATAGGGATTTATAAGTGGAACCTATTAAACCACAAGTACATGTCTACAAATCACTCAAAATCTTAACCACTTAGTGCGGTGCAAACTTTCTCGTCAGCTGAATGAGTGGCTATAATTCAGTGCGGCATCGTGGTTTCTCAAATCGTGACGCTGCGGAGGGCTATACGATAATTAACTGCCTATTATGTTAGGTTATGCTGGAAAGCTGGTTAGGCTAGCACTGAGACTTGACAAGCTGATTTTTGCAGCAATAGTTTGACGCCATTTTGTTTTAGTACGATACATTTCGCGCTTCTAAGTCGAAGTGGAACGTGACGACATTTGAATTTCAAAATTGAGATTAACTAATCAATTCTAAATAAACTGCTTTAATATTTCTATTAATTACTTAAGCCTGAAATCTCAGTAAACGAGTATATAACAGCACCATTTTAATTGACACTAAAAATATTATGCTATATTTTTTTTCGTCGCGTCGTCACACTGCGTCGTTTCTCTTCTTTTCTTCAGACGTTTCTCACATGTCAAATGTGTGTGAAACGTCTGTCCAGATGTCTCTTTATCCCATAGAACGTTAAAAGACAATCATGCCCTGATTAAAACTAAAGTTAAGTCACCGAGGGGTGCGTATGAAGAGGTCATGAATAAAGAAACTCGTTCAGAGGGGTACTTCGATTTGATACACATATTGTGGGTCCCGTTGCTTTGCTAAATAAAAGAACTGGTTCTAAGGACAAAGGGCCCTTATAAATGAGGCCAGCATATTGTATGAAGGACCCTTCAAGATGAAGTCCGAAACTGCGACAATATGTTTTTATAATGGGAACCAATTTTGATAGCTCGTTACTCGTGGAAACGGTACTTAATTACCAACATGCTTGCAGCACCGTTTATTCAAAAATGTCAAGTTGGTTCTCATTTCATTTTGAATTTGGCCTGACCTTGTTATTTGAGAAGTGTCTACCCAAATACCTATATAGATATTATGTTCTTAGTCTAAAGTATTTGTTTATTAAGCTAAGTCGACAAACTAGGGTACCGCAACCTATAAGACGCTCGTATCAACAGGGATACGACAAGTCCGCTGTCAACCAGTCAACCATTACTCAGTAATTTCACTGCCTCTCGCACCCGTTAAACCGGAACATAGCAAAGCGTGGACTGTTGTTTGGTGGTAGAAATAGGCGAGCGAGGTACCAATGCAAATGACTTTGTATGAGGTCTACCTATAATAATACTCGAATATATAACCACATCTGTTATGCACTCTGGGTAAGGATAAAAAATTCCACTCGAAAGTTAAGAGCGGATTGCTAGTTTTACAACTAAGTTTAAGCAATAGCAGTCATAGAAATTCAAGGTGCTGTATTTAATAATACATCATGATCATATCAGCCATAAGACGTCCTTTGCTGGACCTCTCCAAGTAATCTCAATAGTACCGGTTATATGCGGCTTGCGTCAAGCGCGAACCTTTGATTTTAGTCAGATCGTCTGTGACTTGCTGGTGGACGCCCTACGCTGCGCCCGCGCCGGTGCGCGGTCTCACGACTTAACTAGAGTTTAACTACATTTGGGATTTAAAGGAAATAATAAGCAAGAATAACTGTATTAGTATTTTTCATTGTTAAAGTTTACATTCAGTATTAGTGCCTTATACGAAGGGTCGTACCAACAAACCGCTCGTAAATTTTATAAGTATAATCATGCCATGAAATCAAATCTCACAACCGCTTTAATGGTACAGCACCATCTTGCGCCCCTAATAAGGATATTGTCACGTTCAAAAACAATACAAACAAATAGAACGTTAGACAAGGACTTCCTTATTGCATTACTGGTTGGTATCGGCGCGGAATCGCTCAATCAGATAACGGTTCTCCCAATCCGGACTATTTAGCGCCCGCAATAGGCTCAATTAGGTCCGACGGATATGCGGGCCCCTTCCTTGTGGGTGAATAGGGCCGCTAGAATGCTGCCACGAGATGATCTGAAGCAAATTGCGTTTGCCTTCTCAAGACTAGCTGGGTTGGCTACGATTGGTATATGTTATCGGAAGACATCTGCTTATTCTAATATAATTTACGTTCATGATACGATGGTACATTAAACTTTAAGCGTGCAAATGTGTTTTAAAATGTTTGTACTAACTTTTTATAATTTTTGTTATAGATCGACCAAACCAGTTATTTTTAATAATTTAAAATTACATGTACTGTTAATAATACAGATATTCCAGAGTGTTTTACTACAAATAGTATGGTGTGGTTCTTTAAAGCATTTTTTAACTTACGTATGTTTATTGTTCCTTAGATTAATTTGTTGAGATGAGGTCCGGTTGATTAAAAAATAAGTGTGAATATAATATTTTACTACAATATTAATTTAAGTTTATCCACCACCGATATATTGTTTCAATGCGCGTGGCGACATTTTAGCGCGCCGCGCCGACACCGCGCACTGATTCCGTTCTTATTAGTCCATTAACAGTTTCAGCGACCGAATTAAACCGTTCAAGCCCAAACACTGATTTATTGCCGGCTTTATTTAACTTTTCAATGGCCCCCTCGAAACACTGGCTGGATCCATTTAGAGTGTTCTAGAATCATCGTTCTTTCAGAAACTACTTCAACTTTGCGGGGTCTTTGATTAAACCATACAGATTAACTGCCTTTTATTGAATGTAACAATTGTATATTAACAAAAAATATTGTTATTTTTTTTGTCTTTCTGTCTGTATGGTTGTTCCGGATAATCTCTGGAATGAATGGACCAATATCAACAGGACTTCCCTTCCACAGGCAAATAGCCGATGTCATAGTATAGAAGTACCTTGGGGTTTTATTTATTTATTATTCTCATGAAAATGGGAACAATGCATAAGTGAAATTTAGGGGCGAAATATGAAAAAAAGAAATTTTTGTTCTATATATCTTAGGGCTGCAAATTGAGACGTGAGATAAAGAAAGGCTGGAGGCAGATGCGTGTTGAATAGTGACCGGACTACTACCCTACTAATGGTTCCCTTTTTTGTTGCATGTTTAACAATTATTATTATTTTTTAGACGTTCTATTAATTTGTATGCAAAATATGTGCGTAAGAAAAAAATAGATGAGCGTTTTGGTTAATATGAAACAGTGATTACACTCTCGACATCTCCTTTATTTAGGCTTGGACCGATTCGTACTGGTATAAATTGATTCAAAGAAGAACTTGGAATGATGGTAATGTGCCACTAACAGTTCATATTGCTGAATATGAATGGTTTACATACAATTTATTCCCGTACTCAATATTTATGAAGGAAAAATATACCGAATGCAACACAGCCAGCGATACCTCCGCAGAGACACGGCGCAGGAAGAAAAAACATGGGAAAGTGTGCTTAAAGACGTCGCGTATTACCGGAACGTGTATGAAAATTTTCCGCTATAAATTCGTGTAAGTACATCTAAAACAACATGAAGCTCGAACAGTCATAAATACATCTCACAGTCAAATCTTAAGGTAATTTGTGACGATTTTGTTTCTCATTTAATATGCAAGGAATATAAAGCACAAAAGGAATCGATTATTCGTATAATGGTGGCAGCTGCAAATCAAGATAATCTGACTATCAAAGTGCGACGCCACACTGGTCGGACATGAAGCCTGAACAAATCACTCAGTATTCATTATTATATATGAAATATGGAGGGATCCTCGCCTCACACTTCACTTATTATGTACGTAACTTTGCGTTATCTATAATATTACCATCGACAAGTGTGCTTGTTTACATAACAAAACTAAGTTCGGCGTCAAATGATCTAATCGATTCTCAACGAATACCACAGATTACACACAGATTAATCGAATGCGAACTAATTAAATCGAACACTGCAAAGGGCACTTATTTTCGCATCAACCTGATCCACTCGAAATAACAACGCATCTCTTCTGTATGGAAATAATTTAACAAATCATTAAATATTAAAATTTGACGTTATTTGCGAGATAAGCAGTTGGTAAATTTCCATCAAGAGTTGAAGGTGAAATGTTAACAAGTGAGCACCGTGATGACATTGAAAATGGTTGGTAAAAGGCGGGTCTTAATATGTAGATACGAAATATTGGAGTAGCCAAGCGTGACTCCGTCACTCCCACAATGGGAGGACCAGCCTTCATATCACAAATCTTTGGCAATCAAATATATCCACACCGGGCGCGTTTGAGCCACAGTCCTGTAAGTAAACGTTAGAGAGAACAAACTTCCATTATTGGACATAATAGATTTAATCAGAAGTTCGGAAAGCGAAATCGAGATCGTGAGTGGGTAAGATATAGCGTGGGACGTCTTTTGTGAAGCGGGGTGACGATTTCTACGAGTTGGATTGGAGTCTTTTTTTTTTCTAGTCGTGTTTGTTGTTCAGGATATATTACACTCGACTCATAATAAGGGAAACAGGTCGCGTATGGAGCGGGAATTGGAATTTAAATCAATATTATATTAACATTACCTGGTCGAGGATAGTCAGATAGATCGTATTGGTGTTACTATTATATCTTCATATTTACATAATATATTTTAAAAATATAATAATTTATAATATATTTTTAAATTAAAGCTTTTACTATTTCTTCTATATCTTATTTTGAATACTTACTATATAAAATGTCTTATATATATGAATTTCGTAACCATAATTGATAAACACGTTCTCAAACGAGCCCTGCCAGTTTGCAATACAATATGTGTTTATACTGCCTCCTAATTATGAGTTAATTACAAATTATTATTTTATGCTTTCTTTCATAAATAAAATGTAAACGAAGTTCTATACTCACGATATTCAATTAGGCCAGGTCTACGAACAAGCATACAGCGTTGTAGTTACCGCAGACAACAGACGCTCGTAATATCACAAAGATATCACTACCGCGTGGCCAACCTTGTGACTTGAAGATATTGTCACATTGTAATTTCACTGCATCTCTCACCGTTTAAGCTGGAATGCGAACACTGCAATTTGGCGGTAGAAATAGGTGAGAGTCAAACAGACAACCTTTGTATAAGGTCTACCTTACGATATCTTCATGATGTGATACTCTAGAGAAAATGTTTTTAATGATCTGATTGTTCTATAAATACTTAATAACTGTCAACTATGACTAAGATTCTAAGCGTAACTATGCACGTTTCATAATGTACGAATGTAGCTATTGATTATACCTATGCCATAAAGCGATGGTGCTCTATTATCATCTGATTTAATTATCCAATCTACATAAAATAATTTAATTATCCAATGTACTTTGTATATTACAAAAGTTATGCCGTGAAGTACCGTCAGAATAGAATAGAGCCTCCCACTGCACCAGGTGTCGTAAGAGGCGAGTAAAGTATCGGACCGACGGTATAACTATTCGAAACAGTGCAGCTCAAATGCAATGGGCGAGGATGGGCAGCAGCATACCCGTTGCGATAGCTGCGCTCTGTGATGGTCAACACGCTTGCTCAGCGCGGCAATAATGGGCAAAAAAATCTCCTATCTTGGAGAGGATTAGGTCCAGCAATGGACTTCCAATAGTATTATGATTAAAAAGTTAGGATTTTGCATAACTATAACTATATATATATAAATTGTCAACATGTCAAATTTCATTATAATCCGTCTATCGGTTTTGTCGTGCAAATGTTAACCAACAGACAGATAGACGGACACAAATTCGCTTTTGTACCTAATACTAGTTTTCCGTCTGGAAATTTGCTAAATGAATTCTTGTAATTTCCAGAGAATCTCTGTCAGGTAAATTGTAGCTAAACAAAAAAGATCGTGTCGATTCCATAAAGGAATATTATCTACTCATTGATTCTTAGCACGTACTACGGGAACATGTTCCGGAGATAAAAAATAGCCTGTGTTATTCCACATAATCACTGTGCCTAACTTTACCTAGAGGTGCTTAACCGTTACGGCGTAAAAGAGTTACAAAAGGATTACTACATAGTGACGTGACATTATTACTTTAGTTTCTTTGTATTGAAATTCCTGGATTTTATATTGAAAAAAAAACAACTTTTTTCAACTTGTTCCTAGTAAATATTATTTTGAACGAGTCACTGCTATAGAAAACCAGGAGTTGCAATACTAAATGCTATAGGAGTTGTGTTGCCGGTACACAGCAAGCGATACCGTCAAAGTTAATTAAGATGTAACCTCAATAGGCCGATGCGAAGATTTCTTCACTCCCCACGTATTTACGTAGTGGTAATGAAAATAGCAGTGGGGCACGAGGCACGACCGCGGTCGTCTCAACCGCTGCCTTGTTTAGGGGTATGTGCCTTTTGGTACCGCGTTCGGGCGCCTTTTTCATACGAATACCTAATCACTGCCTTAAATAAATCCTAGCTTCCTGCCTGTGATTCTGTATGGGCTTGAATTATCGAAATGTGTTTCGCGCTTGAGCTAGGAACGAAACAAAATCGTCAGAAAATGTTATTTGCTTTAAGCTACTTATCTTGAAGTCAGGTCAATGTACGTAATATTATGTACATATTATGTAGAATGGATTTGGATACTAACTTTTCGATATATACTTATTAGGATTTTTTAAGGAAAATGCTGTGCGTCCCGCTGGAATATTACCAGAATCAATAGTATATTATGTCCTCATTTAAAGTTCAAGCTATCTTAGGTAGTGTCAAATTCCATATAAATCAGTTAGCCTGTTAATCTGTGAAAGCGTAACTGACAGACAGCGTAAAACGTGGCGCCTGCACGATCAATTATCCAAAACGTGACTCGGAAACATTTACACATAGGATTATTTCACAATTTTTAACACTAGATCGTTACAACCAATTGGGGTGTGCGGAGTTTTCAAAATGAACATATTAAATTGATATGCTAAGTGTATCTATAACAAGACTTATATCACGTCCTAGGGTTCTATCTATATACTCAGACCTCATACATTGGCCGTCTGTGTTGGTACCTCATTGTCACCTATTTATACCACCAAATAGCAGTGTTCGCACTCCTGTGCTCCACCTTGAAGGGTGAGAGACAGTGAAATTACTGGGTAATGTGATATGATATCTGCAAGTCACAAGTTTGGCAACTGGCTTGTGATACCATAGGCTGCGGAGACGCTTCCTATCATGCTTATTTGTCGATTTAGTTCAGTCGTTTCATCGTATTTCTAGTATTAATGCAATACCTAAAATAATAATCAAGCCGACATTTCATAATTTGAACGTTTTTTAATTAATAAGTCCGTGATATTGTAACAATCACGTTTCCTCCAATCCAGTGCTTTGTTTCAATTTCGCTAACCTTGTCTATTATTTACAGTTCTATTCTCGCAAATAAATGAGACCGAAGGTAGGCTTGTAGCGGAACGAAACAGCGTCACGACTAACTAAAGATAATTACCACTAATTCAGCGTTGTTTCTCTTTGTTAGCGAGACGATTAAAATAATAATCACGACTCTAAACGTAATGAGGGGTTCCCTTCCCGTTCCCCGGTAATGAACCTTCTCGTCACATCGTCTAACAAGTACTTGGTTCGTTTGTTCTCTAGCCTTCATATTTTTTTTGTTACTTTGTATCGTTCGCTGTTTACTTTATACATGCCATAATAATAGTGTTTTTCCGTCAGTTTGTTAATCGATATTAGTTAAATTTAGGATTAGGAAAGCTTGAACCCATTCTTTTAGACTTTAATACCGGGAAACATCCACGCGGACGGTGAAGAATATTAAGTATATATAATAAATATGATTTCGACAAGCCCCTATATACGATATTTGTTATTAATGCAACTTTTTTTACTCATTGTTATTTATTTTTAGCTTTGGATAAATGGGTTATTGCCAATTAGCTTGCAGTAAAAGTGATATTATCAACAAAAACATAATTGATTTTATTTGCTGATACATTGTGTGTTTCAAACTATATCATATTTTTACCATATAAACACTAAGAAGTTTTAGTAAGTAAATATAAAAAGTTTTGATAAATATCTTGCTGTTGTAGATAAATAAAATTAAAATCTTACGTCCAATATTTTCAGAAATATGTTTTCCTATTTATGTGTAAGCTTCAATTACCAGATGGCAATCGTCTCTCTTTAGAATGATTGCTGTATGGTCATAGTAAAAACGTTTATACAACATTTGACAGGACTTAAAATGTGAGTGAATTTTTATGATGACACAAAAATCTATAGGCCATGGTACATACCAAATTCTTATGTCAACATCCTAGATACACGTCCTAGATACACCATATTAGTGATTTCTCTGTTGTCTGATATCCGTAGCACGTAGCACTCGTCGCTTTAAGCGACTAATCTCGCAGTCTGGTCAAGGTAGATGTTGTGAATTTATTTAATATGATTAATTAATGAAAAATTAATCGTCTAAACGTATAATTATAGATACACAACAACATATCGTATCTTCCTTGATGTATTTTTAATTGTCAAGACTGGTTTTGTACGAGACTAACATAATAGGGTTGTATGGAAAAAATGTATTACCTCAGAACGGTGTCAAAACATTTCACTATGTAGGTACCTACCAGAGGTCGGGACGCACCGCTAGTATCTAATTAATAGCATCAGGCCATTTCTCGATAAGTTTCATCATTAAAGCAGCTGTAGGACACCCACTCCTAGATATTTACCTTACCTTTTAGGGAAAAGTAAGTAAGATATCAAAATACATGGAAAACTGACATTTCATTATACACGCACAAAATTTAAATTTGCCCTGAACTTATAATCATGGCTAATGACAGGCAAACGGCTTAATTAGATTTAATTGTGACGTTGCGTCATAACATGCGTACATGTATGGAAGTTGCCAGCGACATTGTCGCAACCTACTAATTTAGCTAAGTCTGTAATGCAGTGCTGTTTGCAATGCGCGTATGCAAGTTTAACACTGCCGTGTTATTATTGCTTACTAATTGCGGGCCATTTATGAGGATTGATTATGCTTAGATCGTAACATTTGTCCAGCGTAATTTATACTCGTATTCTGTATCCTTGATGATTTATAATTGTTTGAGGCAGCAGTTTGTGAATTTTTTTAAGATTTGTTTCTTAGCTTCAATATTATCTATAATAATTTACATAAATATTATACATACATATTGCCGTGAGGTACCGGCGGAGAAGTACCTCCCTCTGTACCAGGTGTCGTTATGGCCGACTTACGCCCCGGAACCGACAGGTGGCGGTATACTTGAAAAGTCGCAGCTTAAATACTGTAGGGTGGGTGTGGACTGCAGCATCCTCGCCAAGAAGTTTGCGATTGCCACCAGGCCTGTCCAGTGCGGCAACATTGGCAAAGGTGTCCCTCAAAAGGCCTCTTTTTAATAGTGGAGTTTCTATGGCTGATATGATTTTGATGATACATACATCACGCCTTAGTCCCTTCGGGGTAGGCAGAGACTATAGATGTACAATAAATACATGTATATACACTGTATAGGGTGGGTTGTATGTATAGGATAAGTAGTCGTCTGAGTTTCCTTTAGATAATTTTTAAGACACTGGAAACTATGATATCAAGTGAATTGTATGTTATAAAGTGAAAATAATGTCTTATTGTTACAGATGCCCTGATTTAGATGGGGCCTTCACGGTATTGCTTTAAGGAGAGTACTACGGCTTTGTTTTAGAAAGTTCGAAATAGGCGTCAAACAGAAATTACGTCGCGGAATTCTGAACTATATCCGATTCTAATAGGGCCGATCAACACACAGACGAAGTTGCGCGCATAAAACTGGCTTGTAATAATAATGGTTTTCATTTTATTGTCTTTAAGTCAGTCGCTGTGAGGTACCGGCAGAGTAGAATGACAGATGGCGGTATATCCTTCCGAGACAGTGTAGCTCAAATGCAAAGGGTGGTAATGGGCAGCAGCATCCCCGTCGCGAGAGCAGCGCTCTGCGATTGCCAACACGCTTGCCCAGGATGGTAATTAAGGGCAAAATTCCTCCTTTCTTGGGGAGGCCTATGTCCAGCAGTGGACTTCTAATGTACAACCATTGTTGAATGAATGTATGAAAATGAAGTAAGTCACAACCTCGCTACATGCGGATGTATAGATGTTAATTTAGGTTGGTTATGTTAATTTAATCAATACTAAGTAAGAACAAAAGGCGTAGTAATAAACTTATAAGCCAGCTGTAAGGTACCAACAAGTCGTGAGGTATCATCCCGTCGACGAAAGTAAGACGGTCGCGTCACAAATCAATTTCACAAATTGAAACATGATTGAAGTACAACAATGGATGTTTTTTCATCACTCGCACGCACCCCATTCACGTCGGTGATTGAACTTCTAATTGGCACTGAGAACTGTCATCTGTCACGCTGTTTCAGGCGGTCACGTTATCGCCTAGGCATTACGTAATGTTCTAATACAAGCTCATATGTCCTTATTACGTGCAGAATAGAGTTCGAATTCGCTGTGAAAGCGGTCGGTGTACGGTGAAAATCGTGCGGGTTTTTACATGGGAACAGTTTACAAAAACATTGGATTATTAGAAAGGAGTTAGTTTGATTTTACGAGAGAGATCAATTCGAGACATCTGTCAAGCTTCAAATGCATTTTGAGATTCTCTTTTTATTCTCAATACAAGTTGTTTTGCTTGATGATACCTACCTACAATCGTACACTATTTATATTTGAATTGAATTGCATTATAATTTAAATAAAATTTAGTAACATTTTTATATAAATGGAGTTCAAGTTGTACGGATGATGTTTGCTCATCAAAAACCTAGTTTAAGATTAATTAAGAAAAGATAAATTAAAAATTAAATACTTGATTCTCATTATCAAACAAAAAATAATAATAAATCAAACACTAAAAGTATTAATGATTTACATTTATTAATTCTACTGAGTTTTAAAAAGGTTTTTTAAAGTGAAATTGAAGATTTACGGCATGATAACTATTTGAGTCCTTTATAAACGAAAATTTAAATTCAAATACAATCACCGATAGATGGAGCAGATACATATAACATAGTTTATAATCAATTGGTGAGCAGCAAAAAATCTAGGTAAATAAAATTAAATGAAGATTATGCAAAGATATGGTGAGCGAAGTCCGTCGATATCTAACCAGACACTAAAATAAGTATTGTCATCGTATTGATCAGACATATAAAAGCACTCAAGAGAAACGATGTCTATAGAAACTAATAACCAAATTATAATGAAAGTAACCATTAAGAGTCAATGGAGAAAGCATGATGTTTATAATATTACTACGCTTTTTACTTGCTAATCTGATTAAGGCTTTAAATGAGGCCTCCAGTGGTTACGGTGTTTGACAAATTGCTTAGACATAAACGTCAGTTCTAGTTGTATAGACCTACCTTAATGCTTTGCTCGTTTGGTTCTAAGTTTTTTCATAATTTGCGGGCTGAAAAGAATAATAGGATTGGAAAATGGTTGTATGTGTAATGTTGTATGGAAAATGGTAAATGTAGACGAAGAAAGATAATTGAAAGATACAGTGAAGTTTCAGGAAGAGATTGACCTCACCGGTTCATTTGAAGTGTATTGAAAAAAGCCCGATGCGGTCTAACGGACTATTATTCGTGTTGATAAATCTAGGAAAGCATGTTAGAAACGAAGCTAGAGATAGCTCGTTTCTGCTCATTATTTCATTATATTTACTTGTTACTTTGTGAATGTAGTTTTACTTACGTTTTGAATACGGATATTTAATGTTTGTCTCGTTTTTGGACTTTTTGTAGATGTATGAACAACCAACGCCATTTTTCTAAACAATTACCAATTGTTTAGGTTTAGACAAAGGTTTATTGGGGTTTAGTTTAATGTTTAAATTTAACTATTTATTGTTATTCTAAAACCCTTTTACAAAAAAAACTAGTCTAGTAGACATGACTAGTCAGGACGAATTATAAGACTTTATTATTCCAAAATTACTTATACACTAAGAAATTTAACGACTAACTCATGCCAGACATGTTAGATATATCTCAGACCAATTTATTTTAAGTATATTCAATTAATATGAATAAACTTTTCTCGTCACAGAGAAATAAAAGCGGTTTTCAATCATAAATAGAGCTTAATTGTGCAATGTTTGTTTACATTACACAGCTTATTGTTAATCAAATTAAATATGAATTTAATCGATAGATCCGATGGGAGACTTTCACGATTCTCGATTTGGTTATGTTTCCGCATGATTTCGACTAATGTAAATAATGATGACTAGAAATGTATTCCAGTAGTTGTTATCGGTTTGATGTTGTGAACTGTGATCTTTACCGTTATTGATATAAGGTTTATTTTCGTATATACTATTATACTATTATATTACTATACCTACTTATATTTACAATATAAATAAGTAACTACTTTAGTGGTTGTCGCTGTAGTTTTAGTGCTACTTTATAAGACGGCTTTAGGTCATATTTGATGCCTTACAAAACTATTACATATCAATATATGTAATAGTTTTGTAAGGTATTTAGATGCATTGCACAAGTCAGCATTTAATATGGAACTTTATATAGACAATATATAATTAATAACCGTACGGTACCGGCAGAGTAGAATAGTACCTCCCCCTGTACCAGGAGTCGTAAGAGGCGTATACGGTACCAGAACCGACAGATGGCGGTATATCCATTCAAGAGTCAGCTCAAATGTACAGGGCGGGGATGGGCGGAAGCTTCCCCGACGCGAAAGCTGCGCTCTGCGATTACCAACACGCTTGCCCAGCGCGGCAATTATGGTCAGCATACACCCTTTCTTGGTGAGGTCTATGTCTAACAGTGGAGTTTTAATGGCTGTTATAATAATGATGAACTAATAACTTTTTCAAGTAATCAGTACAGTTATCTCTTGTGAGATCTCTTTTATAGTTAATCTACTTTCTAGATACGTATTTGACCCTATAGACCGAGTAGGTTGTAGTCTAGGGCGGATTTTAGAGGCGGTAATACCTATGTTTGGTCCTATGTTTATAATCTTACAGATAAATGAAACTTTATAACCCTAAAAGGTTTTTGTTGCTTTTTTTACTTTATATTGAAGTCATTTGTATTTGAGTTGCAAATACTTTATTGTACACCAAACATAAAAAATACATGAAAAAAACAGTAATTAAAAAACACAATGGGCGGCCTTATTGACAATAGCGATATCTTCCAGGTAACCTTTAGATGGAAAGACGAATGAAGAAATGAGAGGAAAATGTAGTAAGAGGTGATCAATAGAAAAAGATCAATAGAAAAAAAAATTAAATATACATTATATTTCAAACAATACATGACAATTATGTATTGTATCATCAATTAGACATGGTGTGTCTAATTGATGATACAATACATTTTTTTAATACAGATGAAATATAAATGACATCGATAACTTTTTCAACATCATAAACAACTGTGTACAAATGTATTAAATTGCAGAGGCGAGTAATGGTGGAAAAATTAGAAGCCTACTACCAGCAAATCGTCATCACCATATCAGCCATAAGACGTCCACTGCTGGACATAGGCCTCCTGAAGCAATCTCTAATAGGACCGGTTGTATGCGGCCTGTGTCCAGCGCTATCCTGCGGTTTTAGTCAGATCGTTTGTCCATCTTAAGGGTGGGCGATCTACGCTGCGCTTGCCGGTACGTGGTCTCCATTCCAGAACCTTACGACTCTATCGGCCATCGGTTCTGCGTACCAAATCCTTTGCCACTTAAACTTACTAATCCGACAAATGTTTAAGTAGATATAACGCAACATTTGAAACGTATTAGTTATCATTCGCAGCGACACGGAGATAGGATATGGACTAGTAGAAATGCGTTTCCATTGTCTTTCCATCCTACCGCCGATGCTTGACTAAGTATCTAGAAACAAAGTGGTCGCCTTCGTAAATTACCATATTTTTAGTAAAATTGACACTTGCCCATTATCTACCGGTCGGGCACCGCAGTCAACGTTCTCAAACCATCCGGATCTAATTACGCGTGTCATTAACATCGCAGAGACGGCACGTCCGCTTACGAATGGAATCGAATCATTAGTAGTTTGATTACAAAAAAGGCTTAATAGAAATATAATAACGCCGGCGGGAGAAGAAATTGTAAAAAGATTGTAGAGCGTACCAATAATTGGTGGTTATTTGTCGATACGGTTCCGAGCGGGGTAATGGGTTGGGACGCCTCGACGTGACTCTGTGTCCGATGTTACAATTTAGCGGAATTTGCAGATAGATCTAAGCTAAAGTACGGGATGGCAATCGTTCGCGCCTACTTACTGCACTTTGCGTATACGCAACCTGTTATTTTACAGCGCTCCTTTTATTGTCGTCCCGAGATGTGTCGACTATACGATATTTAATATAATGTCTAGAGATTTGGTTGAGTCATGTCTGGGAGTGGCGTAGATAGTTATCATATGACTAGACAAACGTACGAAATTCATTAAAACTTTAGACGGTACACATTTAGTATGTATAAAGATGTTCCTATTTATTAAGTTGCCTTTACATTGATTTATTTTATATCGCAATAGAACTTTCAGTTATATCCTTCCCTACGGTTTAATCTATTCATATTCTAAATTTAATTATAATCGGTAAAACGGTTAACCCGTGAAAGCGTAACAGACAGGCAGACACTTTCTTATATACTTTCGTATTTAAAACAGGTAAGGATTGCAAGCCTTTTTTAATTGTAAGTTAAAATCTCAAACAACAAACATTGAAAACTAAAATTTAGTATAATTTATTCAATTATCATTGCGCAAGCTCAAATATTATTATGCAGACCAATTATCTACGGATCAACCGAAACAATTTCTCGTGACAAATGCAAGATGAATAAATTGCCAATTTCAATGCCAAATACGTAAAATGATCCGCCATGAAGAATCTTATCTGCCTCAACAATCTGCATTCATTCTCGGAAATAGTAATGGACGATTATGAAATTGACGTAAATTGCTTTTATTTTTTTCATTCGCCGTACGAGCGTGAAGTTCGCCTAGATAAAGCCTTTCGTGACGGCCTGGTTACAGGTTTTTTTTTTTATAAAACGAAGACGTGATAAGGTCGCGGCGACCAAACAACCTTTGCACTGCGTGCTTGATATGGATTTCTTAAGAAATGGCTCAGGCCTACATACTACATCATCATACCAGATACTACATCGTCTCTAATAAGATGTATCTTATTAATAAGATACTTGACCAAAAATTTCTTCGCTTAAACCTATTCAAACTGTATTTAATACTTAAATATCAATTATTATTATTAAGATGTGGTGGCTTCCTGCATACTTTGAAAAATAATCCTCGTCTTTACATCCTTTTTTCTCACTTTTCTAAAATTTAATCATATTGTATTGATACACTGTCGTTTAAGTTCTAACACAGCGTAAGTCAAAATGTTGACACTTTGTACAATTGGGAAAACATTGCTCACGTTTCATAAAACATTTTAAAACTAATTGCTTGTGCATTTAGTTGGTGCAAAATAGATTTCGTTTAAATAATACACATACCGTGTAACGTTTACTACAGCGTTAGAAATGTAATATCGTGTTGTCATTGGGCTTAACTATTAAGTTGCCAACTTTGACATCCGCGGTGTTAGACATGACTATGCGACGATATAGTACTTGACATAAAAAGGTTTTATGTGAACAGTTTGAAGACTTATCCTGATTTTGCGACAATAGCTTTTTTATCTTCCTATTTATGCTTGCATTTATTGAAGCAGAATATTTAAAATAATAGGTTTAATAAACGAAACTTGTACAGAAATGTAGTTTCTGTATGTAATATACGTTAGATCTAATTTCGTAGGGTCGCGTTAAGCAGCCGTTGACGGTTGGCCGGCATCAAAGATTTCCCGGACGGCCAAAGGACGAAGCAATCTCCGTCGATTTACATCCAAGTAACTTTCGGAAGAGATTGTTCTTGGAAACGGCCGCGTTCCGTTCTTATTACAATGTTTTCCTAAAAGACAATTAGGTTTCCTAGATCTCCGATATGAAAAAACTCTAATTGATGCGAAAGAATTAGGAAGGTTGTACTTTTATGTTGTACGTTCTATTGTAGTTTTCTTTGCTACATCCATTTGCATGTGGAGCTTTAACAATAAGAGGTACATACTTAAAATTGACAGGTGTTTCTTTTATAAAGTAGACGTACACTAAAAAAGGATTTTTTAAAAATCCCTGTAGGGATCCAGTGCCTGTGCTAAGTATGAAATTGAGTTGTTTTTAAAGTTATTCGAATTCATTCAGTCACGAAATACATGAAAGGGTATTTTTTACAAATAATTCCTTGAGTTGGTAAAAGTTAATATGAAACTTAAACAACAACGCAAAATCGAGCTGCTGAATCTATAAATTATGGCTACAAATCAATCTCTACAAATCTGTAAACGCCTCTCAAACCAATTCGAACTTATTATTATATTGTCTAACATATAAAGTGCACTCTCAATTGAAAAATTTAAATAGATTCAAATAGTTTTTCGCGAATGGATAAAAAGTAAACTAACGAAACATGTGTTATTTTTAGTGAGCATATATATATTTTCACATCAGATTTTGTGAGCGATATTAGATTTTTCTATGAACAAAAAAGAAATAATTTTATAAAAGCATATTGAATATATATAACCTTCATTTACATTTAAATCTAGTTTTAAATAAGGCTACACCACATCAAGTGCATCGTTTGGTCTCTTAATAAGTATTGAAATACCAGCGAATGAGTTGCATTTGGATTTGACATTTATGAAATGTTTATAAAACAATAGGGTATCAAGATGGGTGCTTTTTTATTAAATAATTTTTAACTTATTTAGGGGGTCACATTATGAATATAAGCTTAATGACAATGTTTTCAAATCGTTTCAAAAAATTTTATCGGTGCTTGTTTCATTATTGCACATCTTTGCACAATCACATTATTGCACAATTCGATGCATAATCTAGCCAATGTCAAAATAATCAATTTTAATTTGCGTTGATAAATAGTTTCCGGAACCTAGTTGCTGTTTGAATGATATATTTAGATGTTGTTCGCATTCAGAAAAAACTTTTGTCGTTCTAAGTATTTAGTAAAACATCGCAATGGAGATCAATTAGAGTTCTTGAGACACTGATCTTAGGTGACTCACAAACTAATCAAGCATATAGCCAGATTAGCCAGGTTAACAATTTACGTACTAATTATATTATTTTATATCTCACTTTTATTTTTGAAATTCACACACTTTTTCTAAGAATATATCGCACCATACTTATCACATTTATTTTTTTTAATTTTAATTTTCACAACATCTCATACATTGACATGACTCCGTGATAAGTCGCTTAAAGCACTTATGTTACGGAAGCCACGACGACAGAGGAATCACAAATGTACTACTTAAATATATATATTTAACACCCACACACAGAACAAACACATATATCATCATGTAGCTCTGGGTGGGAATTGAACCTACGACCCTTGGCGCACAAAATAGGATTATTACCGTCTGCACCATCGGGCCCGTCGTATTTACGTTTTCAATATGAGATTTCAATTATTATATTAGAACAATATTAAAATTGAGTTGACCAGCTCGCCACGTAGTCGTTAAAACTGAGGATGGGTGACTCGATCATCGTTTGTCATCTCCGTGCTCCGTAGACCTGGGTGCGTTTGCAGTTTTCAGATCCCATTAACTCGCGTTGGGTCCACGTGGCTTTCCTTTGCGAGTATTCATTGAAGGGTTATTAAGTATTAGGTGCTCTGTATTGAATTTTCATATTTCGCTTTCGTAGATCCCTTTGCGATGTAATCGATATTATAAGTAAAAGCACCGACATAAAAACATTAAAGTAGATGCCCTTCAGTTGATCTACCTAGTTACCGACATGATATAGACGGAATCGATAAAAAAGTTCTTTGTTGTTGAACAAAAGCCTTGTTTTGTGATAAGCACGTCCTCTACATTGTGCAGCACAATAAAATAATTAGTTGGTTCGATAACGGGATTTTTTACGTAACTCTTAGACTTATTATGTTGAAGTAATTTAATATTTTTTGTAATGAACCCTTGAGTGAGTGGGTGATTTAAAAAATGTGCGTATTGTAAGTGAACTGAGGAAAAAGCTTAATAAGATATCTTTTACGATTTAGCTCTTACAAGTCGGAGAGCGTTTTATGATATCAGCTTAGTACCTCGTTTTTCGATCGAGTTCACTACTTACCTTTTATATTATCCTGGTACATTCGTTTTTGGACCACCGGCAATACTAGGCGTGTTTTATATCTATAATTTATATTTCGTATTGATCAATATATATAGCTTGCATATATTTAAAAATGTCAACATAAAATATATCTACAAAATATAATAATAAAAAAAAACTAATCTAATTTGCAGCGTGTCGTTACGATCTCTGATAAAATTATACCATTAAGAATTGCACCATTAATTTAGATTCTGTACTAGCAATCCTTTAGTTCCAGAATCTTAATGCTTTTACTAGAAACTGTATAGGGTTACTAGTAACTTGGGTAGGTATTTCAAATGACATCACTCCCCATGGTGCGGGAAAATTTGTAAGACGTATAATATTTCAAACCTTTTCTATTGTTAAAGAGACTCAAAAATAATTTATGGTTCATTAAAGTCAATTCATCAAAGACGAGAATAAATACATTGTTTCAGTCAGTCATTGGTATTACTCACTTTTATGGTTCTATTGTAAAAGGTATAGTCTTACTGAACAATATGTTAAATGTGACCTGACCGTAAGCATTCCTCAATTCTCAATAAGTTCTTAAAGCAGGAAGCTTTTCGACTTAACAGAATAATTTTACCAAGAATTTTGTTTAAGCACGTTGTAATTTAAAGGAAACATAAGAAAATAACTTAGGATAAAGGAACCAAGGAAACAAAAACAAAAAAAAAAAACATATCAATAATATAAATATTATATTTATTTGTAATGTATTTATTTCAAATATTTTTAGCAAATATAATAACTGTAGATTATAATAATACTATTCAGTTTACAAGACTTTCAATCCTTCATGTTAACGAACACCACTGGACGATTCCAAAACTACAAAAAAAAAAATACTTTTACTGGCTGGCACTGAACTTTGTATCGAACAACTACAGAACTACGTTCATTTTAATAACAGTAAATGCAGATCGCAAATTATTAGTTAAAATTAAATTATACAAATTAAAATATAACTATGGAAGTCGTAATGGAGGCAAAATTAATATCATACAGTCGCCCTGGCGAGAATACATATAGATCTACACGAAAACAAAATAGTACCAAATAAAACTAAAGAACAGAAATAAATACAAACATAACAAAAAAAAAACAAATTCAAATTCAAATAAAGCGATATGCAAATTCACATGCTCTAAATCTGCGTTGTCCTCAGGAGTAAATAGCGTTGCATTATATTTGGTATCGTAAGGTGTAGTAATATTTGCATTTCAAAAGTTCAATAGAGACGTATCAAGAAGCTACGGCTAGGTACAATTTTACATAAATAAATAGAAGAATGGCGTCGCCCGCAGCGCGTGCGGCGAGGCGCGCGCACAGGGAGGCGGCGCGCCGCGAGCGTCCGCGAGCGAACGAACCGAACATTCAATCTAAAGAAAATATTTGCATATCGCCTAACTTCCCAAACCTAAAGTAGTCTTATGTAAATGCAATGAGCAAAAAAGGAAACAGCCGTCTCGACCCCACACAGACACACTTATTGTTATGTAAAATACGACAAACTTCTAATGTTATGTCTGTATGTATTTTTGTACTTCGACGCCCGCGCCATTTTCGAGAGCCCTTTGCGAAGATATGCAAAACACTAAAACACTAAATAATTAGATATACAGTTATATCACAAGTTCCTAGACGCGCTCGACGAAATAAACAATATATTTATTTATATCTACCGTTAGAGATAACTATCGCAATACATAGGTACTTATTACGAACAGTGACGGAAACAATTTTACAGCCTACTATAATAATTACATCTAGTAGTATACTTGTACACTTTTAATTATATACAGTGGATCTGAAAGATAATAATTTACAAAACACTTTTATCTTAATAGGGTTCTTAAATCTTATTTAAATAGCTATCTATATAGACTTAACGCTCTTTATGACTTCACATGATAACTGAAACGTTTTAAATTTTCTAAAATATATAATTTTGGTCATTCTACGAACAACAACAGTCGCTAACATCTAATAGTTTTTATATGAACAACTAAGAAGGAAAAAATTATTTCCAACTGGATACTAGTCTATAATAACCTCATCGCTGTGTTGGTTCAATAATGAATGAAACAACCGGAGGACTCGCAAAGCCATCTCTAAGCAAGTTGTCTAGTTTGATTGTCAAGATTTGAATAATTGATTGTTCATGTGGAGCGAAATAAATGCTTCAGGTCGCTTACACTACATGATCCGCGTCCTTCACAGGTCCTAACTGTTACTAACGTTAAGTGGTCAGCAATTGAATGGTGAAGGCACCAGCGCTGTCGCCCAGCGCTCCTCCTCTCGTTGCTGCACAACGGCTTCAATGGCGACCGACCTTGACGCCCGACCACAACCGAATCACATCCTAACTACTAAAACTTCATTCGCAATTAAACGAAAACAAATCTGTGGCACCCAAATCTTAGAAAAAATAATCAATTTCACACTAATTTTAAGGTTACATTATTATCAGTAGATTGAGAAATGTTTTTTACTGTTTCGGTCAGGTTGCCACGCTTCGAGCGATAGGTACTCGGTAATTATTTGAATTACAAAATAATTTCTGAGATTGAATCGGCCGTGTACGTGCTGCTATTAGCTTTTGCATGAGACAAACGGACTAGAACCCATTGATCAAAATATACATTTATCTATTTTAAATTCCAACTATGCGGCCTGTCATTAATGTTTAATACATAAATACATCAAAGGGTATCGGTCCGGTGGTATAAGTTTGAGGTGTATTTAGTACAACCAACAAACATACATACTTGTAAACATACATATATAAATATACACATACATTCAAATACATATAAAGAATATTTTTACAGAATAGAGGATATCAAAGTGACAGATAATACTCCTTTGCCATTCTTTTAAAAATAAAAAGAGAACGAGCAGATCTCTCTTCAAGGGGGCGCATTCCACAAACGAACGTCTACACCATCTCAATATTCTTTTCTCTAACATTGTCATAACATCATCTCTTATTCATAACTAACTGTGCCCGCGACTTTGTCCGCGTTGATTTTTTTTTCTTTTTGGGGTACCATATCTATTTACCTTAACTTATATAAACTTTAATTGTCATGTTTATTTATTTCTATCCGATGGCTTATAAAATAAGTTTCAAATTTCTAGCTCATAAATAATTTAAAAAAAGTTTGGAAGCACCTGTATTATTTAGTAAAAAGTTATAATAAATAATTCAGTAATAATAAATAATAACAAATTTTATCTATGTTGTGATATAAAATATTTTACTGCATTTAGAATAACACAGGGGATCAGTGTTTTGGGGGCATAAGATCTAAAAACTGTTTCAAGGTAGTAAGGTAGGTATTTTTATGTTTTTTGTGATATCGACTATTTCACGGTAGTCTTCTTTATGGTTCCCTAAAATTTTTTTTACAACCCATACGAAATTTGTCCAAGCATTACGTTCTGTTTGGAACATGTGGCTTGTGAAATTGTCGTCATTCATTAGTTCGCGAATTGGTGGGCCATCAAAGATTCCTGCTTTAAACTTTTCTATACTAAGTCCAGGAAAATATCGGCAAATATACACTCATTTGCAAAAAACGGGCGGTTTTGATTTTACTTCTTCTTTAAAAAAATACGGATCCAAAATGATTTCAATCATTTTACATGTTACTGGCCTAACAGTATATATTTTTTTTATATTTTACAGTTTATATTTAGAATGTACTAAAACAGTACATTCTAAATTCAAATTTTCGTTTGATGCTCGTTTTTACAGAAAACCACTTTTTATCCTACATTTTTCGCGCGAAGTTCCAAAAGATAATATCGGTTTTCATAACTTTTAGTCAATTTTTATGAACTTATTTCATATTCTTAATTGTCAAAGCTTTAAGTGTAATCGATTCTCAATACGCTTCTGCATACGCTAAATAGATATTCCAATATAATCTTAATTGGGAGATATAAACATTAACATTAACCCTAATTCTGTCAATAAACAAGCACTAGAATATCTGAACCTATTGACAACGTTCGGGCTTACTCCCTCACATCACTTGCCAACGCGTATTGATAGTTGCTTGGACCACACAATAGTTAAAACATCCCACTCCTTTAACACATATGTGATACAAAGTAGTATCACGGATCATTACCCAGTTCTACTTGCCATAAATAAGAAACCTAAACAAATAAACCAACCCATTACAGTCCCAAATATCAATTACAGCCAAATAACATGTGATCTAAAGGAAGTAAATTTGTCACCAATCTTCCAAACGAATGATCCTGAACAGGCTATCAACAATTTAATTACTATAATAAGCAATATCATAGCACAAAATACAGAATATAAAACTTATTCTAAGCGCAAAGCTCCATGGAAACCATGGATAACAAATGGTTTGTTAAGATGTGTAAAACACAAAGATAAACTGCATTCAAAATTAAAGAAATCACCAGACAATGAAATCCTTAAAATAACTTACAATAGATACCGAAATTATCTTACTAAAATCATAAAAAGAGCTAAAATTAGTTATGAAAAAGCACAACTTGATATATCTAGCTCTACTAGTGTCAAAAAAACATGGGAAATCATAAACAAAACTACACGTCACAAAACAGCAGAACATAGTTACTCCGACCTCTTGAAACTTAATAATGACCCAAAGAAAACTGTGGATGACATAAACAAATACTTCTGTGAAATAGGAAAGACACTGGTAGATAAAATAGAAGAACAATTACGATCACAAAATACTACTCCCATAATAAAATCTAAAGCCCAAAGTTCTTTTGTATTACTGAACACTGATTACAAAGAGGTTGAAGGAATTATAAACAGTCTCAAATCTAATTGTGCTCCTGGTTGGGATAACATTTCTAATAAAATAGTAAAGGATAACTCATTGATATTGGTCCTAACGGTTTTTGCTTTATTTGTGGCAAGTTTAGTTTACAAAAGCAAAGAAAAGAGATCACAGAGTTTTTAAAAACAGTCTATCTAGAATCTTTCGGGATACCACTAGTGAAAAGTAATAAATATTGGGTGCCAAATATCGTGTGCAAGCCGTGCGTAGAATCTTTGCGTTACTGGAGCCAAGGAGTCCTCCTTGGCTCCTTTACGTCCGTAAAGGGTTACATTTTGGAGTGCCGATGATGTGGAATGAGCCAAATAATCACTTAAACGACTGTTACTTTTGTGCCGTAAATGTTAAAGGTATGAACCGGTACAAAAAACGTACTTGGGTTTACCTGAGTGTAAAATTGGTTACAACTCCAGTATCTCACAGTGATGATTTGCCATTCCAGTAGTTTCAAGATCATCTACATCAAATTGTGATGATTTTAAAATGGTAGAGGGATCAAGCGGTCAGTCAAGCAGTAGTGGAAGTGAGTTCGAAGAATTTCTGGATTTTCTCAAGACGAACTCAACGATTTGGTTCTTGATTTGAATTTACCGAAACTTTCGGCCGAACTTCTTGCTTCAAGGTTGAAAGAAAAACAATGTCTTCAACCTATGCGAGAGCTATGAGAGAATGCCTACAAGCTGCAAAGCTGTTATAAAGGCAAAGGGTCATATAGACGAAAATAAATTATAAATAAATTTTGTGCTTAATAAATTGGTTTTATAATTAGAATTAACAATTTAATTTTATTTTGTAGTTTGACTGCTATTTTATCAAGTTTATTTCTAAAATATTTAGGAGTATTAGAAGTGCTTCCATACTTTTTGTCAGTAGTGTATATACAAAATAGATAAACGTTGTCTTTTAGGGAGGATCGTCTAAGACGTGACGCGGTCTACGATGTCGGACGTGGCTTCCGCATAATCAATAATCATTAACATATCTTTACAAATCTGCAGCTGACGATGTTAACACTACTAGATCACTACTAGGCCTAAAGAAGACATATAATTAACCCATTCATGCTTAATCCATATTCCATATTCCATACCAAATCCAATAGACAGTTGTTTATAAATATGTTAAATAATGCTACGAAACCCTGATTAAATTTAATGTTTAATGTTTAATCGCCGCCGATTACCTCCGATTCAAAATTGAACAACCAACACTGCGTGGGAATATCATGCAACTATTCCACGTAACACCTAACGTTTAACAAGGATTCACTAATAGGAAAATAGACGCGTCACAACAATCTTTACGGCACGAAAAGAGCTTCGCTCGGATCGTGTGTGTCGGGGCATAATTGAAGCAAACTAATCTACTCGATCGATCGAAGCTCGCCTCTGCGAGGTTCTACGTAACTGGGGTCAGGCTCGCACGACACTCAAGAGCGCGAGCGCAGCCTGGTCAAGTGGTGCACTCACCATTGCCGGCGAGTTGGGGCCGAAGGAAGGCGTTGTGTAGCTCGCCGCCGATGCCGCTCTCTAGGCGCGCTGCCATCTGCATCAACGCCAGCGTGCTCTCGTCCCCGACGCTGGCACCGCTCTCGAGCCGCGCTCGCACGGCTGCGATGTGTCCCCGCGTAAACACGTGGTCTTGCACCGAGTACTTATGACTGTACTTGAAGTCACACACTCGGCACTCCTCGGGCGGCGCCGCGTCCGAGACCTCAGATAGTCCGGCCGCTAGCCGCGCCTTCTTCTCTTTGGCACGTGCATTTTGAAACCATACCTGCACTACGCGTTTCGGCAAACCTATCTCTCGTCCGAGCGCCTCGCACTCGGCCATCGTCGGGGTTTTGTAGTCACTAAAGAGCGATTTCATTATCTTTACTTGCAGAGACGACATCTGAGTACGGAACCGTTTACCAGGAGGTCTTGGATTATGTTGCTGGCCAGGCCCAGGGGATGTGGGCTCGTCTTCTTCGTAAAATTCCATAGTCTCAGATGCGGTGTCTGACCGTTCATCTGCATCAGAACCCGGTCGAGAGAGGTCAACGGGCTTACTAAGATCTAAAGGGATCTCCGATTTGCCATGTTCTGAACGTCTTTCACTGATCTCATTATTACCACCATTTTGTTGAGCGGCGGCGTGCGCTTGTAGCTCGCTTACATATCGCTTCATAGATTCTTCACTATACTGCTTGATAAATTTCTCCATGTCTGAGTGAAAAGGTGGGAATATAGGGGGCAACATGGGAGCCCCCCCTTGGGAAAAATTTTGCTGCCTGTCACTTTGTTGGGAGCCAAAACTGGGTGTTGATTCTGTACTTAACTCTTCATCAGGCAGAGCATCAACATTGATTTCACCCCTGGCACATTGGTCTGCGTGCTTTGTACTTAAGTGACTTTCTAGTGCACTTTTAACTTTGAATAGCGCGGGGCAAAATGGACAACGCTTATTTATAACCTGTGCGTGTGCACGAAATTGTCCTTTTCTTTCACGGGCGCGTGTGTTTTGAAACCATACTTGTACTACTCTTTTTTTTAATCCAACTTCACGTGCTATGTTCTCTAGCATTTTTCGGGAAGGATTTGATTCGATCTGGTATTTTTGGTACAAATAGTCCAATTGTTCGGGTAATATTGTTGTCCTTAATCTTTTGTCTTTTGGCTGCTCTCCAGTTTCAATCTCATCAAATTCGTCGAATTTTCTTTTAGCAACCTGTTGGTTTAACGCGGCTACTAAAGGGTGCCTTACTTCATCATTGCCAAGGGAAGCGTTTAGTTGTTGCAGTTGAGCATGCTGTTGAAGGATCCCAAAAGGGGAATCTGGGGGATATGTAGGAAATAAGTTTGGGTTCATTATGTGAACAAGTTGATGTTCTCGCCATAAATCGAACCGAGGGAAGACTAGATTGCATTTATCACATTGAAAATTCCCATCTTTTTCCTCACGTGGTGGGTGAGCGAGAGGAGTAACAGGTGTGTGAGGAGCTGAAGGCGCTGGAGACACCGGGTAGTTGGTGGCAGCTGGAGTAGGAGTTCGGGGAGGAGCGGGTGATGCAGGAACTTGCGGCACATGGTGTTCAACTGTGCTGGAATTCGAATCTTCACTGCTTAATGTGGCGGCTACTTGCGCGGCCGCTGCTTGTGCTTGAGCTGATCTTTTGGCATCTTCCTCTTTAAAACAATGTGTTTTTTGATGTCTTATCAATTCGTAATATCTCTGGAATACCAATTGGCATTTTTTGCATTGGTAATTAAGGCCAGGAGTACGTTGAAATCGATTCGCATCATCGGTGGCGCCCGCTGGTGGTTCAGCCACGGGTTGATTTTCATAAACTTTTCTCGCTTTCTGACGTGCATTTTGGAACCAAACCACTATCACTCTGGGGCTAAGGCCCAATAATTTTGAAAGGTATTCTAAATCGTCATCTTTAGGATAAGCGTTATTCTCAAAAAACTCTTGTAGAACTTTGATTTGATAATCAGTAAATCTAGTTCTGTTGGCGCGTTTGCCAGAAGACCCCGAGCTGTTGGATCCGTTCGAGTTGCCCCCGGAAAGTCCGAAATCGGCCGGTCCCCTGCCAGGGCTGAGGCTGCGATTTGGGGTCAAAGGTAGGACGTTCGGGGGCGCGGAGTTTGGGGACGTGAAATTAGCATTCAATTTTGGTGGTAGCATCGACGGATGTGGCGGCTGAGGTATACTCGTGGCTGGAATCGAGTCTAACTGCGATTGGATCAATGAATTTAGCGACAAATGAGTCGGCGTTTGTGGCCGTGACATGTTTTGTTGGTGATCCGAGTGATTCATAATTGGCGCTGGACTCTGCGATGGAGCCTGTGGAAATATAAAACTTTTGTCTTCTTGATGCCTGTCCTCATAGGAATTGTACTTTTCCTCCATAGTAGGTTCATCACTAGGTTCAGACTTTACTTCTTGTTGATTTGATAATACTAATACTTCATTTTTGGCCTTTTTTTCAGCGGGTGGTTTACCTTCATCAGAACTGACAGATGTATCCAACGGCGTAACCTTGGCTTCGCCAGTTTTCTCATACTCCTCCAGATTTAGCGTTGTTGATGGAGGGTTGTTGAAGTTGTACGGAGAATCCTTATTCCGCTGTCGCTCTTTGAAAAGAGTATTCCTGAACCAGTGTTTGATTACCTTGGTTGCCAGTCCAGATTGTTTGGCCATCTTAGCGATGGCTTCATCACTTGGCGAGTTGTTAATGTCGAAGTGGGCGCGAAGTATCTTCAGTTGGTCGTCTGTAATGCGCGTGCGAGCTCGCTTTTGCCCTGCCGCTGTATTAGCCTGTAAACAAATTAAAAGACAATTATAATCGAAGATGATCAATCCACTCCGAAAAATTTTAGGGCGGTAACCCAAGAATATTTTATGCCCTGATACGAGTATCACTGGAAAAAAAATCTTTCTTTTTTTGACTAGGTCGACAAACAAACGTACACTCCGCATGATAAAATAAGCGTCACCGCAGCCAATAGACGCTAGTAATATCACAAGAATATCACAAGAATATCCCAAGAATATCACTAGTGCATTGCCCACTTTTTAACTTGAAGATAATTTTACTGCCTCTTAAAGTCAAACAGCAAGACGAAACCTATTCGGCGGTAGAAAAAAAAAATGTTGACAGCTATTCATTTTTAATTACTCAGTTTATTAGTAAGTGTCTGCAGGTAGCTTTGAATAATAACAAAGGGGCTTTTCTGAGATGTGAAACAACAAACCCTCTATTACTTTTTAGCTCATCATGCTACATTTTATTTGTAGATACCCTTCATATTTACGTAATTATATACTGTATATTTGTAGATACCCTTCATATTTACGTTGCATTAATGTTGAGTATTAATACTGGATTCCGTATTTTATGAGAAATATATTAACCAGTGAAATTAATTGAAATATTTTTGTTCTATTAGTAAGAAAAAAGACTAACTTCTTGTGAAAATTGTAAAAAATATTTGATGAAAAGGGTTAAAAATAATTTTAATTAAGGTACGTTTCATGGCCTGTAATTGATTTAATAAAAATAGTTACTGATTAGATCCATCCAATTGAAAGTTTGCAATAAAACATATTTCTTAAGCACATTTAAACAAGAATTAGAAATCGCTCTGTGTGTTGAAAATGCAGCTATTTATCGCACAACAACCTTTTTTTGCTGGCTTATTGACATACGTTTCTTACCTCTTGTCTTGGTACTTTACATACTCGTATATTATGAACTAGCTGTGCCAGCGACTTTGTCCGCGTGGAATAGGTTTTTTGGGTACCATACCTCTTTACCTCACCTTATATATATTATTATATACATATATATACATATATATATATATATATATATATTTATATTTCTCACTCATTCACCTTATTATATATATATATGTATATATATTTCTATATCATATGCATTTATTGCGTTTATTTATACAAATATGTATGCCACGTTTATTTATTTTGTATATATATGTAAAGAAATAATATTTCTTTAATTTTTGAACGACATTGAATGACATTGACAACTGACAAGCGCTAGAGTCTGAAGTCAATGGTCAGTTGAGAGGTTATGAAAAAAATAGCATTGTACATATTAAATTATTGTGATTTGATTTAAGATAGATAAATAAGAATAATTGGTGGAAGAATAGACTTTAATTGTCGTTTCTTCGTTTTCAGAAGCAACGCATAAGTTTATTTTAACCTAAAATAAAAGAATAAACAATATAAAACGACAATTAAAGTCTAGTGTATATTGCCTGCACCACTATATATATATTTTTTTTTTCAGTTTTGTGTAATGGTTGACTGGGAGATAATGCCATCTGGCATTAAGTCCGCCATTTGTACATTTTGTAACATTTTGTGCAATAAAGTTAAATAAATAAATAAATATATAAGATTTGAATGTCATATTTATTTATTTGGAATCAATGGCCTGAAAAATAAGTTTCAAATTTCTAGCTCTAAAAATAGCGATACTTCCATACAACTTTTCGTCCCCTTTTCGACCCTTTACAACATTATTTCGATTACAAAATAGCCTATGTACTTTCTAAGGATTTAGAGTATCTGTGTACCAGATTTCATTTAAATCGGTTCAGTAATTTTGGACGAGCAATACGAACACTGCTATTTGGCGGTAGAAATTCGTAAAAGTGAGGTACAAAAGGTGACGACTATTTAAACTTAAATGTAACAGACAAAAAAAATGTTAACTTATAATTATTTATCCATTTCAGTCAGTTTATTAGTCAGTTTCTTTAGTGTCTGCAGGTAAATTTGATAACAAAAAAGGGGCCTTTCTGAAATGTGAAACAACAGACCCTCTGTTGCTTTTTGTTAACAGACAGCCCACGTTAGCACGTTCGCTTATCATGCTACATTTTATTTGTAGATATTATTCATATGTACGTTGCATTAATGTTGAGTATTAATACTGGATTCAGTTTTTAATGTGAAATATAGATCCAGTGAAATATTTTTGTTCTAGTAGTAAGAGAAAGTACTAATTTCTTGTGAAAATTGTAAAAAAATATCAATGAAAAGGTTATAAGTAAGTAATTAAGGTTAGTTTCATGGACTGTAATTGATTCAATAAAAATAGTTACTGATTAGATACCAATTGAAAGGTTTGCTATAAAACATATTTATTAAGCACATTTATTCAAGAATTAGAAATCGAATCGTATATCGTATTGTTAGAGCTAGAAGCTTAAAACTTAATATTTAGGCTATTGATTTGTAAATATAAATAAGCATAGCATTCAAAGTTTATATAAGTTAAATAAAAGAGGTATGGTGCCCAAAGAAACTACTGCACTACACAGCTAGTATTAAATAGTCGTTTAAGTTCTAACACAGTGTAAGGTAAAATGTAGACACTTCGTAACATTGCGAAAGCATTGCTCAATTATCATAAAATCATTTTAAAACTAATTGCTTGTGCATTTAGTTAGTGCAAAACAGATTTCGTTTAAACAATATACGGTATTAAAACGTTTACTGCAGCGTTAGAAATGTAATATAATGTTATCATTGGGCTTAATTATTAAGTTGCCAACTTTGAAACAACCGGTGTTAGAATTAATGCGATGGTATAGAAACGTATTTTTCATGAGCGCTTTCGTTTTGGAACACATCCCTGAAACGTTGTGTCTTTTGTTTTTATTCTTGTTGTTCCATAAAGATATAATTTTGAACAAGTAACAAAATAAGTGTATGCACTAACCTGTTGTTGTTGTAACAGTTGTTGTTGTTTTAGTTGTGCATCGTGGGCGAAGGGCATTGCGTCGAAGGGCGGCGGCGGCAACATCAGGGGCACTAAAGGCGGTTGCAGGTTCATAGCTGCCAGTGCACCTACGTTCAGGCCCAGAGGAAGACCTAAAGAGAGCATCTGCGCAATCATCGGGTGCATCTGACCTAGTTGCTGTAGTTGGAGCATGTTCAACGCTGCTTGCATTTCTTGTACTTGCGCTGCCAGCAAAGCCCCAGCCTGTGCTTCACCAGAGTTCTCGGTGAAGCTTCCAGCACCATCGCCTCGAGGCGAGGGAGACCGGTCACCTTGCGGCGCCGGAGATGCGGCCCGCGGTGAGTTTGGCGCACCAGACTTCCTCTCGTACTCTGATTTGAACTGTTCCGCGAATTGCTCCAAGAATTCCAGTGGGACTTTATCCTTATGCACTTCCTCACAATGAGTCTTTAGAACGAACACACTTGAAAACTCCTTATTGCAATGCTGACACGTCGATTTGCTTTCTCCGTCCGGGGGTTTTTCTTCAGGCGGTGGTGGTGGCGGACTCGGAGCTCGTGCCATTTCACGCTCTTCTTGCATTTTACGCCGTTGGTTCTCATTGTATTGCATGACAAGATCAAACCCGAAAGTCTCCAATAATTGTTTATACATTTGAGAATTTTTTTTGGGCGGGTTGCCCTTGTGAACCATTTCATCTAGAGCAGCAGTTTCTACATCACCCAGCGGCGAATGCGCCCGCACATCGCCGAACGGACATGTCGCACGATGTGCGTCTAATGAATCCCCCAGTTTGACTGACGTATGGCAACGATCGCAACTGGGCTTACCTATGCGGGGGGACCGAGGACTACTTGGGCGCGCGGGGGGTGATGAACGCGGTCCCCCACTACTAGTAGACGAAGGGGATGTATTTTTCGGCGATAACACATCTTGTAATATTTTGGCAGGATCGTTTCTGTCTGGCTGTTCAACCAAAGGTCGCGTTAAATCGACATGGCCAGCTGCGGCTAGCTCTTGTAGCTTGCCTGCACGGGTTTGGTGCAACACTGACCTCATATGTATGTCGAGCGTACTTCCTTGCGTATACGCAACTTTGCAAATATTACATTTGTAGCGTTTACGATCGTCCTCTTCACTTGACGTACTTTTCGGTGTGAGCGTCAAATTAGAGGGCGCAGAGCCGGCCCCGGGCGATACGGGGGGGTTGTTATTGTTCTGTTGTTCTTGCATGGCTCGTTTCAATTTGTGCAAATGACTTACGCTGTTGTAATGAACCAACAAGATATTCTTTTGGGTGAATGATTCTTTACACACATCGCATTTGAATGGCCTATTAGGGTCAAGATACTTTTCCATCGGATATGTTAGTTTTTCACCTTTTCTGTGGAGAAGTGTTTTGTTATGCGCTGTCAAGTATGATTGGCGAGTGAAAGCAACTTTACAGCGATGGCATTTGTATTTTCTGGTTGGGTCGTTGTATGAATCTTCAGCCATGGCCTGAGAATTTAGGTAATCTTCAAGAAACTGTTGATCTTTGTAAATAATAGAATCATCAGAATTTTCAGCGTCATTATGACCAGATTCATCAGCGACTGTAGCACTCGAATCTCTGTCGTCTGTGTCTGCTAATTCATCGTCGGGCGTTCTGAGCGCTTCTTTGCGCAATAACTCAGCAGTGGCCGAATCTAAAGCGGTGCCTTGAGCTGCTTGTAATAACGGATTGGATGCAAGACTTCTCTTGAATGCAGTCAATTCTTCCTCTGAAAGCTCAGGATGAGAAGTTTCAACGTGTTTTTGCAGCGCAAGTACAGATCTGAAGCTTCGGCCACATAAAATACATTTTGTTGCATCGCGTATAACGTGGTATTGTGAATGTAATTGCAATTTCTCAACTGTTTTGAAAGCGAGACTGCATTGGTTGCATCGGTATTTATACACATGTTTCTCAGAAACCGACATGTTGGCTATCGAGTTTCTCGCATGTGCTTCCCTAAAGTGGTTTTGTAGGGCGTGGGCGGCGTCGAAATAGCGGTTGCAACCTTTTTTCCAGCAAAAGTAGCCCGGTCCTTGCGGTGTCTGTTTCAATTCTAAGTGACCGGACTCATTCTGATGTTGACAAAGTTCATCGACATTACGGAAAGTTCTGTTGCATGTCAGACATCTTTCGGTTTCCCCGTCCACGCTTCCTTCAGATCGCGGCGAGGAGATTTCGCGATCATCTTCTCCTTGCTTGGATTCATCCCTCTGTGATTGAGCTCCGCCGTTAAGCCAATGACTTTGATCGACGAGCAGCAACAGCCGCTGCAAGCCTTCCGAGTTGACTGAATGTATTTGCATGACATGCCGCTCGAGAGCCGGTCGCTCTTTGAACGCGTCTTGACATAATGGGCAGATGAAATGTCGCACAGTCTCACCATGTATGGTCGAAACATGGGCGTGAAGCCTTGCTTCACTTCCACAGCTAAAGTTGCAATAAGGGCATACATGAGGACCCGGTGTTTCACGCTCTTCGTCCCTGTCGCTAGAACTCTGTTGTGGCTGTTGTTGCTGTTGCTGTTGTTGTTGTTGCTGAACTTGATGTTGTTGTTGCTGAACTTGATGTTGTTGTTGCTGATGTTGTTCCAAAAATCGCAACATCTTTTGTTCTTGTGTCAATTCAGGCTTCTGATCGATTGGTTCTTTGTTATCTGTTAACAAAACAAAAACAAGATTATAATTTGATTATATGTAGTACTGACATGTCTCAAAGCAAGTTATAAATGGTATTTCATAAACCTCTCGGAATGGAATCTGGGAAACGTATGAATACCGATCTGTATTCCGTAAGTCTACAATGCTCTACATCTTCGTCAGATTTATCTACAAAAAAGATCATTTCTATAAATGAAGATCACTATTGTTCGGTGCAAGCATTTGTTACTTTTCAAGGTAAAGTTCAAATAAAATTCTTCTCTTTTATATTATTAGTCCGAATCGTTTTGTTTGCGACGTCACGGCAAGACAAAGGTATCGGGTCTATCCATCCCATACGCACATATACACACACGTTAATGCTAACATAACAAATATATTGTAATTTTGCGCACAAAGAAGATAAAGGACGAGCAAACAATCATTGTTCATTATTACAAAAGGTTTCGGATATTTATTTCGCATCGGATCAAACGCATATGGGGGATTTCACGTATGATACTGTGGGTGTGAGTGAGACAACTGTATGAAGATATGTTAGTGCAATTATTATTTGACCAGGGATAAGTCTGCAACAGCGTGTGAAAGAAACTGGCATGCATTGTTTACGCTTCAATAAGAAAGGTGAAAGAAACGGCCTATGTATTGAGATTTGCTCATTGAAAATTTTTAATTGTCAATTTTTGATTTTTTCTTATTTCCTGTCAAGTTAATATGAATTTAACATTATTGGAAAGTTTTTATGTTTTCTTTTATACATTCAAGGTATTTTCATTGTTCCTATAAATATAATATATTATGCCAGTGCTAAATCTTTATATATAAATATTTCGCGTCACGGGCTCGTCATGCTTTTCCGGTATGAACTTCTCAACGATTACACTAATTTCAATAAATATTATTACTTTCTTACTATGAACAGATTGATCTAGCATAGGTACAGATAGGATAATTTATAAACTCAATTTATAGTCGCAATATTTTTTCGTAATAAACATACAAATATATTTAAGACATATTTAAATAATATTATGTTAGATGTTGATCAAAAGAGTCATTTTTAATATAAAAGACGATGGCCACTTGCAATGTCCAACTCCAATAATAAATCAAGTTTATCCTTTAATTCAAAATGTTCTCACAGTACGGCAAACATGAATGAATCCAGCCCCTGTTTGAGAACCCGTTCCATAGTTTTAAGCAGTTAAAACCGTTACATCTAATGAAAGGGAGGGGGATAAGTAAATACAAGTGCGGAACAAACAGCCATTGCGCAACTGGCCCTAATACGCGCACCCGGAGTGACCAGTTGTGAAGTCATTATTTATGACGTAGCGACCCAAAATATAGAACAATGCTCAGGTAAAGGTAAAGAGGACCAGGTCTTCACAAATGTGATTTCCGACGTTTTTTTATCAATGAACAAAGGGTCTTTTCTGAGGAAACACCACATCGTTAAAGCGTTGTCAAGTAGGTATTGGTAGGTAGATAGGTAATGTGGCGTTAGAGATACAATGAGACTTTAAATGTTTTACTGGATTTGCATCTCGGTTTGTCGATATTCAAATTGCGTTTATTATTAGGCATCCGATGGATTAATATCGTTATATAGGTATATAAAGATGTAGCTTATTGAATCAAGAGACAAAATGGAACTGCGCTTCAAACCAGTTTATATAAAGATCTTTTGACCACAAAATCAAGGACTGGGTAGTTTAATGAATGATGCCTTCTGCAAAAGGCAAGGCAAAAAATATCTCGTGTTGGGGTGCCACTGCTGCTAAGTAGAAAGGACTGAATTAATAACCGGTTTTTATTCTTGTTTATATTGAATTGATGACTTGAAGGAATGAGTAATAATGAAATTAGTACAGACGGACCAACGCTGAATGGTAATGGTAGTTAGACATCAGGTGAAACTTATATGAGGTATGATAATCTAAATATGTAAATTCTATGTTTATTATTACCACTTCCAAAGCGTTGCATTGACTTTACTGTTATGTTTTACATTGAGACTCGACTCATTTAATAGCCTAAAATTTATATCAAAATCGATCGTTTAAACCGACTCGCTCAGTAAGGGGAAAATAAGTAATAAGCATAAACATGAGGTGCACAATGGTGTAAGCTGGATTTCTTTCGCCTCCACATTTCTCTCGGAGTTTATCGTATTTCAACGTGGCCATAAAGATGCGACGGGCGATGCGGCCGGAGACATTGTACGATGATGTAGCAGCCTCATCACAAGGGGGCAATCATCCTTAATGCGCGACGGCCACATACGTAATGCGAGTCATTGTCCCGCGTGCGGTACTTATGGAAAATTCGCGTTCTCTATTCAAATCTTCTTTCTGTCTCTCTCGCTCGTGGGGCGGAGCCGCCTCCGACCAATGACGGCATCCGACAGTAGCGAAACCGTGTAAGGCGTACGTTATTAAAGAAACCTGTTCTAATGTTGCGCGCTTTAAATTAAATTTTGTCCGTGTGTAATTATCTCATTATTGTGATTACGAATTCTTCGCTAAATGCTCATCGCCGTAAATGGAGATTACTTCTTAGATTGAACACGAGATGACGGTCACGCGGGAAGCGATAATTAAGTATCAGATAACAAACACGATGCACACCTCATTTTTAAATATACTTAAGTAAATTAACACGAAACAAATTGTATGTTTATTAACACTCTTCATAGAAATACGTTCGGTTTGTAGAAAAAAACGCAGAACAAAATTGATTAAGGAACGAATCGGATTAAATTGGAAACCGATAGTGACGTTTCGAAATCACATTCATAAGTCGACTCTGTATTACTTTATCGGTATGAACGGCGGTAATGGCTTTGGTTGAATTAATTTTAATGGGATTTTTACGTTTTATAGAATAAAATGTTACGAAATGTGCTCAGCACAAAAGTAATAAATAATAATATACTATTTCGGATGTTTGCTTAGTTCAAAAGACGCTACTAACAAGCGTCACCAAAAGTATATTACCTCAATGCGCACGCGCATCTATTAATTATTTGAGTTATTTCAGAACGTATTTTTGACGTAACCGTTTTTAGGTTGTCAATTGTAGCTATTTCGAAACGCGTTAATTATCATTACGTTGTTATTTGAGAGACAACGCCTCGAGGAAGTTACTACAAGATAACAATGGAGCAGTCACGGTTGGAAAATTATTAGCTAACAAATAAGCAATTTCCTTATTACGCTGGTGAACATGAAAAGATAAACATTCAATCAAAAAACGATGAAAAAGACAAAACATTGTTCTGCGACTAAGAAATATTTTAATTGCAAGAAGGTTCGGTTTTTTGTATTTAAACTTACCAGTTTCTTGTTGATCGAACGGACTGGGCAGTTCTGGCGGTTGAGGGATGACTTGGAACAGTTCGGCCACGTCTGGAGTGGGGTCTTTGCCTTCCGAGCGGCGCTGGAGTTGATGGATTTGTTCCATCTGTAAATGTTTTACAGAGCGCACATGTTGCAGCAGCGGAAGGCGGTGGGGAGCACCAAACCCGCACAGGGCGCAGCGGTACACTCGGGGACGATCCCGAGGGATACGAGACGAACAATCTCGCAGATGCCTCAATAGGAGAGTAGCAGCTTCATGTCTAGCACCGGCTGCGTGGAGCTGTAGTTTGTGAGCCGAGTTGGTGTAATAATCACACGCGCAGCATCTTACTTGAACACCACCAACGCCAGCACCTCCTGTGCCGACTCCACCACAAAACTTTAACTTCCACTCGTTTCTTGGCCCTCCTTCCTTCACATGATTCACATGTTGTAGTCTTTGTAAATGTTTATCAGTCTTGCAGTGTAATTGGAAGTTGGCTTTGAGGTTGGTTTTGTATGTGCATAATTTGCACACATAATGACCCGCAACCAGCGCCAAAATCTCTTGTTCTCTAATTTTGGTACGGTCTTGTGCCAAATGATGCCCTAATGCTTCTAGCGAATCAGTCGAGAAGCAGTTGCAAATGCAACAGTGAAAAGTTCTCTCTGGTTCAGGATCCGCAGGTTCTGGAGGTGGTTCCATTGCTTCAGGATTTAGACCGACATCTAGGTGGGCTCCTAGTTCCGGCGGTGAAGGGCCTGGTCCTCCGGTCATTAGTTGAATCATGAGTGCTTGGTTGTAAGCCATATCAGCGAGGGCCGCTTCAGGATTTGGAGGAGGCGCATCGCCTCCATGGAAGTGCAACAAGTTTTCCAATTGTTGTTGACTTTGTTGTCTATGATGTAACGCCGATAACGTCTGCATGTGTTTGACATTTTGTTGTAATACTAACATATTGTGGGTGTGCTTTTCAGATGTCATATGTATTCTAAGGTTACGTGCAACATTCGTTTCATAATTGCATACATCACACCGGAATGTAGGCTTTGGTTTTTGACCCAATGGAGAATGGTGCGGTAATGGGGGCTTATGCGCACCGGGTGGAGTATGTTGAGGAGCAGGTGGCAGGTTTCCTTCACCGGGATTGCCACCATTTTGCAATTCTTGCATGTTATTAAGATGTTTGTCGGACTGCATGTGTATACTTAGATTACCTTTTGTGGTTGTGGAGTAGTTGCACACTTCACATCGGTAGGGTTTATAGCCACAGGTATAAGTTTCCCCACGTGCTAGCCTAGGGTGTGGTTGGCCAGCTATGCAGTAAATACAACTTGTCTCGGCTTCTGGGTGCTTTTCTTTCATATGAATTTCTAAGGTCTCTTGGTATTTGTAGTGCCAGTTGCACTTGGGACATTTAAGCGTTTTACAAGAATTTCTACTATGCATGCCAGCCAGAGGTCCACCTAATCTTCCGGAATTCAATATTAACTCACATTTAGGACAATCAGCACCAGATGGCCTTCCCCCGAGATGGTCTGGACATACCCCAATCGTCGTCCCAGATAAGAAAGCTGGAGGTGTAGCTTGAAACGGTGGGGAGGAATTGGGACTCACTCGTGGTTGTACCGATGCATTTATCGTGTGAGGATGTGCAACAGAGATCAAAGAATGTTGTGGAATCATCGACTCCGCCAGCGATCGTGGCGGTCTCCACGCATTAGGGCTAGGTCTTCTATCATCGCACGTGCCATTCGGTAAACCTGACTCGTCTCTGTCAGGTGTCAATGTATCTGGTCGTTTCTCTACAGAAGGACTTGATAGTTCAGACATATTTGCGGGGCTACCCGATACTGATGCACGAGTAGGCGCCGCAGTACCCACGGGTTCTAAGAATGAGACTAGTGGTTCTTTATCTTTGCCAACACACTGAATGATGGCAGAGGCGTTTTCTCTCGATAAGGCGTCTCTCTCAGAATCAAGCAATGATAAACTATGGTCCGATTGGGCATGTGCTACAAAAGATTTAGCGTAGCCAAAACTCAATTTACATATAAAGCACATAAGGATCGGTTTCACTGGTACACTGATAGGACACTCAGTTGGCGGAGACGGAGGCCTCGGCGTATCCTTCCCTCCTCGAAAACTGAACACTCTGTAACTATGCATAACTGGCGCATCGGGCCTCGCTCGCGCCCTTTCCGCCGCCAACCTGCCATAAAGCGCTCCGTACAGCGAAGGGTTTCTCGATACGTAGAATGCACTGGCTATTTGGGGGAACTCCAACTGTCTCTCGACAACGTTGCTGTCCCGGCTGTCGACGATGCATCCAGGTTCAATTTTATGCAAGTCGGGCAAGCTGGTCTCCCCCTCAGACAGCTCAGGGTCTTCGATGATGTACGCAGATCCGTCGGGGTTGTAGACGATTTTGCCATCGAATCGTTCGACGTCGGAGGAGAGGGGTGGGGAGTCTCGTCTAGAGGTGAGGTCGACGGCGTCTGGTGCAGCGGGAGGTGAGGTAGGCGCGGGGGCGGACGAGGGCGCAGGGGTAGGCGCCGCTGGTGCCGCGGGAGCGTTGCGCGGCTCCTCCTCAGGACTCATGTCGCCGTCGTCGTCGTCGGGCTCGAGCGCTGCTGAGCTTTGCGGATCGTCGCGCTTGCGGCGCCGCTTGCGCTCCGGAGGCGGGCCGCTAGCGGGGCCGCCGGGCTGCAGCGGCGTGGGCATGGCGCCGGGCGTCAAAGGCCGGCATCACATGCTCTCCTGCAACAAGCAAACGGTCCAGTCAAATTATGGAATCAATTGATCAAAAATGGTAATAATAGATCCAAAATCTCCTTTATATCAATTTCAATAAAGTACTTTATTGAAAGTTACGAAGAGATGAATGCAGTTAGTTGAGACATCATGGCTCACAGCTCATCCTTGATATCGTTTCACGCTAGTCAAACATACATTGTAAAGTAATTTATTTAAATGACTGCGAATGACCTATCCCTGCCCATTAACCAACAATATACATAAGCTATTGCCTATTTCTCACGGACCAGTTTCACCTAGTTAGATGAAGGTGACTGTTGAATACATTGTGCCGACTCGTCGCAAACGGAAGTAGGTGGGGCGATCGCTTATGTCACCCGTTGTTTTCCAAAGTTACATTTTGTCATAGTATCGTGTGGCGAGTATTGATTAATGCAAATGACTTTCTGTGTACCTTTAGCGTCTGTTTATAGTACTTTTTAACAACTCAACTACACGATTCAAATTAGCTTTGGATCAACGTCAAGTGCAAACGCTCTTTAAAATGTCAATGCTTCGGTATATCTAATAACAAACAGATCTATCGAGTGCTTGAAAGGGAAGTATTATCGAGGTGAGCTATAGATTTCATTAATATAATAATCTTCCAGACAACCGATAAGCGAAATTCCCACAGGCACGAAACGTTCTATAATCTAAATAAACATACCTACTCAAATTAAAATACATAGTAATCGTTCCTTATCTAACCGATATTTGCGCAAACAACTGTGATCAATTTATTCGAATGACAGCTGTCAACGTTGTCAACAGTGACACATTTACAATTAAGCAACCAACAAACTTGGAACTTAGCAAACATAGTTGTATGCAGCCGGGAAATGATTTGCTAGTCGACTTTCTTCCTTACTGCGATGTAATAAGAGCCAGTAATTGAGACGAGTGGGGGCGTTCAATACTAAAAGTAAACAAGAATGAAAATTCGTTAAAAACGAGATTAAGCCGTCATCTTCGTTATCTGATGTTATCAGTTCTCACAAATACCTAACGAGGACTACAATAAAATATTGTATTTAGTTGACGTAAAGATATAGATGAAAAAAGTCACATGATATCCAATAAGATAATATAATTGATTGTCATTTTTATGGTTACCCAACATCTTAAGAAGAATTGATATTGTTAAGACACGAGAAATTTATTGAAACTCGCTTTCATTTTCTAAGTCTCTAATACCTACCTATGTCAATAAGATATTAAAACTAAAATTCTAATTGAATTGTGATTTATACCGATATAATAATAGGTGAAACGAAACATATTTATTATTTTTTTTAGAAAATAGCGCGAACAAATGAACGAGAAATTTGATATAAATAAGGTTAATGTGGAGAAGAAGTGCATAAAGTTATTTCTTTCATACAAAATGCACCAGAAATATATTGAGTTCAATAAAAATAACTAATACATACACTACAGTTTCAATGACACATTGACATAATTCAATTTAATTTAAATGAACTAAACATTAATTGTCTATTGAATGTCAAGCAAATGATTAAAGAATTTTTACAAATTTGGTTAAATTTCAACCATCGGACATTTATCTGTAAGTTTCTGTCCAACCAAAATAATATTGAATACGTGAATGGTTTATCTCAGCACAACTAGGACCCTTAATAATTAAATTTTAGCGTTAATTGCACAAGTTTGACTTGAATTTCGTCACTAGGCCAATCCCTCTAATTAATAGGAAGGAACTAAATAATTTGTATTAGAAACTTCCTTCGTATTAATTATCCACTGGGCAACTCATTATTTCATTAATCACTATGGGTAATAAACGAATAAACTCCGGATGTAAGATAAAGTAAGAAATTACTACAAAATCGGCAACTTTAAACTTAAACAGGATGTGTACATAAGTGATAATAAAATTATACTATATGTAAAGACCTTGGTGTCTTTTTTATATATAATTTTGACGCACCTATGCAGATGTTTACACGGTAACGGAAAGTCCCCTGAAATTATGATAAATTATATCTAACGATTTCGATAGTGTCAATATGGGACAAGTCAATAGTTATTTTATATGAAAGAGACACATTGTTCTATTTATTTGTTGACGGTTTAATATCAGAAATATCAAAATCTACACGTAATTCTTCTACGCTTTATAAGTTGATCCGATCGTGTTAATGAAGTCGTGAGTTAGTGTTATGAACCTTTCGGATCATTTCAAGTGCAGTGTTTACCTATTATTTTGAAAATTCGTTGTTAATTTATTTAATATGAGGTTAAGGTCAATAGTTGTCTTCAACATTATAGCAACCGTAAATGTCCACTGCTAGACATAGGCCTCCCCAAGGAAAGGGGGAGATACCCATAATAGCCCCGCATGCGCATGCGCATTGGCAAGTGTGGTGGCAATCGCAGAGCTTAGCTTCGCGACGATAATGCTGCTACCTATCCCTGCCCTGTCCGGTGCAAGTACCTTAGTCGCCTCTTAGGGAGGGGGTTTCTATTCTTCTCTGCCCGTACCACACGGCCACAATAGTAGAAGTTTAAATATTTTTAGCTGAAACAACTGTTTATTGTTATGTTGGGTACGACATAAGAAACATGATGGTAGAAAAAATGCTGTTTAAATGAGAGCACTTCGAAGTATGTATGGTGTGAGTTTGAGATATAGATTAAAGAATAGTGTGATAGGAGATCGATGTAGTCAAAGATGATGTTGTGATAACAATAGAGAAAGGAATGATATGATGGCTTGGACATGTAAGAAACAATAAATGAAAGTAGAATGACTATAGTAAATGGGTTGGAATAGGGCAACCTAGGCGAACGAATTTTAACCAGGTGGAAGAGGTACCTATTAAAGAAGGGCCAGGTCAGAAGTACCAAGAACTAACGAGCGTGAGTGAAAGGACTAAAGCGAGTAAAGGAAGCGAGAGAAGTATGCCAAGATGCCCGATGTGACACAGGCGTGATGTATGTATGTATATAAACAATAAATTCTTATACTCATCCTTACATAAACTATTTATTGTCTATTGTTTCGGTTCATCGAAATCAAAGTATAAACACCTCCTTAGCAAGAAACCAATTTGAGGAATATGCGTTCTATTTCTTAAAATTAAATTTACTATAACGAATTGCATCAGTTCTGTTAAGTGCTAAGAACCTATCTCTAACTCAATTTTTCTTATTAGGTAATATAATGTTGAACTAAAACGACAGTTGATATTCAAGCGGACTACATTAATAACAAGGGTGGTATTGCATCCAGTACGAGTATGAAACTTGACAGTAACCCTAGTACTACAAAGTAAATAAGTCCAATTACTAGGTATAATTATTGTGGTTCTTCTCCAAAGCAATTTGTAGATCATTTCGCAGTGCTAATGTGTATGGAAATTATGCAAAGAGCCAGTAATTAGAGTCGAGGTGAATGGTCCGTAATGCTATAATTTGCTTCTAACTATATTTTTACATATATAGCTATATAACAAGACATTCGAGAGAATTCATAGCTAGAAACAAAGATTACTGGCACTAATACAAACAGTTGGTTATAAAAAACGCATGAAAGTAAAAATAGAGTTCTCCTAACAGTTAAATAGGGAAGTAATCATTTACTAGACTAAAACCTAGCCATTACTCTATAAATAAAAAATGATTTTATGAAGTAATGAAAGATCTGGACACTCATTCACGCGAAGTTGTATCATTAAAAGTGACGCAAAATCAAAGGCTAGAAAAAGGTGCGGCAGTAATTTCTGTTTTGCGAGTATTGTCCGAAGTGGCATTCAATGATATAAATGTTTAATGTAGGAGCACGTGCAGAGATTCCCATCATTACAATCAGTGTTGTCAATTTCCACCGATACCCCGATGCTCGCAGCAGAACTAATTTCCGATAAACGCACACACAAACAAATTTAATACGTAGTTACTCCGAGTGCAAATTACACGTACACATGAGTGTGTGAGCGTGAGAAAACTGCGGCGGAAATTATGACTTGTGTGTGCATCGACACTGACGCAATTTACGTGTCCGCATTGGAGGCGCACACACACACGCGCGCGGCCAGCGCACGCGCACACACGCGTCACCCGCATCGGACTACCATCCTACAATAGTTATCAAGTCCGTCATAATGAAGATGCGCGCTTTTCAATTCATTAATGAGGCTCCCACAATGTTATTGATAGGATGATAGGAACGAATGAATACCGCTTTTGTCAATGTCCAATTTATGAACAGTAATCTGCATGATCACCGGCTAATCCAACTTGTTTATTTAAAGAGAAAGCCAATCAATAAGAATTTGAAAGGGGCAATACTGATGACGACAAAGAATTCAATTGAAGTGAAATTAAGAATCTTGTAAGTTGCTTAGCTGTATCTTAAATTGATCTATCTACACATTCTCTAATTAGTAGTGGCGACTAATTTCTTATAAGAACTATTCTAATTAGCATAGACAGAAATGAGAATTCGTGGTCCACGGGTCACTTTCCAACTAGAATTTACCGTAAACAGTTAGAAACTGTGACATTTGCGGAACGATACATTTTATTGCGATCTAACGCTAAATTATATCCATGCAAGATTCATGGTTAAACTGGAAACGTTATCGAAATGGAAGTCGATACCCCCACTAGGCGCAGACCGGTAATACTAATACCGCAGAATCAATTGTAAAAACAAGAAACTATGGCAATAAGAAACGGCAATAATCGTGAAACATCGGCAGAGGGAGCGCGCAAAGCAAACAGCGAATCTCAAAGAGTGCGAGATGCCTCAGTAACGAGAGACGCGGTAAACTACGTTCATATTAATAATCGCCGGTTATTACGCAGGCCCTCATTAACTCGCCAGCCGCTCGCCCCACGAAACCGCAGAACACTGCTAAATAATTACCCCAGACTGCTTTCTTCACGAAAACATCGTAAAAGCGTATTAACCAACATCTACTAAGTCGGCAGAGGCATTACAATAAATAAGGTATTAAGCCGACGTTGTCATGCAGCGAACCGAAAACGTCGGAAAGCGATTAATGGAACTAAAGTTGAGCGGAGTCGGAGGGAACGATTTACTTAATACATTGATAATAAGTGCCTGGAATGTATGTAAAATGTTGTACGTAATGGAGGTAGTCCTCGTTAGACGTGGGAACGCTGACGGGAGCGGACTCGGCTGCTACATGGTAAGGATCGCGTCGGACAATGTCCACCGTTAGGGCTTAACTTTAAGCCTTCATTAATGGTAATAGTACTGAACTCTTCGATGGGAATGGGCCTTTTTGCGGCGCCCGCGCACGCTGAAGACGCTTTGCAGTAATGGCCGTGTTCTACACGACTCCAAAGCCTACTACTCTGACAAAAGGGCAGATAAGTTCATGGATTCCATTAGATTACTTATCAGATTTTGTGGTTTTGTACCAATAAGAAAGGTGTGTCGCTAAATCTTATAAGATTCAATTTTCCTACTTATAAACATAAGTAAGGCAAATAGATTAATTGGAAACTGTTGGTAATTAGAGAAAGTTATAATTAGAATTACTCCTTCATTATATGCGACACAAGGTGACAAAGCGAATTCGTAAAGTAACCTCAAGCCAGAGTGTTTGTAATTACAGTCTTTTGAGGCTCGTAACTCGACTCTTATAAGTTGATTAACGACTGTCAATGCTGGCTCACCTCCTCATTAATTTGCCAATTTAACGGATTGCCACGAAACATATGTTGCTCCAAAGAAATCAAATACAAAGGAGCTGTTCTTAGCATTTAAGGCTTTATGCTAAGATACAGACTGTCGAGCATTCTTATTATTAATTAGACAAAAGACTCGAGGCGGTATATATGACTAATAGTGTTAAACAATACAAGGAAAACTCGATAATTAAAAGATTTTAATCAAGATATGTTATGAATGAGCAATACGTGTTCCTTTTAATGATACTGATTCACATGTGCAAATTAATTCGAATTAATCAAAGTTGATTCATAGTCGTGGAGGCTCGCGTGTCCCCGTCGGTGCCTTGGCGCCGATCGACCCTGCACCTCTCAGAGACCTCCAATTTTCGCCTGTAATTATTGCGGACCCCTCGATACTTATTTCTATTTTTTTCTCGCTTAATTGTTGCAACAGATGACTTTTTTGTCGAACCACCTCAAAGAGAGCGGAAAGGCATCAAACGCAGTTCGAATTTGGAAATAATTATACATAAATAGTCCCTTGAGCGGCCGATTAAGACAATTTCCGAGGCAAATTGCCGCAGACGAGTATAATAGCACACGCGCTCTTCGTCATAAATAAATCTGGATTACATTCTGTACGAGATTAAGATTGATTCGATCTCGATGCTTTCTGCTATTAATGTCTACGCCGGATAATGCCCCGCGTTAACAATTTTAAATCATTATTTCGTTTTTGTATGTGTGATTTGTAAGTTTGTGAGATAATTACGATGGACAAATTGCTGTTGGCCATTAAGGAGGCAACGGGTGGATGCGCGATCGGCCGGTCGCCGTAATTAATGATCGATACATGTGAAATAATTAATTAGCGACCGGCCGGATCAGACCTCTGCGCCTCGGGGCGCACCACAAAAAACAATGACGTGCGGTTTTGGCTGCGCCGGCGCCGCTGCCGCTGCGGCGACATCCGCCGGTGTACGTCTATAATTTGGGAGACCTCGAATTAGTTCTAATCTCATTTCTCTGGGACGAGCGTGACGCCGACTCGACGTCCACGTGGAATGTGTCATTATCATTAATGTTAGTTTTAATGATTGTTATGTATTTTTTATTCAAAATTGCTTCGGGGCGTCTGTTATTACGAGTACTATCGCTTTGTTCGAAGCAAAGTGAACGCTAAACAGTACATCATTCTTCATCTCGCTCTCTTTAACACTTCTCTACATTACAAAGTAATTAATTTTTAAATGTCTATGTCCATATTTGACAATGTTGATTAAAATTCGGCGTAGTGCATGATGATGAATGATGATAGAATGAACGGCCCGCTATGTCTTGTTACGTGCCAACGCATAAAATTATACAACAATTCGAGAATGAAGATGTGATTAGAGTTGTCACCCCGTAATTACTGCCCTCGAATCGTAATGTCTGAACAATTACCTGGAGAGCATTAAGACGCAAAGTTTCAATCTGTCGCGTAATGTGTCGACTCTTTAATGGCGGCCGGCGGTAGAGAGGGGGTCATTTTATGTTCACTGGCGACTGTAAAATTAGCTTACTTTAACTATTATTTAATGTCATTTTAGGATGGGAATGGGGCGAGTCGCGACTGTGGGAATTCGAACGAAGTCGTTGACAGAATTTGAATGGATAATTGTTTAACTTCACTGGTCGCATTGTGAGCTGTCAGTCGGATCGCGGTGGATGGTGTTAAATTATTGTTTCATTGTTGGAGAAATTTTTGAGAAATCATTCGCGGTCTAGTAGTTTAAAGCCAAATTATATTTGAATTGTGTCGATGCAAGGAGCAGTTGCGTATGTTTAGTTACTGTTACGAAGCTTTCTTTTACTTGTTTGTTTTATTTTCCAAGAGAGACTTACGCTTTCGATCTGCTCTCAGCTCTCGGTATCTTCCGAAAAATCAATAAATAATTAAGTTTCTCACGATTTTCTTGGTGGAGGCTCAAATCAGTGCGAGAGGTCTAACTCAGCACCGGGATGCGTGTGCGCAATTAAAACGAAACCCACAATCAGCCGCCATGTTTGTACACGGCCGATGTTAATAGCCTTCTGTAATTACATACGAGTATCATGCCATCGTTTCTTCTCGGAAGGCTGATCGAATTAATAGAACCTATTTTGGATAAAGTATCGCATGATTAAAATAAAATAAATGCCCGTATATTTTAATCGAATTAGTCACGATATCGTTCGAATAGGCTAGTTATATATCTAGGAAGTACTTAAAGGCGCAGCATTTTACCTATATACAAATATATCCCGAAAGGTATATATACGTAAAAATGGGAACCATAGTATCAAATGGAACCACATCGCCGGTTGGCTGTACAAGGAAAAAAACTAAAGTAACGTTAGCAATAATAACGCACGACACCGTCACATCGTCGACTCGAGAATTTCATATCGCCACATTTACATGTATTCCATTGGTAGAACTAGCGGCGCCGACCTCCCCGTCTTTATATCCGGGGAAAGAATATCTAAATTCAATTACAAAAAGGCTTCTAGAGGTGTGCCGTTGCACCCGCGCCTCCTCCGAAAAGGGTGTATAACAACTCAATTTCTCCATATTATTAAGACGGTGGGGTATGCGGGTAGGGTAGGGGTGGCGTGGAACACAAAAAGAATGCTAATTTAAAATTCTTATTGCTGTGTTTGTATGCGCGCGCGCTTTATGTATCATTCCTGTAACAAAGCCGGAGGAGAGAAGCCGCCGGAGCGCGTAATTTCAATCTAATATTCAATTTGAGAAGTATCGCGAGCTTCTCCCGCCATCTTTTATTTATATACTCCACTTGAGACGTTTCCTCGGATTCTCGGATCATAGAAACAAAAGCGTCATGTAAAATTATGCGCGATAGTGAACTTTTGAATTATGTTGACAAATATATAAGGTGCATCATACTTTGTTTGTTTCCAGCGCGTTGCATGCTCATTACGACTTCCACTCGTAAAGTTGCCAACGATACTGGACTTTCCAGCACCAATACATCACTTAGCGACTTTACTTAAGCATTAGGCTTGCTAATTCGGCTAATCGCTATAGTTAGCGTGCTTTCTCAACAAAGAAAGGTAAATTCGATTCGATATCTCAATCTAGTTGAGTATAATTGCTTCATTCCCACGGTGCGAAGAAAATAAATTTCGTCGGTCACAATAGGTGGTTTTCACAGACAATTCGCGTCTAAACGGGGCCGATAAACGCTAATGCCCGAATCGTGATGTATTAGGGAGCTAGAGTACGTTCTGGCTGACCCTTGGTAAGCCACACCTTCTCCTATTAATGCTTTAACGGGTCCAAGGCTCTTATGAACAAGAAGGCTGGTGTGATATTTGGAAAACTATAGTCTAAGTTACGAGAAACCTCTTTAGATGAATATGAAATTAAGCAGTCAATGGCCATGAATATTTAAAATAAAAGGATTATACGTGAAACACTTTCTATTAAAATATAAAATGGCCATTGTTTGAATCGGTGCGAAAAGTCAAGGATGATAAATTCAATTTGGATCCGTCACGATCTGACGTCTGATGTACGATACAGTTTTGGGAACTCTGTCAAGGCAAGCCATAGGTCTAGATTACAAAATGCAATGACTTTCGAAATAGCTCTATTTAGCGTAATTGAACTTTAGTATACTATCTGGCAAAGATCGATTTGGGTTATTCCTTCATGGTTGTTACCAAAATTGGCTTCAAATTAAAAATTGAATCTGAATGTCACATGCACCAAACATCTTATATCCTATAAATATATCTTCGAAAACTTCAATTATAATGATAGTAGTACAGATAAAGTAAAATTTATAGAAAGCAAAGCTAAAAACCAATCGATAGATGCTCCATTGTGAAGTAATTCTTGTATACAGAGAAAGCATACTACATAGACATTTTCAAGGCTTCAAACACATGTTTGCGTCACGACTGCAATAAAATGTGGTTGATGGTGAAACGATGTATGGGGGTCATATCGATGCACCGCCATGCAACCAACCCAGTCTGTTTACAAACACGGCGTATTGAGAAATATAAAATATCTTAACAATAAAATCTGGGTCATAATAATTATGTAATACTTGCTTTTATCCCGTGAGTTTGTCCGCGAGACTCAATCGCATCCCTGAGAAGCTCGTATTCTTCCAAAAAAAAATCTGTCGTTCCTTGCCAGCTCAACAGTGCAAAAGTCGTGCCGATTCCATAGACAAAAGTAGAAGCCAAATTCAAATCCCACGGGAACATGTTTCCGCCAAAAGTAGCCGATACGTTACTCCAGAATATCAATAATCTCTGTACCAAATTTTATTTAGATCTGCGCAGACGCACTGGCTTAAAAGACTTACATATACAACTAAGCCGTCTAACACAAACAAATAAGTCTGGTACCGGCTGAGCAAAATAGTCCCCTTGTACCAGGTATCGTCGGAGGCGAGTAGTTAACCAGGACCGTGAGATGGCGGGATAGGGAACAGTGTTGCTCAAAGTACAGGACAAGGATGGACAGCAACATCTCCACCGCGAAAGCTGCGATCTGCTATTACTAACACGCTTGCCCAACCCGGCAATTATGGCAGAAATTCCCCCTTTCTTGATGTATCCAGCAATGGACTTCTAATGACTGATATGATGATGATGACATACATCCATACTCAGAATCTTTCGCGTTTATACTTTATTTAACTGAGGAAAGGATTTGGGATTTTCCAATATACTTACTCCAAAAATTTTAATATGTAACGTAAGATCTAAGCATTTTAGTTTAGAAGTGCATTGTCAGCATCGTCCATTACATAATAGTAGTCCAATTTCACAGCGCTATAATAAAGTACAGTCAGACAACCTGTCGCTTACCGGCAAAGTATGACTTTTAGCACAGTTACCGTGCGCAGAAAGCGTGCGCTAAAGGCTGAGGCGTCGTTGATAATGTGTTCCCCGCCTGTGCGTTTACCGGAACCCTTTCATTGAAACGAGTTCTAAATAAAACGTTATTTGTAACAGAGAATACACTTGGATTTCCGAACCGTAAAGGTTATCAACGGGCTCGCACGCAGAATGTATTAAACGCGTCGCATTATTGCAGATGTCATTTACGAATATTGCTCGTACGCTCATAAAAAGGTGTGAGAATGTCACCTGCTCAAAAATACGTGCATTTTATTTTGTGTGGGTCAACTCCCCGCTATTTTCAATACTTACATCAACATCATATCCGGCGTCGGACGTCCACTGCTGAAGACAGACCTCAGACAAGAAAGGGGGAATTTTGCGGATAATTGCCGTGCTGGGCAAGCGTATCTCGCCCTGCTTATTTTATTTTAATACGCTAGTTCAAATAGATATACCGCCATCTTCTTTTTGTTATACTAGCTCCACAAATAAGCATACCCCTTGCGTGATAGTAAACCTCACAGCAGCCTATCATATCACAAGAATATCACTAGCGCTTGAAGATATTTTGTCATATTATCCAGTAATTTGCTTCTTTTATCCTTCAAACCGGAACACAGCAATGCGAACACTGCTATTTGCCTGTAGAAATAGGTGAGGGTAAGGTACCAATGCAGACGACCATTCGGCCTCACCTATAGGCCAGCCCGCCTATACGCAGCCTCACCTACAGCCACCGATACCTCAGTCGCTTCTTACGACACAATTACAAGTGGAGGTACTATTCTATTCTACCGGTGACCAATGCCTAATATTTATTTAAAACCAATAATTGTGACCAATTAAACACCCACGGGTCGTTGTAAAATATGTTTCATAGAATTTAGCGGGTATTTTTTATACCTGTCCACATGATTTTGTCATTAATTGGTATTCAGTATGGCGACAATTCATAAGAAGCCACTAATCCCGACCCACGGTGTTGGGAAACAATAAATAATAAAAACTTACAGCATCAAGATAAAACCGACATTGTCGCGTGATAAATGATCAGATTTAAATTTAGAGAACTCGGTCCCAGAGCAACTTATAACGAACGCGACGAACCCCGTTTATAATTATAATTAATATTCTCACAGTATTAAAGTGGTCGACGGCAAAAAAAGAGATTCGACGCGAGAATTAATAACAAACAAATGGGCTACCTGCGGTGTTTTTTGTGAGCCTCCACAGGTAAGGCAGTGATGATGAAAGGAAATCATATGCGTCTGTCTTACGATTTAAACAATATCGCCCGATTTTGACACGGACGATTTTTTGCAAACTTTACCCGCAGTTCATTCATAGGAACTCGCATGCAACATACCACAAAAAAAACAAACGCTGCTACTTGCCGGTAGATGGCGTTAGCTACTAAAGGTGTAAAGCAACAGTATCCAATCCAGTTTTTATGCACTTCGGCACGCTAAATCAATAAAAATCTGCTTCTCTCTCCATCGTATCATGTTACCATAATGTCGTTCGGCATAAAAAAAACAACAACCAAAGCTGAATTGGATACCATTCGAAACAAGAAACCGTCGATTCGGAATCCTGGACAAAAGAGAGGAACTCTCTAAACGCGATACCGTAATGACAAAACAGAAATATGATTTCGATTAAATGGTGCGACCGGGACGGCACAGTAAAGTTTTGGTAGGTGTGAAGAGCGCAGGAAACGGTTAATAATAAAAATATTTTATTTGTATTATGGGGTAAAACACCCCCGCTGCGGGCTGTTTGGTTGGGACTGCATCCATCATCATTATATTAACTGATTTAACACTTCTGGATAGATTCTTTTTGACGGTTGGTGGTACATTTGTTCTGGGGACAATCGTACAATTTTGTATGCGTCTGATTAAACATTTTGATTTATCTTAACCTATAAATATTGATTGTGAGAAAATTATTTATAGAGCAGTTTCTTAGATGAAACCAACGGAGATAGGGGCATGTACACGATGATGTTTGGAGTCGTCGTCAGAGTTGAAGGCAAGGCAGACTCCAAATCTCTATATAGGGAATAGCTGGCAAGCGGTGCACTAATACCTTTTTGGCGCGAGAATGAGCACATTAATTACACAGCCCACGTCTAAGCCACGGTGCAGGGACAGTCAACACATATCCAGCTATTAAGGCATCACCACACCATTTCAAGAACACCCAAAACATACTTATTATGACATTTCAATCCCTACAAATTGTCTGCACGAAACCCGTTCGTAATGGAGGCAAACAAAAAATGTTAGAACGCTACTTTTGGTAGTCACACCGGCCAGCCTTTGAGCCCGTGTTAGGCGTATAAGGCAAACCTCCAGTATTATTTTATTGCATAATTGAAAACGTTTTTACGTCAATTATTTTCCAACATTAATTGACGTGTAACATGTCCATGATTATAAATATTTAACAGTCCTGTGTGGAGCCATTTGAATAGGCAAAATGTGGCACTGGTGAAGGACCCGATCAGGAAATGCAATTAAATGAAATGATGCATGTCGATATTAAAATAGGTATTGATATGCAAAGTCGTCGAATACACATGCGGGCGGCGGCCGGCGGCCGGCGGCGCGGTCCCATGCTCTGTTTGTTCACAAATTTTTGTTCACTAATCAATAATGAACCCAAATCCAATTACTATTCAAGAGTAACAATAATGTTTGCCAACAATAGCCAACTCGGGCTTTTGTTTATTTTACTATCTATTGTGTTCGAACCTCGAACATGCCCTACATTTACTTTTGCTCACAAGTTTCTCATGTTTGTTAGGTATTAAATTCTGTTAGTGAGTTAATTCACAGTTAATTGCATTAATCGATCTACTTCGACGGACTAGTTTGCCGGCATCGATGTCGCAGCACTACTGAGGCCGGCTACGGACAAGAAGGGCACACATGCGCGCGCGCAGCCGCCCGGATCTAACCCAATAATTACCGTCAGTGATTAAATCTCACGATAAAGCTCATTCCGCTAATTACTCCCTAAAGCTAAACGAACGGCCGACTTCGTTTTTGCCATCGACATAATTTAATAAGCATATTAACCAGGCCGATGCAATAGATAGCCCCGAGCCCTGCGGCGATCCTCGCTAATACCTTTATAATGTTGTTAAGCATTTCTAAGGAAAATTTAGAAACGCAGTCGCACGGAGAGGTCAAAGAGGAATGACCACGTAGCGACTAATGAAACTCAGATGTCTCCGGCTCGAATCACAGTTGTTCAGAGCACATTCGCATTACAATCAATTTAAAACGCTCGCTGCATATCAGCGCTATGACATTGCGTTTGCGAGTCGCCATCGCGTGTGGCGACTCTCGGGTAATTCAATGAATGGTCATAATATTCGCTTGTTCAGCGTAACTTCATTACCGTCCATATCTAATCAACTCGACGTGAAGTATGCGTGTACGTAGAATAGTAATGGAATCGGTGTCATTACGATAGAGGAGCGATGTGACCTCGCCATGAATGACGCCCATCAGCATCTCATAAGTTTAATTAGGGAACAGTTCGGCTGGTCGCCCACGTCACCGGCGTGAGGGCAATCAAATTAGAACGCGCAGACCAAGCGTCCGGCGACCCCACGACAAAACGTTTTCTCGCAATCTTCGATCACCGGATTAAGGGAGTCCCGTCTCGCACGTTTTTATCTGCGATTGTTCGCACTCAACGCGCACTTTACGCCGAGTGCCCCTCAAGAGGAAATTGAAAGCGATCGCTTTCGCCGCTATCTTATCTGTGGTGTTATACTAATTAATCGATGTAGCGCGACAAGATCGTCGTTAGAGGTAAATAATGCCCGTATTGAGAGGGCACAGGTGATTTATTGGTGTGAATAGACAAAAGTATCGCGCTCGGAGCGGCTTCACAATGCTGAGGAATGTCGTCGCGGGCGCGCGGTCTCGGTCGCTCGTGCGGCTTGTGAATGCGGATTATTAATAACCCGATCCGACGCGGCGCGGCACGACGCGGCACGGCGCGACGCGGCGACTCCCAGCTCCTCGCCCGGAGCACCTCCACCTGTGCCGTACGAACGCGCCGCGCATTTATTCTCTGCAACTTTTAATGACGACGTTCGCGCCCATTCCGTTCCGCTGATGCGAAAATGCAGCGTTTGGGGATCGTATCGATTGAACATTTGTGAGTTGTTTACTTTTTTAACGCATAAAAAATATCAATAAATCTTTTCGTAACATCAATTAAAACATTTTGTGAGACTAAAATCAATGCGCACAGTTGATCAGAAAATCATACATCAGATCAAAATGTCGTCAAATAATCTATTCTGAACCCCCTAAAAATGTCACCCCTCAGTGTTATTCCCGCATACATGGTAACAATGCATGACAATAGAGTTGGCGCGGATTATAACAAATTCCCCAAATTGTGTGGGTTCATACTCTCGCACAACAATAAGACGAAATAGTGGATAACGTCACATGTGTATACAGTTTACCGCATTTGGAACTAATTGGGATATTTCATAATGCAGCAATTATTGAATATAACATCTGCCGCGTGGTGGACGCACATCGATGCACCTATTTGCAAAATCATTTATCAACAACAAGCACATCGTCGAAGCAGTTTTACAACGTCACTCTCAGCTATTCTGAATAGGTTATTTCCCAGAATTTTTGAATTAAACAAAAAAGATGGGGCAACGAACTGAATCATTATGGTCCGTCAACAAAACCAAGATTCTCTATGACGTGGAAATAAAAAACAATGAAAGTGGAAAGGGCAAAGTGCTCCTTAAGGCGTGTTAAACAGAAAACTCACTATGAAATTACTTTTCACGTTTTGTCGATACCGGTGTAAATGGGAACGTTTTTTGTGTCGGCCACTTGGAGCCCTACGCCTGCGCCCGCGTCACGTCGCACTTCGCAACTTTGAAATTAAATCGTCACTCGTTGAATAGTTTTTGGGTTACGGAAATGAGAAAACGGAATGCTATAGACACCTTATTGTGGTGCAGGGCAACTTATTTCACGGTGCATACGATCTTCAATTTCGGCTCACAAACAATACACGCGTTTTGATTATAATTTTCCTCATTCACAGGTCTCAGTCTGAACAACCTCGGGTCTAGTCGGACTTTTTGTTTTATAATCTACATTTAATAGAACACAAAAAGGTAATGTAAAAACTCTCGTGTCGAAAGGATTTTAATTTAAATAAGCATGTTTTCTTTAATCAAGTTGTTTGGCGTTTTGTGACAAACACATTTTTTCGTCGCGTTCATTTTGTACGATTTTGAATGTGTCCAAATCACGATTCGCTTTTTGCTTGTTTCCACCGTCCACTTACATAGTGGATGTCGTGAGTGGCTCGATTCGTTACCGAAACTATAATTAGTTTTACCGTTACTGAATACTTTACATTTTCAATGGGTGGCCATATTGATTGCAATTCAACAATGAAGAGCGTGACACTTCAATTGTTTATTTTCCCGATTCTAAATTGACACGCGTCCGACCACCGATTCTCTACGGTCCGATCCTTTGTCCAGGTGTTCTAGGCATCATGTTGGAGTGTACTTTATAAGCACATAGTTCAACGCACCAGATTACCACCAACAAGTGGACACACGACTTCAATTGTCACAACCGAATTCGTTGTAACCTTTCGAAAATTCAAATTCCAGTAATTAGCATGTGTGCGTGCTAATTGTCCGCCGGCCTGTGACGAGACTGTTTCGTGTAACACTTATTAAGTGGAAACGCACCTTTTTCTCAAAATTTAATTATCGACATTAGGTTGACACCGATAACGGAGACGGGAAATTAGGCAGCAACTGGCTCGAGTTGTTTGCAAAACATTTCAACGGTTACAATTCCGTTTCAATTTGTAGAAAGTCGATAATTGTTGGCCGAAATATCAAAAGTGCCTAATTTCAAATGGCAAAACAGTCCCGGGGCGGTAAATTATTCAATAGACCAAGTGATTGATTAGCCTTCATTAATGACTTGTTCAAATGAAAGCTGACAATAATAGTACATGGGGTCGCTAAATGGATGGCATTATGTCCATGTGTCAGGATGTCAAATATGAAGGATGATCCTCTATGTTTGTCCTGGTCACCATTCTATCTGAATTCTATTGAGAAGAGTTGTACACTGCATCAAATTTAATGTGGTGTCATTTTAACTGCTCAAATTAAAAGCATTCTAACTCAATTCTTTAAAGCCTTGAGGGGTATTGTTAACGTTGATAATATACAAATATATAACAAGATCGTCATACAGCCAGCGTTCGTGATGTTTGTACAACATGATGAAACCGTTAAAACCTAAAAAATAAATTAACACAAGTGCTCAAAGACAAATAATATATATGTCAATTCACATGTCAGTGAAGACGTAAATACTACCAAATGATGGCTCCAGCGATTTGTAGAATGTACCATTCGTGATTGTGGCGTTAGCACGTTGGCGGACCAATCGCGCCGCGCTGCTAACTTTACTATTTTCATAGAAAACGTCTTGAACAAGCGATGGCTAATCAGTAATCTATATTTTATTATGATGACATACGGCTTAAAATGCTCTGAAGCGAGATTGTTAGGCGTCGAACAGCCGATAAGTCGAGAATAGCTTTTACCAGGTGTTCGACAAATGGGAAACTTCTAATTAAAGTGACAAGACCTACCTGTGACTCGGTCGACCACGGAGTACATTCGGCAATAAGGACTTTAATTAATCTGACTTCTGACGCAATGAAGCGATCGTTTTCTCCCTATTAGTTTCTGAAAGCAAGTGTTCAATTGATTCGCTGTTTAGCAATAAACAGATTGAAATAGTGTTTGCGCTAAGAATTTGAAGAGTTAACGTTTCTAAAGATCAAAGAGACGCATGATTAGCAGATCGCTTGTGAATATTGTCGTTACATAAGTGGATACTAATGGTATTAGGCGTTAGGCACACGTAGGTAATTGTGATTTACGTTTTAGCACTGCATTGTGAGTGGGGACCGCACAATGTCCACTTAGCCTTATTCCCCGCACTCCGAGTTAAAACATTCTGAAGAGACCAATTTACATCATGAGCGTTAATGGCGCTAAATCTGCTTCATAAAATGTTTTGGGTGATGCCATTAAAATTGGTACGAATGAGATTCCACGTTCCTAATGAACGTCGAGGTAAGTAAGAGAAATTATTTACGCCACACTGCGATGCTACAAATGTGAACATAAAAGAAGATGTAGAAATCCGGGTAATGATGTAAAGTGAATGGACGACTGTAATTGTGGTGTGCTACGAGACTCTTTGGTGCGTATCGCTGCCATGTTAATTGTCAAACTTGTTGGAATAACTCCGTCATTTTGTATTGTGTCCATTTTTTGGTAATTGTCGCATAGTTGTTTTTTGTGCTCACAAAGCATTCCAACCTTCACAAAAATAGACACAGTGCATGCAAAGGTTATGCGTCCAGTTTATAGGAGGTACTGTAATAATGACGCGAGGTACTGGCAGATTACAATAATACCTTCCACTGCATCAGGAGTCGCAAGAGGCTACTAAGGTACCAGAACCGACAGATGGCGGTATATCCATCCGAAACCGTGCAGCTCAAATGCACCGGGCGAGGATTGGCAGCAGCATCCCCGTCGCGAAAGCTGCGCTATGTGATTGCCAACACGCTTGCCCAGCGTGGCAATTATGGGCAAAAACCTCCTTTCTTCGAGAGGCCTATGTCCAGCAGGGGACTTCCAATGGCTGGTATGATGATAATGATGATGATTGTAATAAAGAAGACGACATTTCGATAACATTAAAATTCCCTGGATCGTATAATTACAGATGACACATTTTAACATTAAGACACCCACACGCGGTCTATGTTGTAGCTTTAAACTTGTATAATTTGTGTTAAGGCCGTAATATATGATACTTTAGGGTCCCTCGCGCTGCGTCCGTGCATTCGATCGTTAATAAAATTATCAAAATCTAAACGGGTTTTATGAGTGTAGCTCGTGCGTCGGTACGAGCTCGTGTTTCGGTTGTGCTTATGAATGGAAATGGATTTTGGTATTTTTAAGTGTTTATAAAGGTCGTAAATAATTTATCGCCGCGTGATACTTCCGCCGTTCGAATCTTGAACGGAGCAGCGCGCCGACGTAAGCCGCTACTGGATTTGGAATCAGCATATCTCTGCATACCACCATACTTATTTTGATAATTTGAAATTTATTATAATATGTTATGAGATATGACAGTTTGCATTAATTGAGTCAAACGTTTTAAATTCCTCCGGTGGCCCAGTGTTATTTGTGGTGTGTTATTGTTCAAAATAGTGTTGTTCGTCCGTTTTTTATCGATATGTCGAGATGCGGCAAAAAGTTATGGCAGAGACAGTTTTTGCGATAGTAACGTATGCTGGTCGGTAGCGAAATTGCGTCAGCGATCGTGATTCAACCTCGTCAAAACCACTTAGGTACTTACCTGGGCCGGCTCCGAGCTGTAATTATTCCGAGCACACGTGGACATGGTTTATGGCCGTGCATGGCCTGCCTTATAAACGTACACCTTTTTGTTTAATAGGTTAACGACTTGTTCTGTCTTTATTGATTGGGACCGAAATATCGACTCTTAGAATGTTTGATAGCTTTACTATCCCGTTGGGTATTGTTTTTGTTTGACTGAAAATTTTGCACCAATCCAGGTTTTTTGAACAAACATTTGACCGTTAAAGTTCGTTAAAATGGTTTTCGAAATTAGGACGATCAAGGCCATAGTTAACATTTGTCGAATCACGGTATATGGCGTGGGACACTGATGTTTGAGGGACAAAAATAATGAGTCCAATAAATTTGGTGTTTGTACAAACATTATCAATAATAAAGATGAATACTCATAAAAAAAACTAAGTATCTACTTTTTTAAATTACACTATACATCTCCAATATAATATAAAAGTAATTTTTTTTTTTGGTTGAGGTGTGAATAAAGCACTTAAATGATTTTATGCCAAGATTTGCGGATTCCAACACGATGATTACTCAAAGGCATCGTATCGGATTGCAGAATCTTACAAATTAATTTGTTACCATTCCGAGGGATCATAAAAAAGGTGTTTTGACTCGAAACCTCATCCGTAGATAACGTAAAACCGGTAGCGGAGCCACCCACAAGCCAACTTGATTACTAACTCAAGCAATAGACGTACATTTACGTGTAGCTTGTCTCAAATTAAAATTATGTAATTCTCACTACTGGACATAATCTACAGTCGGTTTACAGTAATTTAAGCTTAACTGACATTGGTATTCGAAGGCGTGCTTTTAGATCGGACACTGTTTCTGGGTTAACAAATAATCGTTGTATCTATGGTTATCGGCATTGCGGAAAACAAATGAGCATCAGTGATTGAAGAACGCGACGCACCTATGTGCGGGGGTATAGAGTTCAAAATGGAGGCACGTGAAAGTCACAAGACACCAGAGACAAGGTTGCGATCTTAACGCCACGCTGATAAGGTTGATATTATCAAAGTTCTGTGTTTCAGTTTAGTAATCTGTGGCAGTGCATCAAAATAAAGTTTTACACAGTCATGAGTTTCGACTAATGCGCCCGCCGTGGTGGTAATGACAGTACCTCGGTGTGTAAAACCGGTAGGATGGTTCATCTCAGACCGTTACTTGGCACATTCTGATGCGGTAACAGCGATTTCAATCGAAAGAGTTTTAATTAATTTTCTAGTAGATTATCGAGACGTTATTATGTGTAATGGCTACTTGGTATTATTTATTGCGGTGTTTTGGTTTAAATCAGACTCGGATGTGCGTTAATGAATTTGATTCCGTCAGTTTTACTACTGAATTAAAATTTGACTTTGCTACCCAAATGAAATCGATACATATTTAAAAGATAATAACATTTGTGAACTTCGAATTGACTCATCTGCATCCAAGTTTATAAATATATAATGAATGAATGTTAGGCTTTAACAGAAATTGGCATCTTGTAATGTCGCCAATAAATTTTACGGAATACAATAAAGTTCTATAATAGTCCAACATTAGTTTTAATTATTTAAATCTCCCGTGGGCGTAGATCCGGTGTGGTCCATTTTAAATATAATCGCAGTAAATTTTCAAAATCACTTTGGCATTATCTGGACAATCGTAATTTCGTTCGCATTAAGTGGCCGGTTGTACCACTGCTAATTAATAATCATCACACAACAGAGCCTTGAACTTTACGTACTAAGAGCTGGACAATAGACCTCGTTATAAATATCTTTACTTACACAAACAGCCGAACAATCAAACGACGGACGGACGAGCGTATCTAAGTAATTAATCGTAACTTATGATTGATTAAACACATTAAAAGCGGGCACGATTCCTATTTGAATATGAAATCTATTAAGCGAGTGACATAATACTTAATACAATTTTAATCTGACTTATTGCATAAAAGATAGGAGACGTTTTAGTTTTGGAAACAATATGCGCGGCTCATGCATTATGCATGGCAGTTAAGTCTAATGGAAAACTTATTGGGATTTTATGTTAAACTAATAACAATAGTTTAATTGTCTAATAAAGGTTGCCCATAAAATTGTGCTTAGACATCAATAAATGTGGTGTACTTAAATAAAGGTTTGAATGCGAAAATGACAACGGTTAATGAGTTATCTTAATAGCTACCGGAGGTGACACGCTGCACAAGACACTAGGTAAATGAATTTCCACTTGACAATATTTGTAAAGGTAACAAGGTAAACGAGGATATTTATCGACATGAGGCTGTCGAGTGGGCAACCCTTTACGCGCTCGCACCCGAGCACACGCGAACGCGCCTCTTCAAACAACCGCTAGTGATGCGTAACGCAAACTTCGATGTCGATATTTACCCGGAGACAGCAAACACCACTCGATATTTGTCCAACTCGCGAGCTAATGGCGCTGCCCCGTTTGTTTGCTCTTCTTAGATTCACACGAACGCTACTGTAATTAAACGAGGCGACACCAAACCGAGAAAATTAAAGTAAAACTATACAAATAAAACGCAAGTGTGGGACCGGTATTACATATATGAAAAAAAAAAAATAATGAGGTTGAAAAAGCAAAGAACAAGGAATGTAAAGCCATAACTTCATTTTGAATTCCGTTCGGTATGTTCCCGTCTCACTGAGAACGCTCGCAGCAGGGGGCGCCATCGTTCTCACCTCACGATGCGAGTGGTAGCCGGTCCTTAATAAGTATCGATAAAATATGTCGATAAAATATGAATATAATATGTATAAATATTTTCAATACTTATATCCTTATTAACTTCCAAAGCGCGTTTAGTGAAAATTGCCACATAGGCGAAATTTTTCATTACATACAACCAAATCAAAACTTTAGTAGGAATATATATCATTTCTTTCAATTGATAACACAGGACGTCATAATATTATGCTTGGGCTGTCACTGATATCGGCAGTTTATACGGAAATTTTAATAAATCTGCATTGCTCATGCAGCATCAGAACGTCGACTCCAGAAACAGGTTTTCGAATTCAATTTGTATTTCGAATACGCTCCTCGATTAATAGCCAACAAAGTGTCACGGGGACAGCACTAATTAATCTCTTGATGGTGTTTCACATTAATTAAGCGACTTTTGGCGGAGCTGTTGCCGTAAAGTGCGTCTAATGTTCTAAACGATAAGAGTTAAAACTGTTTATTGGTCGTGTGTAAAAAATACTACTGATGCCGTGAATACTATCATAGTGTGAGGTCCGTAACGCGAGTTTATTCTTTGGACACTTTTCTTTTTGGCCATGAGAGAATTCATGAAAATTAAATGTCATCCCATAACAATGGCCGCGGAGGACGCAATTAATAAAAAGCGTAGTTTACACGATATGATCTGCAGTTAACTCGAACCTTCCGTGAGACACGAAATTATGTTTTTTCAACACCACAATTACGTAACGCCCAAATGTGACGGAGAACAAAATCGCTGTACAAGCGGTCGTTAGTAAATATGAACCGAATTGTCAGCGAACGTTTAACTAAACATGGATAGGGTAAATGTCATTTTCCTATTCGGAATTGTACGCGTAATGTAATTTATTCAAATTTTTTTTTTATAAACTCTTGATATAAGAAAAATACTGAATTAGTCTGATATGTAAAGGAAACCGTGTCAAACGAGATTGACATAATCTCACAATGTTAACAAGTAGTTAATGAAATAAACCAGCCTGTAAACGTCCGCTAACACTTTTTTCACCAGCGCTTTATGAATAAAGCGTATATCAAGAGCCTTATCCTTTTTGGATCGTTTAAAAAATTGCACACAGCAGCGCGCCGTCGTGTTTTAGCGCATATTTTAAGCGCATTGTCACTGTTGTATTACCGCCTTAACATCTGATTAAGTGGATATTAACAAACGGTATATTTCACACTAAGAGTTACTGAATAATATTCACTTGAGCGTTAACTTTTTAATTTGTCCCTCACTACGAATTTGGTAACACAGCCATCTTTTGAACAAGTGTGAACATAGGATGCGAGTAAATTATTCCCATTTTATAAGTGGTAACGTTTGCTATTGTTATGGGCATGTCCATATAACTGAGTAGCAATCAAGTCGTGATTGTCGCGTTCCCAAAAAAAGCGAGTTAATTGTGTTGAGCGAGTGTTGATGATATAAACAGTAATTACAGTACATCCCGGAGTTATTAAAGTACGCTTAACTGACTCGGTTCGTTTGGCATAGAACACGTTCTTGGACAACCAGTACTTGGCGCAATTTAACATCGCCTTATCCTTGTTAATGTCAACGTGCACGTATCGCTGGATTATTTTTTAATTGTTAGAACACTATTTTTTTTAATAAAATCTTTTTTGAATTCTAAAATATGTTTATTCGAAAAAAGAACATCGCGTGGTATTATTTTTTTCATTGACTAAATAACTATTTTTACCCAACAACGCTATCAATACAGTTAGTCTAAAATGATAATTATTAATTAGTACATATATATATTTTAGCTACAGCATATACACTTATACCTATATAGAAAGAAGATTTAAGTAACACGTTCATACTAAGATCAAAGTTTATCTCAAAATGCAGAAAGACAGACATGCCGTTCATTATCATAATTATAATCTGTGTACACTTAAAAAAATATTTTTTTATTTGGATAGACTATTAAATAACACACCTGTGGCGGACAAGGAGCTTTGAAGGCGGTGTGCTTACTAAAATAATTATCGTGAATATCTTAGCGGCAGTCACCGCCCGGGGGTGCTATTGTTTTAAGACAATTTTTATTGCTTTTGGCAACCCCGCACAATGGAGGAGCCGGGGGGGCAATACGGACCGTCCTAACCACCGAGAGTTCGCAAAGGAACACAAAACGCGTGTGTGCACCTTTATCGCTTTTTTTCTTCTTCTTCACTCTGATTAGACGCATCGGATTTTACACTCTACACCATTCAGGTTAAGGGTCACTTTTGATTGATTGCACAACAATCCCAGCCACCACACTATAAATATTATAGACAGTTTTTAAAACAGCTCTCGCTTGCTGGAATTCGACTTTAATTAACGCTAAAATAAACGACGATATTCTACACGGAAATAAATTAATTACGTCGTTTAATTGATTATAATAAATATTTATAAAAAGTGTAACGTTACACATCAGGCCACTTTTATTGCCGCAGATATAGCTGTATTAAATTTTACACTTAAGTCGATACGGAATAACGAGGGCCCATTACACTAACGTATAATTAAACCATAAACTAAGATATAGATAACTAACAAAAACACCGCACCGCTCACTAATCCATGATTTACAATTAGTTGTAATTATTAAGCACGTAACGCTTTAATTGAGGGCAATTTTAATTATCAATACGAAATTGGAAAATGTCGTCCGATTTTATAGTTGCTGTTTACAATCTGTACATTAAAGATAATAATGCTGTAATATAATGCTAAATTAATTAATAACGCTAATATCGTTAATTGTTGTATTCTAAAACACGATAACAAATAGAGCACAAGTTAAAAAACATGTTCAACAATAATTTAAAATCTTATTACACACGTGTCATGTTTAATAACAAATGCGATCTATACAATATCATGTTATCCCTCGTGCGTTTCCTTGTATATTTTATTAGTATTAATTACGTAAAGATTATTTATAACATAAGTTAAGTGAAATGAGATTTCCACAACATTTCATACATTGACCTGACTCCATGGTAAGTCGCTTAAAGCAATTGTGTTATGGATGCCAGTCAACAGAGGAAACACAAATATACTACTTAAATACATATATTTGGCACTCAGCCACAGAGCAAACACTAATACCATTAAATAAATATTTGGTCTGGGTGGGAATCGAACCCACGACCATTGGCGTACAGGATAGGATAACAACCATCTGCACCATCGGCCCCATCAAATATTATTAGTTTACAAAATTATTTGTTACATACATATATATTTCAATTAACCGTTCCTTTAAATCATGTCAATTAGTCATCATTAATCATTTAATGACAACGGTGCGTTGTTGTCTCGAGTGGTTGAGAGTTGAATGCAGCATCATAGTTATTTCTGAACCGACAATGAGGGGAGCGTTCGTAATGATCCTTACAAATGTCCACCACAATTCCAACAAACACAAAACTTAATTAAAGTGACACTTCGCATGCATAATGAAATGATTCACGCACAATCGAGATGTAAGGCAGTTTCTACACGGCAGACTCGAATAAAATTCAATGGATGTCGATAGGTGCGTTAATGTAGCCGGCAGTGTATATTTGGATGGGGCTGTTGTCCCAAAATGAACTTTGTTGCGTTTGAAAAGGACCTGAAGTTACTATTACTGGACAACAAATAAACTATTTGATACGCATCTGCCCTAGATTAAGAAAAAAACAAATGTTATGGTCATGTTTAAAAATACAATTTAACCATTTACTCAATAAAATTATTTCTATCTTCTGTACCAAAAATCGAATTATGGAGCATGCACGTTTATAAAATTGAGAAATTAAACGATATTCCAAAATTGACTTTGTAATAACTTTGAACGCATTTTGTAACGGTAATTTCCTATATCAACATTACTTGCTTTCTTTTACGAATCGTAGGCAATGACCCTTTATCGTTTGGATGACTATCGATTATTTAATAGCAAATATTGGAGATAACCGTTTGGACAGGTATCGATTATCGCTAATTATTGGGAGATAACGCGTTTTATTGCGGAACTCGAGTGGCTTCACAACATCTACTTCAAATTGGGTGCGTCGACGAACTCACATATGTTTCTATTTGAACGTTTAGGTGTTTTATATTATTAATTATTTGAAAAAGTGTAAATACCTACATACATACATATTTAAATCTGTTAGTAGTAAATCAAATCAGGATTTTCTCGTGACAATATTATACAAAACTCAGTATTTATGATTCAATGGTCATGATTATCTTTAGGTGAAAATAAAGCACTTATATAGATTCTAATCAAAGCGAATTAGATACGAAATGAAAAATGTTTCATTGACAAAGAACAGCAGAATATTCCGAAAATAAGATAAAGGACGACCCAGGCGAACATACATAAAAAGAGGTATGATAGGTAAGACGTATTGAAGAAGGGCCAGGTTAGAGAGTACCAAGAATATACGAGCGGATATGAAAGAACTTGCGAGTAAAGGAAGCGAGAGAAGTATGCCAAGATCATTGCAAATGGAGATTCATAGTCACTGCCTACCCTGATGAGACACAGGGGTGGTGTATTCATGTATGAAAAATAAATTACAAGTATGATGTCCGGTATCAGTTGATAAGTCAGCAATATAGCAGATTATCCGATGTTAACAACGCGACGCTATCACGCTTTTAGCGATAATAATTAGTGAGGCAGAAATTATCAAGTTTCCAGTATAAAAAAAAAGTTTAATCCATCTAAGCCTTGCACATAGACATTCCCCTTATTTTTCCACTACATATAACATTGTCTATTACAGCAAAAACATTTCATTTTGAAATTTACGTTTTTAGTGATAACAAGATATGACGGTGTTTAATTAGACTTATTAATTCTGCAAGCTGTTAATTAATTACACACAATGGTTATTATCTATTTTATATCTAATTTAGTTTTCTTTTATAAGGTGCAGTTAGGTAACTAAAGTTTTATATATTATTTTTTAAGATTGTACATCGGTTTATTGCAAGTTACGGTCAGGCTAAAATATCAAAGAATACTTTTAACCTGATATGCGATTATATCGGCGGAGTGGCGTCAAAAAGGCAGGCGCTGTGTCAACCGACGCGTCTGCGCACGGGGCGTTAGATAATTATTATTACAGTCGCTGTACCCCACAAAATTTATACAGACTTGTAAGCTTAATAGAAGCTTATTAGAATACTGTTTAACCTCTATTTTTAGCACCAATAATTAAATAATAGACTAAGCCGGTGACCGTAACGCACCGGCAGATAAGATTAATACCTCTCACTGCACCAGGTGCCGTATGAGGCGATTCAGGTACCGGAACAGACATAGTGGTATAACCATCCGAAACAGTGCGGCTCAAACAGGGTGGCGATGAGCAGCAGCATCCTCGTCGCAAAAGTTGCGCTCTACGATTGCCAACACAAGCCCAGCGCAACAATTATGGACAAAAAACCTCCTTTCTTGGAGAGGCTTATGGCCAGCAGTGGATTTCCAATGGATGGTATGATAAGACTAAGCCTATCACTCCAAAAGATTTTTTTTTATTTTTAAATTAACGTGAAGACTCTTTTCAACAACTTCCGTGACTAAAACAACATTTAAAAAATGACAATATTGAAAATCAATGGAATTATCCGTAACGTGACATTAAAATTTTTCATCAATCATCGTCATGATCGTCCTGCACTATTTCTTGATAAATACGAGAGGTCGTATTGCATTAGTGCACCGGCTGGGAGAGCTTGCAACGTTTTCGTATAAAAAGCGATGTGTGACGTCACAGCTGGAACGTCGACATTGGAGCGCGCCGGCCGGCAAGTTCGACGCCTGGCCTTGGGGAACCAGTCTGCCGTCCGAAACACCTCGCGGCAATTATTCAATAAGACAAAGGCATCATCCCGCCCGTTTACGCCACACCGCGGGAAATGCGCGCCAAATTGATATATCGCCTAATTACACTATTCTGAATGTCTGGCAACATTCGAAAATTTTCGAATGTTGCTAGTAACGGACGCGTTCGCGTCTCGACATCTATCGGTAATCCATTCAAATGGATATTAATTTTTTTATTGTATTGACATACAAAAAAGGTTTATTTCAATTTGTTCAATAACAATAAGTACGCTGATAGCACATAGCCTAGGTACTAATTAGCACACATAGTTATATAATACTATTTTTTTACATGCCTTTACCGGAGATCGTCCCGGGGCTTTTCGTTTCAAGACTGTTTAAATGGTAGCCCAAACCTATTCATATCCAATAGGTTTTACATTATTGTTATAAAGTGATACAAACATTAGTGACTTAAAAGTACAGACTTTATTCATATGAAAACAAATGTGTGTATGAACATACCAAAACTTGTTTACAATACGCAAAAGCCTAAACCGGAGCGGGCGGGGGGGCCATTCTCTACGCACGTGCACCACGGAATGAGCCCTATTATCAGCGCACAGCCAAAAAACCTTGGCACGAGCCTCTGAAAAATGTACCACGAAATTTGATATGGTATGTGCCTTTATCTTTTATTGAGACTGCCGACTCTCCCGGCGGCGCATTGTCAGTTCCTAGGCGCGAGCCGAACAAAATATTTCAAATGCAAATCGTGCTAACGCCATGAATGTAATAGTTTGTCGTGCTATGCGCACGCGTCCTACACCGGAAATAAATTATCATAACCATATAAGCACGTATGAAATTGACAAAATTCTTATTGATGTCACTACACACTGATAAATTGCGCTAAACGAGAAAATGGCGTCGAATTGTGGACCGTTGAGCACACAGCGACCCGTGACAATAAAGAAATAGACATTTCGTCAAAAGAGCCGTAAGAATTTTTATGCGATACTGTATTTCTTATTGTAGGCCGCTTTCATTACTCTAACGGTTGTAACAGACATTTTTCATTGTAGCGAGTACTTAGATTATTATTCATTTATAATAATAAACAGCAATTATACTTCGTGAAAAATTGTTACCATGTCATTTCGTGTTTCGTAAGCGTACGGACGTAAAGGAAATCGATTTATTTGAAAGTCTGTTTGTTGACATCACAACGCTCATTATTGAATCGCAGGCGTCACTGGCGTCACTGGGCGAAAACTCATAGAATTTGAATTGAAAAAAAATAGAATAACGGACATTGAGTGACAGTAAATACCTAAAACGGATTGAGGATCTTCGTGAATAGGCAACACGTGTTGGAGTCCGTAACGGTTTTTTCGACAAATCGCAAAAATAAACAATAACAAATAAAAACAGACGAAAGTATACTTAGTGGGTGATAAAAAATATCAAACTATCACACCGGCACGTGGAAGGAGACTATAAAATAGAAAATCTAGTGCTTCGTTGCTTTTGTACTCTTTATTTGTATTATCAGACTAAAAAATTCAATTGCTCAGTGGGCAAGATTAATATATATTTTTTTAAGTTTTGTTATTTTATCACCTTGAATGGGTTAAAAGAAAAAATGCAATCAACATAATAAAATTACTTTGAAAAATGTATTTCTGCACCGCAAATCACAGGGAGAGAACTTGGGACAAATCTATCGATATTACGATTATGTTAAAATCAATGAACCGGCTTTTGACGTCACGCAAGTCGAACACCGTTATAAACTAGTCAAATTCGACCTGCGAAGCGTCAGGTCATCTTGTTATTGTAGACGTATTATCTGGAATCGTTTGAATACTAAACACTATTGTGATCGCCTAATGCCATGTATCTGGGGAACTGCCGACGTCCTCACTCACGACACGGAGGCATGAGCGAAAATTGTTTTTCGAAGCGTGCTAATGCTCGGAATGGGTTATCCGGGTGTATTGGATGCACAATCATAGCGTTCTATTTTTAAATTATTTTACACACTTCGAGATATTTGAATTACGAATTGGCACAATATCGATTGTTTTTACGTATTACATTCAGCTATTCCATTTTCAAAGGTCTAAATGTTGAGGATTTTATCAATAGATAACAAACATAAAGAGATGAAATAGCAACATTTTTTCAAAACAACAAAGGTAGGTAAATCAGACCGGCATTTTATAAAGAAAGTATCTACTCTTGTCTCAATGTTAAACATTCATTATTTACATAGGTAGATCACGATCAATTGAATGCGATTCATCAGAGGAAACAATACATCATAGAAACACCACCTCAATACAGGTAGCGCATAAGAACGTTTACGTTGAACGAATATAATCAATGCGGCGATTTTATCGGACAATGGGAAAAACAAGTGAAAATAATCTATTTACATTCTCCCCCCCCCCCCCCTAGTTCCCTCCTCGCTATCACTTGTCCATCTCAACGAGCCGTCACGATGGCTCTTATCTTGGAGGGCCTGGCGAACCGAAGCGCTTTCTCAGACTTATAGTTCGACTACCGACCGATAGATGGCGTTAGTTGTTACGACGAATCCCTCTAGCATTGTTACGAATGTTGACCTGGCAGTTACGAAAAAAAAACATAAGCGTAACATTTTGTAAACAGACGTGACGTGTAAATCAATATCAGGGAGCTTCAAGTATATCTGTGGTAAAAAATACGTTTTTGATAAAAGGAAATGAATTATCATTTATTAAAGGTTGACGTGAAATATGAACTGCGTGTAAAACACTTGTGTTCGCTATAGGATTTCATGGCCCTCGGGTGTTGTTACAATTATTGTCGTTTTTGTGGATTAACCATACACGAACAACATACGTATTGTTTATAAACTAAACTAGCTATTTGCATTTATATTATACTTACAATCACTTCTTCGTTTCTATTTCAGGTAACTACATAAGTAGGTACCTACAAATTGACGGAAACAGGAAAAATTCTAATTTATGTCACAAAAAACTTGTACGCAATGGGGAACTCTTAAGGGAATTTCTAAAGTATGTATATATAACAAAACAGTCCTCTATTTGCTAAGACTTAAATCTAACCGTCTTCGCGAAACCATTGTGCCTCCGACTGACTTTCCAAGATGAAAACACAGCTAAAAATAGTAGCAAGAATCTCTAACAAAAATAGCCCATATCTTACACAACGTTATGACCGATTTGAAACTATGATAAGCCCACTGGAACCTATTACCACAATGTTTTCATCACATTAAAATTGCTAATGCCTGTCTTGGCGTCGCCTAAATCACATGTCGGGACCGTGAATTCAACAACATTCTATTAGGTATAAATTTGTAGGTACACAAATGTATCTACATAGATTTTACAATTTAAATTATCTTATAATATTATTGTTTGTTATGCTGTTACAATATTTATGTATCTCGCGGTTTTATTTGTATTTAATAAACAACGCCCGTGTTTGGGTATTAGGAAACGATTGAATTACAATTAGATATAAGTATGTATCGCAATTATTTCACCGATAAGTATAAGATTATAACACTGACATCTTATAAGCGTGCGAAGATTTTTACAGGCACGTTTAAGATAAAACTTTCGAACAGTTCATTACCTCAAACGAACCGTTTGCCAAGCAAATGAGACATTGACAAGGTGTGTAGGTAGTCACTTCAAGCATTATACAGTGCATTTATTATTAAACAAAAAATGAATGGACGGTGGCGCTATTGTGGAAGGCAATATTATTCGCGCCAAACATCGCCTACGCACCTAAATCAATTATCGGCCGTGGTTTGTAATAAATTAAATACTGTTTGCGATCTCTGATATCAATCTGAGGTCGTATTGATTAATGATTGGATCTGTACCGAATATCGAGCGCGTTCCATATCGACGGAGAATGATGTTGAATCCAAGATGGCCGCTCCGGGGCGCGGGAATGCGTCGCGCGCGCCGCTTATTGTTTCAGCTAGTTTTGTTTGAATTGTAAATTATTTATTCATCGGCCGTTATTATTCGTAACTATTTGTATGTGAATATTTTGTATCACATTTTTTATTATACTATTTGACAATTTTGTTTTTATAATTTATACTTATTTTATTTTTATTATTGTTTAGAATACAATTTTATGATTAGATTCAGCTTTATGACCAGATATTTCGATATTTACAATATATACTATAGTACATAGATACTATAGTTTAAATCAGAACTGATAGCAGTCTAGGTGAGTTAACAATGCCATAAAAATATGTTGTCTGTGGTTGCAGAGATCGTTAATCACCTCTATTGAACGTACTAAATAATTAGTCCGAAATATCATGTACATTTGAGCACAATTGAATTAATTCGTAATTTTTTTTTCTTAAAGTCGTTTTTTATTTAATTTGATATGCTAAATTTACATATGCCTCTGGAAAATTAGATTAATTCGATTTTCAATTCAAAACATACTTAACTTTAATTAAAATTGGTATGAGCTATAAAATTATAAATCGTTTCTTAATATTAATGTCATCTGAAATATAAGCCAAAGTAGGTAGGTACCGCTACTTAGTACCGCTTAGGTCTAATCTCGAATGCCCCGTACAAAGACACATAATAACATTAGTTTACATAATACACGATAATTTTGAATAAGTATAAACTCTTTACTTAGGACTATTGTTTTTCATTCCAATGGTTTATTAACTTTGGTTATAAGTAATTAATTATGCTAATAAGTAAGTATATTTATTTTAACAAGATTTTACAGTGTTGTTATTTTTCTCTAGCAACATCTGCGTTAAATAAGAGTATTCTTAGTAATTTATAATAGAATCAATAATTCTATTGTGAATTACTAAGAATTACATTTAATGATTCTTATATAAAAATATTTAAATTTTACTAATTCCGACTTTAGACTTCAATAAAAAGTTTTTGAAACAAAACAATGAAAACACTCGCTATCAAAATACATCCCCAAATATTTCCTATTTTATATGTGCGAATATGTTTTTAATTCGATCTATTCTACCAAAGTACCTACAACAAGCACTGTACATTTACCTAAACGTTTTTGTAGTAAGAAATTCTTTAAAGTTTTATACTTTGGATTAAATTGCGGGGGTTAAATTAAACAACAATTGGTCTATATTTTTATTTCCAATTCGAAGACTGTGCAATATCTTCTTTTCATCTTTATATTTTATCAAACACCTGTATACAATATGTATGTAGTATTTAAATTAATTGTATTCGTGACATCGTTTGTTTATTCGACAGTCTACTTCAATTCTAACTCATATTCTTGTTAGAATTATAAGTGGTTTTTTTCATATAAACTTTAATCAGGAAATACACTGCAGAATTTATATTAAAAATATATCTAATGGTGACCTCGGGCAAATATTTTATTGGAAACATTTCCTTCTAACTCAAAATATTGTCATGCCTGTTAAAATTTTTTGAAAATTATTAAGTCAGACAAATATTCCAAAAATATTCACACACACAAATAGAAAAATACTTAGCAGGAAAAACAACTTCCGTAAAACACTTCGCGAAGTTGTTGTGGCTACGTAACTTCATATCTGAAGTTGTCTCGCGAACTCACAAGTCAGGTGATTTTCAAACGGCGGATTGTAGGACTCCGCAGATCCAATGGTAAAACATGGCAATGCTAGATGACCATACTTAAGTAATTCAAATAAGAAAAACTTAAAGTAAATATTAACCTGTGAGCATCGCCCGCAGAGCACAGCTAAGCTTGATATTGCGGCATAGCACGCACAGTCACTTTTTGCACTTGTCCAAAATTCAAAACAATTGTAAAACTCGTACAGCACTTGAGGTGTCAGTCAAATCACAAGGAACTATGCGGTAGAACACCAAAACAGACACTGAACTGTTAATGAGGAACTAAAGTTGTTGGTGTTTGAATCGTTCGGTTTTGTTAGCGAACGCGCGCGACGCTACACTGTCAACGGTCGCCGGCTAACTGCGCTGCCGGCCGCGGGCGCCCCCCGCACGTCGCGAGCATCCCCCCCGCCCCGCGCCGCATTGGGCGGGGCGCCCGAGCGAGTCGACGCGAGGCGAAGGCTTAATTACGCTCAGCGGCCGAAGCGAGACGGCGATACCGAGTGGGCGCGAACTATTAGCGCGCGGAGAGCGGGACGACGCACGTCTTAAGTATTTTGTATAAGTAATGAGGGGCGAGGGGGCCGCATCTCCCGCCAATCTTTAATGGTGATTACGCCGCCGCCTATGTGCGGCCCTCATTAACGCGCGGCCACGCCTCGCTTTAATTACGCGCTGTTTAATTGTACGTTTTTGCCCGGGTGCCGCAAAATCGCGGCCGTCGAGCCTTTTGTTGCGGACGATTGTCTCATCACTTTGTTTTAATTGGCGAAAAAATCCACCGGTTGACAGCCAATGCCCGGTTCGTATTGTAATTGAAAAATAAATAACATCGATTATTGGTTGGAAATAAATTCGTGTTAATGTTTCTGCTTGCAGCGAAGCCTCATTTAAAGAGGTTCGTTACTAGAATGCGATACGTGAGTAGCTGGCACTACTCGGTGAATAAAATAAGGAAAGATAGGTGGCAATAAAACTCTTTATAGAGTTTTAAAATACTCGTTTCGGCTTGTTTTTATTAAATATATTTTTTTAGGTATTGGCATTGAGATTTCACATTTAGCGTCTTTATTTTTGGTTGTCTCTGAATCTTATCTTCTCCATTTTACTAATCTATAATAAATTATACTTAGCTAATATCTATAATTTTTAATATTTTATTTTACCAAAACCTTCATGGAAATAGAATATTACACTGTATGTAGCAATTGTTTGAGGAGAATAAACACTACATATAAAACTTTTATATTCTATCAGAGATTTAAACCATTTTAGTCTGTGAACACCAAGAGATTCTTTAAACCTAAGTAGAATCTATCGAAGATTAACATCGGTACCTACCAAAGAACAAAAAAAATATAATGATTCTTCATAAATTTCATTTGGTACTTAACTTTTACCTGGAAACTAAAGTTAGTTGCTTTCTGATAAAAAATAGATTTTTATTCTTACGAACATTTCAAGAAATATTTAAACTAACGAACCTTAATGTTCTCATTTTTATAGACTTCTAGGTAACTAAGGCTAAAATGTACGCCCTGTTTCTTACCTAGGTAATTATTATCGATCCTGAATGGGATTTTTAGGTCTACTCTTGGTAAGTAATTACATAATTATCGAGTATAGGTAATTATTTTAAATTATTTCACCTGAACCGATTAGTTTTTGTTGTTGTTTTGTTTATTGTATTTATTATACCTACAAACTAAAACAGTTTTAATTGTGACCAATTGAATTCTTTAAATGTAGGTATGACTTATTCTACTCCGAGTCAAAAACTTACGGTTTTCACATTTAGTTTTATCTATTCACCCAATTGATGGTAATATGTAAGTTTTTAAACTAACTTTTAACGGAAAGTTGTGCAACTTAAAATTCCTTAGTGATTATAATGAATTGATGAAATACCTAATTATAAATAATTATTAATATTAGGTACCTAGGCTTTATCTGAATTACAGATAGGATTCTACTTATACGATTAGTTAGTAAGCAACAGGTAATTCAGGTATTATTACCTAGACCAGTGAGCTGGATGGATGTATTTGGTCTTAGATAGGTCATATTTATAATTAGTATGTTTAGTCGTCGGAAATGAAATAAATGGTAAACGCAATGCTATATCAAATATGTCGGAATGAAAAACTTTAAATGTACCAAGGGGCTCCGAAATACTTGCACATGTATGCTAACGATGCTCTATCGGCCATAGACAATATTTACCTAATTAATAAATCAGTAATTATTTACCTTCTGCATATATACCGGTTCAAGCGAAACCGTAGAACTTAACCTATATCGCTACAAGAAAGATGACAATCTAGAGACCATAGAGTAGGGTAAGTAAGAGTTTAGAGTTGTATTGAAATAAAAAAAAAATCAATGCGCCCGTTATCTCTGGTAAATATAGGCCGGGTTTTTGTTATGTTTACTTTTTCTCGGCAGACGAAGCTATCACGATAGGGCGATTGGACACGTAGGTACTACGCGCTTACTTCGGTCAAGGTAGTTGTATTACATATCTGCCTATTTCCTACTTACCGCGTGTTTACGATCGAACAAATTTAATTATCAGTGATATTTTATTGATTTAATTAGATATTTATGGTGAAATGGCTTTGTTTTAATGGAATTTGAAGTTTTTTTTGTAAATGGAAAATAATAAAATATTTATAAAGTGCTTTCATACTCAATATAAGCAATGTAAAGTTATAGGTATTTACCTGCCGATGATCATAGAGTGGGTAGGTACTATAATACCTCAGTACGTTACATAAATTTTAATAGAAATACCTATATGGATAAATTTTCATCATTATCATACCAGCCATTGGAAATCCAGAGAAGTTTTATGTCCATATTTGCCGCGCTGGGCAAGCGTGTTAGCAATCGCAGAGCGCAGCTATCGCGATGGGGATGCTGCTGCCCATTCCCGCCCTGTGCATTTGAGCTGCACTGTTTCTGATGGATATACCGCCATCTGTCGGTTCTAGTACCTTAGTCGCCTCTTATTTTATTCTGCCGGTACCGCACGGCACTTTTATAAGCGTGATATTGTATTGTGAATTTACTTAGACGTTTGTAAAGAAATACATCACATACATTTAAGTATCAATTCTTCAATTTCTCAAAAAGTCATCATATAAGCCGTAAAAATTTTACTGTTGTTGGTCATAAGCCTCCCCAAGAAAGAGGGATTTTTGCCTATAAATGCCGCGCAGGGCAGACGTGGTGGCAGTCGCGGAGCGTAGGGCGTGTACATTTGTATATCTATACTTAATTTTGGAAAAAATTTGACTGTAAAACACTAATTATCATTTTTATATCAGCCATTGGAAGTCCACTGTTGGACACAGTCCTTCCCAAGAAAGGGGGAATTTTGCCCATAATTACCGCGCTGGGCAAGCTTTTTGGCAAACACAGAGCGTAGCTTTCACGATGGGGATGTTGCTGCCCATCCCTGTGCATTTAAATCACACTAATAAATATATAGCTATCTGTCGGTTCTGGGAATTTGTACTGATAATTTCAAGTAGATATAGTAGTGAGCTACGTTCGAGAGTGAACGTCCTTCGACTCATACAATGATATAATCAGAATTCAGGGATAAAATATAGCTTATATTATTTGATGATAATGTGACTTTAGATTAGTAAAATAGTTATTGGAATCAGTTGAATAGTTTTGGAGTTTATTCGTTACAAACGCACATCGTGATTTTATGAAATACTAGCTTTGCCCGCGACAGACAGACAGAGTTACTTTCGCATTTATGATATTAGTAAGGATAATATAGCCTAGGTTACACAGTGAAGATGTAGTTCTCAGATCGTGAAAGATTTATTTAAATTGGTCTAGTAGATTTTAAATTAAATCGTATGTCTATAATATGAGTACATATAGATTAATACTTCACACAGTTTTGGTACAGATAAAATGACCTGAACACAAACAGGCACAAGAATCCAATCCATTATACATAAACAAATATTTGAATGCGGCCTCAAAACGCCCAATTCAGTTTGCGCGTTTCTTATGAAAAATGTCCGCGTGCTCTGCGCGAAGTGCCGATAAACAAATAAACGCTTCTCCCGACATTGCGCCGGCCACCCACTGCGCGCGCGCAAAAACACTGCCCCGCTACCTGTGTTTGTGCCTAGGCCATTTACATTAAATAATGATCCTAGGTACTACCCTAGCGGGTATATTGAACATGCTCTGTGTAACCATGATTAGACCAATTTTTTTTTATATAGCTAGTACTATACCTAAATATGTAGACCTAGATATCCGATAAGGTAAGGTATGTATTTCCTTAGTAAACCAACCCAACTTGTAGTAAAACTACTTGGTAGTATTTAGTTTTTTATTCCAGGATACAGGATATTTACACGGGCCCGATTTGGATGTGTTCCTAACTTGTGCGCCAAAGGTCGTGGGTACGATTCCCACTCTGGACATAGATTTATATAATGAATTATTGTATTTGTTCTACGACTGGTTGTTAAATATGTATTTAAGTATTATGTTTGTAATTCCTCAGTTGTTTTGAATTGACACAACTGCTTTAAACGACTTATTTCGGTATCAACACGATGTATGAGATTTTGTGTGAATTTAAATTATTTTATGAGTCGGTACTTACAACTAAGTTTCCTTTTTAACCGCTTTAAAACGTTGATTATTTAAATGTTTATTTCTTTGTTCAATGTTTCAGCAACCGTTATTAAGAGAGAAGATTATCTATTTTAATATTTTGACATTTAGGTAGTTGCTTATATTTTTTGTTTAATCAACTTTTGGCAGTTTGCTTAAAAAACAAATACCCTTTGAACAGGACTGCTTACAAAGTAATTTAATACCTCTCCCTGTACCAGGTGCCGAAAACGGTTTATAGAGTAGACTTGACTATCCAATAGAGTAGGGATGGGTAGTAGCATTTCCGTCACGAATCTACTCTAGCGCGGTAATCATGGGCAGAAATCTCCCTTTTTGGGTCCTATATGCCTAGCAGTGAAGTGCCCAAAGTACCTACCACAGCTGTTATGATGCTGATGATAATGACTTCCGTAACGAAGTCATTTATTATCATATTTGGTGGGCAGGTATTATAATTAATAGCAGGTACCTACAATTTCAACAAATTTCGGTTCCATGGCACCAAGCTTTTCGAGGCTTGTAGTATCGAAGCCTTTCTGCAGCCTTAGATACCACTACCATCTCAAACTACCCAAAGACAACGTAAAGGAGCAAATCTTTTACATAATATGGAAAAAGAAGTAAAAGCAGTCTGCGCTATGAAATTGTTTTACCGTCGTGTTCGGATTTAAAATTAATTCTGAAAGTGTTATGTGTTTGTACCTCTACACGTGTTTTAAAAGGAATAGATAGTTTTCTAAAGAAATTGCGGTACTGTTAGCATATAACTATGTACGTTTTAATAATTTTGCAATCAAAATAATACAATATATATTGCCGTCAATGTATTTCTTAATAAAGATATTAAATATTAAAACTAATATTTTGTATATCTTATAAATGATAACGACTTTTATTGTACTTTTATAGTCTGTTACTTTTCCTGCTCAATAAAAAGGACAATTTGAGAATCTCTCTCATACCTAATACCCAATTCTTAATTTTTAGCTTACCCAAAGCTAAGCTAAACTGAGGCTTACTTATATGTAATTTTTAATAAAAAAAATATTTAGATAGGTACTAAGGTTTAAGGTATCAAGGTTTATTTAGATATTACTTATTATCATATAGCTACATTTTATTTGGTAGAAAAATATCTGACACCTATTTTCTACCTAAATAGTTGCCAAAAAGATTAAATTCGAAGCGAAATCTTTCATAACTACAAGTAGTTTTAAAATATTTTTTGATTGTGAAAGCATAAATTTAATGCCGTAATTCTTCGGGCCGTACAGCAAACTCTTTATCAATAAATAGTCAGGGAATTAAGCTAACAAAACAATTTCAATCGATGTGACTACGAATCAATATTAAACCCTTCTTTTACTATCGACATTTTAAAAATATTTGCCTAAAATCCTATACTTTAACTGTATCTATCTTGATAGATACAGTTAAAGTCCTAAGTATCCATAAATTGAACGCTTTTTAAGATAAATAATACATTATACATCCCCAATTAGTAAATACCTCAGCTAAGACACACTACTTCCGTCTTATTATAAATGAATCAAATCTAGAGGGCGCGTAAAAGTAACTACATCCAAACCTATAAATAGGTCACAAATCAATTTTCATGCTTTAGTATATATTACATAAGTATACTTAATAAATAACATTATAGAGAAGTGCATAAAGCTATTTATGTTTGTGCAAAATTTCTTAGAAATATGTTTAATTATTCAAAAGCAAAATTACATACCTACACATATACTGTTTGAATTAGACACAACATACTTAATTGAAGTAAACATATATTGTCTATGACTTCTAGTGATTATATCCTCTTCGGTGAAGTTTAATGTCAAAATTTTACTATATGTCAATGTCATACTATGTACGATATAATGAGAAATGAATTTGGACGACCAAGCGAACGCTTCTTTACATTGTTTGGCGGAAAAGAGGTCACTATAGCTTACTGACGTTCGCGACATCACAAAGACATCACTGGCTCGACGCAAATCTAGTATGTCAAGGGTATTTATTCACATTACCCAGTAACTTTACTCTTCTCGTTGAGAAACACAGCATTGCGCTGTGGCACGTCGACAGTAACAGGCGATAGAGATCTATGCAGATTCTTGTGAGCGACTTATTCTTTTTAATGTAAATAACTCTTTAATGTGCTTAGAATATTTTTATTCGAGCTCCAGGAGCGTCCATTGCAAGCGATTCCCAAACCGGGTGGCCTGCATCCAGTGCGACCTTGCGCTTGTAATCAGATTATCTGGTGCAATGGTTTTCATTCCAGAAAGTTCTGGTTCAGGTCAATAGGAAAGATACTTGGTATTTTGTCTATTGACCTCTACCCACCGTTTATAGGACCTTTCGTAGGTAGGTCCCTCCGTGGGTCCTCTTGTGAGTCTACTACCTTCATTGAATCTATTTATAACTTTGTTGCGAAGTAACACTTTTTCATTTCAAAACAAATCGGTTTGAAGTACTGTCTTAAGCTTGGAGGAGCTCGAGACAACGTTAGATCATCCCTTTTACTATTGCATAGCTATCACGACCGCGTTTACTACTGGGCCGATAGTTTCTCATTATGAATGCCATATAAAATTTTTAATTTCTCTTTATCGATCTGTCTACTAATAACACATCTATCTTTTTTTCATATTGATATATGAAAAATAATAGTAATAAAACACCATCTGTCACCATAAAATAGTTTCGTGAGCGGTTATCGATAGTTAATCGAATCGTTGCGAAATACATTTGAACTGTTATATAAACCGCGTATAAAAGTTTTTTCAAATTAGTTTTCATTATCATCGTCATATGAGCCTTAAGACGTCCACTGCTGGACATAGGCCTCCCCAAATAATCTCCAATAGGACCGGTTGTAGGTACGCGGTTTTAATAGTTAAAATTAGTTTTAATATCGAATAACTATGTTGACAATTAGAGATATTCGTTGGTTTTCGGTTTCCAGTCTTAACACTTCAAGTCCACGAGAAACAATTTATGTAACAATAAATATTAATTTTGTTTAGCATCAGAGTCTGATTTCTGGATACAAATTACTATTACAAAAATGGAGGTATTTTGGTGCTTAATATATCATTGTTTTGATTGTAATATATCATTATCTTAATATATCATTGTTTTGATTGTAATATATCATTATCTTAATATATCATTGACCTGTTCTCATCATGCACACTTTACTAGAGGTACCTAGACCAAATACAAAGTTCTTCTACATTGGTACCTCACTTATTTCTACCGCCAAATAGGTGTGACCGGTATAATATGGTTTTTAAGACATAATAACTTCATGTCACCTAGCTGGTATTGCGTAAATGATATCTTTGTGACGTTTACTATCACGCGGACGGTGTGCTTATTTGTTGGCTAGGCTTACACATAGATAGTATTTAAAATATCTTTTGATCGAAAATCCTAGGTTTAGATATCTCGAAGATCTTATTCTTTGTTCTTGAAATATTTTTAAGACTGATTCAGAAGGTAGGTAAATCTATACAAATATTAAAAATACGTATGTAAGTACGTACGAAATTATAAACCGAATTTGATGATGTTTGGCATGTTAATAGCTTAAACCCAGGGGAACATAAATAACTTTTGGTACGAAACGAAACCCGCGTTACATAGGTAGTTAAGATATACCTAGTCAATGTTAAGTACTACCTTTCCTTTTAGAGGGTTAGGAACTAATATTAGGTTCTTGTAAGGTTCAGCAGGGACCTATCCAGAGTCCCTAAAATGGTCTAGATATCTCTGTAGCCTACATATATCTAAAATCAATTCGACCCGACGCTCCATCGTTCCGTGAAATGAGCAGTTACGATAGAAATAACTAGTTGGTGCCTACGGATATGCCCGAATGAAAATCGGTAGTACCTCAATAGGTATATTTTTTAATATAAACCTCCTTTTGTATTTCAGTTACAAAACAAAAGAAGCCTATACGTTTCATATTCACAGCTATGTGTCCATGAAAGCAACGATATGATCGGTACAATCGTTGTGGAGATTCGTAGGTTACAGCAGATAGTTATAAGTAAGAATTTTCAGCGAGTGAAATAGACACTTTCATATTATTCTATGTACCGTGAGATACCGGCAGAATAGAATAGTACCTCCCACTGCACCAAGTGTCGTAAGAGGCGACTAAGTTGGCGGAACCGACTGATGGCTGTATATCCATTCGATACAGTGCGGCTCAAATGCACAGAGCGGGGATGGGCAGCAGCACCCTCGTCACGATACCTACGCTCTGCGATTGGCCACACGCTTAGCGCGGCAATTATTGTCAAAAAACCTCCTTTCTTAGACAGGCTTGTGCCCAGCAGTGGACTTCAATGGGTGATGATGATGGTAATTATTCTATATTATTCACTTGTATAACTTGTTTAATTTACCTACAGAAATTAGTGCAGTATATATTCTTATACTTTTCTCATATCTGTAGGTAGATTAAATAAGTTAAGTCAAGAATAAATTTTAAATAAGTACACAAACAAAAACTTTGAATACAACAACATCAACTCGACGACCTCGATTGTAATATAAAACTCAATATCATCACAAACCCGCCGATGGCATTCCTAGATCCACTAATAATAATAATAAGCATTGGAAATTCCTTACCGCGTGTATACTATTATTTATAATTTAAAAATTGTGCAAATAGAAATAAAACGTTACGCGAGATTAACACCTGTATTATTTAGTTATAATGCGGCTAATTTTAAAATTTACTCGTTAAGCTGTAAGTGGATAATTAAGTGTTGCCTGTTCCAATTATTGGCTTATTTTTATAGCATATTTAATGAAGGCTTAAGTGTATCCCACTTTACTTTTACAATATGCATTAATAATGTATTAAAAGAAATGATCCGGGACGATAAATGCAATTATTTTGCGCGTAAAAATTTTGGGCATTGCTTACTTGGTTGGACGGGCACGAAAATTAACGTGTGCTGATATTTCTGATTATGGTGCGATTGTTTCATTTATACTTTAAAGTAAATAATACTTCATAAAAAACAAAGGCATCTTGTTCAATCTGTTTCTTATGATTGGTCCCGGATATCTACTTTATATCCGTGTACCTATATTAATTGACTGACTGATTTTTTTTTGTCTAAACGTTTAAAAAGTTAAAATAAGTTTCATTAATAAATGTTAAACGGTTTTTTAAATAACCAATGTATCTACCTTTTTTACAGAGTACATACATTATTATACACAGGTAATGTATTTATTCTCGGAATCCCTGAATGAATATAAAAATATCTTTGACTGCAAATTCATTCTGAAGAAATGATCCCAACTAAGTGTAAAAGTGAAAAGATATTTTGCTTGCGAAGGTACATATAAAAAGATTCGATTTTTATCTCGGTCTAAAACAGAATTGATATATCTCGTATGAAAGAAAGGATTATATATGATGTGAAAAAAGATAAGATAATTTGAGGATCGATTACAATTGTCATAAGTAGGTATTTGAAGAATTTATTTCTACAATTGTACAATATGAAAAAAAAAGTTCAATTCCTCATCTCCATAAAACATACCTGCATATTAGTGAAAAATTATAATTTTATATTTGACAATAGAACACAACCAATTTAGTGACAGCTTTTAAACTGTTTAAAAAAGTACGCGTCTCGTGCTCATGTTGACAAAAAGGTTGATCGTCTACTCCAAACCTCGCCATGTAAACATTAGAAAAAAATAAAAAGTTCGAATTTGGAATTTTCGCGCGCGGTCACAGCTGAGCTGACCTACGTAAGCCTATTCAGTCACAAAAGCCGTGCGGGCGTTGACCCGAGCGTGGCCAACCCCTGACCTTGGCGTATCGTAAACTCAACTGACGTAACCGTGACTCTTTACTAAAAGGCCATGTGTGTTTTGATGCTATAAAGGTAGCATTGATAAATATACAAAATAGCCGAGCCTCTAAATTTAAAATTTCAAAATAGAATCATACCCCACTATCATTAATTCGATTATGTGGTAAAATTACCATGGAAGTTTAAATTCTATTGTTAATTATAAATAATTGGCTGTTTTAATTTCAAACTTACAAATATAATTAGGTTATGTTCTATTGTTATGTAAACATTTAATTTACACGGTCATTTTACCGAAGTGTCGAATTAATGATCGTGGAGTGTGTTTCTATTTTACATTTGTACAATACATTTAAGAAATCATTTTTGTTTTATCCCGGCGAATAGAATATAGAAAGCTTGTGAAACTGGCAACTAAACTAGCACTCTTTTGAATGAATTAACCTCAATATCCAATTACCAAGTACGCACAAGTCATCTTAATAATAATAAATACGGCATAATAGTGTACGTCTATACTTAATATATACATGTTGGTACATCGGTTGTTACAGCTAACTCGGATTAGATAAAATGAAGAAGGCCTAGGAAGTTCTGTCTTTAAAAGGTATTTGTAAGTTATTTATGTCTACCTAGGTATTACCTAGCGTCGGAGAAAATATGGGGACAAACCCTTTTTATGTTCTTATAATAAATATAATACATATTTCTATTATGGAATTATAAACATAATAATCAGCATTTAAATGAATTCATGCATACATAGTTAAAACGTTATCGTTTTATTTATAAAGGTAATACCTTTTGAAACATTTTTTATTAAATAAGTCATGAGTTTATTTAATCTCTGAAACCTTACACCGAGACTAATCGATTGTTACCTATTAATCAATAATATAAATTTATATCAACAAAGCAATCCCTTATCTTATGTTAAATAATTATTTAAATTTGTGTTTGGACGGAATTTGTAATGAGTGGATAATTCGCAAGCATGCTTACAAATTTCACTACTCGAAAACGTGAACATACACACTTGCAAGTGTTTTGGATAAAATCCACTTCAAATAGGTACTTCTTTTTACCTACTCTACACTGCGAAGAAGTTAAAAAAAGGAATTTCTTAAGAAAACTCGGACTACCAATGCCCCCTATGCGATAATTGCGAAACTATTACACCCTCGGGACAGTCTGCCACCCCTTAAAGTATAAGGAAAAGCGAAGAAAATATTTTCCCTTGCGTATGTGGGAGCGCTACTGTCGTGTGTGGGCTACGATACGAAAGGACTTCTATAAGAACCACACTGTCTTAACACAATAGCGCGTGCTGCCATCTATTAGTGGATAGAAGAGTTATTTTTAAGGAGATGCTGTCACCTTGAATTCGTAGTGTTATTTATCAAATGTCACTTGTACACGCTGGATAATGTTGACAAGTACCTGTAATAAAAGAAAACAACCATTAAGTATTGTTAATCTGTTACAAACGCTTAAAATAACACTTTTATAGTTCCATTAGTGCTACCTAGCGAACTAATATTTTCAAATTACTTTTACCTTAAAAATACTTTGATTGAGGTGGTATTTCATATATTTTTTAAGGTGCATAATTAAGTATTTTTTCATTAAAATAAGTTACATAAACAGAGAAAAAACGTTAACATAATAGAGAAGGCTTGATAAACACCGCAACCCTTAGTTTATATTCGCCAGCGAAATTCGATAGCGTTCGTGTGACATTTTCGCCAAATCGATATCACCCCTTATTGGTATCGAAATGATTGAACATCCTTATCGCGACATTTTTCTAATGGCGCTTCGTATTTGAGACCCTTTTCTTTGTTAGGGAACTTTTACATACGCTTTACATATATTTCATGGGGGCCCCGTCTGCATTATCTTTTAGTTGGTGAAAGTTCCGTTTTGTTGTACGGAATTGAGAGAGCGATGTGCAACGCTTACGTATTATAAAATATTCGATCAATTATTAATCTTAACAAATGCATCATTGTATTTAAGAGAAATGCAAAAGGTTGCAAATGTTGATGTCTAAGGCGTAGGAAAATGTTATTATTATAAAAATGTACCTATTTACTTATAACAAATCAATGTAACTTTACACAATTGTAAACAACAAATCTTTAAATAAAAATAGATTTTAATACCACGTTGTTTTGCTGTGACTTTTTTATTTACGTTACAATGTTAATTAGCAAGCTTGATACGAATTGTACATCGCTATTTAACACGCTTTTGCTGAATAAAGAGAAATAGAGTTTTGTATTTTAAGAATCCACACGAACTCTAGGCTTAACACTTATAGCTGCCAAAAAATATAAGATGGCTAACAGTAATAGCAGGAAAAATATTGAAAGATACAGGCACATGTCTAACCACCCCATCGGACAGGGTAATCAGGGTCAATGATCGAGTATTATTCAACTCAACAGTAACTCTCATTAAGACAAACAAACGAACTCGGAACTCTGACCTATCCGTGTGTGAGCTCTCTAATACCCCTTTTCTTTTTACATGTCGACCTAACGACAATACGAAATCAATACTAACACCATCGATGCGAAATCGTGAATAGCGAAGTGACGCACACACGCGTGCGGCGCGTGTGTATGTGTATCCCAAATAATATGCAAGCTGTGAGCGTGTGGGTGAAGACGTCGGGTAGGGTGGCCATGAGGTCCGGAGGGACGGTCGCGCGATTTAATTTGATTATATAATATCGCATGGATTGTTTGGAAAGCATGGCGAGATAAATGCACGTAATCATGAATGGAAAACCCATAACTGTAAATTACATCTTTATTATGTTACAATTATCTGAAAATTGTATTTCAGTCGCATTTGTATTTAAATATTCTGTATTGAGTTGACTCTAACATCTATTTATTATAGATTGAGAGAAAATCAATGGTTAAGATTAGATAAACAAAAATTTTAAATATAGAGGACTATAGGACAGTAAACAATATTTTTGCAATGTTCTGCAAGGCAAGGTCACCCCAAAAATTGGTAAAAAGAAAACGCATTAACACATATAGATGAGTCACACCCACCCACCTCACACACACTCGCGCAACCACCCCCTTTAAACCACCCGCTCCCCCCATCACCCCGGGCGTCTTTTGATAAAGAAATGCAGACATTTCGAGGAAAGCTAAGTATCGAATAAGCATTCGCTATTTACGAATCGTTTTCGTAATTGTAAACCAATCTATTCATTGCGTGTTGATCTGACGGACTCGAGTGTGATTGGTTGGAACTGTTTGTTAGAATGTTGCGAAAATTATTTTTGTTATAAAAATATTAATTGTAATGTTAAATCTTTAAACTAAAAACGTAGAATATGTGTAACACGAGAAAGGATAATAGTCGAAGTGTCATAAACAGTTTTTATTACAACTTTAAAAGTCGTTTAAACGGTTACCATGAAACATTTCGCGGAAATCCGAAGGCCCCCTTTCCCCTAACTTTGGAGTGTTTTACATTCCACTAACAAGCCCTGAGCGCAGCGATATTCGCTAATAATCAACCTCCCCTACTAATTAAAACTCGCTTTTAATTGCTCGAAAAGACCACCTGTTGCCAGTACACCCTACTCTGTCACCCGTGTCGCTTCATCCTTGTCTTACGGAGGCTGGAAACCGGCCCGTATCCGGATACAACCGGCTATAATTGTCAGAAAATTCAATTTTAGAACGACCTGATTGTGGACAAATGAAATTTTCAGTATCGCACCCAGTCCCTTTGTCTCTTAATTAATTGTCGAAATAATGAATCATTATTTACCGTTTCTTTTTTTTATTCTCACGATCTATGGTTTTGTATTCAGTCGGCATTTTTCCTGATTGATTATTCATGCTATGAGCAATTGAAAAATTGGGTTAATTACAGAAATGGAATACTTAATTGAAATACCTTTTGAGATAAATATTTATATTAGCAATATAAGTATGGAGGTTTTTTTTTCATATTCGATTACTTCATTAAGGTCCATTTCTCTTTATTTACATATAATAAATACGAATACTTATGTTCGCATAAAGTCACAGGTAAAAGAAAAATTATGATTGCTGTATTTATTTTTGAAGATTTAGTTGTTTATTATAAGTTAATTGGATAAGTAATTAGGAATTATTTATACTAAATAATTTACACAAATATTAAATATTGAAAAATTATTGTGTTTCTCTGTTGAACCCTGTTGAGCTGGATGAAAAAAATATAGGCAGTGCTTTTGGTATCGCTTGAATGCCATACATCCTTTTATAAGCAAGATTTAAGACCTTAAAATTTACCATGGCACGTGGTCGGAGTATAAACGAAAATATATATTTTTACTATGAATGAACACGAATAAGTTTAAAAAAATTAAAAAAAAATTAAGGGTTAAATTATGTCCAAATTATTCGATTGCTAAATTAACGGAACAAGATATAAATTAAAGGTATTAAATTATAATTATACAAAAACACACGGCAATCCATCATAGGAATTAGCCCACAATCAACGTGCACCACTTACGTAACTATGTAATTCTAGAAAATTGGCCGAAAGGTACACCAGAACAAATTATCGTGTTATTATAGAACCCTTCCTTTAATTACTAACATATAATATTTGTTTGTTAATCTGTCTTAAACCATTAGTCTAATAGCCAAACTGTCTAAAATGCAGCAACAATATTTAATAATACCATAACAATACCTTGATTATCTGTAATTTTGATAGGTAATTTATTACAACACTATTGTAATTAAATTACGTAATGTTGACGCTCTCGTTATATGTCGTGTAATGTTGGGTTGTTAGTTTTAATTGTAATAAATAACAGTGTGTAATTGTTGAGCCACAGCTATTTATTACTGACATGTGTTGCCTTCTTGGTCTTGTTAGAGGCTGTGATGGTGAGTAGGTTTACTTTATAGTGGTGTACAAGGTCTATAGTTAGACTTCAAAGGCTCGCAGTAAATACTTAGTTAAAAAAACATGTGTGAACGTAGTTACGACACTATTGTGCACACCTTAAACAAAATATAACTAGTTTTTAGTTCAGGAATGTTTAGCGTGTGTGTAGTTTATAAAGGAAACTATTCTAGGACTCCCCACTGCAGTATGTACTCTACAAGAAAAAAAAATTGCCAATAATTGCCATGCTTGACATGCGTGCTTGCATCAAAGAGCCTTTTCACGACGGTAATGATGTTGCCAATTCCCGCTCTGTTAATTCAGTCGACATCTCTACTTCGTCCTGACTCCCAGATAAGTAGCTAAAGCAATCGTGTTACAGATATCAGAAAATAGATTAATTTCCAATATGATACTTATATAAATATAACATCCAGTCATAGAAAAAAAAACAAATTTTCATCATACAAATATTTGGCCTTGGTCCTCACCCACGTGGAGCCCACGACCTTCGGATACGACAGGATCATTACTATCTGTCATCGCAAAATACTGCCATCAGTCGATTCCTGCCCCTCTTACGACATCTGGTGCAGAGGGAAGTACTATTTCACTCTGCCGATACCCCATGCCTTAACGACATGTATTTGTTAAAAATAAAATTATTTCTTAATATATTATTTTAACAAAAGTTATAATTAAAAAGAAGCAGCAAGAAGTTCTTGCTTCTGACAAATTTACCAGTAAGACAAGAAGCTAAAGAACTAGCGTATTAAATTACTTTCTTTCTATAGAACTATTGTAAGCCTGATCTTTGTGTGGTTTCCTAGATTAAGTTTTCCGTATGAAACTTTTACTGCATTACTAGAATTTAAAAATATATAAATAAAATTATTTAAATAAATACACACAACATCCAATACTCTCCAGAATTAGAAGCATAAAAAACCTTGTGTTATCGACATCAGACAACAAGAATTACAACCAACATAACAAATATAATACTTATTAAACGCTAAGACACAAAAAAACTTAAAAAACCAGTGTAACAATATTCCATATAAATAAATAAATTTCCACTAACTCTCATACATTTACCAGATTCCGTGATAAGTTGCTTAAAGCACTTGTGTTACGAATATCAGACAACAAAGGAATCAAAAATATACTACTTAAATACATATGTTTAACACCAAGACACAAAACATAAACATATATCATCATTTTTGTCACGGGTGGGGATCGAATCCACGACCTTGGACGCACAAGACAAGATCATTACCATCTGCGCCATTGGGCCCATCAAATACAAATCATCGTTACATAAATACTTATCCTACGTTTTCATCGAACCTGCTTTGGCACACAATATAGAGACACCACCGAATGCGCCAGGCCCGTCAGCAATGATTTGATAACATTTTAACATTCAAATTGAATAACAAGATTTCTTTTTTATTAGACTGAGTCAAACAACAAGCGTACAGCAGCCTATAGACGCTCGTAATATCACACGGATATCATTAACGCGTTGCCAACCTTGACGATATTATGTCACATTACCTGGTAATTCACTGCCTCTCTCACCCTTCAAAACGGAAGACAGCAATGCGAATACTACTATTTGCCGGTAGAAATAGGGGAGGGTGAGGTAGAAATACAGATCATCGGTTGAAGTTTACCTCATGTAAATAATTTATTTACATTATATATTCGCATACTACGTGCTGTATACGACGCTGCATGGTACATTTCTCGTTTGTCACCAACATCAAAATCATTATAGCAGCGGTACAACTTCCATTGCTGGGCATAGGCCTCTTCGAGATGGAGGGAATTTTCTCATAATTGCCACTCTGGCGTGGTCTCTTACTCTTAGTGATCTGCTAAACAGTACCACCGGCTTCAACATGTGGGCTAGTTATAATCTGCTTTAGGCGGATTTAGGCCAGTTCGACCTTACACCGTTATACTGCGTAGAAACCGACTTCCAGGCGTAGTGGCAATCCCAGATCGTGGCTTCTATTTAAGCTTTCTCGTAGGAATACCGCCATATTTTAACTTGCGTACCTCAGTCGCTTCTTACGACACAGGAGGGGGAAATATAGTAATTTGCCGGTACCATACGGCAACTTACTGCCAACAATGTGATCTGAAGATATTTCAAAAAACTCAGAAAGAGTATCTTTTGTCCTTGAAACTACTAAGCTTGACAGCTGAACTATTTAAGTTTAATAAAATTATGAGAAAGTGATCAAAGTCTATTGGTAACCTTAAAAAGTATTCTACATTATTTATTACATAAATTAAATTTAAACAAATCAGATAAGGGTCTCTATTACATAATGATTTTTAAAGTTTAGATCTAGATACATATTAATCTAAACAACCATTCGATATACGCGAAAGTTTCTTTGGATGAATGTATGGATGGATGTCTATTGCTCTTTCATGCCGGTACGAATAATCGTGCAGAGATCATTGATAGTCTGTTATAACTTCTTTCTTTGTTATAGATTCTTTTTTACCCCAAACATGTTCCCTTGGGATAGATCTGCCATTTTATTTTTCTCTAAGAATGCATGACTCTGAGCCCAGTCAAATTGTCAGAGAGTGACATAGACCTCTTTCTGGAATAACAAGAGTTCTTCAGGGATGAGGTAAGTAAGATCTCGGGCAAAGTTGCGGACGAATAGCTATTACCTACCTAAATTATTAAGAAAAAGAAAATAGATTGACTTGCCACGCTCCACAAAAAGATGGTGTGTATTTATCAAACACGTTGATACCTAGCATCGATTTATTAGTTCCGACAGTTTTTATCTTAAATGTCCCGAGATGAAAGTCATCAGCGACCATTTATATTGTTTTGATTAATTAATTATCGTTCGTATAAAACATCGGGCTAGACCGGTCCCGCATAGATTGTTTCCACATGTCATTAGCATAAAAATTTTAATTGCCGTTTCTCATCTTCATTAATACAATATCGACATAAATACCACATACTGATGCGGACAGATAGCCCACAAATAGTATACACTAATTAAATAAAAGAGTCAGTCAGTTAGCCCAGAGGTGAGAACGAAGCAATTTTGAATAACTTGAGGTAGACGTCATACAAATCGTCGGTCGTCTTTATTGGTATCTATCTCACTTTCACCTATTTCTACCGCCAAATAGCAGTGTTCGCATTGTTGTGTTTCACTTTGAAGGGTGAAAGAGACAGTGAAATTACTGGGTAGTTTGTCAATGTTTTGTTATAATGTGTTATATCATCCATTCAAAAGGTTGACAAACGCGCTAGTATAATCCTTGTGATATTATGAGCGCGCACAGGCTGCGGTGACGCTTACTATTACGCGGACTGTTACTTGTTTGTTGACCTGGTCTATTAAAAAAATAAAACGACACTCACATGTTTTTTGCCATAAGCTCCAAATGTCTAAGTTTTAACTATGTATTTATATTAAAAATAGTTTGAGTTAGTATTAAAAGTATGCCGTGAGGTACCGGCAGAGTACAATAGTACCTTCCTCTCTACCAGGTGTCGTAAAAGGCGACTAAGGTACCAGAACCGACAGATGGCGGCATATCCATCCGAGACAATGCAGCTCAAACACACAGGGCGGGGATGGGCTGTTGCATCTCCGTCGCGCAAGCTGCGCTCTGCGATTGCCAACACGCTTGCCCAGCGGGGCAATTATTGGGATATTCCCCCTTTTTTAGGGAGGCCTACGTTTAGCAGTGGACTTTTAAAGGTTGGTATGATAATATTAAAAATACTGAACCCTATAAGCTTGTTATTATGCATGAAACCTTACGCTTTTAAGGTAAGTTCTAATTATAGAAGTTAAATAATTGTAGAACAAACTTCCGTAACCGGAGACACGAATAGTATTAATGCTATAAAAATGTCTTAAATACTTTAAGCTTTGGAAGTATAGCTCTACTACTACCGCCATGACAGCGGTGGGAACTCCCTTTCAATATGATTTCCCAAGAGCAATATCTATATATATCTATAATTTCCCTTTCGCTATGTTCTACATCAATATTTTTTCTATTAGTTGTTGAGTTAATAGCAGGTTATGTCAATAGCGCTTTTAATTGAACAATTTATTTTTCATACAAAGAAAATGTTGCATATAGGGATTCAGATTCTGCTGTTAAACAATTTTCACCACTTATCAATTACAATTAATAATAAATATTTTAAAATGAACTAAATTCCATTAAAAAGAATATATAAAACAGTCTAAAAAAGTACTGGACTAATAATAAAAATTATAGGCTTCAAGAAGCGGTTTGTTTAACTTTTTCTTTAATTGTCGATTGAAATTTCTAACAAAAAGTTAATAGCTTTGTGTTAAGGCTGTTAATAATGTAAATAGTTTATTGTAAGTAGTAAATGCGTAAGAGTTAGAAATTATTAAGTATTTGTTTTGTTTTTTTGGGTATTGGGGCTCGCAGGGATGCTGCACTCAGGGATGCTGACATTCGCTTGTAATAACAAGCTTATAATTATAAATTCAATCTCAAATAATTAATTGTCATACTTCATGTTTGTAGGTGACAAAAATATGAATATATTACGAAATATTATTAAAAATATAATTATATCCCGATATTTTAAGCAAATGACTAAAGAGTTACTTCTATATAAATACAACATTAAAATTATCATGACAAGACAATATTAAACGTAATTTAGCACAAATAACTCTCATATTAACTTCATCATCATCATCTTACGTATCATCAACCATTAAAATTTCCTTTTAAGACATAGGCCTCTCCAAATGGAGGTTCATTCCTATAATTGCCGCGCTGGGCAAGCGTGTTGGCAATCGCAGAGCGCAAATTTCGCGACGGGGATGTAGCTGCCCATCCCCGAGCTGTGCATTGAGCTGCACTGTTTCGGATACCGCCATCTGTCGGTTCTGGTAGGTACCAGAGGCGACTAAGGTTAGTCACCTCTTACGACACCTGGTGCAGTGGGAGGTACTATACTCTGCCGGTGTCTTATTAAATTATACTTATCTATCTAGTAAATTTACAGGGGTTGCACTGGGTTATCTGTAACTAATGAATGCATGTGAAATCATAATATGTGTTGATTGTATTTTGATGTCGTTACACAAATGTAAAAATTCCGAGATAAGAATACGTAACCGTTAGTTTTTTATTGGCGTTCTGAGTCGCGAACAAAAATAATATTCAAATGAAGATAGACGTGGAACATCTAATGCCCACTATAGATTTAAACATGTAATCGCTGCGTGAAGTCGCCCTTAAGACTGGTTGACCAGTCGTAAAAGTTAATTAAGACTTAATCGTTGGAATTCGTGATTTTTTTATCATTTAATTGGCGTATAGCTCCAGTTACTATACACGGGTAGCTTGAATATGTATAATTAGATTATTTTCGAATACTTCTGTTTGATTTTATAATCTATTTATTATAGTTTCCTGAGTCATTTGTTTGCTTGTAGTTGTGGTGACGCTTACTGTCACACCGATCGTATAGAAGTTTCGACTTAGTCGTATGTAAAAATAATAAGAAAACAGATTAAAGTACGTGTGCATACGTAATAGTTTGGTTACATTAAGATTTATCATCAAAATCGAATCACATTCAGATCTACAATGCATTTCGATTTGCATTCCATAACAAGTTAGTGCTCGCTTGAGCGCGTGGTGGGGAGTGGGACAATTATACGCGTGGTTGACTTGTTCCCCAAGCCACTTGTCTTTCTTGCACACGAATGGGACACGCATTTTCTACACTAGATATTGTGCCTAGGGATGTTGCGGAAGCGAGATTCCTGAGCGTGGAATTTTCATATTTAATTCTTGTGTTGAATCCGAGTAAAATTTTAGTATTCATTTAGCTGTGATGGCGCAGGTGGTTGTGTGCCGAAGGTCGTGGGTTCAATCTTCCTCAATCAGTCATCCTGTACATATATTTATGTGATGAATATCTGTATTTGTTCTGTGTCTGGGTATTATTTTTATGTATCTAAGTATGATATTTGTGTGTTGTAAGTGTTTCAAGCGACTTATCTCGGAGTCAGGTCAATGTATTGCGTGAATTTATATAAACAAAATATGAATTAGCTAAGTAATCAGACATGCTTTGATTAAAAAATAAAAATATATACTTGCAAAGTTTTATGTGATGGACTGAAAAATTTTTCTTTTTAGGTAATAATCAATTAAATGGTAATCTATGAAATAAATGAATAAGTCTTTAAAAAATGCAGAACTATTATGCCCATTACATACAGTGTAATGTTTATTTTTAAGTAAAAGTGTAAACAAACGTGAGTCAAATAAATAAAATATTTCCGATATAAACACATGGATCGTCTATAGTCTGTAACACATTTAACCTTGCATTATAAAATGTTGCCAGGTGAGATGTCTTTTCTATTGATGCAAAACAAAGGCCTTTTTGCTTTTTCCACTATCTCTTCCAATGATGAAACTGGTTCACCGTCTAGATAACTAGTTCCTATCAATTGTCTCTTGATTGAGTTCGATACGTGTTCCAAGATTACAATAAATATATCAATAAAAATAACGGGTACGTGAGTATTAATTATTATATCGTCGATGATAGTGCAATACCGCGTATGTAGCTTAAGTTAATAAGGTCCATTTTCCATCTTTTCTGATTGAACTCTCAACTTTCTTTACAATTGCTACTTACGCGGTATTGCACTATCTATCATCGACGATATTTAATTTTATTTTGACGGGCCTGATGGCGCAGATAGTAGTGATCCTATCTTGTGCGCCATGGGTCGTGGGTTCGATTCCTACCTAGAGCAAATATTTATATGATAATATTTGTGTTTTTTCTGTATCTGGGTGTTAAATATATGTATTTAAGTAGTACACTTGCGATTCCTCTGTTGTCTGGCATCCGTAGCACAAGTGTTTTAGGCGACTTACCACGGGGTCAGGTCAATGTATGAGATGTGGTGGGAATTTATTATTATTACATTATATAAACATATAAGTTAAAAAAAAACAAACGAGGAGCACAATTAACCGAACATAAGAGTAACTCTCCGGGAGCCCGTCCGTCCCGCGCCATCCTGCGGCCGAAACCGTCGCTGCAACTTTTTAAAATTCGCAGCAGCTGTCGACAATCCCGATCCTAAGTCGATATCGACATTTATTATCGGCTCTCGTTATTCCGATACAAATAAAATAAAGCGTTTATTAGGATTCGCGTTTGGTTCGTCTGATGCGGACTGGCTATTGTTTCTGTTCTGCCATCAATCACCTATGGCGCGGAGTCTGCGGGGCGCGGGGGAGGGCCGCGGGACGAGGGGGGGAGGTAGCGGGCGGTATAACGGTTATTGAAATGAGGCCCCCGCTTTTTTCCAAATTTAAATTTTGATAAGGCAAGGCCTGTTTTGTCCTAACTCGGCCGTGTTTCAGAGGGTGTTTTTTGTTTCGCATTGCCGTCTGAGTTTTTGTTGTTGTTAGCATTCGATTTTAAATTAATACTTGGTGCTGAGAGGAGTCTAAAGGAATTCGAATGTCTTTTAAAATTCTGAATATCGTTTCGGCCTAATTATATTTTGACCATGTCACCGTTAGCCGAAGACGTACGGAACTATCTTGTAAGGCCTAAGGACTTTCTGTCAGCCGCCGTTTCTGTATTTGTTTATAATAAATATTTTTTTAAGGGCATTTTCATTCATACCTATTATCATCTGTAACTTGAGGTGTCGCCTCATTTCCAATGCAGCTGTGTATAGAAGTAGGCTTTTTGCAAACCTTATGGAGTGAAGATCGTCGGGCGGCGTGAGCTCAAAGGAGGTAAAAAAAATGCAAGTTAAAAATCACCTGAGAATTTTTGTTAAACGCCTAGGACAGAGCTGACATTCGTCATTACACCTTTTTTAATACGTCGATAATCATCAGTTGCACAAAACAAATGCGGTATCACTTTTTATTTGTAAATGCGATGGGACGACGTGATACGACTAGAGATACATCCTGAACTCGAATTAAATTCCAGAAATGAGTAAAACAAACAATTCACTGGACAAAAAAGGGGTTTTCAATACAAGTCTTATTACGCACAGTTTTCTAGCATCAGCTGTAATAAATCAAACGTCCATCAGAAACTAGGCAACAAAATATGACAAGGTCGGATGATATATCTGTTCAAAAGGACGCATGTGTTAATCGTTTTACACCAGTAAAAGCGCCTCGAAACAATTCCAAATATTCGGTTATTCGGTTTTTGCTGAACCGACGCTCACCGAATACGTTGCCCGGAGAATAAAGGCCGAATTAACATATCCCGAAACGCGACGTCGGCCCGGCTTTTTTTGTCGCGTACAATTTTAACCCCCAAAACTGTTTAGAGTAGGTAATGGACGCCAAGTATTGACACCTACGTACTTTTTTATCGGGAGAGTTATAAAATGTAATAAAACACCATTTTTATATCTTGTGTTTAGACAGTGCCCGAGAGATGATAACGAAACCTGTGCCCAGTCAATATTCAATGCGACCGGATATCGTTAGCCATTCACAAAAAACACGCACACACGCAACGGTGCGTGGACACGACAGCGACGTAAGCTACACACGCGCGCCGCCGACGTTCATTCATAGAGGCTTCACAAAATACTGGCCAGCAATAGAATGTTCTATTGGAATTACAAAATTAGTGGCTTCGGACACTTTCCAATGTGACAGCAATATGGGTTTTTTAATATTTTATGGCGTCGAGGCAGACTCCTTTGGCCTGTCTTTTTGATTACAAAAAATACTTACTTTATGTACTTTATAATTTTAGTATTTTGTACTTATTTATGGATACTTTTATAAATCCTATTGTTGATGTAACGGTATTGAACGACGTCGTTTATGAGTGAAGATGAAGTTGTCCAATATTTATTTATTTAATGGTTATTAGAGCATGCTTGACGGAATAACTTATCACTTTATTTTTTTTTGTGCATTAGATTTATTTATACTCATATGCCTACGTAAGTCCACTACTGAATCCATATTTGCCGCGCTGGGCAAGCGTGTTTTCAATTGAAGAGCGTAGCTTTTGCGATGGGGATGCTGCTGCCCATTCTCGCCCTGTGCATTTGAGCTACACTGTTTTGAGTGAATATACCGCCATCTGTCGACACCTGGTTCAGGGGAGGTACTATTCTACTCTGCTGGTACCGCACTGTAGATTTATTATATTTATTGTAAGATAAACTGCTAAATTTGAGGACACTATTATTTTTATTCACGACTAGTTCAACGTAGTACCATCCATTCGTATAAATGGGAACGGGAGTTGAAATCTAGATATTTTTTACCATAGAGCCATTTTATTTATGACCAGTTCAACTTACCGCGGCATCCGCAATGGAATAGCTTGCTTAAAGCTCACACATAATGTAAAACGGTATTGTTTTTACAACATAGCCAGACAATTAAGTAATGAAGTGTTAAAAATTCCGTATCTTTCGAACAGTAAAGAGTATAAATCAAACGCTTAACAAATAACAACGTATAGATTCGCTTAGATAAAACTGGCAAGCAATCTCGCGTATGGCGAAGGTAACAATTTATAGAGCCACGCCTTGAACACCCTCCTATGTCCAGATAGAATGACTCATTGAAGTCTAATCCAGCGTCATAAAAATGTCGATGTGTGTGCCTTTATAGTTCCGTTCCAATTCACGGGACCGTTGACATCGAATATCGAGAACTCGTTCTTTGTATCGTCACGTGTTAATTAATTCCTATGTAGGCGTCGAGCCGCTATTATCGATAGAATTATGTGGTAGCCCAGCACTTTATTGCCTCTATACGTCTTGTCAAAAAAATGATAAAGTTGTTGTGTGATCCTAGTCTTTGGATTTGTAATTTTTTCTCGATTGCAATTAACATAATACAGACATTAGTTTCGTCGTTGGTCGTTAAATAAAGTTTAATGTTCCATATTTATAATATACAATATTGTTTAAGTTAAATTTGTTAAGATTGACGAGTTTATCGACAATGTGGCACAACACTCGCATAATATTTCAGAATTTCTTTTCGGAGCAGAAATAAAAAATGTCTTCTGCTTTTAGTTCTGTAATCTCGTAGGAATTAATATTTTTTTTAAAACCACATAAGTGTTCAAGCTTATTTTGTAATCTATTTAGCGCTTTATTTATCTCGTTTCAACGTAATATTTAACCGGATCTTCTGGGTATTATTACTTGAAAATCACGTTCTATTTGAGAGTGAGCTTTAGTGAAAGGTGTTAGGGTATGAAATGACTTGACGTGACTGCGTATTGACGGCTTAAAAAATAAAAAAGGACAATGCCAATCAAGACCTAGAAACACTGTAAGGCTCTCGCGGTGATATGTATTTGCCTGTAGCTCGCTGTATCACGTGTCATTGGCACTACAAGAATGCATAAGGCACGGTGCACACTGTGGGCACATCTGTACTTACTCACATTATTGTTTATATTAATGAAGTAGTAATATTTACTATATTATGTATATATGTACTGAATGCACCTCAAACTTCCACCAGCTTTAACATTATTACTATCCAAAGGTTGCCTGTAAGAAATTGAATTTAGCGATAAGGCCGCCTCTTGTACCTACTATTCCATGTTTTTGTGATGTTCTTGTGTTGTTTTCATTGGTGTACAATAAAAAGTATATTATTATTAATTTTAATATTTAGATACATTTATTTATAAATAAGATCATATTTAATTATATCACTCCCGCTTGCATGGCGGTAGTGCGTATTTTAAATGTTTGTTATAGTGGCGGAGATGGGTAGCATGGTGGTCATGATCAAAACTCCCTCTTTTTGAGGCTACAATGCAGCAGTGGACTACAATTGCCATGATGATGGTAATAGGACTCAAGAAAATATTATAATATCGCATTGCACCCTGTTGAAACTACGTTGTTTCGGGTGGGTATACCGCTGCTTGTCGGTGCTGGTACCACCACCTCAGTCGCCTTTACCGACACATTTACTATATTAAAGAAAAGTATAGATATTTCTATACAGTTACATACCAGCAAGTCGCGATCGCCAGTCGGTTTTGTACCTCGAGATCGTCATATAAGGTGATGTGCTGCATGAGAGGTTGTGCCGGTGATGTATGGACACGATTTGTTCTAGAAACGGCCACTGATGTTTGCTCGGTTGATTTGTAACATTTGTTGCGTGTAACATTGGTAAACAAGCCGGATTGAGATGTTGAGGCGAGGATAAATAGGTCCGAAGGCTGCCGGTTAATTGGTACGGTAATGTTCAAACTCATCGTTATGGCTGCCTTGGAATACACTATTGTTCCTCAGAGTAAAGAATATAGAATACTACCTACCTCAATATACGCTGTCCTATCTTGTATGTTGTTATGTAACTATATGTTTTATTATACCAGTCATTGTAAGTTCATTGCTGGATGGGCCTCCCGAATAAGAGGGGGATTTGCCTATAATTGTCACGCTCAGCGAGCGTATTGGTAATCGCAGAGCGTACATTTTTCGACGGTGATGCTGCTGCCATCCCCGCTTCGTTAACTTGAGCTGCGCCGCTGTTTTGGATGGATATTTAGTTTAGCAAAGTTAGTGTGAAAAGTTGCTGTTTTTGAACATATTCGAATGACATTCAGTTTAAAGATTCTTCATTGATCGTCAAGGGACACTTGTAAAATATATTTTCGAAAATCTTCCCTTAAGGGGGTAAAAGGGCGAAACTGCGAGGCGCTGCTAATTGAGACAAACTATCCTATCTCTCAAATTGTACACAGGAAGCAAAAAATTATATAATGAGTTGAGTAGTTTAGAAGTTCATTCCGGACATCAAAGGAATATTTACAGATATAGATATTAGAGCGATAATGAATATAAGATTGCTATTTTGCAGACTTAGTTACATCAAAACCTTGTGTATATGTGTGACAGAAATATTTGGATTAAGCTAAATATCGACATTTTATTATTACAAATGCGGAAGTTTCTATGAATGTTTATTAATTTTTGTTATTTGTTACAGAGGTTCTTTATATTCTGGAACAAAAAAAGGCTAATTTTTACTAGCCAAACCTTGGAAACCAATCTCAAGTATGAAAAGATAGATTCCGAGTCACTTAGCCTATACTATATCTAAATAAATGTTAATATAATAAATCCGAAAGTGAGCCCGTCTGTAGGTGTCACGCTTATTAGTTTTAATGACCTAAGGGCATAGGTCACTCTAGGAATTCCATATAGAGAGAATCGTGTGTAGAAAGCAGGTAAAGGATTAAGTAAAGTTCACGGATGTGTATTTTATTATTTCAAGATAAATCTCTGATTGCAAAATTGTGCATAAAGTAGAGCCGATTAAATGGATAAATATAAAACATCCCACGGGAACATATTTTCCGGATGTTATGTGTTATTACAGACTATCAATATGCAAATTTTTATCCAGATCGATTCAGCTGTTTCTGCGTTAAGGAATAACAAACAGTCATCCATGCTTATCAACATTCGCGGTTATAAGAATAGATTTGCAATATTAGTAAGGATCACTTCTTGAATTACGCCGTGTTCAATATAAGTCTTATTAAGACTGAAGTCAGATTTATATTAAATAAAAGAAATGTCATATTACATAGTCTTTTGACGGTTTTAAAACGCGGTTGATTTAACAATTCTATAATTTTTTTTTAATAATAAAAAAATTAAATAAATAAAAGGTCTACTCCGTTTCAGAGCCATTAAAAGTCAGTAGTTTCATTATAAGTAGTGAACGCGAAAATATTAAATAATGGTAATTCAAAGCCGAGATTGAAAAGCGCCCAGTCGCACAACAATTGAAAGTTCCACACAAATGTGAAGTGTATCCCACAGAGCGGACCAAACAATACGTACACCACGCGTCTAGGTATCTGAAACAATTCCATTACCCTGTCGTAAACTCCGTACCTTCCTTCAAAGATAAACAACTCTAGTAGATGTACTAATAGAGAAATTACTCGAATAAAACAACACGGAGGTGTGCTGTATAGTATTTTGTTGTTGTAAATTGATAGGAGAGCCGTCCCCACGTGCGAACATGAACGCCGTGTTGATTGTAATTTGTAGTGCGCGAGCGCATGCCCGGACTGCGGGCTATTCTCAACTCTTTACGGGATTATCATAGAGTATCGCAGTGTGTTTTACTTTTAAACATTTTCTGGTACTTGTTTTTACATGTCTATAAACGAAACTCCATGCGAGTTAATTATGCTGAGTGAGTCTAAAAATTGCTTACTAAAATATATAACCTGATGTTGATGTGAATTTATTATTTCTTATTGTAAACATATTTTATAGATACATCGTTCGCATCTCTAAACTGTTAATAAAAATATCTTATTCTTTGTAGTATTGCCTGTTATGTTTCTCTACACATTTCTCGTCACCATTCCGCTTTGGACAGTAACATTCAAAATCGCGTATAAAAATTGTGGCAACAATTTTAATCCGAATCCAATACACGCAGAATAGCCCCTCTGGTTTTGTCTCCGTTGTGGCTTGGATCTTGTAATTTATAACGCGCTCGCCGAGGATTAGTCCATCAACGGCGAGTTATGCGAGCAAGCCGCGACTTATTGCTCGCGCTTAATTGGGACACGCGAGCAAACTTAATTAATAACAAACTGCGACTATCGGGTTATGCGTGGCGTGTTGACATGTACACATTTTGTTTACTGTAACTGACTGAGACAAGTTTAGATAAAGTCAACAAAATTTAAATCTTCCATGCCTCAGTTTAAGCGTTACATGATATCATCATGATATACACCGATACTTAAAAAAAGATGAACAATTTACTTAGTAGACAATTTTGGTTTGTTCTAAAACATACATCTATTGACAACTGTTTGTTCTACAAAATGGTTGTCGAAAGTGTTATTCCGACGTAAGCGCAACTGTACGATACTTATTTTCTAAAGTAGACTCCATACTTTTAGTCTTTTGAAAATTTCGTTTGCGTATCAGTGAAGGGAAAATCATAAAGTACAAAATAAAAAAAAACACAATCTAGTGGAAAAAGCGACGTTATTATACAATTCTAGACCAAGTCATATATGTAGTTTATATTACTAGCAATTGACCTAAGTGTTACATAATTTTCATAGACAAGAAACTATTATTTCAGTAGATACGATGTCATTTCATAAGTCCAAGTTATTCTGCGATTACTGACAAATTATACCAAACTATAGGCCGGCCAAACAGTACTAGGGCAGCATGAATCAGAGGCATGCTGTTTATACCAACCGTGTCGAAACATCAGTCAGGCCACCAGTAATAGTTTTCCAACTGATTTACAATCAGCATTGGTTTGTAGATCCACAGTGCGCCTACGCATCAGCTATTATAGCTAGCGGCTACAAGCATTATTTATGGTAAGAAGCTTTCTTAGGATTATGCTGATAGAGTGTCAACAATGGCCACGGATGTTTTTAATCCGATTGGCCGCATCGCGTAATGACGGTTATAATGAAGTTGATATTTAAAAAGTAAAACGGTCGACCACACTGTCAAACTTACTGTCAGACCACACATCTGTATACATAAAAGGAGAAACTGACTGACTGTATGTCAGTCAGTCAGCCAACACACGTTCTAAACTATAAGGGTTAGAAACTTGAAATTTTGCACAGGAGTTGATTTTACAAAGTAAGGGAGAACTTAAAAATATTTTTGAAAATTCAATTCCTGAAAAGGTAAAACGAGGGTGTAAAGTGAATATGAAACAGCTGTTTTTTGTTTTTCAGTATAAAGGTTCTTCATTAAAAGTCATTAGACACGTGTAAAATATTTTTATAAAAATCAACCACTAAGGTCTAAAAAGGTGGATTCAAAGTTAGTGCGAAAGTTCTCTGATTTGCAAAGTTATTTCAATAAAATTTTATATTTATATAAAAAAATATAAGATGCTACACATGCAATAGACGCCATCTTGTGAATATAGAAAATCAAAAACTGACTGTCATAATATTGAGATGTAAAATGAGTTAATAATTTTAATTAAAAAAAAAATAATTAAGTACCCTTTCTTACTAACCAAAAAATTAATAAATTCAAATCTTTGTCTCCTACATTGCTACAAGCAGTAAATTTTATAGAATGGACACTAGCTTCTCATTGAATTGTGTTCAAATCGGAACAAGATTAAGAAAGGCCCGAGAGTCCCAATAGGTAGACGTTTAATGTCATCCATGATTTGTTTGTATTACTCCTTCAATGTCAATATCATTAGCAGTTGCAGACACAATAAATTTCATCGCGCCAAAGTGACAATCACAATTTCACTTCGGCTGCCGCCGCGGGCGGTTGTAAATTGATCCTTAATACTTTGATTTAAGGTCGGCAGGGTGTGGTGGTGGTATTCGCAAATATATGGTAAAGCCTTTGATTACTTTAGAATTACGAGTGGTATACCGTAGTTGATTATAATTGCGTGGACAGTGGATCCGAGTCGCGTGACCAATCCGTGCTATAATGGCGCACCACCTCCGCGCGCCAACTTGAGTACGCACACTAAATATTAATATTGGGGATAAGAGATCTTGCTTATTTAATAAATAGCCTGCTAATAATAATAATTGGCTGGCTCTGTAAATTCAACCGGTCCTGTTTTAATCTGAATTAATATGAATAAATAGAAGTGTAGTAACTCGGCCTAATATTTCGTGCCTACTGTCGACACGTTATCCTGTCTTAACTATGGTACATATCTTACTATGCGTTCATTATGACAAAATGTTGTGACTCTAAATTGCCGTGAGATATCGGCAGAGTAGAATAGTACCTCCCTCTGTACCAGGTGTCGTAAGAGGTACCAGGTGTCGGTATATCCATCCGAGACAGTGAATGCATAGGGGATGGGTAGCAGCATCCCCGTCGCGTAACCTGCGCACTGCGATTGTCCACACGCTTGTTGAGCGCGGCAATTATAGGCAAAATTCTACCTTTCTTGAGGAAGCCTATGTCCAGCAGTGGATCTCCAATGGCTGTAATGATGATGATGAAATTGATATGTAAGTTAAGACTATTTATCGCCCAAGTTAGATAACATAGCATAAAGTCATCTAAATGATTAAAATCGATTTAGATGTTTAGAATGACATGTAATTTTTTGATTTAAAAATGTGGAATGACATCCTTAGGACATAATTTAAAAAAAAATTCAAAGTACCTTTAATACGGGCCTTATTTGAAATTTATGATATCTGGTGGCTTTGGGAATTTAAGTCCGATTTAGATGATTGAAACCTTCATGGCGTACCAGGAGTATAGTTGACCACACAGAAAGAGTTTCAACTAAGTTTGCTGAAAATGTCTTGCGATAATGGTCAAGGTATCCTGAGTCCAACCACTACTAAGATTAATAAATATGACATATTTGGACCATATATTATTGTGTGCAGTGAGGGCTGGACTCACGTGACCAATCTGCGTCGTAATGACGCGAGCCACCTCAGACTCGAGCTGGTTCTGACGTAACGAATAAAAAGGATTTAATAATATTAGCCCTTACGTCAGTAATATGAAGAACTGAGCCTTCATTTAAATTGGATATTTTAATAATTGAAGTCTATTCTAGGTGTTGTATACTTTAAGTAATTTCTTTATAGCGTACTGATAGGTACAAATACGATTAATTTAAATGATGAGAATGAAAATAATGATATTAAATGAATGATAGCATGATTTGAAGGAAACACAGGTAATAAATACACAAGTAATATTGAGGCAGTATCGAGTGTTGTGTATAGTAGAAGAGAACATGAATATGAAAAAACAACAAAACAAAATAATTTAGCACATCCCTCTCCAAACGCCATGTTTTCTGCCTGTGTGCGATCGCCTCACTTTCGCACTTAATCGAGAAATATGGCGCGAGCTCTTATGCCTTTATTTATTGCCCGTGGCCTTCCTCGAGGATTAAGAACCTCAATTTATTTTACTCTCATTAGCAAGTCCAAATTGATTAGTGTGAGCGGAGATGTGCGATGCGTTTGGCGATTGATAAACCTTTTGTGTTTGTACCTATATTGGGAGACTGTTAAGCATATTGCACGTATATACCACGTTACAGGAGTTTGTTGAGTTACATTTTTGCAATACAACAGCTTCAACATTGCACGACATAGTAGTGTAGCGGTAAACAGTTTTTTGGGAAAACTTTACACCCCATGTAAATGCATTCAGACATTAAAATTTACAGTCCGAAATAGCCGGTGGCTTCGTCCGAAGCACGCGAGCCGAATATCGCGTGCCTTGCGACGGTGCTTCATTAAATTAATTACCCTATGTTAGTTCTAGATTACTGCGCGACACCCAACAATACTGCTATATCCACAAGATAAGAGAGCCGCGATTTATTGCGTGCATTTCTTTTGTCAGCTTTGAAATTGTACTCGCATAAGTTAACCGAGATTAAAGTAATCGAACTTATAAATTTTGTCGCCTCACCTTTATAAGGGCAACGGCGGTGTCGACGCGGACTTTGTTCAAATTAATGGGCTGCATTATCAGATCGACGCTCGTACATGGCGTTTATGCGGAGATAATTTTGTGTACGGGATTTTTTTAATTCTTTCGCGCTTGTACCTGTGGGATGTCGGAGGCGTAGGCGCAACATTGCTAAGGAATAGGATGGAGGTGTCTCGGATATTGTTCTCGTTTCGCTTGCTATCCTTTTTTAGTACGACTCGGACTCGTGTTTGCGTTTTATTCTTAATTAATGGAGCTTTCCTTTTGTTTGTTGCCAGTTACATTTATAAAGGATCTTGTTCGAATTTTCAGGTTTGATTTGAATATTACATCATAGTTTTCATTATAAACTTCTTAGTCCCCAATCTGGTAAAAGGTAAGGTTTCTTTGTATTCAGTTAAACCTAATTAATTTATTTATTACAGAAAATTAAGATATTTAAGTCAAAATCAATAGTTTATGTATCACCAGTAACCAATTTTCAGCAATCTTAACCCCCGACCGCTGTAACATAGTCAAAGACCGGTTGTAAAACAATGAAGCGTCATAAAATTCGTTAACCCCAAATTATGGTGGACGGCAGGAAAACCCTAATCCCCACGACATTCCACGTTCAAAACGAAACGCCCGGCTCACTAATTACCCAACTAAACAACCTCCAATAGCCATGAAATTCCTTATGCGAGCGGTAAACCAATTTTGAAGCACTTAAAGTGAGGCTCGCTGTAATTTAATTGACAAATAAAGAGTCGGTAACATGTTGGCGCGGTGATTCGTCGTAACATCCAAGTTACTGGATCGGTTAGGATTTACTGTAATTGCGATCTGTTTTGACACATCAAATTGAACTGAATGTGTTACTGTTTTTTTGTAATGAGGACCATTTACGCTTGTAGATAAGGTCTACATTCAAAATTATAAATTCGTTTTCGACTACTAATGCCTACTTAAAGCTACTTGTTCGAAATTGAGTTGCCCTTTACTGGTAATGTACGGAACATGTTTCTTTTTATTTCTAAGAGCGGTTTTAGTAGGAAAAGTGTCAGTATATTATGCACTTATTGGTATAAGGTTTTCTCATTGACACACATTTTTTATCCAAATCCAAGTAATGAGGTCTCCTACATTTTCTACAGGTGCATTGAACTCAATTGCCTGTAAGTATTATATTTTACCAGTCTAGTAAAAAACAATAGGAATGCTAAAATAAGTCCCAACTCATAAGACGTTTGATTCTGTGTGCAGCCAAATCTTCCAACAACGAGATGCCTTCAAAGCCATTACAAATTGCCACCCCATAAAATCTCAGTGTCGAGCACCAGAAATGAATAATTAGCGGTTCTCTGTTAAACAACCGGCTTTGTCTTAATTATTGCGCCATTACACGCGGGGGTCGCGACGAACCCCGCGCCAATCGAGGGACAAAAAACTTGCAAGACAAGAATAATTAATTAAATCTGCCCATCAGTTTATGAAACGGGCAATTTACATTTAGCGACGGTACTGCGGAATTTTTTAATTGATTGAAATGAAACCTGAAAAAGTTATTTATTATGGAACTTTTTGTTATTCTATATTTCAGTATAGCTATTTACAATTATTGGCCATTCAATTGCTTTTGTCACTAGATTAATAAATTTACACATCTCCCATATTGTTTGACGGGCCCGATGGTGATGGTTCTATAACCTAGAGAAAATATTTACATGATGATCTGTGTTTCTTCTGTGTCTGGGTGTTAAATTTATGTATTTAAGTAGTATATTTGTGATTCCTCTATTTTCTGGCGTCCGTATAACACAAGTGCTTAAAGCGACTTTCCACGAAGTCAGGTCAATTTATGAGATGTTGTGGTAATTTATGATTTTATTTATTTATTTATCTGAGTCTGGTAGTTTAAAACAGCTTGTGTTAAGGATGTCAGAGAACAGCTTGAATTTTGGGGAAGAACAGGCCACTATTTGCTCCCGGAAGAAAAGCTATGCGGTCGTTATATACTAGTAGGTATTCTACGTTCTACTGTATCTGATTTGAAACAGTTTTTAATCGGTTCCTTGGTTAAACTGTTACAGATACATAGCAGTTTTTGGTACGTTCGTAACAGAATACGTAAATTTACACATAGACTTTTTTAAGTGTCATCAAAGCACGCAATGTAATCAATACTCAAACTTCTGCACGTACCGCAATGAATTTATAGCCTCAGGCTGCATGTTGATAGACCCAGCCAGCCAGTTTCTCCTCTAACCAGATCAAATCTCAAAGTATTATAATACTTAACTTTCAAATTATTCAGATATTATAATTTAAAGCTCAATCTCAGACAATGAGCGGGATAATGAAAGATAAATCAGCATTAAATTCTTTGTTATTTCTAATGCCTTTGTTGTCTCTAAAACGCCTTTTTCTGGAGATACACCCCAGTTCATTAGGGGTACCGGAATCTTGAGTGACTGGATTTTTCTTTTATTTGCCAAAACAAAAGGGAATCGGGGGGGGGGGGGGGGGGGGGGGGGGAGGTAGAGACGTAAATGTTTCGCCGCGGTTTCATTTGAATTAATTAACGAATTTAATGATGGCGAAGTTTTTCATCGCCCGGTCGCTGTAACAATGTTTATGGTAAATAAAACTTGTCAAGGAAACGGTTTTTTCTCCATCTGTTGTTGTTATTTTTTTCCTTCTTTTTAATTCGTTCGGTTTGTTAGGGCGGCGGGTTCGGCTGGATTTATTCGTGTAATTAGTGAAGTTTGTTCAGTATCGGATTATTTAATTTTCCTTTTTTCGCGATACAAATTGCGGGGATCGAATTAGGCGAATTTCGTTGCGGTCGTTTGGAGTGTTTTTTAAATTGGTTTTATTTTGTTGGGTGTACCCGATGTACGTTTTGAGGTGAATATTAATTACTTACCTGCAAATCGAAGTTTGGGTGTTTGTGTTATACACTTATTTTAAACTGTATTCAATTCATGATACGAATGATAACGTCGTTGATTTTCTTGACTATTTTTCAATGTATATAATTATTTAGATTTTGTTTACAAATTTAATTCAACTACCTTTTGAGTTCTCAACATCACAGCAGGTAAAGAATGTCGCCTGCTGAACATGGGCCTACCCAAGAAGTAATTGTCGCGTTGGGCAGGCGTAAGGTAATCGCAGATTACCACTACGCCTCGTAACGGTAATGCTGCTATTCATCTCCGCCATTTCACATTTGGACTACCCTATTTTGGGTGGGTATACCGGTACCTCAGTCGTCTCTTACCTGATACTTAATACATGGGGAAGTAATATTCTGCAATGCCAGTGTAAATATTTATGCTTAATTATAAATAAGAAAATAGTTTCGCTTTGTCCACATGTGGAAAACACTGGGAAATTTTCACCTTTGAAAATTTTCCGCAGGATATAAAGAGAAGTATGTCTAGACAGACGGAGTCACAAGCAGAAAGCTAGCTTATCATATTTGCGTTGTACTCAAATTATTTCGCATTGTTTAACCTGATATCAAACATTTTAATAATTAAATAATTTCACTGCCATCGGGAATATAGTAGTCATAGTCAAGTGCAATTAGTAAGTTGATACTCACGGATGAAATAAAAAAGAACATATAAATTTCAAAGTCCTTACAAAAGATTAATCAAGAATCAACCGCCCCGCAATTATGACAAGGCAGTCTTTCAAATTGAATTAGACTTAGAATGTCAAAGACAGTCACCACCTCTAATAAACGGGCGGGCGAAGGGTTGTGGAATAAAAAATGAGATCGCGCTTGTCCTATAACAATTTAACCCGTTTAGCGGCCCAGTAATAAAGATTAAAAAGTTTATTTTTTAACACTTTCCGTGCTAATGAGGGGGCGTTGGAAACAATTTGAAGGATTACCTCCTAAAAGCTTCCGTCAGGTTTTTAATTGAGACTTTTTTGTGGGACGCGTTGCTTTTAGCCCCTTTGACGGGACTTGCCTTTGTATTCTTCGACTGTGATCTATTAATGAAGAAAAATGTTGTTTCTCTGTTTTTGTTCGGTTGTTCATAAAGTTTATTAGTTCAGTTTTTTAGAGCTCATGCCACTCGCGTGCCATTTAACATTTTTTTAAACATATTTTTTTACTGAGTAATAAATATCAGTTATCCAAGGTAAATCATCTGTGACGATGTTTATTGAGTGGTAAGAGCCTAAAGGAAATACAAGTTGAGTGATACATTTTATTTGATACAGCAAATATCTAAAGTAATATTATTATAGACTAACTAATTGCTACAAATTAAGAAAATTATTTTTACAAGAATTACATCCTTGTCGTGTCAGTCAAAATATTTAATCAAGTCAAAAAGAGAGATCAATAAATATTATTTTAAAATTTATTAGCTAATATATCAATATATCTGTGCCTGTCCCCCACTTTTATACGTACGTTTCGGGAAACCGTCTTTTTCTGGGATCTCACTTAGCCTTTTCCTAACCTAGGCTCAAGTAATCTACAAATAAAAATACGAAAACAAAAAACATCAATATCAGTTGACCAGTTCTGACGTAAGCGTTTAGCAAAGTGTTTGACAGAAACACTTTCGCATTTATAATATTAATATATACTTATATTATAAAAAGGATATATTTTATTGTTTGTTGGTTTAATACGATTCATCTCAAAATCTACTCGACCAATTTTTACCGAATGCGACATCTTCACCGAATAATATTGGCTATATTATATTTCATCAATTTGAAATATAAACACCTAAAATGTAACAAGACAACATTTATGATACTGTGACTTCGTAATGAATAAAATTTAAAGCTACTTGACTAATTTATAAAAATATTATATTAATGGAAAATTACATTTTCATTAAATAAAATAGGCTATATTTTATACCTGAATTCCGACTGTAACAGGAACTACGCTGGGAAAACCGCGGTGATCTGCTACTATTTAATGAAGTGCGTAAAACTGTATACAGCCCTATTGACATTTCTATATTGCAGAACTACGAACGAATCCACCAAAACATACAAAAGTCTCCATTCGAAATCAGCCTACAACTTGTCCGTTTCGCAACGCAAAAAAGCATAACTCTAATCTCAAATAAGACATTACAGGAATACCAATGCATACGCGGAAAATCGATCGCGAGTTGCCGTCTTAAATTCCTCACCCTTTCCAAGGGGGCTCCCCCAAAAAAACGAAAGAATAGAAGAGGGAAAAAATCTAAATCGTCTCATATCTGCCCTCCCCCCGCGCTCGCGCCCCCCGGACACCTCCGCGTCAAGCGCCCTCCTTATTTCGTATGCGAGCTCCTACGGCAATCATTATAAGGATATCGATTAGACCCGGCTCTAACCTGCTCATATCTTTGTGGAACACTCTTGTGTACATAGGATTGCTTTTTCGCGTCATTTTTTAACGATATCCGCGCCCCTTGCCCGCCGGCGAGAAATTACGAAATTGAGTTATGACCTTTTTCTAGTCACGTGTTGAATAATATAGTAAGTACTTGATCCTGTACTATTCAATAAATATAACATTACAAAATAAACTATAATGCTATAATCTAAGCTTATTTGTCTTACTCCGAGGTCAAGGTCATATCGAGCAACTACTATTAGCCTTTTTTTAGTTCCAAAGCCAGAAGCAAAAAAAAAGAACGTCTTTAACAAAAGACGATTAGGCATTCAATATGAGAACTAAATAAAAAACGTAAGACGAACGATCGGTTCGAGAACCCATCTGCAAAATTCGACTCCGACTGTCGAAGTGTACAGCCGACTTATTGTTAACAGCGGAGGACGGGCCTCGCATAAGCAGATGCAAATTGTGCCCGTTAAACTATTTCGGAAGGTAAACATAGAGGGTTGGACCCACGTGTTCCTTAGATCCGGCCAACGAGATTAAAAATGCTGGATGGTGCCGTGAGTCGGGTCGCGTATGAGCCAAGAAATATTGGAGTTTAGGAAGAAAGCCGCTTTGGGGATATGTAAATAGGAAAATACAGAAGTAATGTTTGAGTTGGGACACCGTGAGTGAGTGGCCGCGGGATTATTGCGGATACGGAACTGTAAAAGCGGATCCAATTTAAACAGCGAGTGTGCCAATCAGTTTCTTTTGATGTGTGGAGTTTGTTTTGTTTTTCTAAACACTTTTTTGGGGTTTTATATTGTTCATCAATTGATTGACATTTAGTAAAGTCACATAAGTCGTAATCTTCTCGTACATTGCTTAGTGCAGTAATTTCATGTCATTCACTGGAATGTACAGAGTTTATTATTTTGAAATTTGAAAATTGAATCTCGAGTTTTACTGCAATCAAATGGAAAAGGTCATAATTAAAAAAATATCATAGTCTGAAGAGTATATACCATCGCATACAGTTGGAAACTAAAATATTCTTAAAAATAATGTAAACTTTTATATAATCTAATACTGAATTAAATCGGCAAATGTATGAAAATAATACTGGAAAAGTTTTCGTATCTTTAATTACAACAAAAAAGCTAAAATAACGAGTCCACAAATTGCAACTGAGCCGTAGGACAGTAATGGCGTCTCGGACCGCTCTCGACTTTAAGAAATTCTGAAACGTCTAAGAAGTTGTTCAGAACGAGACGTCGCGTCTAGCAGACACTTGATGTTTGTCGGTTGGGTGACTTAATATAGTGGTAAGTAATATAATGATGCTGGGTTTACCTAGGTATTATTGGAGAGTTGATGTTGTTAGGTTTACGGTAAAAGATATCAGGATGATATCTTTATTTTAAATATATTTATATATATATAATTAACCCTTATAAGAATCGTGAGTGTGCTTAATCTGTTTGTTAGCAAGTATTTAATTTTGAAGAATTTCTTGATATTCTATTGAAATAGAAAGGGTCGATCGCGATCAGAGTTAGGATCAAATAAAAGAAAAAAAAATATTAGATTTATTAAATTTGTTCACTATCAAAATGTAAAAAGGCTGCGTTATCGACACAAGACGCAATCGTCCAAACAAAAGTCGGAAACGTAATATTGCTGATGCGGCTGAGAAGCGTCACGTAACAATGCTCCATAGTTTCAATATAGCTATACATAATATATATAAGTGGCTAATTCCGTTCGACTGAATCTAATAAATCCCAGCCGTTGACTGGGGAGGATTTCAAAGCTGTTTCATTACTCCGCATTAACCGACGGCCGACCACGCAAATCTTCCCCGAGCACTGAGAACCCCCAATTTCCTTCATTACTTACCTTCCGAGACAATGGCAAGACGACGACAAGAAAAAAATAATAATAATTTCAAGTGGAATAACGCTGAAAATCTTTTCACGGAAAGAAAGAAATATTGTTGTTTTGCAAGCGGGCCCAGAGACAGTATGCACCGTCCATTATTACGCTATTGTTCAGTGTTACGAGTCTTATTCATTTTTACTTGGCTCGACTTGAATGCTTATTAATTTAAGGCCGTGATAAGCTCGAATACTTTTGAATGAGAGAAGGCACGTCCGTGAATTATGCGCGTACATTGTGCTATAGGAATCGTTCCTATAGGTATGAAGTCGTATAGATAACGAGCGATGTACGACAACGTCGGTAAATTTTACCTTTTCAACTGTGAGAGTCGGGTAACGAGGCGCGCGTTTACGTGGTAAGTCTTATTTAAATATTTTGATATAGTAAATATGTCTAGCAAATTATCACGCTGTCTTCGACAGATGATCTATATATATATAGATGTACATGAATATATAGCACAAGGCGTCGTAAGAGGCGACTAAGGTACCAGAACCGGTGGTATATCCATTCGCGGTTAGGCAGGGGCATCCCCGTCGTAAATACTGCGCTCTACGATTGCCAACCCGCTTGCCTAGCACGGCAATTATGGCCAAAATGCCCCCTCTCTTCTAGGAGAAGGTCTATGTCCAACAGAGGACTTTCACCGGCTGATATGAAGATGATGATGATTAATTGTATGCTTAAGTAAAATAAAAACTAATTAGTGAACACAAAAAAGTCTTAAATATATCTGCTTATTGGTAAATCTTACTCATATTATTAAATTTAATAATTAGCCAATTCACTTGGTTATGTAATGCTCAAATTAGTGATTACACGAAATTCGTACCGGTAATTTAAGCAATGAATGTTCATTTCTTTAATATTTGAACAAATCTTTACAACCACAGCAATAACCGCCGGCAACTTAGTAATTTTCCGTTGCACCCAATGTAAGTATGAAGCAAATAATTGCTTTCGAGTACCGCAACCCACGTATAATGTATACTAAATGTACATAGCACCAAGCGCTTTATGGTAATCGAAATATGCCGAAATATGTTGTTAAGAGGGCAGAAAACTACCCTTAAACATGCAAGGGATGAACTAAGCTTTCATATTTTGCGGTTAACCTATAACCGAGTCAAAGTTTTCGGATTGCTTGTATGCCTCTTTTTACAGAGATCATAAACATTCCTACAAGCTTTTGTGGCACTATTTGGATGGGAGCGCTCGTAATGCAGCCATTTTTTCGTATTATGTCTTTTTGATTATTTTTGCATCGCAGCCGGTACCTTTGCGCCATTGATATTGCTAAAGCGCAGTTACGGGAAGCTCGATTTTAGGTGGACGCTCTAAAGTTTTATGTCAGCCTTAGGTGCTCTACATTATACATACTTTATGCAGTTACCAAAAAGTATCTAAAGTGTTTATATACCAAATCTTATTGAGTACGTAGGTTTTGTACAAAATTTCTGAATCTAAAGAAGTTTTTAATCAGAATTATTTTTTTTTATTTTAGGACATGAACAGACATTTAAATAAAAAACACGGTTTCTCTATAGCTATGGTATTAGTTTTTCTACAATATAAATTAAATGCCATTATGAATTTTAAGATTTCGCCCGTGGATGTGTGTATTGTACAAAAGTATGTGTTTTATTTGGATAATGCAGTTAACTCGTTATTGGCACGATGTTCATTAAATTCACAACCTCGAGGGACGTGAGAGAACGAGAAATAAAAAGTTACGTCTAAACTAATTAATCTGAGGCGAAATCGAAAGCGGCTTAAAAATTAAAACATTCCGTTTTCAAAACACCAAAGCCCAAAAACCGTCAAAGCCCGCCGGAGCCAAGACAAACTCAGTCCCCTCCCGAGTCAAGAGTGATTACGAATTTTAATTATTTTTTTAAGCCACCGCCGAGAGGTGATGTTTCCCCGACCGAGGCTTATGCAAACAATCGAGTCTCACTTGGAATTAATCTCAGGCGAGTTTTTTCCTTCGCGACAAGGAATTAACAAGCAAAGAAGTCATTAAGTCGGAAGATATCCGAGGATCGTTTTTAATTGTGGCTTCCTTGGCGTCCGGCTTTCTAATTGGTTCGTGCTCGCGGATCACTTGGAAATATTTAATTTGTCACATTTTTTGTCGACTGCCACCTTAATTGCTTTAGGTGTAAATTGTTTGATAATTTTGTTTCTATTTAGGTAACACGGGAAAAGTGTGAATTCTATTTTTACTTTTTTTTGTAGAAGTAATGGTAGGGAAACAAATCATGTATTTATCTTTTGCACGATCATAGATCAGTGCGAAATTTTGTACGAAATTTAGAAACTTTGAAGTTTTATCACACATATAATCTTGCACATTCCTGCTAAAAATTGGCACAATACCATTTTTGTGCATTGTAAATCAGTAAAGGGTTGTCTTAGAATATCGATTAAAATATTTATTTTCATCTGGTTTTCTTCAATAGCCTACCTAGGTAAGTGAGACTGATTAAGTTTTATTAGTAATAAATAAACTGATTTACATTCCTTATACGCTGGTTTTTATACAAATAATATGTATATAAATAAATTCACTCATCTCATACATGTTAACCTGACTCCGAGGTAAATAAAGGCTTAAAGCATTTCTATTGCTGATATCAAACAACCGAAGCATTACAAATCTATATTTTAAACACCATGCCACAGAACAAACGTAAATGTGCATCACACAAATTAACGCCTTGAGTGGGGATCGAACCTACGGCCTTTGCTGCACAAAATATGAGCACTACCATATGCGCTTTCCGGCCCTAGAGACATGTGATTAAAATAACTAAGCTTTAGTAAGTAGGCAAAGAGGAAAATCAATAAAACAAACGAATCATAGCTGTATCGGCTGTCAATTACTAACTGTTTTCCAATTCATCATTACGTCTTCAGGATCGGCGCCGGTGTACGTGACATGCACAACTGCTTGTCATTACAGTGCATAACACCCCCCATTATCCAATTATTTCTAACCTTTCAGCGTGCTCGAAGTAGACAAATAAGTCGACAGTACCTCTAGTATGGACGCGATATAATTATAGAAGTATCGTCTTTGACAGAAGTTTTATTTCAAAATACCTCGTATGAATTAGTACCTATTAGCATTTTAAATACAATTACATACACATATAAGAGCCGTTGGGAACAGCGGATTAGATTTTCTTAGTACTTTCCTTTGTACCAGGTGAGAGGCGATTGAGTTACAAAAATCGACAGATGGAGATATATCCAGGTTAAATAGTGGAAGTAAAACAAGGGGTAGGCAATAGCATTCTAGCCACAAAGTTACGCTCTTAATTATGGGCAAAATTGTCCCATTTCTTCTGCTAAAAGCAATGATAGAAACATAAGACAGGGTTCAATGACTGTTATTACTAATCATGACATATGAAAAATCAAGGATATATCACCAGTATATTTATTTCTACTACTATTGACTTTCAAATGTTACGATACTGATGTAATAAATAGTATTAATAATAATAGTATACTCTCTATTGTACACCAATAAAAACAACACAAGAATATTACAAAAACGTGGAATAGTAGGTACAAGAGGCGTCCTTATCGCTAAATGCAATTTCTTACAGGCAAACTTTGGATAGAAATATAGTGTATAAAGAATTTGAAATCCGAAAAAATAATACTGAACAATTAATGAGCAGAGACTTCTGACTTCTTTAGAGTCGGAGAAGTAGCCTTACTAAGGATGTACTGGCGGGTAATCGAATTTATAACTAGGGAGAGAAATATGAAACGATTGATTGAGTAGGTCTGGGCAATGTCCGGTCGGCTTTACATAATATGCACAATTTAAAATCCAATATCACGCGTTAGTTTGTAGAACCAACCTGGTATCATTTATCCTCCGCTGTTATTGCTCCTAGCGTGATATTATTGAGCCTATAAAATTTCTCGATAAGTGGGCTATGTAATACTGAACTTTATACACCGTTTAGTTTAGGCCCTGCGTTGATATATCAGTAATTTTGTCAACATCTTCTATTATAATAATAATAATAATAAATTCACACAACATCTCATTCATTGACCTGACTCCGTGGTAAGTCGCTTAAAACACTTGTGTTACGGACGCCAGACAACAGAGGAATCACAAATATACTACTTAAATACATATATTTTACACCCATACACAGAGCAAACACAAATATCATCATATAAATATTTGCTCTGGGTGGGAATCGAACCCACGACCCCTGGTGCACAAGACAGGATCACTACCATCTGCGCCATCGGGCCCGTCATCATTATGTATATACATAGTATTTTATGAATCTAACTAACAATCCTAGATCTCTAATTGCATTGCACAACTGAGATCTGCAATGAAATAATACACGTGAAACTAATCCAAAATCAATGTCTCTAGTAAATAGATTGCGGTATAACCGGTTGGAAATCGGAATCGATATCAAAGATCAGTAGTAGAGATACTGTCTGCGCCTTTACATGAAGTTGCTTTTCAGTGCAGCGGTAATTACTGCACTCGGCGGGCTTAAACGTCCTTCATGACAGTCTAAGTGATTTTCCGATGTTACCAGTACACCATAATGAATTATTTGTCGGTAGCGTGCTCAACCGCTGCTTAATTGACTGCTGTAAATGTTAAATAGGTCCTTTGGACATAATCTGAAAGAAGGTATTTCACTTGGTCACGGCTTCATTAAATTTGAAAATATTTTTTTGTCAGATGAATGCTCTTATGAAAAAAAATAGGAAAAATTGCGAGGACCTTTCTCAAAATTTAACTCAACTACCAGTTAAAACTTTTCAAATGTAACTTCATTATGTTTGACATATCTGCCAGTCGTTTGACAGTTGGAACGATTCACATTATGACAGAACGATGTACGTTAAGTTTGTTTTTTATATGAATTTGACATATTTCAGAGTAAATATTAACTAGCTATATACATAATCCTTTCTATTGTGATAATAACAAAATCGATCCGTCAAAGATTACAATCATAAAAATCTCCGATACTCAAAACCGAGGAACACAGACAAAAGAATAAATAAAATGGCTGACGGAGCACTGCTCAAATGACTCATTTATATTAACGAACAAACTCATCAATACTTATTCTGCTCGTATTTTTCCACGGGCGTCCTCTAATTGAAATTGAAATCTGATTTTCTTCCCCTTTCTAACCACTGAGCCGGGCTAGGTGATTAAAAGTATTCGAAAAAATACAAATAATGAAATTACAATATCGTTAACGACTAGGCGGGCTCCCCGAAATCCTTTTATATTTTTCGGGAATAAATTAAAGTGGGAGAGAGACAGATGTAACGGCTAACGATTCCTTGTTGTTAAGTCGAATTTTCGTAATTTTTATTATTTGTACTGTGAAAGAAAGGTGGGTACGTTACGGTAAAAAGTAATGAGGACGCTTTTATAGATAACTCTGCAAACAATTGACGTATTAAATTATATCTGCAGGTGCTTGAGATGTTATTGAACTTAAGTTTATTTAATAAGTTAGTTGAACTTGTCATTCGATACAGTAATTTCTAATCTCAAATTTCCATCGTTTTTGTGGAGTTATAAATTTGATCAATCAAATTGATATTTGTTTTTTTTATTATTAAATTAATTGTATTATATTGGGCATAATTTATATTTATGTTCTAATATTAGTACATATTTTTTGGTATATTAAATAAATATATAATATGCTTTATTTGCTTCTAAAATATTCATGTTGAGTTTCGCATAATTCTGAATATATTTAAAAAATATTACTTGTTTCCTTAGCAGACCCAGCCCCATAGTTATGGGGCCAGACGAATGAAAAATTACCCTATTTGAGTATGGATGACGAGAATTAAGATGCCAATTACTCATCAGGAAACGCACAGGGGCGGAATGTTAATGAGGAAACATTGGAGGTATATATCATTGGAGTCTTCGGAACTTCTCGCTGATTGAGATATTAATGACCAAACGTTACAACCTTGTCAAGCAAATCGGGAATATTAAGATTGCCGAATATATCAGTTGTCTGTAACGACAACATAATTTATTGTGGTACAAAAAGGTTATAATAGATAAACAATTCGAAAATACTAATCTTTGTGCTGTGCGGGTCTTTTCTTATTTTTATTTATTTTTTTATTGTGTTAGGAAAACAAAACCGAATCACGACACAACAAAAACAAAATTTATAGGATCTTGGCAAGCTGACTCCAAAAGGATGTATTTTTTTATTAGATCAGTTAAGCCTATAGACGCTCGTAATATCACAAGGATATCACTAACGCGTGGCCAACCTAGTGACTTGACGATATGATGTCATACTACCTAGTAACTTCATTGCCTCTCTCACTCTTCAAACCGGAACACAGCAATGCGAACACTGCTATTTGGCGGTAGAAATAAGGATCTAAGAGTGAGGTATCAATGCAAATGATCTTTGTACATGTCGATGAATGCACAGCAAGACAAGCGTAACTATGTGTTTAATTTTAAGTTTAAGAAAACCTGTATTGTACAACGAAATCAATTTATTAGTATACGAGTACTTGATGCTCCTGACCAAATAGGTGGACAAGGACGTAGAACGTAGCACTTCAGACAGACCTCATAATGGCTAAACAGTCCAGTCAAAGCGTCCTCAATGTATTAGCGAATTGTATTTAACTTCGACTCCCTTCCCGGTTTCCAAGGTCGACATATGTAGCTATAGACGAGTAGCAGACAGCGAACTCGCGTCTGGCACCGCACGTTTCTTCTAAGCCGCGAATTTTCTTCCAACTTTTTCCGCTAGGGGCCACTTATCACCCTGCACCCCTCACCCCCCCGGTCCATCGAGCCCGACCGCTAATTGCGTCCGTTAATTAGGAAACGTCATGAGTGTTTACCCAGAGAGCTAAGTGTGAAGTTTCCCCCCAGCGTCTTAGCGTAAAATTACTTCCGATGAAACTTTTTGAGAAATAAAGTTGGATTAATTAGGTGATGGCCGGCGGCTTGCTGCAGACGCTCTAACGTGATTATAAGAGTTTTGTTTCATCTACTTTTCAGGTTTAATCATGTTTGTGGTAACGCGTCTTCGAGAACTTAACGGCTTTTTTTACTTTTTTGTTCGTGAGTGAGGGTAAAATGCTTGAAGTTTAGAACTTTGAAACTTGTATCAATAAATAGGTACATGTTATGCTATGTACTGCAGGTGTGAAGTAGATATTTTTAAATTGATAACGAAACTATTTCAATAAAAATATCTTTAAATGATTCTTGTAGTGTTTGTTATATTTACAACGGTCCTAACAATACACTATATTCAGTCTCAGATTTTTACTTAGAAAATTTAATTGCCATGGTTTAGATGAGTTTGTTTGCTAATCATGGCAAAAATAGCCTAGCCTAACTTCATACCTAAAACCTTCAAAATATTTACGAACAGCTATCAATAATTCGTCTTAGTCACATACATACTTTTGTCTAAGGAGCTATATTTTTTATCACGTTTCATAAAAAATTGTCTAGCTGTCACTAGGTGAAAGGAGCAGGCACACATAAATCCTTTTAAACTACCGTTCATAATATTATTGGCATAAGAAATATAACGTCTGTTTTGACCCTAAATCCTTAATCCCGAGCTTTTATAACAACAATTATCGCCTGAGAAAAATAATTGGCAATCATCCCAACACTAAGTTAATTAGCAAAGTCGTGCTAAATAACCCACGTAACTAAATAGTGCGGGATAGAAAAACAAAGATGGCGTCAAAGGGAATTAATCGGGCGAGGTGCGGCGGCCTCGGCGTAATTAACACGGGCTGGCTTAATTACAGGCCGTATTGAGGCTAAGTGATATGTGTCATCTGAGGCCGTTTATTAGCTTGCGGCTTGAGGCCTTTGTGCAGAAAGACCGTTGTGTTTGTTGCGAGCGGAAATTTTTATGCGAGCTTTTAAGATTTTGGAGATAAGAAATGTGAATTCGATTGGATAAGTTTATTATTTCTAAAGTTTTGTAAACCAGTTGAAGTACATTTGCTATGTTGTCGATCCCTATACGCAGAACAAGGAATATATAGTGTTAATGATATCAAAAATTGTTTATACCTCGTTTTACCAATCAACCGACTCAATGATTCAGAATTGGAACTTTACAAAATTAATTTGAAAATTGAATTTACAAAATTGTAGGAAAGTTCAAATAGATTGTCTTAATACAATTATCAAAAAATACCAAATATAGTATTGAGATCTTTTTTGTTATAACATATACATTTTTCCGCTCAGCTCTATGTTGAGTTTGTCTATATTATGTAGAGCCGACGACGTGAGAAGTTGGAGTTTTAAACCCATGCTAATTTAAACCCTTGTGTTTGTTTAATTGTTAAATGTTTAATTTTATTTCTTTACTGGTTAATGAGACATAATATCTTCAAGTCATAAGGTCGGCAACGCGCTAGTGATATCCTTGTGATTATACGAACGTTTATAGACTGCGGTAACGTTTACTACGCTTGTTTGCGATAAAGAAACTAGTTTAAATATAAATTAGCGAAATATTTCCTTTGAAGAGTGCTATACTCGTCAGTGAAATTTTAATCACGGAGTGACGTCTGTTGAAAGTTTGCGACGAAAGATGCGATGTTGCGAACCTGAACACCGTGGCACATTATGATTTTGTTTTGTTATGACAACGCGGGTTGGCAACGTTGGGTTCGGCGACCCCACTTGGAGTTTTAATGATAAAAAAATGCGTATAGAGGGGAGGCGCGTAAGTGCCATCGAAGGAGGGAAAAAACTACGGAGGAAAATATTTGGCGCGACAGGTTGCGCTCCCCGCGGCGGCAGGGGGGCAAAGGGGGGGTTTGATAAAAATTAAATCTTAACGACGGAAATTTAGAGACGACGCTCGAACGATCAAGAGAAGTGCACATCTGAGCCCAGGGCTTTAATTGGCTGGATGGGACGTGCAGGCTCGCACTCTGATTGATTTGTGTAATAAACGCTCACTCCCAATGTAGTTAGTATTCATTCAATGTTTTATTGTGTATTACGTATTCATAGAAAATTATAATATGTTACACCTTCGTGGAAGACATTAAATGTAATGAAATGGGGGTTTTTTTTAATCGTCTCTATTCATATATACGATCCGAGAAAATCACTCATCAATAGGTTAGAATTATTTTTATTGAACATTGAGTGAATGAACGTTATAATCTTTATTTTCATTACATTTCAACATGAATGTAATAGCTAATAGCTCAGCATAAATTTTATTTTCAGAAAGTACGTAGGTCTTTCTCCGAAAGCTGGTTTGCCTGTGCGCTTTGAAATAAGATATCAACGTGTTTTATTGGTTTCAATTGAAACTCTTTAAATATTATCGGTTACCGTATTGTTCTCATTAATTTTATATAACGAACAAATCAAGTCTTATAACTTCATATGTTTTTATGTATGTTTGTGCAACCAATCCTTGTCTTGAACAAACATTACGGTATAGTACATTTTAACTAACACGCGATTCATTAGAAACAAAACACTATCAGCCAGTGCAGGCGCATAGATATTACTAAAAAGAATACAAGTCGAAGTCCACATTGAATTTCAAATTGTGATGCAAGAAGATTTGCATTGGCGGCATCGAATATTGATTTTCCGATGTCTTGAGTGAGGGTCCTGCATTCTTGTTTAAACTTTTATTTCACTCTTCACTCGGGTTTTTTGTTTCACCACTCGCCCGCACCCTCTCTCTATGGGCTCCCTCTTGCATAAAAAAGCTCCTAATCGATAATTTGTGTGGGGGTGCATTAAGCATATCGCTAGTACTCGGCCCAATGTTTTTCTCGACGCTTTTCGAGTTCACCCTCAGGGCTATTCCGTTGGGCATCTTTCAGATTGCGATTGCGAATCGTAAGTACTTATATGAAAAACAGAAATTAATTAGAGTGGTTCGTATTGGATATAACTAGACGTACTTATGTGTGATTAATTGGTTTTATTTCTATTTCAGTATTAGCGTAAATTAGTACTGATCCGCTCCGTGGAAAGTTCTAGAACTTCGCTTTATGTAGTTCGTTGCTAATTGGATATTATTGTGATTGGATTGAGATTAATTAAGTATGCACTTTAACTATAAGTAAATGTATCTAAGAGTATTCGTTTAAAAAAAATAAAATTAACATTTTCTTGTCAAGGAATTGAATTGTAGCAACATGCGACTAAAGAGACTTCCAAACCACTACGGCATCAATGTCTTAAAATATTTAGGTAATCAAGATACAATCGTATATATTAAAAATACCTAAGAATAATCCATTTCATAATCAAATCTAGGATTAAAGTATTTAGCCGCACGTTCCTTGAACGATGCCTCAAAGCTCACAAGATTAAAAGAAAAAAAACTTGTTATGTCCCTAAGCATTGTGGTTTGCAGGATTTATGACTAGAGAATGTTGTCAAGCGGGCAAGAACACTGGGTTTACAATTGATACAAGCAATAAAGCGGAGATGATCGCAGATCTAATCAGGCCCGCGCGTCGTGTGTAACTAACTGCCAATATCTAATGGACATTCTGCCATTGTATTTGTTCTTTATGCTTTTTAGACGGGGGACGATAATGTTTTTATGGCTTAGGGGTGCTTGCTTAATCAGGGTGCGATGTGATTAAAGTCGCCAGTGTTTTTGTGCGTTTTCGCCGGTCCGCCGGTTCTGTTTTGCGATAGTTTGTCGTTTGTTTTTCTTTTTTTATGTTCACAATAATTATATTAAGTTGCGTTTATGTATTTTTACTAGTTGTGCATTTTGATATGTATTTTTTATGACTGGATACTCGAGGTAGACTTTATAAAAACATGGTTTACATTGGTACTTTTCTCTCACCTATTTCTACCGCCAAACAGCAGTACTTGCTGTGTTCCAGTATGAAAGGTTAGAGAGGTAGTGAAGTTACTGTGACTTAATATCCTCAAGTCATAAAGTTAGTAACGTGTTAGTGATGTTCCTGTTTTAATACGACCATCTATAGGCTGTTATTGTGTGTCGACCTAGTCACATGAAAAAAGGAACTAGGGTTCAAGAATTATGCTATACGTATATTATTAAAGACTGTTAAATCGTAACAAATAGACAGATAGATGTTCTCATTTATAATGTCAGTAGAGATTTTTAATAGAATTATGCGATAACTATATTAATAGGCTGATAAATCTTAAACCTAGGTCAAACAGTACCTTAATGGATTTTATTGCATTATTTTTTATTACTTTTTCTTTGCAATTAAATTAGATACTAGGTAATATTCTAAACGTAATTTAATTTCACGTCAATTCGCACATAACAACCCACCTAAAAACTTGAATAAATTTTACAATTTTCATAAATAAAATTACACCAACAGAACCATCGAGAACAAAGATTTGCTTTTTTTCATAACGAGGTATATGAGTCAAGAACATTAAAGCTATAAACAGGGCACCCCACGCGTTCACCCCTTGCTGGAAAACCTCACCCCCGCACGTAGAACACAAAAAAGGGAACCGAGGGACGCCACGCATCCCAAGTAAGGAGCTCATTGCTGGGCCCTGCAGATGTCTTTAATGGCTTTAAATTATATGTAGAGAGTTCTAACTGCCGCTTTCGGTGGCAAGGACGTGATAGATGGCGTTTTATATTGGTACAAGTTCGGATTCTGCTGTTTAATCGAGTCTGTGTGTATTATGGGGATCGTCTGTGATATGAAGAAATGTGTCATAAAGATGTGTGTAGACATAAAAGTGGTAAATCTGTTATAATTGCGGTTTAGGGAGACTGGGTTTTAATCTTATTGCGATCTTTCATTTCTTTGGTAGTGTCAGTTCAGTTTGAAAGCTTACAACCAGACTTTGACTTGATTTGTGACTCTATGTAATCATTACACGATATTACAAAGGTTATAAGCCTTACACCTTACTTGGGCTATTAAGTGCAAAGTGATGCGTATCTTTTATATTTTTTTAGCAAGTTAGTACGGTTAATTAATCTTAAGCATTATGAAGAATTTCCATGGATACAATTCAATTGTATCAATGATTCGGTTTGGGTGAGAAAACAATAAAAAACAGACTTATTGGTTGGTCCAGAAATTTATCAAAATAACAACCGGTAAACGATCTAATCGATTTTTCACGATGTAATCCATATTAGACCTGGTGTCCTGAAATACAGGATTGTCCTAGTTAAGCCTCGAGTCCACCCGAATAATGTTATGTTTCTTAGTAATAATTTATGCATAAGTACTGTGTGACCATTACTTAGGTGGATATAAACTATTTTTTCATTTAATTTATTTTCATATTAGTTTATTTAGCAGAAGTCAACACATCTTAGTTCAACCGTCTTTTGAATTCTAACTCGTTCAATTCCGGATACCATTCAAGCCAGGTTGAAAACTAAGCGATCTCTCACAACCCACCGAGCGCATCGCCATTTCATTGCTCAGAAAAAAAAAAACACAGAGAAATTGGAAAATAATGTCAATTACCGAGCAAAAGTTGAGTCGCAGTAACTAACTAACGATCGTCATTACGCATTGTCGTGATTGCGTAAATAGAACCGATTTCGACGCGAAGTGAGGCGGGTGGGCCCGCCCGGTGCATTTTCCGCTTCGCTCGTCCCGTACGACTCTTTAATGTAATCACAGCCTTATGATGTTTAAATAGACTGTGGAATTTCACCTTTAATAATAAGGTGAGGAAAGCAAATGTATCCGCTTAATGCTGATATGCGAAAATCACCATGTTTTGGGTGCAACGGAATGTAAACTTGTATTGTCGACGTGTCTTCATGTTGCAAATGACCGGTTGAAATCAAGCTGTGAAATTAAGCCAGTAAATAACAGGCTGAATGTTGCACACTTGGGACCATGTAAGTATTTTAATGGGATAGTCGATCTATATTATCATCATAGCAGCCGCGAATCGCACCAAAAAAGGGGAAGATTTTGCCCATAATTGCCACGCGGGGCAGGTGTGATGAGACTCGCATAGTGCAACTTCGAGGGAGAGCTGCTGCCCATACCTGCCCTGTTGCCTTCGGTTTCGGTACCTCAGTAGCCTCTTACTTGGTACAGGTAGAGGTAAAGTGATTTTATATTATCTATAGTTAAATTTTGCACAACTTCATCATTATCATCATACCAGTCATTGGAGGTCTACTGCTGGACATAATCCTCTCCAAGGAAGGAGGTTTTTGCCCATAATTGCAGCGCTGGGCAAGCGTGTTGGTAATCGCAGAGCGCAGCTCTCGCGACGGGGATGCTGCTGCCCATCCTTGCCCTGTACATTCGAACTGCACTGTTTCGCATGGATATACCGCCATCTGTCGGTTCTGGTACCTTAGTCGCCTCTTACGACTCCTGGTGCAGTGGGAGATACTATTCTATTCTGCCAGTACTTTACGGCACAACTTCTGCCTACCTTAATATAAACGCAAGGCCATGAAACGGATAACGCTACGAAATTGTATAAACAATAGTCTAAGTAAATGTATATTAATTATAAATACAACCTGTTCCGAGACGGAAGTCTAGATTTAGACAATGAACTGTCGATACCGAACGTAATGCAATTTGCGTGTGATCAAGGCTGTAATTAGAACTAATGGCGCAGCCTAGGTACGTCTCAGCTGACAAGTTGCGATGCTCTGTAATTTGAGTCACTTTATCGCTAATGAAGAAAAAACCCGCGGTGCCTGCAGCTAATTTAATGACGGTCATTTGAGGAATGGGGGAAACGCAGTGACAACTAACAACTGGATACTTTGTGAAACAATTTAGGTGTAACGGGCTGACTTATATTGTTAGGCTGTGACTTTGTGTTTGTTAAAGATTATGTTTACATGAGGTAGACCTCATACAAAAGGTCACCTGTATTAGTACCTCACTCTCACCTAATTCTACCGCTAATAAGCAGTGTTCGCATTGCTCTGTCAGTTTATAGTATGAGAGAGGCAATGAAATTAGTGAAATTCGTTGGCTATCACGCGGATCGAATTAATGTTTATCGACTTAAGTCGTATAATAAAATCTTTATAATATATATATATATATATATATATATATATATATATATATATATATATATATTTATTTATTATATGTATATATCTATATATACATACATAAACAACTGAAAAGCTCTTGTTATTCTGGGATTAGGAATATGTCACTCTGATAACGAAGTTATGCAGAAAATCGTGCCGATGCCTTAGAGAAAATAAAAAGCCCGATCTATTCCTCGGGAACATGTTTTCAGGAAAAAAAGTAGCCTGTTATAATTTAATAATTTTCTCTTGATCTGTTTAGCTATTAGATCTATCCATCAGTCCAGCATACCAATTATCGGTAGAAATTGGTGAGATTGAAGTTCCCACGAAGACGACCTTTGTATTTTCATGAATGTCACTGATAACAAAAATACAATTAATAACTTTGTTTCTTTGAATGCAACCCTTTAATATCGATCTGCTGACACTTTTAATGGAATAGGATGGAAATAATTGGAATTAGACAGCCGAGGTCTTAGAGAAAATGTACAGTGTAATCCGCCGAACATACCTGTAAAACTATCTGTGATGGTCACTAACTAACCTTGAATTACACATTAGTAAACTCCTACAACATCTCATACATTGACCTGACTCCGTGATAAATCACTCAAAGCACTTGTGTTACAAACGTCAGACAAACAAAGGAATTACAAATATTATAATTAAATACATATATTCAACATCCAGACACAGAACAAACACAAATCCTTACTAATATTATAAATTCGAAAGTAACTCTGTCTGTCCGTTACGCAGACACGCCTAAATTACTGAAACGATTTAAACGAAATTTGGAACTCAGATAGTCTTTAGATAGGCTTTAGAAAGGGCATAGGCTATTTTTTCATTCGATATATAGTTGTAAGGGGTCGAAAGGGGGGATGAAAAGTTGTATGGAATTATCGCCATTGTTAAAGCTAGAAGCTTAAAACGTATTATTTAGGCTATTAATTTGTATATATAAATAAATATAACATACAAATTTTATATAACTTAAAGTAAAAAGGTACACTGCACGCAGACGAAGACGCGGGCATAGCATGTATAATCATATAAATATTTGTCCTGGGTGGGGATCGAACCTATGAACTTTGACGCACAAGATAGGATCATTACCGTCTGCATCATCGGGCCCGTCAACGTCATTAATGACACTAATTCATAACATGAATTAAATTTGTTGCCAATTTTAATAACTTTTAAAATCATTCATATCACACTGCTGGACAGCAAAGGAAGTGTTTCTAATTCAAATGATTAGTACACAATAGAGAAATGATAATGTTCGATATACAAATCGAACTATAATTGATGTAGTTCATCGAACCACCATAGTTCTACTTCCGACATTGTTTTAAACATCAAACAATGCTTTTTGGTTCATCGCGCGTATACCATTGGAACTGTTATATCGTCAAACAATGACGTATCCTGCATGTGCACTTGTGCATTAAGGCATTAGATAAAACTGTGCTTTAAACTGACTAAACAATTATCGTTACGCACAGCACAGCTATTGGTTTCAAACGGCTATATGCCGAGACCGTATATATGCATAAGCATATATACGGTACTAATACCGTGGCATGTACTGAGAAAACACAACGCACGCTACTAAAAAGAATTTAAGAATGTTCTAGAATTTGGAAATTTTTTAAAAGGTAAAAATAGAACGTATTTAAAACGCAGTCTCAAAATACTGCAATGTAAAGCTGTTAAAAGGTAGCTTCTTTTTTAAATTTTGAATTTAATTTTATAATCTATATTGGATTATTACTATTTTAAAGATTGATAAAAAAGATTTTAATCACATTTCTTTGTTTAAATTAGATACTGTTATTGGATTCTGAAATGTAGGGAATAGTAGATTTATTTATTACTTATTTTTCACTGATGTTCACACGACATCGCAGTAATTTGGGTTACTTTAGATTATTGTACCAATACCTTTCTGATTATTTTTACAAAAAATAAATACAATAATAAAAGTTTCAGTTCTCACCAAATTCAGTTCCGTATTTCTAATAACCTCGCACTCACCTTCTGTAACAAAAGAAACAAATATATATTAAAGAGATTCTTTTAACAACATTTTTAATTTTGGATTCCGGGAATGCTCCATATTGTACCAAAAAGAATACATCCCCATTCACGGAGATTTACAAAGAGTATTCTGTGTCTATTGAGAGAGAAATTTTAAAATATGTGCGACAATTATCGTACAAGACATTAATAGGAGTTTTACATTGTGAAACGAAAAAAGTCCCCATCTAAGAAAGATTTATTCGCAAATTACTTATAAATTTCTTCGTACTTTGAAACTGACAGTATCATCTCCCCAAATTGACCTTTGTAACACAATTGTGCACGTTATTATCCTTGGGAATAAGCTCAAAATAGAATGCAGGTTTCGTTGTATTAGTTGTTAGTAGATAAAGTACATAGGGCTCGCTTATAAAAATGTATTTAAAACGTCTGGAAGTAAAATGATTTATTCGCTACAGGGTGTCGTAAATTTGTCTACTCTGTTAGACTATAGACGGCTATAAATATCGAAGAACGAGCAGTATTGGGACACGATTTGAGTTTATCTTGTTTTCGGCGTTTAGAGTTTACGATCAGAGATTTATCATACATACACATAGAATTTCGCTTCATTCATCCTTAATGGTTATAGAATTAAAAGCTTCTAATAATATTTCTAGTATTGGAACTGAACAAAATAACCCTAGGTAGATATTTAGTATGTAGAACACGGTAAAATGATTTTTTTTAATCGATACTTTTCTCTTTTATCGTTTCGCAATCACCAAGTCCTTCTCTTTCGCAAAAACCAAACTTACACAAGCGTAAATTCAACCTTACACCCCCCGAAGTCGGTCTTACAAAAAAGAAATAATAGACATGGGAATATTCATATGCCGTTTAGAAAACCCATGCGATAATTTATGCAAGACGATACTACTCGTTCAGAAATAATAAAAAAAATTAACAATGGTCCTGTCAAAAGTTGCGATCTCCGGTGTCACCCGACACATCATAAGGGAGCCAAGATCAATCAACCCCACCTGACATGGCATTGTGCCCTGCACTTTTGTCACTTAAGTTTTTTTCTAAAGCCAGGAACAAAAACGTTCTAATTGTGACAGTTTTTTACCGGCAGATTTTAAGGTCGATTATATTTTGTATTGTAACAAATAGATTGAAAATACACCTTTGCCGATGCAACCGTTATTTCGCACAGGAATTAGAGAAATAATCAGCACACGGGTGCAGTTTAATTTTGTGTATGATATAAAACTATTCATAAACTACATCCCTCTGTTATTCTTTAAGTACAGGGTAGTGTGACTAAAATATTTCTTAATTTGAAGTGCATTTTGATTTTACACGTAATGTTACTAACACAAACAAGAACATTTGAGACTATGTGTCGATAGAAGTCATGCAAATTTTTATGAAATATTATTTTCAGTTAATCTTTTTCGACCCCTAGTATCTTAAAAAGTATTACTAATTTGCAGATGCCTATGTACTTTTCTAATATATGAACAGTTTTGGTGTTTTAATAAAATTCATTCAGAAGTATTGACGTGAAAGAGTAATCTATTAATTTAAGAAAAATAAGCTATAATAAAGATGAACAGAACTAACTTATAGATTGTCATCAATAGTCTTAGGTTCCTATTCCTAAAATTTGAATAAAAATGAATAATAGTTTATTAATCGAGCTATGGAGAGGGCAATGCTCGGAGTTTCTTTGCGCGATCGAATCGGGAATGAGGAGATTCGTAACAGAATCAATGTTACCGACATTGCCCGGCGATTTATTAAGTTGAAGTGGCAGTGGGCAGGGCATTTGGTACGCAGAACCGATGGCCGACATAGTCGTAAGGTTCTAGAATCGAGACCACGTAGGTATAGAACCTACGATCTAACTGAAACCGGTCCTATTGGAGCTTACTTGGGGTGGCCTATGTCTAGTAGTGGACGTATTATGGCACATATGGTGGTGATGATTATTAATCAAATGACAAAAATACAAATCTCTTAACCTAATTACACAAAAAAAAACAAATGAAAATCACATTGGATTACACTGATAGGCTAAAACTCCGACAGCCGTCTAGATTAGCTGCCCTAATTGTCTCTAAGTATTTTGAATATATATTTAACAAAACAAAATAAATAAACATCAGCCTAGTAAAGTTTAAGAAGATTAAAGCCATAGCATAGCAAGTTTAACTTAGAAAGCCAGGAAGCCTTAGCCAGGATACGTAATCGGGACCATTTTACTCTGTGCCGATATGCACATCATATACAAGTATGAATCCTTTAATTCGATATTTTAATGAGGCCACATGTGCGAGCTTCGCGCCGACCCACCTGTGAGACAGGAGGAAATAACGAAGCATGTTATTATAAGAATCTGGCTCAATCCGGATCGGAAGGGTTCGATTTACTGAGAAACTTATAATAACACCACAAAGGAGATCCGGTCGAAACTTTTTCTCCTATTTATCGATGAACACCCTGTAATTATCTAGTGTCGCACCCTGTGCTGCTTTCTTTAAACTTTCACACAGCGACTTTCTAGGGAATTATTTTAACTGCGTATTGTGTATTTGGATTCGTTCGTGGTTCAGTGTTGTTTTGTTAAAGAGTTTTTAACAAAGCCTTTGCCGATTTATGTAATTTATTTTACACCTCTAGCCGGTAATGGCGAAAATAGTTTGATACCTTATTAACTTGTCAATAATTTTACCCGCGGTATAAAGGTATTGTAATAGGTAGAGGTAACAAAAGCTATACGAAATTAGCGAATTTAGTAACGATGTTTGTCCGAGGTGAAACCTGAGCTCCTGAAACCAATTTTAATTAAGTTATGCTAACTATTAACTGGTTAAACCAGTCCAATCCTTGACTGATTGGATAGTTTATATATCAATTTATAGTCACAATATTTTTCTCATGATAAACATAATTACAGTTAAGAAAAGACAACATCTGTCATCCCTATTAATTTTATAAATGCGAAAGTAACTCTGTCTGTCTGTCTGTCTGTGACGTTTTTCCGCTTAAACCTCTCAGCCTATTTTGATGAAATTTGGCATAAACAATCTTTAGATCTTGAGAAAGAACATAGGCTATTTTTTAATTCGAAATAAGTGTTGTAAGTGGTCAAAAGCGGGGATGAAAAGTTTTATGGAAGTATCGTTATTTTTAAAGCTAGAAACTTGAAACTTATTTTTCAGGCCATTGATTTGATATAAATAGACATGACATTCAAAGTTTATATAAGTTGAGATAAAGGTACCCAAAAAAAACTATTCCACGCGGACGAAGTAGCGGGCACAGCTAGTCTAGTTATAAAGAAATAAGTAATAATAACTTTCATCCATTAAACAGGAGAGAGCAAGTATGTATGTTGTTTCAAATTCATCATATCTAGTATTTAGGTAATTAATTTCACTATTTTACACAATATTGCTACTATTATTCTTCTTTCAGATATACGTTTATTAATTACGTTTTATAATACCAATTAATTCACTAGCAATATTAAAAGCGGTTATGTATGTTTAATTACAAAAAACTGATATTTAAATTTAAACCTTTATTAAATATCCTGATGAAACTATATTGACATCTTATTTGCTCTTATAAAAATAACAGAATTAGGTATTTTTCTACATAATCAATGTGTTAGTTCTATTAACTTTGTATCAACAAAAGGAGTTTGCAAGCCCGGTAAATTTACCTGAAGGTAAGTAGAATGATGAAACGAAACGAGTGCGAGACCACCATTTTAACCTCTCGCAGACCGTTTTTTAAGATCGTTCGAAGACATGTTTGTCATAAGCTTAATCCCGCGCAAGAAGGGGAGATGCTTTTAATAGGCCAAAAATTGTTTTGCGCCGCGATCGATGAGCGTGAACTTATCACGGATTAAAAGCGGAACCGACGTGTGATGGTGCGTGGTTCTCAAAGTTTTAGGTGATCTATACCCACATGCACACGCATACATTTCTAGAAGCAGCACAGGTAACACACCTATAAGTAATTTTTTTTTATGGCATGTAAATAGTTTGGACATTATCTCAGGTCGACATCTTGAAGTTAGCTACGCCAATATTTATATAAGCCAATTAAAAAAGGTTGTTAAAAATGATTTTAAAAGTATTTTAAAAGCAACTGGTTAGTAAATACTGTAACTGCCTGGTATTGAAACGCTATTGCGTTAGATAGAAATGCGAGAATTCGTAATTAAAATTATAAAAAATTTAATTTGGAGATAGGAAATACTGCTTATCCGCGCTCTGTGCATTTGAGCTGCATTGTTTCGGATGCCTATACAGCCATCGATGCATAGAACCGACAAGTTCTGGTACCTTAGTCGCCTCTTACGATACGTGGTATAGGGGAAGGTACTATTCTACTCTGTTGGTACAAAACGGCATAAGTTGAATTAAACGTGTTTTAAATCCTTTAAAATAGAATTTAGTCCGTCCTTCAAAGTAGTTTTGTTATTTGTATAATAAGTATATATATGTATATATATTTGTTGTTTAATTAATTTATGCTGTAAGGTACCGGAAGAGTAGAGTAGTACCTTCCCCTGTAACTAGGTGTCGTAAGAGGCGACTAAGGTACCAGAACCGACAGATGGCGGTATTTCCATCCCGAACACTGTAGCTCAAATGTACAGGGCAGGGATAGGCAGCAGCGTCCCTCTAGGTAAAGCTGCGTTCTGCGATTGCCAACACGCTTGCCCAGCGCGGCAGTTATGAGCAAAATTCTCTATTTCTCGGGGAGTCTTGGGGATGATGGATCGGGGGATGTTATGTCTAACAGTGGACTTCTGATAGCTGATATATGATGATTTAATTTATTATTTTGATCTTATATTCAAAGAGTGTATTTTTGTAAGATGTAAGATGTTGCGGTATTTTTTACGTCTCTACTTTTAATGCCATTCAAATTCTAAGTTACCAACAAATCTGTTATGAAAGGTAACATCGAAAACAAAATTTACATAATTACATGTGAAATTTACATCACAAAATAAGTCAACCAAAACACGACGGCGACAGGACTAAATATAAAGACGCGCGCCGAACTTTGAGAAGCGCTGACCCACAAAGAAACTTTGTTACCATTGATTGCCACCACAATGAAGTACAAACTCCGCTTTCACATTGTAAAGTGATATATTTATATTATTTTCGTAACCCCCTGCTTACTTAAGGGAACAATAAAAATTTAAGCCCCATACATATTCGGTCGTGACGGTTGAGAAATGTACATACATAGAAACTTGAAGGTAAATATTTGAAAAATTACCTTTTGGTTAACATGTATTTTATAAAGTTCCTCACTTGTGGTTTGATGATGTTTGTTTTGTGATCGTCCTGACTAATTCGTTCAAGTGTTATCCAACGTAAAGATGATAAATTATTTATCTTAACAATATCTATTCGGTACCTATAGGATGTTTTTTTTATGAAGTTAGCAAACCAGCATCCTGCTTGATGGTGAACGTCACCGCAGCCTATAGACTCTCGTGTTATCACAAAGACATAGCCAATCTTGAGACCTGAAGATACTATGTCACATTTACTTATTCTTATACTTACTCGTATATCTTACCTCACGGCTTAAGTTGAATTAACGCATTTTAAATCCTTTAAAATAGTAATTAGTCCTTCCTTCAAAGTAGTTTTATTATTTATGTAATAAGTATTAATAATTGTTATTCAATTACTGTTGCAGCGTGGTACCGGCATAGTAAAAGAATACCTCCCCCAACCAGGTGCCGGAAGAGACCACTGAAGTAATGAAATCGGCAGATGGCGGTATATTCGTCCTAAGCAGTTTATCTCAAATGCACAGGGCGGGGATGGGCAGCAGCATCCCTGTCACAAAATCTACGCTCTGCAATTGCTAACACGCTTGCCTTTTTGGAAAGGACTATATCCAGCAGTGGGCTTACAATGGCTGGGGTGATGATGACAATTTACTCAATGATTTACATCTCTCTCACCATTCAAACCAGAACACAGCAATGCCAACACCTTTATTTAGCGGTAGAAAAGGGGTGAAATTGAGGTACCAATTCAGACGTTCTTTGTTATAGGTCTACCTCTAGTAAATAATAATTTATTTATACTTGTTTCACAGTTTGGATTTTAGCATAACTATGTACGTTCTATCATTACTCGATATTTTTAAGTACAAATTGTTTTTCATAATTTAAATGGAAATTAGAATTTCTAATATTGACAGGTATATTTACTTATGAATTATAATATGATTATTAATACACTGTGGCAGTATAAAGCCTATTACATAGTGAAAGCTATGCACTAAATTTTTAAGTATTTTCTTGAAGCCTATAAGTTTTGTTTATGTTTTGCCAACTTCTGATAAATGACAAGAAATATCATCCCTTAAAATGAGTCCCTAGTATAAAATGGTTACGTGTTGATATCATAATTGGAAGCTTTTATTTGAAAGTATTAAGGTATCTTGCGGTGAAGTGACGGCAGAGCAGATATAGCACTTCCCGCTGTACCAGGTGTTGGGGTAACTAAGGTATCAAAACCAACAGATGGCGGTATATCAACAATGTAGCTCAAATGCACAGGGCGGGAATAGACAGCAGCATTCGCGAAGCTAATTCTCCGATTGCCAGCTCTGCTTGCCTAGCGCGGCAGTTATTAGCAAAACTTCCCCATTCTTGGGAAGACCTATGTCTAGCAGTGGACTTCTAGTGGCTGATATGATGATGATGAAGGTATCTTGGACGCGAATGTTTTTCTAAGATTACTCCTTGTCCATCCGAACAACAGTTGACATACTAACGACAAACATAGCAATGTTAAAAAATGGCATTGATTACCAAACTACCCAGGTATTTTTGATTAAGACTTTGGATCATAGTGTTGACATGCACGTCACACATTAAATTTTATTGTGTCAGATAAGCTGGTTGAGTATAACCACATTGATTTATACATTCCTCACACGATGCCACACCTCACGTTAAGCCATTAAAACAAAACATAAAACTGGTGTCGAACTTTACGGCGTCACTATGATAACGCAAGCTTATCATTGCGCGCTCTCGATGACGTATCTCGAATTCTAAATGTTATGACAGCGAAATCTAAACCGCGCACCATAAAATACCCATTCGTGACGTGTTACGGCCCGTAAAAAGGGTACATCCGACGTAGTAAGGGTTAAGCAGCAATCTGGGTGTATTAAAATCGTACCGATACAAACTACTCGACTGGAAACCGTAAAAAATCGCACCGGCCTTGTAGAGCTTAGATTGTATTAGATATGGACATCGAATTGCACGCCGGAGAATATATATAAATATTTTTAACATTGTTGGGTTTCTTTCGAATAAAAAATTACCGTTATTTTTTGCGAAATATACTATTAACTTCGTACATATTTTGATACCTCTAAACGCTTTTTCGTATTGGTTTATATTTTAAAGTGTAAAAGCCGCAACATTTTTACTTAAATTTTTTGCAATTATAAACAAATTGAAAATAATATTTTTATCCTTGAATCGACCATATTGTATATTATATCACAAAATAGCTATTTGCTACTTCGTCAGCGACGACTTCACATTGTGTCATCTCCCCCGGGTATTCCCCCGAAAAAATTTTCAAAATCGACGCATTTATAATATTAGTTTGTATTTTAAATTGAATTTACACAACATCTCACACATTGACCTCACTCCGAGATAAGACGCTTAAAGCACTTGTGTTACGCCCATCAGATAATAGAGGAATCTAAAATATAACTTAAATGAATATTTTTTACACCCAGTCACAGGACATGAAAATCATCATAGAAATATCGTAACCACGGCCTTTGGTGCACAAGATAGGACCACTACCATCTACAACGTAAGGCTCCGAACGAAATTAAATTATAATTATTGAGCACAACTATTAAGTACAAACTTGATAATAAAAATGTAGTATGTTCTATAAGATTCGTAGCTCTATTTGTTCTGGTGGAGCCGTCACTCAGGTAGCGGGGAAGCGAAAGCGTAAGCATGTGAAAACTGTGTGTATTACATTCAAAAACCCATAAATAAGACATTAGCAGATCGTACGGTGCAGTTTATTTAATTGTTTACACGCAATTGTTGCAGCGGACATGTTTATGATCGTGTAACGTCACCTTAAACGCAATCTAGTGTGTATTTAGAGGTATTGTTACTGCGATTATTTTTTATGTTTATGTTTGGATATTTATGTGTTAAAGTATTCAATGGCAATTTTTTAGTAGCGTTCAAAACTGACAACGTGAAAAATAATAAATAAAAAAATATATATTTGTATTTTTTAAGTTAACCAACAAGCATACAGCCCGCGTGATAGCGTTACCGCACTATAGACGCTCATAATATCATAAGAATCGCTGCTAACCTTGTGTCTTGAAGACATTATGTCAGGTTACTCAGTAATTTCACTGTTTTATTCAAATTTCAAACCGGAAAACAGCAACGCGAATACTGCTGTTTGGCGGAAATGGTGAGAGTGAGGTATCAATGCAGATAACATTTGTATGAGGTTACTCGTGTCAACTTGTTTTGTCCTAGAAAATAAATGTATTTTCTGTAAAAATGCGGCTAAGGACGTCTTTTTTTCTGTACTGATGTTTTCAAGTGTTCAAAATTTTATGTATATTTTAGCCCATCGTTTCCACGCTAGATTGGAGTTTTGGCAATTATTGACATAGTTTCGCAGCTGCTACCCATCTTATCTAGTTCCAATTAAGGTGCACAGATAGATAAATCACCATCTGTCGGTTCCACTATCTTGTATGATGACAGTAAAAATATTTGTAACAAATATAGTGTCGATTGCACACTTAATTATGAAACTGTAAGACATCCGTTACAAAACCTATCTCATCATACCAGCTTTTGAAAGTCCACTGCTGGACATAGGCTTCCCCTTAAAAAAGACAATTTACCCATAATTGGCGCGCTGCTCGAGCGTGGTGGCATTCACAGAACGCAGTTTCGAGACAGGAATACTGCTGCCCACCCCTGCCCTGTTACATTTACTCTATTTCGGGTGCATATACCGCTACCTATCTGTTCCGGTATCTCATTTGCCCCTTACGACACCTGGTACCGCGGGAGGTACTAGTTTACTTTGCCGGTACCTCACGGCCAATGTAAGTAAGTTAAATGCATTTATTTTTACCACTAACCGGTATGAAGGATGTACGACGCCTCTATTAAAACGTCAGAATATGAAAATGACATCAAAAAATATATTAACCACTCATTTACAATAATAAAAATATAACTTTTTTTTCTCAATCAATCAAACCGAGACACGCATTCCGGGCATAGATAACGGGTCTATTAGAACAGAACACGTGTAAAATGTTATCAGTGTGGCCATCAGTGTTTTGGGGTTGCCGGTGTCAAAGAGGCGTAGAGTGGGCACTCGATCGCGATACAGCGCCCCACCGGCGCGGCGCGCTGCCCTGTGGTTAGGTTGAATAGATTGCTTGTCTATGCATTAATTGGACTGTTCAAAATAGTGTAACTATTACATATTTAACAATGCTTGAAATGCTTTTGAGAACTGCGTAGATTCGGGCAGTCATTATTAAGAGTGGTTAAATAAAAACATAAATAAGGAAACTAAATACTAAATATGTTTGGATTTTAAGGAAACAACGAAAATATATATAACTTATTCGAATGAGCCGTGAGGTACCGGTAGAGTAAAATAGTCCTCCCTCTGTACCAGGTGTTGCTAGAGGCGACTAAGGTACTAGAACCGACATATAGCGGTACATCCATCCGAAACAGTGCAGTTCAAATACAAATGGGGGGAGATAGGCAGCAGCATCTCCACCGCGAAAGCTGCGCTCTGCGATTGTCAACACTTGCGCGCTTGCCCATTATGGGCATAATTATGGGCATTATCCCCCTTCCTTGGGGAGGCCTATGTCCAGCAGTGGACTTCCAATGGCTGTAATGATGATATTTAAGTAAAACCTTCTGTACTTTACTAAGATTCTAGTCACGCATCACTTTATCTAAGACACACAATATCGCGACCTCCGCTAGAACCTAATTAAAAAGAAAGATTTACAAGTTCGGATCATCATCATTCTAGTCACCATCCATGGTCAACTGCTAGACATGCTGTATTTAAGCTGAGTTCTGCTCTTTGGGGTGAATATACCGCCACAGTCAGTGTCAGTTTCACCTGGTGGAGGTAGCGTTCTAATCCGACGGTATCCACAGAGTAGTTTAAGATGACTCTATTCTTGTTACACATAGTAACATTTTCAGAGTCTAACATATACATAAATACTTTATTGTGGACGTATTTTTTATATAATTTTATATCGCGATTAAGCACTTATATCGTTTTGCTGACAGACATCAATGCACTTATCTCCCGCGCGCTATAATGGAGCGGTCACATGTTCCGAATCGATATATCGACTACCGCAGACAGTGGGCCACTTGCTTCCGGCCGGCGCCGGCTGCCGGCCGCCGGCCGCCGGTGCCTCGGGTGACCCTTGTCAATCTTAACGTTTCACTTGCTTTCCCTTTGCGTGTGCTTATGTTGCCAATTTTGAGATAATAATCATACCTGTAAAATTATATTCTATTATAATTTTAATATTTTGGACGAGTAATATATATACGCTAGTTTCTATAATATAGGTGTTGAAGTAAATGATGGGCTGAACAAAAGGAGAATGATCTAGCGTAACGTAAGAAGATAATAGGACAGCATTGCACCAATCACTATGGAATTCTTAGAATGTATTTCTATTTTAGTGTCCTATGGATGAGCCAGGGCCGAGCAAGCATTGAATTATAAACTACAATTAATACTCAAAATAATCATGAGTTATAGAATACTGGTTTAATTTGATGGATTCAATAAATTATACAGTACAATTCAAGCAACGAAATCTGAATAGTACAGACACCAACCACTATTTAGCAGTCAGTCTAAACATTTGCATAGACTCAAAAGTAACGGAGCTAGATACACAACCTGGAAGTTTACTGCCGAATATTATTTATAGCTAATTAAGAAACAAACTGACCACCCACAATCGATCGCGGTAATGAATAGCCGGCTCCGGCGCCGGCGTGACACGTCCGGCGGACCCACGTCGGCCGGTCACCGCCTTCAAACTATTCTTGTAGTATAAAATAATACGACACGTGGTCCTGTCGATCGCACCGAGTGGGTGTGTACGCCCTTTTATGCGAATTCATTTCGTGTTTTTCTTGACAGTTATGCCCGGTTCTCTATTGTTATAGTGTTGAAAGAGGCGTCTGGATGATCTTGATAGTTTTTCAGGGAAAGTAAATAATTTTCGGGTCAAATACAAAAATATGATGTTTTAACTTTTGTTAAACTATCAGTTTTTCCAAATTTTAAGGTCATAAATAAAGAGTGAGTGTTTTATCTATGATTACATACTAGCTAATGTCCGTAACTTTACCGTCGTGAAAATCCATATGATTTACTTTACCAATTAATTATTAAAATTATATAGAATATTTTAATTGAATTTTGTTCGCAACTCTTATAGGTTTGAGTTGTTGGCGTCGATTTCTAAAGATCGATACCGAGTAACATAAGTTATATTATACTATCCATAAAAATAAAAAAATCCTAACTAAAAATTTCACTATGTAGACATAAGAAACAGCCACAAAAAATGTTTTGAAATATTTACGAGCGTTTAGTATTTCATATCACTTCCGCCTAGCCAATCTCATGTCTTTAGCCACATTATGCCACAATTCTCTTCAATTTCAGCATTGTGCGGGAACTGCATTTTGGCGGTAGTATTATGTTACAGACAAGTACCCATGCGATCAACTTTCGTAAGAGTCCTAATCATTATCATAGTAGCCAGAAGCAAAAGAGCGAACTTTGCCCATTAATGCCACGTTGGGCAGGCGGCAATCGCAGAGCGACGGGAGTGTTGATGCCCATCTTCTCTTTCTAACCTCAGTCGTCTTTTACGACACCTGGTACAAGATCAGTTACTATACTTCTATGCTGGTAACACAATCCGTTGGAGGTCTCCCTCGAAATTTCTGATGTCTTTATCCATCTACTAGACGTTATATAAAAGAAAATAACCGCAGTGCAAGGTGGTGCGAGGAGCTGATTGCATTAAGTAATTACAGTGTATTTAATTACTGCGTCAGTTAATTTCCGAAGCCGTACAGTGTAGGCTGCAGCGTAGGGTTTCCAGTGCTCATTTACAGCTAGTTTGTGTGCAGTTTTGTTATCATGTGCTATATTTCATTTATAATTGTGTTGTTGTACTGCTAATAGAATCGTGCATGTGTTGGTTTACATATTTGTTATTTAGATAAATATCGATTAATTTAATCAACACAGGCCATTGTTCTTGCTTAAGTTTCAAGCCTGTGTAATTCGTAAGTACCTAATATCAATTATAAAAATTCACACCCAACATCTCATACTTCCACCTGACTCCCAAATTATTTGCTTCGAGTACTTGTGTTACGAATGTCAGACAACAGTTCTCTGTCACGACGTAACACTTGTATACACATATACAACACCCAGACACAGAACAAATACAAATATTTATGTTTTATTTGGTAGGGATCTAACCCACGACCGGAGGTCGCGCACAATTTAATGGGACTACCGAATGTGCCATCGATCCCGTCAAAAGTGTAACAGACACACAGACATTCTTTCCAGTAGCTTTTTCTTTTAAGTAGAAGAAAGCGGTATTTTTAAGAAATAGGTCACGAACGTAATGCCTATGGTGGTATCATTCATATGAGATCAGACAGAAGTATGTCAAATCTCGAAATATATGAATTTGACATAGCCTTTACTTTATTAATGCCTTTAATTTATTACGCTTACACGCAGTATTGTCTGTACAATTGGTTCTGAAAACTTTTTTTACACCAAATAAAACATGTGTTTATATTGATAATTTCTAACTGAAGGCATATTTCCTAAATTTTGAAAAGCAAATAAATACATTTATTGGCGGTAGCAAAAATATGTAGAGAATTCATCGCAGACATAAAAACACCCTAACAACGGCCGTAAGACGATAGACTTAGGCCTCCAAAATTTTACAACTGGATCAATCATCGTTTGATTTTGCCCATAATTGCCAAATTGGGTGGACGTGGTGGTAGTCGCGATGATCCGCGATGAGGATGCTGCTGCCCATCATCGCCCAATCACATCACCAAACTTGGAACCGGACTATAGGGTACTATTGTACTTTGCCGGTACCCACCGGCCATTAGATATAACTTTTGAACACATTGTGTGATATGCAGTGTTTCTAGAATTTGTAGTACATATGGCTATACCTCATACAAACATCATACCTCACTTACACTTATTTCTACCAAATAGCAGCGTTTCCACAGCTGTGTTTGATGGGTGTGAGAGGCAGTGAAATTACCGGGTAATGTGGTATTATATCTTCTAGTCAGAAGGTTGGCAACGCGCTCACTATAACGGAATATACGCTTGTTTGTCTACCTGGGTTTAAAAAAAATATTTGTGGATCATATATCCTAGAGTCGCATTTTCGATTTCTAACCACTACTTATGGAGCTAGACTGCTATTTGTGTAATATAAACAAATAAACAGTATGACTGTCCGCCCATAGAGAAAAAAATATCTCTACTAATAAAATCAAGGCAAAATAATTGACTGTGACGATCGTAAACAGAAAAAAGAGCCAGACCGAAAAATTAAACCTTCCACCCCTATCCAGCCCTAAGTCGCGGTAGATCCGAGAATTGCATTTTGCACGAAATTTTATGGCAGTATTCAATTAACAGTTACGGCAAGCGGCATAAAAGTTTCGCAGTCATTAACATAACCCAAATAAGTTAGCTAGAAATGCGACTCAAATTAAAATTGTTCGCGTTTGAAAACGGGGTGAAATGCAGCCGACTATGTGAAGTTCTCGAATGAACTTGACTTATTAACCTTTCGCTGCTTCATTATTGATGCACGCGTCGAATGGAACAGGGTTCGTGTCCTTATCAGTAGTCGCTCTTTTCGAACTAATTTCCTTAGTTATAAGTCTTTCTGACCTGGCTGGGTTGATAAAGCTATGGTCTCTCGTTTAGTGTGTATGCTTTTCTGTGACTAGAAATCTTATTTCAAATTAGCAGTTTAATTTTTAGAACTTTCTTACTAATTTTGCACTCCTCTTTTATTCCTTTTAACTTTTTAAAATATGTATAACACGTGTTTTCTGACTTCAAATGAAAAACCTTTATGCTTAATTTCATTCAAATAACATCAAAATAAGCAAAGTTTCATACTAACTTTGCACCCTTGCTGCAAGGGTGAATTATCAAAAATCTTTTCTTAATGCATTACGTTATAAAAGGAACTCCTAATCAAAATTTCAAGTTTATAACCTTTTAAGTTTAGACCTTGCGTTGCTATGTCAGTCAGTAAGCTTCTTCTTTTGATATATATATAGATAGACATCAATTCTATTATTTTTTGCCAAAGGTCGTGGGTGTACATCCCCACCCAGGACAAATATTTATATGGCAATATTTGTGTTTGTTCTGTATCTCGGTGTAGAATATGAATTTAAGTTTTATTCCTCTGTTGATGTCCGTAACACAAGTGCTTTTAGCGAATAACTCGGAGTCCGGTCAGTCAGTCAATCAGTCAGTAAATATATGCGATGTTAACATGGAGGCAAACCTCGTACAGAGGTTCAACACTCTCCCCTCTACCTTCTACCGCCATAGCAGTGTTCGCATTGAAGCATTCCGGTTTGAAGGGTAAAATTGTTGGGTATCGTGACATATCTTCAAGTCACAAGATAGGCAACGCGTGATATCCTTGTGATATAACGAGCGCCTATTGGATGCGGTGACGCTTACTATCACGCGGACTGTATGCATGTTTGACCTTTTCTAATAAAAATGTTGTGTAATTTTTTTATTAGCTCGAATATTGCTATAAAGTATGTGCTTTCAGGACATAGATTTAGCAAGTTGAAAATTTGCTTGAACCCGAAAGAAAAACATATCCAACATTTGATCTCGATGATGTTTCTTCGGGTCCCGGTACAGAAAAAAGTCAACACGCACGAATTCGCGACTAGTTACTTGTTTCAATATAGCTTATGTTTTAAATAGGCGTTAGAAATTTGTGTTACAATTATTTCGTTAAGAACAAGTCATAATTATATCTTATAAAAATAGTCTACGTTTTTTTATTGTGTGTGTTGAAAAAAAGGTGAAAAAGGTGGTGATAATTCTAATCCTCTCATTACTTGCAAAGTTTGCAGCGCGCAGGATAATAGGTGCGTCACATAAAAAGTGAATGTATTCTGAATTCACCACATTTAACCAAGATTAGCATATCAAATCATGCGTATTATATACTACATCATTATTATACAGGAGGGTTCTTTTCTACAGCGGGATCTAAGAAAAAAATGATCTAAATTACAATGTGATTTGAACGCGTGCTACGAACTATCAAAGCAAGTAGAATATGTAGATTTACGCATATGTTAGAGCAGATTATCGGGCACTCATATGCAAAATGGCTCTTAATTTTGTGCAACGTAACATAGGATAATACGCGTGAAATCGTCCGAGCTTACCTGTGAAATATTATGGCAACTTTGTTAGCACGAGCCTCACATTTTATATGAGATGTCGTGGATAGTTTTGGAATTTGGACATGCGGTTAAAGGCATGGTCAACTCTTACACACTTACCATTTATTTTTTTTATGCATTTCGACTTTACTTTAATATTACTTAATAAATTTACACAGTAACTCATTCATAGACCTTACTCCGAGATATGTCGATTAAAACACTTGTGTTACGGATATCAGACGACAGAGGAATCAGAAGTGCAATACTCAAATACGTATTTAACACCCAGATACAAGACAAACACAGATATCATCATCATCATACCTGCCATGGAAAGTCTACTGCTGGTCATAGGCTTCCTCAAAAAACGGGGTATTTTGCCCATAATTGCCGCACTGGGCGTGTTGGCAAAAAATAATTGCAAAACGCAGCTTTGGCGACGGGGATGCTGCTGCCTATTCTCGCCCTTCGCATTTGGGCTACACTGTAAATATCATCATATAAACATTTGTCCTGGGTGAGGATCGAACCCAGGGTCATGACACTTGGTGCATATTATAGGATTAACACGGGTACCATCTGCGCTATCGAGCCTATCATCGACTATAACAATTTTAAACTCTGTTGTATTTAATAAAAATCTAAACAAACCACGTTTCATAAAAATATTAATACATGTGCATGTAAATCAAACATGCATTACCTATACTAAAACGCAAAGAACACCGTTTTATTAGTTATGGTTCTTCATTTGGTATTAAAAAAAAGTGTGCGTGTGTGTTACTTTAAAAGAATTCATTTTGAAGTGTGAAATGAATAGAATATTACTCGAAGCGTGAGAAATTACCTTTACAATAGTGGACTACCGGCAATTAATAATTATACACGGTGAAATTAATAAACAGTTTTAACGTCCAGTGGCTGGGCAGCGTAATTACAACTTCAAAATAATTCATTAAAAATTAATAACTTATTGGGGTTACAACTGGCAACTAACTAATCAAAATATCTGTTTTGATACTTCACAATTTGTGGATGGAGGTTATAATGTTTCACCAATTAGCAGATATTGTACAGCTGCGTAACTAAAATGAGGAGGACATCATGCTGACAAATTTTAACGCTCACTCAATGCCAATTATAAGTGTCTCGACGTGACTTTACCGTAAAATTGATATTAGACATTTAACGGATTGTCGGACACGGCGCACTGCTTGCCACAGTAATATGCAAAATAAACGATCTTATTTCTTGCAACATTAAGACACAGAACGTATACATCCGAGGCCCCGCACTATTTGATTTTGGCATGCTAATAAGGAAGAAGGTTGCTCGTGTCTCTTTTGAACTAGTCAAATATTATGTTGAGTGATCTGGAAATAAATATTAAATTGTGTTATCGTTAGGTTAATATATATGGGAATTAATAGTGCTGTACGTGTTTGCCACGCGCCTACAATTACATTCATTCGCTCCTTTGATGGTGTACCTGCTGTACGCAATTTTCATTCGGTCTGTGAATTGTGTTTTATAGTCTGGTTAGGTTTATAGATATTTATTAACTGTACAATATTCTATAGAATCTATGTACTAACAGTACTTGCGTTATCAATTTCTGATGTCCGACTCGAACCAAAAAATGGGTATTTTTTGACACGAATATGTTTATGTCTAGATTATTTCATATTCGCCTTGTCACGTTTTGCAAAAAATCTTCTTAAATTAAAAGTTGACCGTTAAGTTCCTCCATATGGCAAAATAAACTAAAAAAAAATCTATCTAATCTTATCTATTTAAACAAATAATTAAAGGTAAAATTAACTTCTATTTACATTAAGAGTTTTGATCATGAAAAGGTAACAATCCAAAAACAAGGAAAGTTCAATCAACTATGGTTTACTCGTTAAAAGAACCATACTATTCGGACCCCTAATCTTAAAAACTAATGATTGATGATAAATCATTATCAAGAATATATATATAATAAATATATGCTACTTAAGTACCTAACTATATTCATATCCGAAATACGAGTAGGTACGTACCACAAAGATATTTCGCCTAATAACAGAGAGATTTTCACTTCAATTCGCACACCCAATTCACCCACACAAATATAGTCCTCTTAAAATAACAGCAAGATTTTTACCCAGTGGTACCATTTTTCCCCATTATGAGCAGTTGCGACAAAGTTATCAATTCCCGTCCCATCTCATTGTGGTGTAAGAACAAAAAGCCATTCAGAAATATGCGCGGAGACGTCGTCCGACGTGTGAGCAGTGGCCAGACTGCCTCGCCAACAATTAGTTCACAATTCACATGCTGAGTTAGGTGTAGTTTTGTTCCAGCTTTTGTTTATGGAAAATAATGTCTGGCGATAAACAATTGTGGTGAAAAGCCTTTGATACAACTATGAATACGGTATATTAAGTATACTTGGGAAAATTGTAGATTTCAAGCTAACTGCGGTACATTTTGAAATGATATCTTCAGCCTAATACGAAGTAGTAATAATAATATTAGCGTAAATAATGAATGTAAATTGCATTCGTAACGTTCAGAACCATTATTTATAATCGCGAATTCTATTGTTAGGCCAAATTACTGTTGCCGTAGCGGATCGATCGAGTGCTTCTAAACGGAGACCATTTGAATATTTTTACAATCAATAACTGATATATGCAAAAGACATTATGCGTGCGACAATGAGGCGACCGTTATCGGCAACAAATAGAAATTTCATCAAAGGTGCACCAGAAATAATAATTGATCGGAGCGTATTGTTGCGAATGATACAGAAGGGGCCCCTTGACTACGGCTCGGGAGAATCCAAAAATTAACCAATGATAGGGCCAAATTTAATTTTACGATCCGATACCTGCCTTCGGCCGACAAAAGTTTTCTAATCAAATTATGCTGCCGATGCCACTATTGTTGGATACATGCATAAATTTGAGGTGCAGTATTGTAGACAGTCGGTAGGGTTGGAAGAATCGTAACAATACGGATGCGCCCAGAGCACGAAAAGCCCGTGTGGGAAGAGGGGCTAAGAAGATACTTATCGATAATTGTTACTTTACGCATCTGGATCTGTTGCCGTTGGAATGATTTGAATAAGACGAAGATATTGAATTATTGCATCAGTCGCTCACTTTATCGCCTTGAAACCGAAGGACCTCGTTAAGGCCGCGAAACTCTACCGTCAAAGCGACACGACGCCAATCAAACGTCTCGTAACAAATCCCACCCTTAGTGGAAACAACGCGAATATCGCATTACAAAAAGTTCGTTATAAAAAGAAAACCGTTACTATTGCTAAAGGGTATGACAGTGCGCGACAGCGATCCGATTTTATAGCAATCCGGATATCGAATGTTTTAGCTAAGTTGAACGACATTCTGTATTATCATCATACCAGCCTTTGAATGTCTGCTAATGGACGTAGGCCTCTCAAGAAAGTGGACTGTTAACAATAATTGTCCCAAGCGCGTTGGCAGAGCAGCTTTCGCGACGGGGATGCCGCTGCCCATCCCCGCCCTGTGCATTTGAACTGCAATGTTTTGGATAGATACACCGCCATCTGTCGGTTCTGGTACCTTAGTCGCCTCTTACGATACCTAGTACTATTCTACTCTGCCGGTACCTCACGGCACGTTCTGTATATTGATACGGTAATCATATGCCATAGGTGGAGATTATTGAAATGATAAAGATATATTGTAAAATCATGTGATTACCGATTGGTTTGGCTGCGTAACGTCCATGCAGGCGGCACACGCATGTTGTACATTATTGCACAAAATGACGTGTTTTACGGGGATTACGTCAAATGCGAATTTTATGTAGGCTTTATGCAATGTCTGTTTCCTGTTCATTTACTGTCGGCTACATTGTTTCGTGTCGTAACTTACTACTTTACGCCGTCACAATGCATCTAAGTTATGCCTCAAAGTGAAATAGTGTAGATTTTTTATAAGTTTGACGATCGGGATATGTAAATTGGATAGAGTTGGCGCATCAACATAAGAAAGGGCATAAAGACGCGAGCCATTAGCCACTTTACATATGAAGAGTCCACGCGCGAATTAGCATACGCACCTCCCGGTCCAAAATCTACGTGGTATCTATTCTGTCTTTTTATATCCCATTAGATTTCCTGCACGAGGCAAGTCTCAAAGGTAGCACGCGCTAAGTAAGGTGAGGTTATTTACATAAAGTCCAGCACGAGCCAATCTTTTGCATAAGAAGATAGCACTTTGTGACGTCGCATCAAATAGCGGGGCTGATGATGTGTTAAAGTGTTTATGATTATGTAAATTTTAGACAAATATTTAGATTGAATTACAATAAAGTTTAACATTAAAAGAAGGTTCGTGCCATGTTTAAGTATATTCGCATGGCTAGATAAAATAAAGATTATTAGTAAATAAAGATGATATATGCATGGAAATTAAGTATCTGTTTTAGGTGATTGTTAACTCTGGCTTAATAGTAATAACTACACCGCTGCTAAGTTTGTTAAATTCAGACTCAAATGGAAAATAAACAAATGCCCGCTGAATACCTTTGAACGTGCAAACACATTCCACTGAAATAAAAACGGGCATCATATCGCCTGATACGTCAACAGCGCAGCAAACAAACGATGTATCAGGTCATGCAATTAAAAAACTGTATTTATTACTGTAACGCCGCAAAACCATTTTGAATTTCGCCTAAAGAGAGCAAAATATTCTTTAAAAACCGTAGCAATTTGTCAGTGTTCCATATCAGGCTGAACTCAGTCAATAATAAAAATTTTCCCAACTTTTTTTCTCGTTTTCAGGTAATATAGAACACGCGATGCTCCGCCGACGTTGGGGAAGCTAGAGACGGTATACATTTCATTATTTACTTATGACAGAGTGAAACAACATTGCAAAAAACTATATTAATTGCCAAAAGTTCCACGGGCGGGCGTAATTTAATTCCTCGTGAATTTTCATTGCACCGCAATAGTTGTTTATGTTACTTTACAAATACTGCAGCGCTTCCTTAAACTGATCGCAAGTTTCATTTATGAATCGTGGCAATGCACTTGCGGTCATAATGAATATTTTTGAGATTACGAATAAGAGATTAAACCTTATAAAGAGATATAAATAGTCTTGTAAAAGGTAAAAAATTTAACAATTGTTCCTTAAATTGTCAACATTTTATCGTATAACGTATTATAAGGTTGTTATTAAAAAACTAATGCAATTTGGTAGACAATCTAAGATGACTATGTATGACAGAAGTATAATATTTAATTAAATTTTTAGTTAAAATTTATTAGATTAAAATATGTTTAGTAGCAAAGAGCTTGAGTACATACATGACAATAATTTTCATTCAAAACCTGTTTTTAAAAATGTTTGCTAATGATTATTGAGGGTTTCTTTCACCAATAGCCGTCAAAGCTGTTTTCTAAATTTTTCTCGCAAAACTATATACATTATAATCACGCTGTTTATGTCGGAATTCTCTTATGAGGCATTTTATCTATCTTTAAGGCATAAAGTGCCTGTGTAAATATTATGTATTATATATCCCTAATAACAAACATGTTCTTCCGGAGCAGTTAGTTTTTCATATCAAAAATTAATTCAAATTATTACCTTACAGAATTTACATACTCAGTAAAAATAACTATATACATTTTTCAATAAACTGTGACCTTGTGTGAAAACGAGACCTCATATATAGGTAGGTCTTCTGTATTGGTACCTCACTCTCGCGTAGTTCAACCCCCAAACAGCAGTGCACGCATTGCTATGATCCAGAGTGAAGAATGAGAAGAGCAGACAAATTACTGGGTAATGTGACGTAATATCTTCTAGACCAGCTAGTAGTAGACAATTATTTATTGATGAACATTTGTATCGTATCAGTAATAAATGTGATTGTTCCGCTTATGTCTATCTGAAAAGTGTGGTTAATGTGGTTCTGGTGTGTGAAAAGTGGTTTACGCGATATATATCAATGTATAGATGTCATATACATTTATAAATAAAATGATGTATATGTTTTCAAATTTATTTTTATAATAAATATATGTACTACCCAACCTGATAGACGTTGTCCTGTCTTAACTATATATATGGTTTATCATTACAGCCATTTGAAGTCCACTGCTGGAAATAGGCCTCCTCAAGCTGCGCTCTGCGATTGCCAACACGCTTGCCCAGTGCGGCAAAATTTCCCTTTTCTTGGGGACGCCTATGTCCAGCAGTGGACTTTCAATGGCTGGTATGATGATGATGAACTAATTAAAAGTTACTAAGATTTGTATACACACATCTAGATCGTCTCAAAATACTAAGATTTGCTTGGATCTGCTGCTATTGCGTTGAAACCTCATGGATGTAATGTTTAATTATTCATACATATGTCAAGTACAACTGAGGGACAGCTATCTTCTCATTATATCTGGATTCGCGGAAAAGTTTTCGCGACCAAAGTTAGCCTGCAACTGTTCTTAAGATTTAGGCTATGCACAAGTCAAGTTATAATCCGAAAGAAAATGTTAACAACATAGACTGATCCTATAGTTACAATATTGAGAAGGAATAATTCTCGATAATGAATGAACAGAACAAAGGAAAGTTCCTACCAACAAAGCAGCCGATGAAGAAATTAAAATTGATTTTCTTCTATAATCATCATTGGAAGAATCAATCGGGGATATTTATAGTGGGGCCAATTAGCATCTAATAGGTCACACAAATGGCCGAGGCGGAATATTCCGCTGTTTGTACCATCCTACAGCGGCGTACACTCGAATTAATCAAATCATCTACCCCAACCCACCACTTTCCGATATAATTAACGCATACTCCCATAACCGTATGAATACACTATACCGCATATGTGTGCGTTATAATGAACGATTAGACTAACTAGTTTACCCAACGGCCTATCTCGCCCTCGGCCGCGGTATTCAACCTTTCCACCTATGCTTTAGAGTTGCTTATTTGAATGCGAATCGGTTATAAACCGTTTTGGGGCTGGGATGTCTTCGTGTTAGTTGATGAGTCACATTTTTTTTTGTTTCGTGGGTAAGGCCTGGCGTATCGCGTGGGGTGGCGTACCCCTTGCCAACCCCATCTTATTAATCAGTCGAGTGCCGGCCGTCTCTTCACATGTCTGTTCGACGCACCGTTTTTCTTATTAGATATCGGATGTTTATGCATTTGATACATAATTAGCGTTGTCAAGCTTGTTTTACATGATGAACTTGGGATGGCAAAGCTTTTACTGAATATATTAAATACGACATTGAAAATGTGATGGTGGGTACAGGCAGAGTAGAATACCACCTCTTCCTGCACCAGGAGTAAGAGGCGACTGAGATATTGGAGCCGTTAGCTGGGTGTATCCACCCAAAACAGCGTAGCTTAGATGCAACAAGCTTTTCAACTTTGTGATTGCTACAACGCTTGCTTTGTGCGGCAATTATAGTTATTTTTTAGTTAGTTTTTTGGACCATCCCAAGTATATAAGTATATCCAAGATAATTCTCTATTAAACACAAAGACTTGAAAAAAATTGCGTGACATATATATATATATATGTCACACTTTTATTAGAAAAATAGAAAAACCAACCGAGCGCTTTCCTCTTTGTGACTGGTCAGCATAATTAAAATAACAACCAACCTCCCAAGCGGCCGCCGGTTGACAAATTGAATTTCAATATAACTTTTAACCGTCGAAACTTTGTCGTGTACAAATGTATAATTACGGTGAAGTCGACGTCCCCCGCCGCCATTAACGTGTCAAGCGAGGTGTTCACGCTGTTAGCCGGCAGACTGTACAATTAACCCACGAAAATATCGACCAAACAATTGATACGCTGATCTATTGAAAAGAACACAAAAGCTTGAGTAGATAACCCCCCCCCCCCCTCCTTCTACACACCCCTGCACCCCGTGCCCCCCCGCCACCCGCTCATTAATAATATCGATTAACTAATTATGTGTTGCGAATGCATGTAGCGATGTATGCGTGGCAACGGTGCCGTTTGCTTTTATTAATTGCTAGTAGCTGCTTAAAAATCAATAGTTAATGACACGCACTCGATTTAATAAGCTCATTAATTACTTGCTTTTTTATTAATGCTTATATAGCTATTTTTGTGGCTCGGGCTAATATGCGTTCGAGAAATTATTAATTGAGGGCGTCAGTATATTCAACGCCGGTATTTTTTTGGGAAAACATTTTGTATGTATCATTCCTTTGTAACAAGTTTTAAGGAGTCTTAATATGGCGCGCAATACTTAATACGTTTATATTAAAATAGTTCTAAAAATAAAAACTCTTGTTAGAGCCTAAAGAGGTAACAAAAGCATATATTTTAGTCATTGCACTTTAATTCTAATTTGTGTGAGGGGTCAAAGTTGACAAGTGTGGGTGCGTATTTGGCACGCACACGCGCGCGTCCCTATAGCTAATGGCCAGTGATAGGCAGCATTAAAAAAAAATAATCGATACTATTGAACTTAAGGGAGTCGAATTTAGTTATTTTCTTTGTTTCGTGATCAGATCGCGTGCCTCTCGGCTGTTGTGATTTCTGAAATGTTAATCGGTGTTGGAGTTCGGGAGATTTTATTAAGGGAGACTAAAATTTTCCAACGAATCGAATTCGAATATAAGCCGCCATTGTTTGGTGGAAAAGTTTTATGTGACAAGTGGATTTTGGCAAGTGTAATTGTTTCCAATTGTATTTTTCTTCGAGATGTTTATTTTTCGTTTTGTTTCGGTTCTCAAATTAGCGTCGTGCTATGATATGTATAAGTACATCTAGCATAAATTATTGCATTGACACTTCCTAGCCTTACCCGTGGAATCGCCTAAAGTAGATTATTTGCAGGCGCAAATTTTAAAATGTTAGCTTTGCCTTTGTCTGGGTATCTTTAGCACATTTTATTCATGTGAATGAATCCATAAAAAAATATCGTGACATTTGAAAGGATCAAGAATTAGAAACGTCAAATCTAAATAAACATACCTGACCGTATTTAAAGCATAAATAAATCTTAACGCATAATAAAACACACAAGATTTACGCTTACTAGATAAATAATCCCTAGACTTCAATATAAACATTCTATAAACGCATAGAAAGTGAACCGATTACGGACGTAGTGTGTGGTTCGCGTGCGTGCGTGTGGGTGATTGGGCAAGGTCAGGGCTGCTCTATCTGATCAATGGTCAATGCGATTCGCGAACGCCCGCTTCGTATCGATGCGTTTGCTTTTGGAACATGGAACGTTCGATGTTTGAAATTCAAAATTTGAATAGTCGCAATTTTTTTTTTACTTATAAAGCAATTTCTGCCAGATTTATTATATTTATATACCTGTTTAATAGTGATAACTGACTAAAACTTGGGAATGAATGGGAAGTTAGTGATAATAATTATGTCTAGTTATAGTAGACTATAAGAAAAATAATAAAAGAAAGTTGTTTTGTTATTAGTAGTGAACACGTAAATGTTGAAAAATGTTATAGATATATACCGAAATCATTAAGCCTAGTGAAATCGCTGCAACCTATAGACATAATCACTGAATTTATCTCTCCCATCATGACTAGGGTTACCAAATTTTCTGTTTTTTGGTTTCACAAAATACAATGTATTAAGTTTGTGGATTTAAGTAAAAGTTACGTAACCATTTTATGTATTGATAGGATAATTGATACAATTGATGTAGTTTATATTCATGTTCCATTTTATTTTGTTAATTTAGTTTTTGAGAAAAAGAGAGATGTCGGAACCAATAGATAGTGGTATATCCGAATCGAAGGTCAATAGAACAAGGATGAGCGCCAGCATTCATGTCGCGAAGATATGCTACGAAAGTGTCACCATGTTTGCTCAGCGAAACAATCATGGAGAAAGAATCTTTCAGAATGATGAATAAACTGATGTAAATGTCGTTATTTTAAAATAATTTGCTTGTCAAATTTCATAACATTGAAAAAGGATGTAGCTAAAACTAAACGTAACGTTTTATACAATTAACGATATCGCGATAAGCGTCCGTCATTCAAACATTATTAGTTTTATTTGCATAAAAGGTAAACATTAAAAGCTTACACAAAAAAACATCGCCGCTCGTGTCCTAATAGAAAATGTATAATTAATCACTTGATTAATCAGTGCGACGAATAAAAACAGTGTAATGACCCGTTTCCTTGAATCGATCGAGGTGACGTCATCAACATTTGAATGCAAAGTCACTCTATATCGAGTGTTGATTTAATTTTTATCGACAAGTGCTTTATCGATAAGAACACCATAAGGGTGTTTGCTTTTGGCCGTGTTTGGCAGTAAACATATTGTTTTTGTCGTTGCACTTATACATTTCAAATTCAGAATATTGGAATTGCACTTAACACTTGGAACCATTGTAAATTTAGTATGCGATGCGCTCTTCTTTTAAAACCTGTTTGCTGTTTATATTATAATTGTTTATGTGTAAAGTGTTATCGAATTAATTACTTATGTTAAATGAGATAGTTTGGATTTTTTTCTGGAAGATTTGTATATATCTAAGAATGTTCTTTAATATTTACGGGTTTACTACTAAATATATAAACGGCCTTTTAAAACCGCTAGACAATAATTTTATTAAGTTTGTCAAGGTTCTTTTTTATATATATATATGAAATAGATTTTTTTTAGATGGCAAAGAAAACAATGTACCAAATATAATAGAATTCTATCGACAAAGCATGTTGCCACACTATCCAAGGATAGGGTGGCGTCAGCTTCTCGTGGGGCAGAAAAAAAAGTGAAAAGCAATCAGTGTGGCATAATTAGTGCGTTGTAAGTATGGGGCGCGTTGTCATGGCAACCGCGTCCGTGTCGATACCCGCTGCTTACCCGCCGCGTTAATTTCCAACGGAATTAATCGAATCAAGCGAACGCTCGATATCGATTTGTGAGATTGAAATAAAATTAGACGTCACTAAATAGCCATGTGTTTGGATTAAACGATTGTATTGGCTATTTCATTGCAATGGTTGGGAAAAAATGGTTTTTGGCGAAGAAATAAAGTTTATTTGAAATCTGCTGACATAACTTTCCAGAGAACAGAAGTTTTTTACTTCGTTACATATCCAAATTAAATATATTTTTTTAAATTCCCACAACATCTCATACATTGACTTGACTCAGTGGTAAGTCCTTATAGCACTTGTGTTACGGACGCCAGACAACAGAGGAATCACAAATATACTACTTAAATATTAAATTTAACATCCAGATACAGAAAAAAGGCAAATATCATTATATAAATATTTGCTCTGGGTAGGAATCGAACCCATGATAGGATCCCTATCATATGCACCATCGGGCCTGTCTTACATTTGTATCTAAACTCATTATTTTCATAATAAGTTTCATATTTCATATATATCAAAGATATATAAAGTAAAGCTATTTGCATTTTAACACAATCTATATATAGGTAATGAAATCTTTCTACTTCTAGTCTAATTATTAATAATACAGAGTATACGCAAAATGACCTACCTCAATCAGTAACTCCTTGATAGGACAAAACAGATCTCTTCAGAAACTATAATTGGAAACTTCATTTTATTTAAGATAAGTAAGACATTAAGGAGTAATTATCAAACTATTCCTTTTTTTGCACAAATCATCTATTGATCTTTATGGGATCAATATTGCATATAACTTAATTAAAATGAATTTAAATTTAGGAAGCAGGAACTATTTATACTAAATTGCAATAAATAACATTACAATTACTACCGACCATAAGATTTTTTATAATTAAAAAATTAGCTTAACATATACGATAGTTCTATGTTAATTATTTAAATTAATCATCGACCATAAAGAAAGTATAAGCACACCCAAATTTAAATTTATTAAAAAAAAGTTACGACCCAAAGACACCAACTACTTGCACATTTGTGTGTAACCAAAATGAAGGAGGCCATCCTTAACCGCCTTTTGTATTCAAAATTCGATAATTTATTGCCGAAATAATATAATTACGGCCCGCCAGTACGGGACGGATTGCCGCGGACGGAAGTACCAAATTACCGGAGAAATTAAAGCGGAAACATTTGGCCGTCGCCGCTGGCAAGATGGCGCGTCGATTATCGTTATTGTCGATATTCGAGTGTCCCGTCACTATTGTTTGTTATGAGTTTTAATATTTAATAGGTTTTTGGACGTAATTGACGCGGAATTATCGGGAAACGAGATCGTAAACGGTTCAGGTAAAGTATTTTGTTGTTTTAATAGGTGACCGCTGACTCGGAGCGCTCGTATTAAAAAATGCCGATGTATTTAGTGCTGTGAGTAATTTGAATGCATGGCTTACGAATTTAGAATAACTAGCTGACCAGATAGACGTTGTTTTCTATTAATTATATACCTATGTTTATGATATGATATTGTGACTTTAAAATTAGATATAAACTATCTTAGATCGCGAGTTGAGTCAAGCTGTACTCTGTAATCTTACAATTATTAAAATCTGTTCAGTATTTTAGAAGATTATCCCGAACAAACACAGTGACGCGTAATTTTTATATGCAGAGATATTTTTATAATATTAGCCGTCCACTAAGAGATTCTAATCGGGCCGTTTATATGCAGCTGGCATCCAGCACGATCCAACGGTTCTAGTCTGATCATTTGTCTGTCTTGATAGGCCTTCGCTGCGCTTGCTGGTGAGTAGCCACCATTCTAGAACTTAGCGGCTCCAACCGCAATTGGTATAGACCAATAGTGTCAAAGTTAATTTATAAAAAAAATAGTAATGGAAGTCCACTTTATTAAAGGTATCCCTTTCGCTGCCCAGTGTATCATACCTGTCTCAATCTATTTGATTCATTGTGACATGGAAAGAATGTAGTAATGATATTTATTTCATCATATCAATCTATTATTTATCAATATATACGTAAAGAGAAAAATGTGTACCATTTCAAGGAAGTTTCGTGAAATAACAAATGTGCTTTTTACACAGTTAAAGCACAAATACATTAAAACACATAAACTTAAACAACAACATTATTTGTGTATTAAATGTCAACTAAACGATCAAAAAGTTTTTACAAAATATGCAATTACATATACATAAATATACCAACAAACAATTATTTTTAAAGTGGTTAATATAATACAGGTATAAAATTATATAACGAAACATATAAAGTGGTACATCATTTTTATTTATCTCTCTAAAATAAATACTACACACAATGTGTCAGAGTAATTTATATCCCTCTGGTATTAACTCTGGCTAGATTCCTAGAAGGTTGTTAATTCCTCACTTTCCCCTTTTCTTCAGAATACCGGCAGAGATTGTCATCGCTATGTCAAAGAATGAAAAGTCATTAAATTGTTAGGCATTAAGATATCTCATTATAACTAGATATAGATTACAAAGATCGTGATCGTATTATTGTGTGCCATTATGAAGGGAAAGGGAGGCAGTGAAATTACTGGGTAATGTGACATAATATGTCCGAGTCACAAGATTTGCAACAAGTTTGTGATATCCTTGTGATGATATGAGCGTCTGTAGGCTGCGCTGAAGTTTACTTTCACGCGGACTGCATGCATGTGGTCGATTTAGCAATAAAAATAATAAAAAATACAGTTCAAAAGGTTGGTTACGCGATAGTCACATTGCTGTGATATAGCAAACGTTTAGACTTTCACGTATAGCTTATAGAGGATGTGGTAAGAGCTTACTATCACACGGGTCGCAAGCTTGTTAGCTAATTAATTGATATAAAAAATAAATAATACTCCTAACAATCTTTCAAACAAGTTCAACTTAGCAGTTATAGATATAATGTTAAGTTTCTAGTAAATTGCTATTAATTTATAAAGCTATAAAGTTATTTTTTTAATTCAAGTATACTAAAACAGGATGGAAAAGTGTAACTGGAATTAAAAGAATGAACAAGATTATGACTACGAAATATAAAAATAAAACTTTTAAAAAAAATTCAAATTTTAAAAATATAGGTACATGGCGACTTCCAACTCCTGAAATGGAGTTGGACAGTGCACATGATAAGAGATGATAATGAAAAATGGACGAGAATAGTTACGGAATGATATCCGAGCGCCAGCGAAATGAGTACCTAAAGGTAGACAATCTAAACGATGGGAAGATGGTATTAAACAGATAGCTGGTCCAAGATAGACACACTCTGCAAGAGATAGAACAAAATGGAAAGCTTTTGAGAAGGCATTTGTCGAAGGACAAGCTGTAAATCAAATATAAAAAGAAGTTAAATGTAAATTAATTGTTAAGAAAAATGTACATCACTACCATAAAGACTTATTTATTATTTCTTTTAATTTAATTGTTTTTTACACACATGCCAAGTTTTTCAAAAGGCAACTAGACATTGAAATGCATTAATCATTGATTGTAGATACATAATATCGAATGTATATGTGTAATATAAGTAGCATTCCGCCAATTGTATTACAAGTCTCCGCTAACTAGAATTAGAGTCTAAACGGACTTTAACTGGAATGGAGCTGATTCGTTGCGTGCGCGGAGCGCCGCCGGTGGGAGCACTTTCGCTCAGCCATTCCGATTGGGGGCTTACTAGAGTTAATACAGACAACTTTTTTTCTAATAGTCGCAGAGCATATAGGACCACATTATTTTGTTCATTTTTCATTTAAAGATTTTTTTATTAGTTACATCAATAGTAAATAGTATGATTCAGTAAATAGAAAAGTAGACTTATATGTTGATTTAAGGTATTGCTTAAGTTTATAAGCATAAGGATTGACTGAAACATATAAACAAAACAGTTACTTCAAAATGAGAATCACTATTCTCATTGTTATGCAATACAATTGACACTATTTAGAACACGCTAACCTTTCTTATAAGTCTTGTATTTGAAACTAGTTACGTCATTTCCCCACTATAGTTATTTAATGATTTTAATAGAATATTGAGTGTATTGCATACACTTAGCACTAAGATAAACCTTTATCAGGTTTACATACTCAGCTTCAACTCTATATAGATATTGTAATATTGACAAACAAGCGTGATATTAAATGCTCCTATGATCTTAAGGATACCTGTAATTTTACTACCTACCTCATCCTTTTCCTTAGACCTCAGTAATGCACTACTGTTTACCGGTAGAAAAACGTGAGAAATATACTCTATTCCTCTAGTGATCATAATCGATGCAGTTCAGACAAAGGATTGTAGTTATGCATGGAATAAAATATTTGTTACGTAAAAAACATATTTAAGTAGGTTTCATAGGTAAATATTATTACCAAAATACTATGAAGGTTTATCAGCAATTGCATAAAAGGTATTTCGATAAATCGCTCGCTGTACCAAACGCAGTCAATTTAATGATCCCCTTGAATGAATGCATTTTTTTCACCATTGCCAAAATGTTTAGTATCTATAGGCTGCTTCATTTATTTTGACCTCTAAAGATAAACGGAATAACATATAAGCGAAGTATATCAATGATGTAAGTTGTGTTTCAGTGCCCCTCAAATGTTTCTTCTTTAGTATCTTTTCCGGCGCTTTAGCTGTGCTATGGAGAATTTATGAGAGAGAACATCTTAAATCTATAAAACCAATAAGTTATATCCAAATAAATAAACTTTTTAATGTACCATTTATCGAATATTTTTTTATCCAAGTAGATACATTAGTGTTTATATATAGAAGGGCATGTGGATATTTGATTGATCATTAATAAATAATGTAATATCAGACAGATCATACCTTCTAGATTTAATCTGTATAAATGACTTCACTTCAATTAGTTTTATATTCAGATAGTACCACGAATAATATCCAATAAGTATATCGTCGCTCGGCTTATGTCCACCCGTCTTTTATATCGTGATAATAAAGCAAATTCTAAGAAGTCTTATATTATAAATGTCAGAATCGTAAGAATTATAATAAACAATAAACGTTTCTGTGCAATATAAAATCGAAAAGTGTATGTTAACAAAACAGCGCCACCGACGGCTTATTTCGGAACTAATATAGTTTAAGCAAATTTTGTTGTCTATTTAAAATAGGTACTGAATTCGATTATACTGTATTGAAGCCGATGAAAATATAAACAAACAGTACTTACAATATCAATAGAAATGGTAAATGTAATAAGATAAAATAATCATACTCTCTTCAATAAGTCATTAATGTATTGTTCAGTGATAAAATTTATATTAACATAATAAACAAACTTATACGAAAAAACTTACCTGAATAAAAGGAGCATTGGCACATGTTATCATTGCAGTAAATTATCTATGGTCCTTTACTAACATAAACAAACACTCAACAAACACTTCGGTCTATAACTACGAACAACCAACAAAAGTTCCGCAAGTATTTATCTGCAAATAAACATTAGTCGTTTTAATTCGAACGGACAAGGCGACGCGGCCGCTTGGTGCGGTGGCGGTATTTAATAAATCATATAAAAATAAATCAGTCAGGAGTCCGAAATGTGAAATACTTTCTCTAAACAAAAGGGCATTGTGTATGCAAAACTGCATTCCGATCCGAAAACTTTTTATCGCCTGTACACTCGATTTTTTCGATTTATAATCTCGGAACATAATGCGATGCTTCTCGATTTATCGATATCTTTTATATGTGAAAGCGTGTTGGTCGCTCACGATTGTTATCCTATGTCAATAAAATATAATGATATATAGTAAAGATGTCAGAAATAATAACCGGGCATGCTTAACTCCGGTGACTTTTGGTCTTTACGATTGGCGACTGTGGTCGCAGTTGCATAAATATGTAACAAATTCAATTAGTATTTCAGTTTTTATTACAAGCTTTGCTGTGACATGTTTTATTAATTACATCCGAGATTCGTTGTGTACATTTCCAAGTGTTTTATATCTTAAACACCTCATTGGTCACCTTTTAGGATTCTAATATTTAAAAATCAATGCGTTGACAAAATGCTGATTACGCTTGCAATTGATTTTAATATTATTTTTTTTTACAAAGAACGGTCTAGCCTATGTAAGGACGTATATAAAAGAGATATAGTAACAGTAAAAGTTTATTATCCTCTTCTACTATTTATTAGTAGTACAAATGAGAAATCCGTGAAGTCAACTCCATTAAGATTTATTTTTAAGGGTATTCAACCCGTGACCTCTGTAGCAGACAGACTATACCAAATCAAAGGGAACTTGTAAAACCCAGCTCTATTTCATGTTAATTCTATTTATTACATTTTATATTTCTTCTATAGGCAGGCCAAGGACTGAAGATCTACTTTTCTCTCAAAGATGATCTAATTTTAACTCTGTTCGGTTAGTAAGAAATAAACAAATCCAAAGACTTTCGGAATAGAATTACTTAAAAGCTGTACAATCATAAAATCACTTTAATTGCCCGCCATTTTTAGTTTAGTATCAAAGGTAGATTTATACTTTGCATTGATGGCAAATAAATCATTTGCTGGCTAATTAAATGGACCCTTTGTTAATATGGCGGAGTTGCGAAGCTGAGAATATAATTTACGATATCTGTTCTTCTGTCCGTGCATAAACTTTCTAATTTGCGGCCCGAAAGGCTGAGTGTTGCTAATTTATATTGCCATAATAAAAACAACACATTTTGGTAACTATTAAAATACCATCGAGGTGCTTTGTAAACGGTGTGTATTGCAGAGACGCGAGAGCAGAAAATTAACGATATTAATTTTTTTATTTATTCTTTGACAATAACTCATTTCAGTTTAATTTAAAAGTTATTTATTTATAATATAAAATAACACTAGCTATTTAATAAAATACGAATTCTGTTAATGATTAATTAACGTTAATTTTAATAGTAAACATGGTCGTAAAAAGTGTGAAACAATGCATTTTTTTATTTTATACTGGCCACACCGGCACGTTGGAATGAAAACCGACCCTTAATGTCTGTCAAAGGAGCAATTAAAGGTGTTCGGTGTTGCCATAAAACGAGGGATTAATCCTCGAGGCCTTACGATGAAAAAAAAACGCACTTTCGCACTTACTGCGCGCTTGCTTTTTTAATGAGCTAAATGTTTCTCAATGGGAAATTATATGAGGTGATTTTTTTTAAAACTTGATGCAATATTTTGCACAAAAAGTTTATTAGTATATTATTAGGTAATTATCAGAAAATGCGTCAAGATTGTTTTGAAGTGGAATTTCAATTGTAATAATATCTCACAATTTTACACAAATTGCTCTTTAATCTTTGTACCTGTGAGCAAAAGCGAAGTGTTTTGTATTTTGATAATCATGGAGACAATTCAATATATTATTGTGAATAAATTTGAATACTGTAAGTATGATAATTCTCATGGAGAATTATTGTTCGGTATCTCAAGCACTTATTTTATATTAACTTAATGTTATCCTTAACGTTATTCTGCCGTGAATGATGGGCATAAATTTCGGCACTTTGCTTACGGCACATAAAACTATCTACGTTGTTTAACGTCCACTGTAATATCGTTACGCTATTAAAACATTAGCCACCAAGAAACTTATTGGAAGTTCACAATAAAAATTGCTGATTTAACGTTTATTACTCACAACAAATCGTCGGCCAGAGTCACGTGATTCTTAGTTTTTATTACACTTTTTACAGCCGTAATAGAGCCTTGATTTATAAAACTATGACTGTACAGTAATTTCTCCTAATGCCATAATGCTTTTATAATCGTCTTTGGTAAAAGTGAAGCGGTGGTCTTAATTAAGACAGCACTTACGCCGTCCGTGCACTAATCTCGATGAAGTTATTTAAGCCTTATTTACTGCACTAAACGGGAGTAAAATATTCACCCACGGTATCTCCCTTCGAACCGAGTAATTTACTTTTAAGGCTCGTAAAAATCTCACTCCTCAAGCAATAAAAGTAACATTTTAGCTGTTACTAACACGGGGTAAGGCCTTCGGAAATCACTCCCTTAACAATGTCGTGACACACATGGCGCAGGCTATTTAATGAGAAAATCTAAAACACAATTCGGAACGCATTTTTGCATACCACACACCACTGCGCACCGCGCCGATTCGTTAACCGACCAAACAAACAAAGAGAACGAGATGAGAAAAGTTGGTAAGAATATACGGAAGTTAATTAGAAGCGGAACGAAAAAACAACCGCTACTGGTGGCGAAGTCAGCCGTTCTACGCCGCCAATGGTACCAACCACTCACATAGTAACCCTCACCACCGCTTCTCTAGGCATTTGCATACCGCCCGCCCAAGCGCGCCGCCGCCCCGCCGAGAGACAGGGACAGACTACGCGTTTGACAACTCATTTCGAATTCAAATTTAGCAACTTTTTAAATTTCCCGTCCTCAAGTGTGCGTACTTTTTTAATTACCGAGGAGGTTCTTGAAAATGTTTCTTTTTCAAAACGCGGCTGTACGGCGGTTGTGTTTTGGCTGTTGATACGCAAATGAGGTTGCGTTCGGATGTGAAAAGGATGAGAATAAATTTATCGCCGTCGCTTTGGATGTTCGCTGATAAGTTTCGGGTCTGAGAAGGCATGAATGGGCTCGGATGTGACCGTAATCCTGTAATGACGATGTATACGCGTGACTGATTGTGCCGTATGAACGCAAGTTTGCACGTATTATACCCAGAGATCGACGCATATACTCGTAGGTGAGTATTTAGATTCTTGACTTGGCTGATTGCAGAATCCATAGTAATTTTAAGCGAGAGTATATTTTTTTCCGCTTTATTTAAAAATAATTTTTCATGCAGTGATGCTGTTAACGTCTTATAATTTATTGTAGTAATGCATAAGAAATATTTAAGTTGAAATCGCCTTGTTCTTACTTGTTTTTATATTGACACCTGCCCTTATTTATAATTTTTTTACCAATTTAAATGTCATGTAGGTCTTACTGAGAAGCCTTCCTAGTTATTTCGTTGCTTAAATGTCATACGGAATAACATGGCTAATATGAAAAATATATAACAAAATGTAATTAATTTTAAAACAATATAAATTGGAATTTATGAATACATTTAATTTTTAAAAATCTCAAAAATTTCTATAGCCCAATTAAACTTAAACACAGCGAGATAAATTTCTCATATCACTTACCAATAATGGCTGTAGTGATTTATGAAGACTAGTTAGGTATACTTCAGTATTTTCTGTAAATTGTATATAAAATATGACTATAACTTATTGAAAATTCTACTAATGTGTAATTGTACTGTTTCGGTTGGACACGACACCAGTTATAGAGGGAAACTCTGTTGTACTCTAGCGATAATGCACAAGAAAAATATAATTGAACATTTTTCAATGCAAAACCAATGAAATAATTAGGAAAAGATTCTTGTTTAAAGATTGCATCACTATCTATCATCATTATCACCATCATCATATCAGCCATTGGAAGTCTACTTAGACATAAGCTTCGCCAAGAACCCCGGATTTTTTTCCATTCCCTGTGCATTTAAACTATCCTGTTTTGGATCGATCTGGTCACCTCTTACGACACTAGGTAGAAGGGGAAGTACTATTCTACTCTACCGGTACCCCAAGGCAATTAAGTAGCATAAAATTAGTATAATATTAAATTTGAGATTTTGTGATTTTTTTTGTTTAAGCAATCTATGTTTAAAAATAATATTATTAAAAAATTCGACGTTTATACCTAAGGTTTTTGTAGCGTTATTGGTGGTGCAGTCCACCGGAATGGTACATGTGCGGGTTCAAGGCTCGCTGGAAACCTCAGGCAAATTGAATGTTTTCTAGCGAATATTCTTTTTAATATGAGATCCTGCGCCAATGTATAACACAGAATAGTGAAAGTAGCTCTAGGTTTTAGCTATCTAAAAGGTAAATGGTAAATTTATAAAAATCAGTTCACAGCTAAGCGAACTATAGTCGTATATGTAAGAATATACACAGACAGTGTGACTTTTCCATTTGTAATAGTAGTGGTTTGTCAAATGAATGATGATGATGACGATGCACGGTTCAAGTCGGTGATAAAAACAAGAGCCTCCGGTCGCGTCAAAATAGAAAAGAATAATACCTCCCCTGGTACCAGGTGTCGTAAGACGCTACTAAGGTTGGTACCTTACCAGAACCGACAGATGGCGGTATAGTCAACCGGACTGTGTACTTCATATCACAAGGCGGGGATGGACAGTAGCATCCCCGTCGTGAAAGTAAAGCTTTGCGATTGCCAACACGCATGCCTAGCGCGGCATTATAGGCAAAATTATCTTAATCTTGAGAAGATCTGTGGGCGACAGCGTCCTTCATTGGAACATTATCACAATTGCTAGATGAAGTTCTTTAAAACTATTTAGATAAGGTTATTAAGGTTTCAAAGGCTTTTAATGAAATTGGTTAAAACTGTATCTTATACATAAAAGGAAAGATAAAATAACTAGCAACCCCCCCTGTCAATACACTGTTTGCATCCACCTCCGCAGTTCCTGATTGCGATATTTTTTACAATCCTTTCAACGTTTACAGCTATAGTTTTTGGGCCCGATGGCGTGGATGGTTGTGATTCTCTATTGTATGCCAGAGGTCGTAGGTTCGATCCCCACCCAGGACAAATATTTATATGATGATATTTATGTTTGTTCATTCCGGGTGTTAAATATATGTATTTAAGTAGTATATTTGTGATTTGTCTCATGTCCAGAACACAAGTACTTTAATCGACTTATCACGGAATCAGGTCAATGTTTGAGCTGTGGGAACTAAACAAAAGAAAAAGTGTATGCGACACTATTAATTAATCTTTTCCTATGAATTTACTTAACCCTTGGTGACAGCATGAACATCCATGATACTTAACGAACGATTAAACGATAAGTTCATAGCGTTCCAATAGACAGGAGTCATGATAAATTTGAGACAACCTCACTAACGTTGTTCGGTGCAATTGTATCTAAAACTTGAAAAAATAAAGGTACCACAAACGCTTAGTCACAGCACTTATCTTCTTGTGTTTTTGGAGGAGTCGAACCCGTAGCCTATGCGTCTCAACCGGTGCTCAACATGTGTCTTTATTTAAGTCTTAGTCCAATAAGTTCTACCATCACGTCCAAACAGTTCCATGGCATCGTAATTTGTTCTAATCTAAATTCTTATTATTATTGTATATGAAAATGATGTATATTAATTTTTCCATTCAAGTCTAGTTTTATGTATTTATTTCGCTTGAGAGGTTTTATGCATAGATGATATTTTCTAAAAAAAGTCAATTTGACTGAGTTGTAACAAGGAATTGAACCTGCATCTGTCCCCTAGCACGAACACTGCACTACCGTTGTGCTACCGAGACTTAGCAGACATGTCGAAATGTGTATCATTATTTAATTTCATCTAATACACTGGTTAAACCATGAACAGACTGACATTCGCATTTAAAAATATAAATACTTTCTGTTAATGTACAATTTTCCAAACTTATATTGAATTTATCTAATTGGTGCCGTGAGGTACCGGCAGAGTGCCATGAGATACCAGCAAAATAGAATAGTACCTCCCACTGCATCGGGTGTCATAAGAGGCGACTAAGGTACCAGAACCGACAGATTGCGGTATATCCATGCGAAACAGTGCAGCTCAAATGCAAAGAGCGGGGGTGGGCAGCAGCATTCCCGCGATAGCTAACACGCTTGCCCAGCGCGGCAGTTATGGGCAAAAACCTCCTAATTTGGAGAGGCTTATGTCCTGCAGTGAACTTTCAATGGCTGGCATGATGATAATGATGATTGAATTAAATATAAATTTTCAAAGAAAGAAAATTGGACGTACGGATATTTCGATAAAGTATAAGATATTTGGATAGTAATAAATAAAAGTGATATAACACAGGATTATATATTAATATATTAACCGCATTTACAACTCAATATGTTCCCGTTAATTAAGTGTACGTGTTGATGTAACGTGTGTATGTCTCTGCAACTAATGAAAACACACAACAGACAACAACATTGTAATTACGAACAGTGCAAGATTTATTACACGGGGATAGGAAACTAACCACACGTGATCTCACAGCATAACAGAGAAACTGCAAAAACGGAAAACCTACTCTAATGAACTAGTAATTAACACCAATATGCCTTAATAAGCGACCGCTTTATGACCTTCTAGCGCCGCACGTGCATATGCATTTCCAAATGTGTGTGGATGTGGAAAACGCTATATGTAGTAGTTAATTTTTGCGCAAAGCTGGTCCGAGCGAGAGGTGTGCTCATTTACAAATAGTTTGTGTGTGAGAGAGTGAGACAGAGGTATTGGGGGTTAATTAATGAACGTGGAAGCTTGCGCTCTTTATTGCTTTCGTGGCTGGACGCTAAGACGTCGTTGGTTAAGAACTTTTCCCTGGAGAAAATAGCGTTATGGAGAGACAGTTTGTTTTTCGAGTTTAACGTTTCTCTTTATGCATATAGTAAACTCATTATTAATAAATTATGCAGTTGCTTCATTACCGTATGTTTCTTATAAATCTGGCGTAAAAGTTTATTTTTATATCAAATCAAAATATTCTTTGTTCAAGTATGCCGATCACAAGCAGTTTCTAATCGTCAAAAATAATAAATAAAAACAATTTTGTTTTAGAAATGTGAAGTACGAAATTCTATTATACTTATAATATTGATGACGCCGATGACCCCACGGGATCTTTAGAGTCATTCAACATGTAAATTACGCCTACCTTATACTAGTCTAATAGTTTTTACAGACGTTTCTACTTGCGACGTGGTACCTTAATAAAAAGTAAAAAGCTCGTCTAATATCACTCAGCCATTTAATTAAAAGCCTTCGCAAATTTCAACATAGAACATTTCATTACACTCGAAACAAACTCAGCCCCTAAACAGAGAACCCGAACAAAACTTGGATGCACCCCCTTACCTCTCATTACTAACAATCTAAGAGCTATCCTAGCCGGCCGGGTTACACCCTCGTACAAATATATCCATAAATACTGGCCAGTTAATGTGCTGAATGTTTTCTTAATTTCATCCCGCTGCGTGTAAGTGAGCCGCCACAGTACGGCGACGTTAAACTAGTAATTTGTGTTTAGTCGTACTATCTAAGAAAGTAGAGAACATTATGCTATTTTTTTTGGTAAACGACTTGTAGACAGCTTAATTAAAAAGTGTTATACATGATATTGCCTAAGCCTAAGCTTAAGAACCGGGATTCTTGACCCACCTATGCTTGTAAGCATGCTTTTGCTCTAAATATATCAGGTATAGAAGTAAATAACATTAAATATCCTCTTGTTTTATACATTATAAAATATTTGTTTGCATTATTAAATATTTATTCATATTTCTTGCAGGAAAATTGTCCACGGTTTGCATTTCTTTTGTAATATTTTAGTAGCGGTGCAATATATATATGGTGTAGTTTGCATAAGGATACTTGAGTTACCGTTGCTACCTCTACCGCTGTGACGGTTGAGAAATTAAGAAAATACCGCAATGTCTGCGCGGCACTTAAGGCGGCCGGCTAAGAGCGTATTGTCTTTTCTGATGGTTTTTATCCTAATAAAACCCTTAACGCTTGTTAATGAGAGAACTCTGACGAGTAACCCGCCCCCACCCCTGTTTGTTTATTATTACTGTTTTTGTTTGTGTACTTTTTTTTTAATGACCGAATTTGTTTAGACTGAAGATTAAGTGGAGTACCACATCGAGGTTGCTTCGACATGCTTTGTAAGTACATACTTCAATTTAGGGAAGTAAGTCAGTAAGACTAATCAATAAATATATTAGGTAAATTGTGGTGTAAATTTGTGTCTGGTTTTAACATATTTCCATTAAAATTATATCAAATCAATGTTTGTTAAAAGAACTACAAATTTAGTGTGTAACACAAGATTTTTTTTTTATTTCACTGATAACTTCTGAATGCAGGTTTGTAATTTTTTCTTGACTCTAATCCTGGACTGGCGGGAACAGAACCCGGCACTTTGCGTCTCGCCGCGCCTACGAGGCTAACAAATACAACTATTTCAGGATAATTGAATTAACGCAGCCGTGGCCGAATGGCGAGCAGACGCGCAAATAAAGTGGAGGAGTCATATTTTAGTGGAATGCAATTATAACCGGGGTGTCGCCTCATAGGGCGCACACTGCACACTGCCGCAGCGAGCAACGTTTGTGGTGCTCAGGGTTGGCGCGAATGTAGAAGTAGTAGGATTTTAACCATATATTAGACTTTCGTGGACTTTACCTTGCTATTGCATTGATTGGGTCAAAAATTGTATGTGACCTTTTCCAGGGTTTAAGTTTTTTCACATGCCAATTTTTATATACATAAATTTACGATAAAATATTACCATTACAAACATAACAATATTAGTAAATCGGTTAGGTTCTGGTCACTATTGATAATTTAAAAAAAAATCGACCAACAATTGCCACGAGGTATCAGCCGAGTAGAATAATATCTTCCACTATACCAGGAGTCGTAAGAGGTGACTGAAGTACCAGGAACGACAGATGGCGGTATATCCATCCGAAAAAGTACAATTCAAATGCACAGGACGGGGATGGTTAGCAGTATTCCCCTCGCATTTATGGGCACGGCATTTATGGGCAACATTCCCCATTTTTTGGGGAGGCCTTTGTCCAGCAGTGGACTTTCAATAGCTGTAATGATGATGATTATGATTACACCAAATAATGATCTCAGATGATTTATTATATAATTTTATAACGTAAAATATGAGACAAATTTCAGATTCAAAATAATTTATCGAAGTATTTATTAATTTCTATTATTATTTTGTACAGCCATGAGGAACCGGCGAAATATAATAATACCTGTATCAGAATAAGGTGTTGTAAGAGGCGACTAAGGTATTAAAACCGACCGATAGTAGTATATCCAAACGAAAAAGTGTAGCTGTAGTGCGCAGGGTGGTTATGGGCAGCAGCTTCGCGATTGTGAGTTACGATTACGCTTGTCCAGCGCGGCAAGTATTGGCAAAATTCTCCCTGTCTTGGGAGGCCTAAGTTTAACAATGAACTTCCAATGGCTGATACAACGAAATAATCAGTAAATGTGATTTAAGTAATTATATTTTATTATTATTACATTACTATTACAAATAGTTATGTGTATAGTAAATCTAACTTCGCCATTTCATATCAACAGCTATACAGAATCATCCACATAATAAAAAGCTGATTTCTTACCCTATTTGTGCTATAACCATGTTCAAACTTTGTTTCAAACCTGCACTATCCTGCGAAAGCATTCTACGTTAGTCACTGCCTCCAAGTATAAAGAGTCACCTTTGTACTAGGATCATGGACCATAGATGAAAATGGTCTATTAATTTGCTTACTAATATCACTGACACATTCATTCATACAATATATTTAAAACTGATTCCCATTTCGAGAACTGATTGACAACCATGTCAGACAGCTGAAGTGGCAACCCTACAAAGTACACATACGCGTAACCGGACGTCACCCTGAGGATTAGTCGCGCGGAGATTACACATCGGCCGCAAATGAAGAATTACTGATTGCAATAAATATGAACCCGCCTTAAATGGTTATTGGTTCATTTGCTAATTAAATTTATTCATCGGCATTATTGAGTCTATCTAACATTCTATTATTACTGTATTTTAAATGTATTACAAATAATGAAGCTTAATAAATACATAACAATAGCTTTGTAGCGCTGAATGTCAGAACATTAGAATCATTTTCGCCTTTTCATATTTGTTAGCATCGTCGAAGCAAACAGGCCTGAAATGTACTAAATAAACATTGTATCATATCATTCAATCATTACACTTGGCAACGTGTTTCATCAGACATGACATCATTAATTCCGATTTAACAACCAATATTGTCAACCTTATTTAAATATACGGACAACACTTCTCCGCTTTATGGAAATCGACTCAGCCATATCGTAAAGTTTTTACGCGACCAAATACTCGTAAAGATCACAAACTAAACGATACGCCAATTCGTACGGGAGTGCACACACAAATTTGTCCTAACACACAAATTACGTGCTAAAACAACTGTCATAACTTTACTTACTCATGCAAAAATAATCCAAATAACGCTCTTCCAACACTTAGCGGCGATTAGTTTTACATATTTTAGTTCATTATTCACGAGACACGCATCGCACGTCGTAAATAAAGTCTAAATGAACTGCTTGGTCCAACTTTTGTTTACATTTCAGACGCGAAACGTCACGTGTATGTATATTTTGACAGAACATAAAGCAACACAAGCGCAACGTGATTTACATAGGCGTGGTGGACTCGACTGTACACGGCCGTCAGTCGGCTAGGGATGTGAGGCGTACGTTTCGTTACTGTTTTTAACTTTTTGTTACTTTTGCGTTCCGTTTTCTGCTCGTTTTCCGTGTGTCCGTCACACAGTTTGCGAAAGTACTGACCACAGCTTAGGGCGACGGGGCTATGTGTGCGTGTGTGAGCCGCTCTGCACGCGATCTCTTCGAGCTTAAACGAATGGGGCGTTCGCGTGTGTGTGTGCGGGCTACACTCGTACAAGTATCGGGCTAGACTCATTGACTGGCCCTTATATTGTATGAATGTGGAAAAATTATAGTGTCGAGTGTTTTGCCTGTAGGATGCGATTGTTTACTGCCGTGAGAGGCACTCAGCTCTCCCGATCTTGCGCCGTTAATGTCCGAAAGCTTTGTCAGAAAGACATTATTTCTTATAAAGTGCCGTAATTAAAATCCCCGAGATGGGGAGACGCAGTTAATTTTTCTTCTCGTACTTATATGATTTAAGTGGACATTTGTTATGAAGCTCATTCCTAACTTCGTGTGATTAAAGCGGGTCTTTAATGACTTTATTTCCTAGGATGTTTAGGTATGGCACTACAACATACTGGTAAGTCGTTTGAAACATAGCATTTCGTAATGTTCTAATTTTCATAAAAAAATAACAAATTTTGTCTAGAAACATTAACACATACGAATATTCGTCAAAACTTTAGCAGGATAATATGAATATTTTTTACCTAAATAATATATAAAGCTATGTTTTTGTTTAAAACATCAGTCGCGATATAAGCCTACATATGTAGGTCAAAAGAAAAAGAGCCCTGGATCGTGTTGGGGCAGGACAGTTTCAAAAAGTGTTTATATAGATAAACTTACCTACCTACCTTAACTTATTGATAAACTCTTATATTGATAAACCTGTTAATGGTAGAAACACACAAAATTTCAACGTTTTCTTCGATATCTATGTATATTTAGTTTTAAATTCCACAAATAGTAGCGCGAACACTCCAGACACAGAGACATTAATCATTGAATAGTTAACACAACATAAATATATATATCAAATGGGTCAAAACTTGGTGCTTGCAATCTGAAAGTTAAAATTGCCCATTTATCACACGCGACCATGCAGGATGGTCCATTAGTAGATTTTTCTGACTCATAAATCTCACTTCGCTTCATCTCACTCCGATATAAGAGATATGAAGTAAACACTGCGACTTTTTCTTTGGGAAATATGATATATTTGTCGGAGTTCATAGGTGTTAAGGAATATGAAATAAATAAATGTTTGTTGCTTGTATCGACAGGCACTAGCATTTGCTTAGTTGTCAAGCCTTTATTAAGTATTTTTTAAAGATGGCATTAAGTAACGTAATACGTTTTTGTTACTCGATTTTAGGTCACCTTTTTATTAAACCAGGTCGACAAGCATACAGTCCGCATAGTAAGCGTCATCGCAGCCTGAAGACGCTAGTAGTATTACAAGGACCACTCGTACGTTGCCAACCTTGTGACTTGAAGATGTTATGCGACGTCATCCAGTAATATCTGCCTCTCTCACTCTTCATAGTACACGGCAATGCGAACATTGATATTTGGTGGTAAAAATAGGTGAAAGGAATCAATGCAGATGACCTTTGTATAAGGTCTACCTCGTGTAAAGTTACTCGAGTTTGAGATCAAATAATCGGTCAATAGTTCATCCGTGCTAATTCCTCCATCCGTAATTAAAGTCTACCGGTGGCTACGCTTCGTTTAAAAGGAAAGAAAGAATACATCTGTACATGTTAAGGTTTTTCTCTTTGAAGCCGAAGTGATGTGATTTTTTATATATATTTAAACGTATCTAACGCGTATTATACACATCAATATAGTATAAAATTGATTTTGTTGGTTGATTGCAATTATTTTGTTATAAAATGATGTTTTCTTCTGCGATACAAAATGAATATTACCAATGACTAATACCTCTGGAGGAATTTTACCAGCAGGCATAATGGCAATAGCAGAGCGTAACTACGCATCAGGCAGAGATTTCAAAGTTTCGCTTCAGGAATACTGCTGCAAATCTACGCCTTGTTGCATTTGAGTTAAACAGTTTCGGATGAATATACTATCATCTAAAGGTTCCGGTACCTTAGTTTCCTCTTACGACAAAGGTGACGTAAGTTAACGTTGTACCAGAGTACAAAGATACTCTTCTCTGAGGGTATCCCATAGCTCACTCTGCTAACTCAGCAGTAAAATTGATACTGCCACAAAGAAATACCAGTGTTACTAGAATGTAGGATTTAATAGAAATATCACTAGGTGTTGCCATCAATCACACGTATTTTATAAATGGTGCCAGCGATGAATAATGTGCAAAGTGTAACTGTGTCTTTGCCGTGAGGTACCGGCAGAGTAGAATAGTACCTCCCCCTATACCATGTATCCAAAAAGGCGACTAAGGTAACAGAACCGACATATAACGGTATATCCATCCGAGACAATGCAGCTCAAATGCACAGAGCGGGGATGGGCAGCAGCATCCCCGTCGCGAAAGCTGCGCTCTACGATTGCCAACACGCTTGCCCAGCGTGGCAATTATGGGCAGAATTCTCTCTTACTTGGGGAGGCCTATGTCCAGCAGAGGACTTGCAATGGCTGGTATGATGATGATAATGAACTGTGTCTTACCTGAGATAGATTTATCTTAAAGGCCACTAAAGGACGCCTATCAAGCCCAGCAGTGGATTACATACGGCACAATTCCTCAGGGAATCATAAAGACAACTGTAGACCCTGGGTAAAAGCAGATCCCGATGTAAAAATAAGTTCACACGGGCCGGAAGCTGTGTTCATAGATCTCCAGAACGGTTGTACTAATTTGTTTGAGTTATTTTCTTTATTTTTTTAATTCATCTGCTGGTTGCAACATACTGCAACATAAAGGATTCATCCAGGCAGGAAAGGACTTTTCAAGATAGTTTTAAAATTGTTCGATTCGTCGTTCGTTCGTTTTTGCCCACTATAAATGCGAGCAATGTGAACTTTATTTCTATATTTATATAGCTAACAAGTGCTAGTGATTATAATTCTTGCAGACTTTTTGTGTCTGTATGCGAAGTCTGTTTATTGACAGCTGACTACAATCTAGATTTAACTTCAATTCTTATATCTGTAACTGTACAATAAATATACATATTAAAAACAAATGAATATCTTGGGTAGGTACTATAACCAAAGATACCGATAATATTGCCTTTGAGGGCTAACTTTGACTCGACATACATCGACAACCTATAATCTGCATGAATATTAAGACACTTAATTGCTGTTTTACATTTTTATTCGGGCCAAAGTACCCCTCAGGGTCAATGCAGCTAGCTATATTTTTTATTTATATGAAATCACTATCAGATTGTACAAGAATCCATCCAAACAAACTACAAACGTAAATAAAGGAATGCTGTCAAATAGCCAGTTGTAAAAATACATTTGCACTCGCCAACGAAACAATGTCACCGCATACTTGCAACTGTTTTATTCCTCAGCACTCAGTCAGAACAATAGACACATTTCAACCGACATATTGTTTTGTTTATGTAATTTTTTTTGAAACATTAAAAAAATGCTAAAGCGCCCACCCCAGTGGCCAGCGCATCCCAACATTTCGACACTAAAACTTTGATTTACGACTTTCGACCGTCGATTGCGTACTAAAACAGCACTTACGTCACTTTCAATTTTAAAAGAGATCTTTTTCACACCGAAAGAATGCTGCGTAAGAGGAAACTATAGTCTGCCGAGGGCAAAGTGCGGATTTTAGAGAGATGACTTTTGTATTATACTAAATTATGCACTTCTGTGTATTTATGTTTTCCTAGTCTAACACTGAAGTAGACAAATTTTTTGACGAACACTACGGCGCAATGGATCATACCGCAAGGTTCGATTAACATCGTCATAATGAGATGTGTGTGGTGGAGTATTTTTTGTATTTTTTATTTCTGTTTTCCGTATATCACGCGAAACAATTTTATAGATTATCTAATACTAGCTGTGTCCGCGACTTCGTCCGCGTGGAATAGCTTTTTTGGGTACCATACCTCTTTACCTCAACTTATATAAACTTTGAAGTTTCTAGCTCTAAAAATAGCGATACTTAAATACAACTTTTCATTCCCCCTTCCAACCCTCTACAACTCTTATTTCGAATTCAAAAAATAGCCTATGTCGTTTCTCAAGGTCTAAAGATTGTCTATGCCAAACTTTATCAACATCGGTTGAGAAGTTTAAGCGGGAATGCGTAACAGACAGACAGACAGAGTTACTTTCGCATTTATAATATTAGTAGGGATGACTTCTTAATGATTCTGCGATATTTCCTTCACTAGGTATTAAAAACCGCAGCCATGAGGTAGTGAACTACTTCAAGGATAACTTTAAGAAAAGTACTTTGTCTAGTCTTATCCTCGCAGGGATTCAGAAAGGACATGAAGATTAACAGCAGGGAGATTTTTAGAAACTACTTTATATACTTGTAAGTAAGGAGGAAGCTGATAGTTTATTTTAGTGTATATGTTTTGAGAATGATAGAAGATCGTTTGGACGGGAAATGATACTAGCGTACCTGATATTTATTAACAGATACAACCTAGATAAAAAAATATGTTTCATCTACAATTAGAGATATTATTTACACAATATGATTCAAACGAGGCGATAGATGGCCCAATTTTCCTTTCGCATCCAAACATTAGTACTAACTTCAAATAAAGTTATAAAAGCAAAACGAAGAGTGCTTAAACATAACACACATTTTATTTTAAATGTATTTTGTTTAGTGTTCCATTTATTGAGTAATGGTAAAAGCTCGGGTAACATTTTATTATATATTTAAATTATTTATATAAATTTATAAATGCTCGTCGCATCGCAATAATTTTGGTAACGCATTATCATATATCACCCGGTAATTTGAAAGCCTTCGCCTCTTCAAACTATTGCAGCCTATTTCATAAATTGTCTGCAGCAACTATACAAATAACAATGCAGACAATGTTTGTAATAAGTTGTCTTTAATAACGTCTTCTTTAACTAGCAAAGTGGATGTTAGCACGTATTCATATATGAAATGTGTTTAACTGCAGGGTCCCGGTTCTGTGTGACAGGCGGCCGCTTTAACGCGATGCTTTTTAACCGCCCAGTTGTAAAGTTCTTGCACCGATTGTCCGTGTTACGCAGTAAAACCTTCCATTCGAAAGTCCAACGCTAATATATAATGCCTATAATCTAAATATGAGAATTCGTCGTTTTTTGTAGCATGCAACCAGTTGTCGTATGACAGATGCGACGCCTGACAGCTTTACAAGTTAAACAATGTTTATAATAAAGAAATGCACTTTAAAAGTACAATAGAAAATACTTTTATCAGAAAGTCGTTTATGCATTTGGACGCGAATCGTATAGATATTATATTTGCACATTATGTTAGTTTTACATCTAAGTAGAGGACTCATCATTCTAGCTATCGAAAGTTCACTGTTGGACATAGATCTCTCCAAGAAAGGAGGTTTTGCCCATAATTGCCGCGCTGGGCAAGCGTGTTGGCAATCGCAGAGCGCAGCTTTTGCAAAGGGGATGCTGCTGCCCATTCCCGCCTTGTTTTAGCTGCATATATTTGAAATGGACATACTGCCATCTGTCGGTTCTGGTACCTTAGTCGATTCTTACGACACCTGGTGCAGTGGGGGGTACTATTCCACTCTGCCGGTCCCTCACGGCTCATAGTGGAATTTTATATTGTCCTAATGCTCTCACTTTTTGATAGGTGGGATGATCTTGTGTAATTTGCGAATACTTTAAATATACCCATGACTTCAAAGCTGTGAAGAAAAGTTTATACAGACGAAGTCGCAGGCGGTTACTAGTTTGTTTTAAAAATCCTTGTATTACATTCTCAGTTCTATAGCTTAATAGAAAAATACTTTTTCTTAAACTTAGATCACATATATTATAAAAATACCTGAAGATAATTCAAGTGGTTCAGTAGGCTTATACGCAATGCATTCAACCCACTGGTCGCGTACCCGATTTCGAGGCCCACCTGAAACAATATTTGAAACATTTTTTTAATGACTACGTAAACCTTAAATAAATTCGTTTATATAATCATTAATAAACTCGTGTATATATTGTTTTTAGGTGCATTTATTTAACTTAAATATATGAATCTGGTATGTTTTTGTTAATAATAAAAATATGTATTATCTTTACAGAGTTCATCGTATAAATCTTTACTAAGCTAAGTCCCCTATGTTCCGTCAATTTGCTCAAAAGAACTACCAAGTCTTTTAAACGTACGTATACTTTCTTTTCAGTTAGATCTAAAGGTCTTCCCCGTTGGACTTCCTCTTCGTATTATTAAAAAATAGGTCACCATATATCGAACAAAAGCGTGCAAAACGCCAGTACAAAATTCAAAGGGTTCGCCGTTCAAGACAGACAACACAAGTAATACTTAGCACGCATTGTACCCGACGCTGCTCATTATGTCCTCATTATAATAACCACGGAGTAACAAAAATTAAATAGAGTGACCAGATGGCGTCCGAACGGAAGCGAATATCGTATGTCAGCTCTTTAATAATATAATGGACGTTTCTTTTCGCTGGCCAGTTCGAAAGACAATGCTAAAGCCGTTCGGATTTGAAGGGTGAATATGTGAGTCATTGCTGTTGCGTTGCGCGGGCGCACGGGTTCCATTTTTAAATTATTTTAAACTGTTCTGAAACGGGCTTCTTTTGTTATTTGAATTTTTATGTTTTTGACGAGAGTATTTATCGTCTATGGTGGTGTTAGGTGACCTAACTGAAGTTGTCGTATAAATACTGCGTAGGTGACTTTACAATAACAATTTATTTTTCGTATGTATGTGTAAAATATTTTATCTTTTTTATGTAATTTTGTGCTTATAATATTTTGTTTCAACACAATGCATACACTCTTCTGAAATAAATTAAATTGAAAATTGAAATGTCTCACCAGCCATTTAACGAAGAATAGTAACTCTCCCAGGACCAGGTGCTGTAAAAGGCGACTGGGGTAGCCAAATCAGCAGATGGCTTCTATGCCTATTCTGAACAGGAAAGCCTAAATGCAGAATGGATGATGCCCGTCCCTTTTGTATTTGAACATCTCCGCGTGCTCAGACAATCATGGTGAGAAAGTTCCCAAGATTACGAAAACTAGTTGTACTAGACTTACAACCGGTTCTTTTGGAGTAATGTTATGGAGGCTATGCTTATCAGTGGATGTCTTACGGTGCTATGAATCCTTTATAGTAGATGTATCTTCTCATTTTGAAACTCTTACTTACTTTGTATTAATCCATACTAATATTAAAAATGTGTTTGTCAATCTACTTATTATCTGGTGAAACAATTTTGATAACATTTTTTATATGTATTACTTAAACCATCAAAAAAGGAAATATCATTTGCTATTTTCGATCTGAAGAAAAAAAGATGAACACGGTGAGACGCATTTTAAAATCTAGACGGTAAAGTCACAGGACGTTGTAATAATGAAATATTAATAGAAATAAAACCGCGGTCCGCACAAATCAAATCTTAATTACACACAAGCATAAAGAGACATAAAAAAACAACAGACATGTCTTTACAAAATTGTTTAATTACTTCCTCCCGTTGGTTCAATCACGGATCGCTCTGGTAGTTCCCACAGGAGTTAAACAAAAGACTTTGAAGCCAGACATTGAAGGCATTGGGCGGAGTTGGGTGACGTCAATACAAGCTCAATGAGATCCATCAGACAGGCTGTAATTAGCGCTCACTTATTTATAATTATATTGTTATATGAACAAATGCTTCTGATTTTAAAGGCTTGTATGGACCGTATATAGTGATTTAATGTATTAATTGCATTTCGCGTTTGATTGATCGAGTTACTCAGAAATATCTAGCTAACTATAAATTATACAAGGCAAATGTTGTGCTGGCACATTAAATTATTAATATCTCTATTAAACATTAGAGGTTGGTGGTAGAAGGTTGACTGTTGTATATATTTTTAATATATATAACAAAAGCAATATTTTTGTCAAGTGAATAATCAAAAATATTTTCTGGTGAACACCTAATTTTATTTTTAAGGGTAAAAAGAAATAGATGACAACTTGTTCTCAGACATATCGAATATACATAAAAATTGTCAAAATCTGTCAAAATGTTTCAAAGGTAACTAAAACTGTGACACGACAATGTTACAATTAGAATTTCAAGATATAGCCGAAAGTGTAAAATAGTATCTCTTCCTGTACCAGATGGCATAGGGACAACTGGACCGGTATCGATACTGCCAGATGGCGGTATATGCGATCCCTACCTCCCTTATCCAGCGTGGAAATACCCAATCCGATAGCAGTGGACGTCTAAAGGCTGATATGGTGATGATCATAAAATGTTGAACTATATATGTATATATAAACGACGCTCGTGTAAAAAATATTTTACAAATGTTAAAGAAGCAAGGAAAGTATGTTAAGATTGAAACCAATGCTTAATACAATTACATAGTCATATTATCCGTAGGACGTCCGTTATGATTGCTATATTTACTGACAAAAAGAGAAACCCAGCAAGTGTCGTGGACGGGCACTGGCACCGGCCGTGGCTCAATCGTCATCAGTTCGTAACAAAGTTGTCGTCGGGAGTGATTAAATTACAACCGGCCATAAAACAATACCCGCAAACCGCGACCGCGCGCGATTCTCAAAATTAACGCTGTTTGCTGCTCTGCTATGGAACACTGTATTTGCTGTTGCCATTCTATTATAGTCATATCACATATTATTATTTTAAAAAATATTGATATTGTAAATACACATAATAGAAGAACAGGGACAACAGTAGACATTTAAAAAAATATTTCAAATATTATCATCATATCACGTCCACTGCTGGACATATGATTTCCAAGTGATCTCCAATAGAATTGGTAGCAAGTGATCTGCATCCACGACGAGCCCGATGGTGCAAATGGTAGTGATCCTATCTTGTGCCCGAAAAGTCGTGGGTTAGATCCCGATTCGAGCAAATATTTATATGACGAATATCTGTATGTGTATTCTGTCTGGTTATTATTTATATCTATCTAAATTATATTTGTAATTTCATTGTTGTTTGGATAATAATCCGAGTCGTGCCCAATTTCGTGCAAATTTATTTTATCTAACCTGATCCTACAGATCTAGTCGTTTGTTATATTTTTAATTTGATTATATATGCTGCACAACTTGTAACTCACTTTCAACTAACGTTACTGTACTAGAAAGTACAAATGAATTGATTAGAAACTTAATATTTTATTATTAAAACTTTTTAATATGAAATAATATTGGGAAATATTTTGAATATTGTATAGCCACTATAAGATGTTAGAAGACTTTTTTCGTTTAACTAAAGGGTGGAAGCTATAAATAATATACTCGTAGGTATTATTGGAAGTGTCAATGATTCGGAACTATATTAACTAAACAAGGGTCATATCAATGAGGATATTCGTTATGGAAGCCTTATGCCATTATACTAACATCAAAATAAGCCTTATTTATATCACAACAAAACCGATGAATATATCTGCCCCTAGGGAATGATGGAGTTAAAGTGAAATACCGCTTTTATAGCGTAGTAAAGTCAAAGATTACGATTATGCATTATTAAATAGAGTTATGATGTATTGTGACAGGAAGTTATTGATGGACAATTAGGTTGTTTGTTGCCTGTATATGAAATAAACTTCTGTATTGAGCATTAGAATTAACGATGTTTTATATGATTCCTGGCAACTGATTTATGATTGTCACTTGAAATAAATAAATCAATGGCTGTTTAAGTCACATAATTCTGGGATAAATTCGGGTTTCAATTTCCTAATATTTACTATTTACAGGGCACAATGATGAATTGTCACAGCACGGTTTGTATTCTCTTTTCTATTGCTTTACAAGTAAATACAATTTCGTAGCCAGTTACTGTGTTGTACGTTTGGATCGTAGCAACAATGTGTCTGGCATGCATCCGATCTTAAAACTGGTGAATTGATGGTCGGCCTAGGTGGCCTGGCTAAATTTGTGCAGTCATAATCTAACGCAAGGCTTCATGTAGAATGGTGGTAATTCAATTAAAGAATTTCCTTTTATCAATTAAAATTGCTCACTAGCCTTCAGTAAAGCTAAATTATAATCTTTATATATAAAAGGAGTAACTGATTAACTGACATATACGCAAGACCCATACTATAAGGATTAAAAGCATAATTTTTTGCTCAGGGGCTTCTTTTATAACGTAGGGCACTAAGAAAGGATTTTGGTAAGTTCACCTGTTAATAGGTAGAAACGGGGGTGCAATTTTTTCTAAAGTTCTCAGATTTTTAAAGTTATTTCAGTAAAATGTTATCGAAAGATAAAAAAAGTTAGGCTATATATAACATCACGCTAGGTCCAATAACAGCGGAGAATACAGAGTACTACCCCAGGAATTTAGTAGTAGAATATAGAATACTACGTCAAAACTTGATATTCATACCAGCCATTTAAAGTCCACTGCTGGACGTAAGTTTCTCCAAGACAGGAGGTTTTTTTTGCCCATAATTGCCGCGCTGGGCAAGCGTATTGGCAATCGCTGAGCGTAGCTATCGCAACGGGGATGCTGCTGCCCATCCCTGCCCTGTGCATTTGAGCAGTGCGTTTCGGATGGATATACCGCTAACTGTTGGTTCTGGTACCTTAGTCGCCTCTTACGACACCGTGGGAGGTACAATTCTATTGCCGGTACCTCACGGCATAAACTTGATATGACAGAGTAATTTAACCATGCGATAATGAATGTGTGTGATGTGATAATTTTATTTTCTAATATTTTTAGGATCATCCGTATATATATGTGTCTGTGAAATGATATGTCTAGAAAAATAAGTTTCTGGTAGTCTAGTTTTGCACTCAGGTGTGATTCGATTATACAAGGTTGTAAGCGAAGACTCCTTTATATATTTATCTTAAGAGAATACACATAAATTACAAGAACATTAACTTCCTAACATTACTACATCTCTGATAACAGTGCAACATTATTACACTGAAATTTTATCTCAAAGCAAATAAATTTTAAAATCTTCTATTACGCCAAATCGCCATGTTGGCTCATTTGCAACATTTTATTTTATAAAGTAGACGTAAACTATGTTTGTTTATAGCTTGCAATCTACATCTGGCCGGTTCACTTCAATGTAACAAGCCCTTAACTTTTCCCCTTCGACCAAAACGTGTATTAATTGTCATATTTACAACTGCAAGAAGATATCGTAACTGGATACGACGAATTACGGGAAGTATTAAAATTGAATCCGTGAAGAGGTAATGTTTTAAAACCTCTTTTTTACCTTTACAAGGTTTTTGGTCTGGCTTAAATCGGATTGATGGCTTGATCAATTTACTTATTTTTTATTGAATTTTTAAAGTTTCGTTTTGCATTTCTTTAGAAAATGGGCTGATAAAGGGTAATTTGATAACTTGCATGTTCTTTTGATGAGGTCATCATTTCAAGTATAGCAGCTGTAGCAAATATATGTGGATATGCCAGTTGGATATCGGTTAAGGTACCTCAGTCGCCTCTTACATCACCTGGTATGGGGGGAAGTAGGGGAAATATTATTTCACTGAGCTAGATCTCTAAGGCGAAGGCAACTATATAAGTTTTTTACTTGATATCACAAGACAATTATTATTGTATGTGTAATATAAGTTATAATAAGTTAAACTGTCAAAAAAATATTTTCTCATAAAATTCAACATTATTTTTGTCACATGTATATCGTAAATCGTAATACTTAAGAACTTCAGTCACGGGATTTATTTTATACACAAATATATTTTGTTTGGGTGTTGCCGGTGCCTCCTCAGTTTCTATTTCTTCCAATACCCCTAAGAATAGTACCAGAAGATATCTATGACAGAAGATATAAATAATATATATGCCGAGCTGTGATGTACCGGCAGACAGAGAATAGTACCTTCCCCTGTACCAGGTGTTCTAGGAGGCGACTAACGTACAAGAACCGACAGACCGCGGTGTATCCAATCCAAAACATTGCAGCTCAAAAGCAATTGGTGGGGATGGGCAGGAGTATCTCCATCGCCAAAGCTGCGCTCTGCAATTGCCAACACGCTTGCCCAGTGCGGCAATTATGGGCAACATTCCCCCTTTTTTGGGGAGGCTTATGTCCAGCAGTGGACTTTCAATGGCTGGTATGGTGATAATATATTCTTTTTTATATATTCTTAACTGATTAAAGTATTAGCAGATATTATAAAAAATACAGCTAATATTTTTCACATAACCTCAAAATAGGTCTTTAATACCATAATATCACATTTAAATGACAATAAAACCTTTGTGCCAAAATTCACATTCACATACAAAACATTGCCTAACTCCGAGGTAGGTCACTTAAAGCAAAAATGTTAAACTATTACAAAAGTCATCTGTATTGGTACCTAACTCACCAATTTCTACCGCCAAATAGAAATGTTCGCATTGCTGTGTTCCGGTTTGAAGGGTGAAAGAGGCAGTAAGATTACCAGGTCAATGTGACATTGTATCATCAGGTCACAAGGTTGGCGATACGCTAGTGATATAATTGGGGTGACACGAGTGTCCATAGGCTGCGCTCACGTTTATCACCAAGCGGACCGTATGCTTGTTTGCTAACTTCATAATATTAAAGAAAAAAGAAAAGACCTGTTTCACGAACATCAGACAACAGAGGAATCACAAATATAATGGGTACTTAAATGTATATTTAAAAAAACAAATTTTTAACACCCAGATACGGAATAAACAAATATCATCATTAAAATAATTGTATTGGGTGTATATCGAGCCCACGACCCTTGGAGTAAAAGATGGGCGACTACCATCTGCGCTATCGGAACAACAAGACTACGCTACAATATGTACTCTTGATTGTTATTTATACAGGAAAGTTGAGGAAACAGCAACACAACTAATACCCAATAAGTTTGCCTTATGACAACCTTATATATATATATATACAAACAGATTACGTATGGACAGACAATCCGGCTAATTCAGTCCTATTCGGAATTTTTACATTGCACTCAATGAAATAGTGCATTGCACTTAAAAATACTAAGGTGGAATTGTCTTCAAATGACGCAAAGTCTAAACCGACATGATAATTTTGTAAGCAACATCATCAGCCATTTCTAATTGTATCTACTGCAGAAGGCTTGACCATCCTCTCTGCTAATATTATAAAGTGGAAATAATTAATTGTTTGTTTGTTTCGAATGATTTATATCAAAATCTTCTTGACTAAGTTAAAAAAATCTTTCATCATTTAAAAGCAAATCTTCACTGAGTAACATAGGCCATTTTATATTTCATAAATATAAACTATAAACACCTAAAATATAATGTAACGACGCAGAATTTACGCAGAACTACTTGACTGATTTTAATAATGGATAACTACATTTATCATCATCTCTATCATACCAACCTTTAAAAGTCCATTGCTGACTGAACATAGGCCTCTCAAAGAAAAGGAGGTTTTTGCCCATAATTGCCGCACTGGGCAAGCGTGTTGGTAATCGCAAAGCGCTGCTTTCTCGATAGGAATTCTGCTGCCCATCCCCGCCCTGTGCATTTGAGCTGCACTGTTCCGGATGGATATACCTCACGGCAAAGTTACATTATCATCAATTAATATAAGCTATATTTTTCTCTGAATTTGGATAAAAGTTTATAAGAAATAATTTATGCTACATTTTTTGATAATTATTCTCATGGAAACCGGATGTACGCAGGTGAAACCGCGTGGTGCTCCTAGTAGGATCTAAGGAGCATGACCTTTTACGCGGGCTTAGTAGGGATAGACGGGTCTCTACGGTCTACAAATGCAACTAAGACGCTAGACATTAAAACGATACAATTGTTTAGTTTTAAGACTCAGGTAAGTACCGTCTCTAATGAAGGTTCTGTCAACCCGACCATAGTGATATACGGCCCTTTGTCACCATCAGTTTATCTTGTAGTTATTTTCTGGTGGGTCGCAGAAGCCAAGTCTTAAGATAAGCTAGCTGTCTGCTAATGACAGTTTTTTTGTGTGATTCTGTCTGCGCATCGTAGCGCTTAATGTCAGGGAATTATGGACTCTGATTAAAATAAAAAAATATGTATTTTGATCAGGAACGGTAAATTAATGAGTCTTCCAAAGTACTGAAGTCCTGATCGTCTGTTGAATATTGTCTGTTACTAAAGTGGCTTAACACCACGATCGCTCGGTAGTCGCGATACCCTCAGTGCCATCTGCTCCGTCGTAACAAATGATTTTTACTGTCTACATTTTAACACAATCAGATCCCACTTCCATAAATAACGTAAGTGAGATCTCACTTGCACTCTCCAACAAAATCTCAATACACTTAAACATCCAAATTTTAAATGCGGAACAACACCGTAATCAGCTATAAAACGAGCCAAGTTCAATTCGAAAATACGTTCATAATAACATGGATGAGTCACGTCAGGGCAGACACGCATTAATGAGGGCAGCACACAAAAGGTAATATCCATAACATGTAACCTGCGGTCGAGAGGGACGGCCAGCATGTGGATTGCTATAGGTACTTATTTTCATATAATTAACGTCGGTTTCACACCTAGTAATGGTGGTTATTTCAGCTAGCCTTTTATCCGTCTGTTTGTTCAAACACTCGGTCCTTATAGTGCAACGTATCTTTATTGTAAATTTGTATGCATTATTTTTAGTTACTTCATATTATTTTATAAATATGATTCTTCATTTCTTCATAAACATTGTTAGGTTTAATTAGGGAAGGTAATTTTCGAGCTAAAACAATGAGCTGTTAACTCAGTTTAAATGCAATTGTTTGCAGTAGGTTAAGGATAATATTAGAAAAAACTAACAATGTTCTCTGTTAGGTCTGAGCGTTCCTAGGAGACATAGATACGTATACACAATGTGTAGTACGATTTGCAATATAATGTTTAAAATAGTTGTCCAAAACTGAGCGTAATATTGTTATTTTTATGCCAAGACGTCTCTTGACATGTCCTCTTTATTCGTGCTATTATTTAGTAATTATATCCACGCTCCATATCAATGGTTGTGCAGACAACGTGTTACATCTTAAACACTTAACTACAATAACCTAAAAAAGGTCAAAACATGAGATTTTAATACAGACACGGCGCGGCGTCGCCCGGTGTCGCCATTGATTAACTTTTATCGATACAAGCATACGACATGTCCCATACTTCGAAATCTTAAATCTGTACTCTTCACTTTTTGCATTCTCAGCCCCGACCGCCATAACGACACAATAAACGTATTTTATACACGCTCACACTTAACGTTTTATATCGCCTTATAAGTAGATCGAGAAATAATAAAACTAAAGGAGAACGAACATCAAGAAAGCAATAACATCATTATCATAGCGAGTCCGCCATCTCTTTCCAATAGGTCTCACCCCTCTTTAAGCCCCGCCCACCGCGTATTGGCTCTGTCACCTGTATATCTTGAAACATTACACATATGCAAAACTTTCGAGCTCGCATCTCTTTGCACACACAGCATCTGGATGCACACACGCGCGCTGCACCGTGCACAGCTCCATATAAATCTGCGAGATAAAAATTGTGCTATATTGCATCGGCGTGTGTTGTGTTCTTTTTGCCGGATCGCCCGTAGGCGTTCCTAGTAAGTTGTTCGCAACATTCGATATTCAAACAAAAATAGCTGTATTAAAACGGTATTTTCGACCATTCACTCTTTCTACGTCCGCTCTATTTTGAACGATTAACTCGTGAACGATTTCAGTCACGGGACCAACTGCAATAATTATTCATATTGTGTATGAAACAGTTACTGCATCGTAATTACGCCCGGTCTGATTCAGCGTATTGTTCAAACATCAAAGCCGTGATGTTAAACGCGGTTATATTTTTGTGCGATAATAACACCAACTACTCCGTATTGTGCTATTTCACACTGCACCTAGGTACCTGGCAATTTATGTTTGCGTAGTGTTATTAATTTAATGGGTCAAATTGTTGGTTAGTACAATACTGCTGGGTTAAACTGAATAGATGACAGAGGATTTTTTGATTAGCGAGTGTTTAAGAAGACTTTGCTGCTGGAACTTAAATCAGATTTATCTTTCGTCCACATTCAGTGAGACTTATACACTATAGTCTAAGATTATCAATCATTTGAACCTTGTCAGTGTCTTAGTGATGATAAGCGGACAGAATAGAAATTTTTGTTTGGCATTGGAATGGAAAGTTAGACTTAAGAGTAGGGTTAGTGTACTTCAAAGAATGAGCTTGAAGAATATGTTTCATTTAGAGCTATCTGAATCACTGACCTATACAAATAACCAAATAATAATCCCGAAACGCTGCCGTGAGGTACCAGCAGAGTAAAATAGTACAGTAGCAGGCAGCTAAGGTACCAGGACCAGCAGATGGTGGTTTCTCCATCGAAGATAGTATAGCTCAAATGCACAGGGTGGGGATGGGCAGCAGCATCCTCGTCTTGATGCTGTGCTCAGCGATTGCACAAAACACGCTTGTCCATTGCGGCAATTATGGGCAAAACTCCCCGTTTTTTGGGTAGGATTATGTTCAATACTGGACTTCCAATGGCTATAACGATCATCATGATGATGAAACCTAAAAAAATATCTTTGCATTCGATGATTCATGAATATATTCGGCGTTTGATGTAATCGTTACGTTTATCCGTGAGTTGTCAAAGTGAAATCTTTGTTCTAGAATAGCAGACTTACCAAACCAAATTGTAATTGTGATACAAAAATTTAAATATTGTCATTTTGTAACGCTTTTATTATCTTATAACAATATGATCAAATCTTGTTACACCATTTTAATCTACTTTTAATATTCGTACTGAAATTAAACTCATTATACTACTTCATGCTAATAAATACGACTCAATATTTCAAATTTCTATTAATACTGGCATTGTTATATTGTTATAAATATTTACTAGAAGTAGACCTCTTACATACGCCGTCTGGCATTGGTACCTCACTTTCACCTATTTCTGCCGCCAAATAGCAATATTCGCATTGCTGTGTTCCGGTTTGTAGGATGAGAGGCAGTGAAATTACTGGGTAAAGTGACACAGTATCACAGGGTTGGCGACACACTAGTGATATCTTTGTGATGTCACACTTGCTGGCCGATTTTGTTTTATATAAAAAACATCACCGTATAAACCACAGGATATCTACCGCTTGAAATAAGCCTTTTTAAGTGATTTTGCAGTTCTAGTCAACTCGTCAGCCCTCTACTGTAGACGTCCTACGTTGCTTGCCGGTGTCCATTCTAGAGCTTTCACCTCAATAATGTTAAAGTAAAGTGTCTAATTGAAATGTTAGACAGATATAAAACAAACGACCTTACTTTCACCATTCCTGCTACTTTTTAAGTTTAGTAATTGTTAGGCTAATCTTTCTTTATTTAACGGGCCCGATGGCTCATTCTGTAGTTCCTTATCTGTGCGTCAAGGGTTCCATCCCCACCCAGGACAAATATCAAATCCGTTAAAAAATATAGGTTTTCAGATATTAAAATGTGTCATTCCTCAGTTATTTTTTGATTTAATGTTCAGATTTTTTCGATGAATGCTGGTAAATTACAGTCAAATTTTTTAAAAGTTATATAGGAGTTTATTGAGCAGTTTCTTACCATGGTTTTAGATTGCGCATAAATTATACGGAAAGCGTCCATTAGTATAGTGAATAGCTAGACTCACTGCGATATGCGTCAATATTTCTGGGCAACCGAATAATGGAAAGTAACTCATAATTGTTTGACTGAGCAGGCAACATCACAAACATTTGAGGATGCTGGTACCGAATACGGTACATGTGTCATTTCTATGATAACTGAAACTAACGAGGGTTCTTTCTACTTAATCGGGAGATAGTATAATCTACAACTTATTTTGCTAATTACTTTTGTTATAAGATAGTATTTACTTTTTTATGCAAAAGACAGACATTTAGATATTCAGTTTTGTTACCTCAAGTCAAAGATATCATTAATTTCTTATTTAGCTCGACAAAACATTATAATCAATTGTAATCTCTTGAAACTTTTCAACATGTTTTTTCTACATCTTACACATTATCTTGACTCCGAGATATGTCACTTAACACACTTATCTTACGGACACCAGACAGTAAATTTGATGGGTGTTAAATACAAACCCCAAGTCACAACACAAACATAAATAAGCATCAATAAATTAAAAATAGGAACAATATCGAATGCACCATCGGACTCATTATTCGCCGATTACGTTCTTTGAACGCCGATAACACTATATCAAATAATTTTTGTTTGAACATTATTAATATCGATACAAAAAATAATATAAATTATGACACAACATTTACCTGTATCACCAATCATTAACTCGACCAAAAAAGTCCAAATTACACCAAAACAATTATGTGGCCTTTATCAAGCTGGCCTCGGTCGAGTAATTAAAGTGTTGTTAGCAAAATTAAAGTAATCGTCATCGCAAGGAGTCTACGAAATCCGAAGGCCGGGGGTACACTGCATTAATGTGAAATAAATTGTCACCAAGCAATGCTCGGCAATTATCCGGAGTTATTTAAACTAAGCGTAAACGAACGGTGTTCTGGTTGTCGACTGTGTTAAGGTGCAGTGGGGTGACGTAATGATCAACTTTGTTTGATTTTTAGATCTTGTATTCTAGAGATGACAGTCTTAATACTGTACTATACTTTAATACACAATGCTGCGCATTTTTTTACTATGGTTACAGTAACCATTGTCTCTTTAATATTTATCTTTACTAAAATGCATTGACTACAAAATATTAGTCTTACATTATATTTTTGCCGTATTAATTTTTTATGTGATAAATATTTTGTTATTTTTTTATAATAATAAGAAATAAATTCCCAGAACATCTCATACATTGACATGACTCCGTGGTAAGTTGCTCAAAACACTTGTGTTACAGACATCAGACAACAGAGGAATCACATATATACTACTTAAATATATATATTCAACACCCAGACCTAGAATAAACACAAATAACAATACATAAATATTTGCTCTGGATGGGAATCGAACCCACGACCTCTGGTGCATAAGTTCACTACCATCTGCGCCATCGGGCCCATCTGTACGATCACAATTAAACTTGTAACAAAACAGAACTAGATTGATTTGTGCTTAATTATGTCTAAGCAATATAATCAGTCCTTTAGTAATGACTGACGGATGTATTGAATAATATTTTTATTACTAAAATTATTAAAATACAATTCCCCGTTCTCCGAAACAATTAAAAATACCCAACAGCTGGAAAAACACGCACGCCTGTACAATACAAAACAGTCGGCTTGCGCTTAACTCAGTTATTAAAATGTTTAATTACAGGAACGGTAAGCGGACGTAATCATCGAGTCAGTGTGCGCTACAGTTTTATCTAAACATTGTAATTACGCCGTAATATTACACGCGAGTGTACAACCACCATTACAACTGTAATTAGAAGGTGAAAAAATGAATCATGTTTAATAGGCACCGTTGAAGGCCACTGTTTGTTCTGAATAATTGTAATTATAATAATTAATGGCCGGCTGTGATCAACGCGGAAGTCGGTGGTGCTTGTGTAAGTTGATTAATCAATTTCTTATTAGTTTTGAGTCACTTCGAGTCATTTATAAATCAGTGAAGTCGTGTCTGAATTAGAGTTATTGTAAATGTCAGTTTTAGAAAGGATCTTCTTGGGATAGCCTCAAATTAATAACGTATGCATTATTACTTCATTCTCTATTTTTATTTCCAAGCCGCCGTGTTAGGGATGTAATGTTACGGGCGATGACGAATGAATCTTGACAGAGGTAGTGAAATTACTGGGTAATAATAATAATAATATGCTCTTTATTGTAGACCAAAAAAACCAGTAGGACATCACAAAAACATGGAATAGTAGGTACAAGAGGCGGCCTTATCGCTAAACGCATTGTCTTACAACCTTTGGATAAAAATAATGTTAAAGCTGGTGGAAGTTTGGGGTGTATTTAGTACAACAAACATCATTAAGTCTAGGTTGGCTAGGTGATATACTAGTGATAATAGGAGTCTGAGAGTGATTGAGTGATTGATAGTATCACCCCTCTTATGGTTATTTTTCCCCTTAGTCATATAAAAATATATGCTATATTAAAATAATATGTGTTAATCTGAATTATAATTTTTGTGACCCTAGAAAAAAGTTAGGAATTTTTGCCATTAAACACCAATATTTCATATCAGTGAATAAAATTGTGAGACATTTTATTATTTGTCAATATCAGGGCATTGATTGGGAAAATTAATGGTTAGTTTAAGTACCTGTTGCTGGACTGACTAAATGTCAATTCTAAAAACACTCGAGCAGCACTTTCTATAAATATGTTTTACTACTTTACTTTAAATTGGATAGCATTTAATGGATCTCTCTCTGCGTCCTATTGATAAATGAAATTAGAAGTATAATTTTGTCTCGCAAATATGAACAATGAATATAAAATGAATTTAACTAAAGTATTTAAATAAGATAGATATTTAGACATAAAAAAACATATATCACTTTATAACGCAATAATTAAAAAAATACGTACGCTTTCGATTTATTAATAGAAATATGTCTCTGGCCATTAAAATATTGAGTCATCTTATGAGCCGTTGGACATCTAACTGAATACAGGCCTACCCAAGAAAGAAAAAATGTTGCCTATAATTGCCGCGCTAGGCAAGCGTGGTGGCAATCGCTAAGCGTAGTTTCGTCCCGAGGATGCTGCTGCTCGTTCCCGCCCAGTGCATTTGAGCTAAAATGTTTCGAATGGTTATACCGCCATCTATCGGTTCCAGTATCTTAGTCGTCTCACGACATCTGGTCTACCAAGGGAGGTACCATACTGCTTTGCAGGTACCCAGTAATAAAGAATAGTGTGTTGGTATGTGCCCAATAACAATCAAAGTCAGTAACCTGAAATTTTGCAGGGTTTTCTTTTATTATATATAGGACAACTAAGAAATGAATTTTAAAAATTTACTTTCTGAGGGGTTAAAGAAGGGGTGGAAAGTTAGTATAAAATTTTACTATTTTTAGAGTTATTTGAATGAAATTAAGTATGAAGGTTTTTCATTGGAAGACATAAAACAGATTAAAATTGAAAAAATGATTGTAAAAGGCGTATAAAATTTAGTGTGAAAGTCTCTCTCTGATTTTAAGTTATTTGAATGAAATATTACATCTATATATATAAAAAGAGAAGCAAATGACTGACACATCAGCGCTTGGCCTAACTATGAGGTCAGAAAAAAAAAAACATATAGAGGAAGGTAGATAAACATATAGAGCATAAATGATACCAGGTTTCTTCTAAAACTTTAGTGTTTCAATAAAATCAGATAGCGAAAGTTCGCCGAACTCTGGTCGATGACGTATTTACCCAAATGCCTATTATCGCCCTATCGTTAGGGCAGATTTACACGAGCCTTTTGACCGCGCACCCCACCGGCCTTTGTCTAAGCCGAGTTTCAATTCGCGCCATTGTGTCTCAGGAGTGGACGTCGTTAGCCGAATCTCGCCGCGATAACGTACAAAAGAGATTGGTGTAATCGTCCGGTGCGCATTTAGTGATCTTTTGTGCCAAGTGTGATGTCATTTTTTAGTTGTAATACGTTCCGTGTGTTTTCTGTTTTGATGCTTGTATTTTCTGTTGCTATTTGTTTTGTTTTTGTCAAAAAATCATCATCATACCAGCCATTGAAAGTCCATTGCCAACCATTGAAAGAAAAAAGCTGGATATAGGTCTTTCCCTAAAAAAGAGGAATGTTGCCCATAATTGCCGCGTTGGGCAAGCGTGTTGGCAATCGAAAAGCGCATCTTTCGCGACAGGGATGCTGCTGCCCATCCCCGCCCTGTGCATTTGAGCTGTAATGTTTTCGATGGGTATACCGTCATCTGTCGTTTTTGGTACCTTAGTCGCCTCTAACGATACCTGGCACAGGGGACGGTATTATTCTTCTCCACCGGTACCTCACCGAGGTATATCCATGCAAAAACGTCAGCTCAAATGTAAAGCTGCACTCTGCGATTGCCAACATGCTTGCCTAGCGCGGCAACTATGGGCAATATATGCCCTTTCTTGAGGAGGCCTATGTCCAACAGTGGACTTTTATTGGCTGGTATGATTGTAATGAAATTTTATTTACAATCGTAGATTACGCTAATAAGGTTTACAATTACAGAGGTAATTACAGAGGACGTAATATGCAATTTTGGTAATTGTTTTGTATTGGGAAAGTATGGATTAGTTAGGTTTTAGTTGAAATAAGAATATTATAAATGGAATATTCCCTTTAGTACCTTAGTATTGATATACAACAAAGGTAAGGTCAGCTTTCCTGTGGGACCTAAAAGGTTTCTTCATATTAAGAAAATATATTAAAATCTAACAGAGCAATAAATTGATTTTTGCAGTCAAAGCACTTCGCAAAGGACCAGTTCTAAGTCGATAAACATTAATGAGATCTTTGTATGTTATTACATTAAATCTATACTATTTTGGTCCGCGCCATTGTGTTTTTATGAGTGGATGTCGTTACCCGATTCTCAATGCAATAGAACAAAAGCGATTGGTTTAATTGTTACTGAGATGTCAATTACCGTTGCAGTACTTTCTACAAGAATTTAGATTCGTTTTTTTAGTATATGGGGTCTACCAGAGATTGGACTGAATAATTAAAAATTTGTAAGCATAAATAGTCAATATCATCATCTCATCAGCTGACTGTTGGATATAAGCCTCATCAAAAGACCTATTTAAATGAGAAAATATTTGATTTGAAAATATTTGACTTATTGCAGCAGTCGAAAAATATGCTGACAGAAAAAAAAGTCAGGCTCAGCTGTGTACGAAGATGGTATTTTGGAGTTTCTAGTGTCAATTAATTGCAGTAGTATTTGGAATACTAGCTTAGTTTACAGTTCCTAGAAACGGTCGATTCCTATTGTGGTCAAACATAAACTGGTCGGGTTAGCAGGCTATTCGCAACTTCGCGCAACACGATAGATCTGTCTGTCCATTGTTTGCATTTATCTGAATACATTGTGCATTGCATTTTATTAATACAAGCGGGAGATTAGATAGACAATCGAATGTCCCCAGTAATCGCATCTCAATCGGTGATATTAGTTCGAGAAGTTCCATCGGAGACATTCATCGGCGATGTGGAGACATATTCATTAGAAGCACGCACACAGACGCAAACTGCCTCACACTTGCATCAAATATTAGTCGTGTGACATGGGAAGCTAGTGATATAGAGAGCATGGATGAGGCATGTTCATGGTATCTCTAAAAGTATTATAAAAATAATCATTCCAGCCATTGTAAGTCCATTGCTGTACACAGTCCTCCTCAAAAAAGGGTTAATTCTGCCCATGATTGCCGCGCTGGGCAAGCGTGTTGATAATCGCAAATTGCAGCTTTCGCAATGGGAATGCTGCTTCCCCTCCTTACCCTGTGAATTTGAGATGCACTTTTTTGGATGGGTATACCGCCATCTATCAGTTCCGGTACCTCAGTCACCTCTCACAACACCTGGTACCGAGGGAGGTACTAAATCTACTTTGTCGTTAACGCACGGCTTCTTGTACCTTGAATAATTTCATATGCTTAAATATGCGAGTACAAGTGTTAGTTTATTAAAAGTCAAATTAGCAATGGCGTACTACGTAAGCAAGGATACCAAACGTTTTAAAACGATTAACAAAATGTTTGACGAGGCCGATAGCGCAGATGGTGGTGATCCTATCTTATGTGTAAAGGGTCGAGGGTTCGATACCCAGGACAAATATTTATATGATGATATTTGTGTCTGGGTGTTAAAATAAAATATTTAAGTATTCTATTTGTAGTTCATTTATTCTCCGATGTCCATAATACATATGCTTTAACGACTTACCCCGGAGTCAGGTCAATGTTTGCGATATATGAGATGTGTCAATTCAAACGCTCACTCGCGTTTTACCCCGCCATGTCCCTTCCAGAGGACCGCACATACATTTTGCACCATCCGCGTAAACCATACTTCAAGCGCGTAATCAAGCAATATTCTTCTTAATCAACCCCACCCACTGCGGCGGGGGTCGATTCAACCAACAAAAGAATTGATTAAGTAACTATACCACAATATTACCCCGCTGTATTATTTCACTATAATAAAGAGGGATCGGTAACCGTGGTACTTAATGAGAGAAAACTCGATTAGAATTCGTATTAATCTTGTAATAACTCGGATAAGAAACTTGGTTCATTAGTTGGCGACGTCTCGAAAGGTTTGACGGTCAGGGATTGGGAAATCTAAATGCGATCTGTGTTTGGATTGGGTAGATCTGGAGGTCGATTCTCTGATTAATTTCAATGGATTTTGTCGATTGATAACTATATATTTATTAACGTAATTTAACATCACGTGGTACGTCTTACTTAATTTATAGCTATTTGTATGATTTAATATTATGATGTGTTGTATTAATTGACTTTTTAAATGATTAACAGATCTGATAATAATAGATTCAGTTACAGATTCATGCATATGAGCTGAGAAAAATAAAGTAGAAAGTAATGAAAATATTTACAAAAAATAAACCTGTTGTCCTAGGTTTTAGGCTGGCATTGAACCTGCATTGTTTCTATTCTATTCCTGTTGAATACAGCAAATATTTTCTGTAATATAAAATTCCCCATTTTTCAATGCTTTTTCTATAATATATTCATAAATCGTAAAAAATAACTTGAAAATAATAATAAATTGCCAACATGTAATGTGATGAATAGAAGCTAAAATCAAAAGCTGTCATGTAAAATAGTGTCACTTTGTTACGCTTTTACGATTTAACTGGTGAACTGATTTTGATTAGGTTTGGCCCGTGGATAGTTTGAAATACATAGGCTACTTTTGATACATAAAATAGTTATTATAGCAGCCAAGCAGCGAGCGAACAGTTACCGTTTTAACAAGATTGCAAAGATCATCAAACACCGCCCTAAGATAACAGAAAGACTAACAATAATATAAATAAAAGATATATAACCTATGTTACAAACCGTTAATAATCGTTTACGATCTGAACTAAGAACTAGTACTCGTATTGAGTTAAGTTTTAGTACCAGTTCTTAGTTTAGGCCGTTGCAAACATAAACGAGGCAACGAGGACGTCTATAAATAATTATATAAAGAAGTATACCATAATGGATATTAAATATTTACTGCTCTATTTTAAGCTTAAGAAATTAATTTCTGTATTGAAATCAGAATCGGACGCAATACATTTTTTTATTCATGATGTAGTCAAAAAAGCTCTTGAGGCGTTTTGACCTGCTTAAGCGCAGGTTAACGCTTCAAGAGTTTTTTTACCTCAGGGTTGTCGTACAATAAACTCTTTCTTAGAATGTTTTCAGATAATTATAATAAAGATGACTTGATGAAATAGCTCTCTTTCATTATATAGTCGCAAATTGGACTATACTAAATGAGATTTTTTGATCATGAACATAAAGGTACATTTATTCTTTGGTTATAGTAAAATGAATAAACCAATGGTACGTGGCCTCTACATTCGGCCCGCCGCCAAGTTATTATCAACATTTAAAATGAATATTATAACAGCGAGGCGCAACAACAACAAAAGCGGTTATAAGCGCCAAGTTCGCTAATTAACTTGGCGAGCGATACGGCCAAGTTTGAGGTTCTAAGCAGCCTAACTCCGCGCGTGTTAGACTCCAAGTTACGGTGTTATCTAAATGAGACCATCTCTCGTTATATAAGCTAACTTAATTAAGAACTAGCAGATGAGAGTGGGCGCCGGCGGCGGGGAGGCGGCAAGGTATGTAGCTGGATTATCACTGATATTCTGGTTATAGTATTGGACGGTTTTATGAATATGATTTAGAGAAATATACTATTAACATGTGTAAAGCTTGTGTAGCTAATATTATATTTCATTTATTTTACTTTCAACGACTAATATGTTTTACTAGAGGTACAAAGGTCGTCTGCATTGCATTGCAGTTTTCCAATGTGAAAGGCGAGATGTGCAGTGAAATTACTGGGTAATGTAACATAATATCTTTGAGGTTGATAATGCGCTAATGATGTTCTTGTCAATCACACAATCGTCTAGAAGCTGTGGTAAATAATTTAGTATATAATCTGATTATCTGTCGATTTTGATACTTCCGTTGCGTCTTACAACATCCTTGTCCTATTTCACTCTGCTGGACCCCAAAATCTCTATCCAGTTACCAATTGCTCTAACAAGTTTAGCTATTATTCTCACTGTCTCGTATTGATTACTAGAGAATTATTATCAAATCAATAGGTAAGATATTTTAAAACTTTAGAAGCTGAAATAACTTAAATATCGGATTATTGAGAAAAATCAAAGAATCGTGATCAAAAAGATAAATAGAATAAAAAATATTTTGGGTGTGTATGTATATGTATGTACATATTGCTAAATTACTAGACTACGGATACAACTCTAAACTCCACTAACTCCAAAGTTAAAAGGAAGAAAGAAAGAAAAATATTACAATCATTATTTTTATCTTATTGATTTTAAATCGCGCTGATATACTTACATAATTGTATATCTAGTCGGTGTCTGTATAAATCATTTGATGCGTATCCGGTGACGACTAATATATTCCAGCATGCTGAGGCGGCTACATACCGCACCGCAGCCGTCGAGGCCGCTAAACTAAGTGCCGTCACTTATGTGTGTGTTTTGCGCTTGTGTTCACGACCGCCGGGAAAAATGGCGTCGTGTGTGTACTGCAATGGATTAGTCTTCTAATAAAAGTTTTTGTAACAGATGTCGGATATTAAACACAGCTTCATATTAATAGCCCGTCCGGGGAAAAATATAAAAAGTTGGCAAATTAGCCCCGGTTGTTTGTTGGTTGATTTGTTTGTTTGTCGTGTTTATTACATATAGAGATGGTATTAATAAATTATCAACATTATTCATTTTGTTGTTGTGGGTCAGAATTAGGCGTGCGGTACAAAATATATGAAGGTAGCGAGATAAACAAGGTTGTAGTAATATTCGGTAATGTACCTCAGTTAATAAATATATTTGTAATACACTGTGTTTCGATAAATGGCAATCACTCAAAACGTTAGACCACTTTAAATTTAAGAAACTGGCTATAAAAACCATAACTATAAAAAAGATAGACATACTTAAAAAAAAAATATTTTTTCCAGCTACGAAAGTACTACGCCGTAGCGTCGTAGCACGTAAGCAAATAAGGCCGGCCGCACACTGTGTAAACAACCTAATGCCAATCGAGCGCCCCTCTTGTACGACACAGACTAATTACTTATGTAAACGGCTTGTCCGTGCCGAGATATGTTGGAGATTCGCCGGCAAACATGTGAGTTTATCTGCAGGAATTCGTGTTTGGGTAAAGTATTTTGTATGAGAGTTTGTATGGTGTTTTACAAAAAAATAATTTGTGGAGGCTATTTCATTAAAAAATGAAAAAATTAAATTTTAACGGAGATATAAAGAACTTCCACAGTTAGGCCGAGTCATTTAATAAAATCTTGCACGTATATTATTACATTACCTTTAATTAAGATTCGATTACGATTTTATGGCACTGCACGCAAGAGTAATTGAGAGTTTTAAATTAAACAAATAACTATTATTTTAAGGTCAACTATTTAAAATAAATTCTACAAATCATTTTTACAACAGAGAAATATTAATATAGATGTAACTCAAATAAAACATGTCACTATAATGATATTTTCCACTGATACAAAATAAAACAAAACAAGGCATGATAACAAATATAATCTTTTTGTTTTTATTTTAACCTCAATAGCATGGAAGGGTTACGCTAAAGTTGTAACAATATAAGTCAGTGGGGCATATCATAACTTAAAAATAAAAAGAAATATAATTCAGAATAATTGGTGACAGATGCCACGGCGGAGTTAATGTGCCAACAATAATTGGCTAACTACATACAACTTGTCATTTTGAATAATTTTCTGATGGGCCTTTGTCGTTTTTAACTCCTTATGGTGTAGATGAGTTTTTAATTAGGTTCAATGGAGAGAGAAAATAAAGGAAGAACGAAAAGTGTGCGACGATTTGTGGTTTCCGTGTAGTTGGAGTGCTTGAGGACAATTTGAGTGAGGTATTTGAGGTTACGTGAATTCGTTCTTAATACCTCTTTTCTAATATTAAAAATACCTGACTGAAAGTTTGCGAGGCATTATTTTTTTATCAATATAAATAATAAAAATAATTAATTTTTCCTTCATGACATAAAAAAGGCTTGCCTTTTTCATATAACCTATTAATGTTGCAATCGGGTTCATTTTTCTGGACTCTAGATTTTAACTTTGCCACTTCCTTAATATAAATTTGTAGATAGCAAAACATTTGTACTTTCATAATATTTCTAGCCATTTCTGTTATGCTCCGGTTAGTCTGATCATCAGTGAACAAGATTTTTTGATGTGTCAAATACCTACCTAAAATTGTTCACTAGCTCTCGGACTAATAACCGGATACGTCATAATTATATTTGAGATCGACAATAATCTTGTGACAAAATATGTTAAGAAACCAAAAGCAAGTGTTATTTGTGATTCGGCAGTTGTGTTTATATTTCTTAAACAGCCTATAAAGTGAATGACTTTAGGTTTACAGTATTTCTATGCTTGACGGGCCCGATGACGCAGAAGGTAGTGATCCCATCTTGAGAGTCAAAGGTCGTGCGTTAGATCCCCTTTCGGGGGAAATGTGTGGTTACCATATATTTATAATTCCTCTTTAGACTAGCATGAGCTACTTATCCCGGAGTCAACTCATCATATGAAATATTGTGTAAATTTATTTATCAAAAAAAAAACTGTACGGAGCCATTGTTACCGTACCTTTCAACATTACAGTTGGGTTTCGTTTCTTCCTCGGCCCCTCCACAAATTCTGTGTATGTGTTAACTTCACATCAAAACGCGGACGTAATTTGGGTCATATCCAAAAAGAAGACTCGCACCTTCCACGTGTCGCAGGGCACAGAAATCGGCGGGTCAATTAAACATATTTGCTCTTTTTCCCCCGTAACGAAGCGTAATGCAATTATTTGTAATGGCAGGATGGAGCGCGACAAGGCGACGCCCAGTAATCAGTAAGACAATTAAAATGTCATTACCTCACAAGTTTTTACACCTAACCCGAGTTTAATTATGACAGAAAAAGAAACGTAATAAGTAGAAAAAAAAGGGTGTATTCGCGTCGGTAGCGATATGGGTTTAATAGTTCTTAGTATTCGCATTTAAATGTTTTGAGATTTTCGCTCTGTTGACGCGTAAGATGGCGGACTGATGTGTTTTCTATGAACCCGCATTAAAGATAACCTGCACTGTAGTGGAGTCAATATTGTTTAATCAGTTTAAACTCAACGAAGTGTTTGTATATTTGTTGACCCTTATGACCCTTTTAGTCACCAAAGAATCCAAAGTTCGAAGCTGTTTATTGAAAGAACTTACATAGATTATTATTGTTTAGCAGTTGCTACTATAAATAATTAGATAAAATATTTTTAATGACAATTTACATTTGAAAATCTTAATAAATAATAAATTCCCACAACATCTCTTGCATAAAGCACTAGTGTTATGGATGCCTAACAACAGATGAATCGCAAACATACTTCTTAAATACATATATTAAACACCCAGATACAGAACAAATACAATCATACAAATATTTGCTCTGGGTCGGAATCGAACCCACGACCCCTGGCGCTCAAGATAGGATCACTACTATCTGCATCATCGGGCCCGTCAAAATATCTTATAAATCTACTCTATTGTATAAGCAAAAGAAGAGAAATTTCGTCCAAATTTCTGCGTTGGAAAGATTGTTCGTACCGCCATCTGGCTTCAGTCGCCTCTTACTAGGTACTCGGGTTGGTATTTCACTCTGCCGGTATCCTATGGTAAAGACGTAATCCAAGCCATTTGATTGAGTAAAATCTTTGTAATGATTACAAACAACTTAAGATTTTAATAATCAACATCTCGCGCGGACTCGATAATTCAAATTTATTTACACAAACAAGACATCCCACGTAAAAAAAATAATGGAACGAGACGTTATTCTATTGTAAGAAAAAAGAAACTTAATCATGAGAAACAATAATAACGAATTCTTAGAAATTAGAGTCGGTGTAAGTACGGGAGCCACGCAACTTGAACTTGCTTGTTATTTTTTAATACCACACATGTGAATGATTCACAAGAATCGACCTTATATATATGAGTGTAAAGTGTGATGTATATCGTTAGGCGTTGATGATTTCACTATTGTAAGGTTGTATGACCATCAATTATGTCCATAGTGTATGGGAGCATTGTGATCGAGCAGTAGCTTTCGTATGGACACTGACGATTGAAAATTAAAGAACCGATATAATTTGATAGTGGACCAGTGATGAGAATGATCACTGCGCATCGAACAAATTCGTATCAGTCAACGCACATGTATCTAATAATTCGATACATGTGCGTTAACATATCTCATAATAAATATAGAATTCAACTTTATGATATTAATTAAGTTTGTTTTAAGTTAATTTACCTAACAAAATGTCCTCGATCAACGCCTCTTTTCCCATCGAGTAATATAAAATAAAATATGTTAAAAATGCTTATAGAGTTCGCGCGTATAGCGAACATTCTTTAGAAACCAATTATTGTAAGCCAATAATCATACAATGTTTCAAGTTAACTCAACGTTCGTGAAGTTTAATGCTCAAAGGGATCTGTCGACAAGTTTTTTGTTAAAAAAATATTATCGATACTCTTCCGTCACTAGCGGGCCGGCATTAACACGTCACTCTAGAGATGATAATAGCCCAGGAGCTGTGCCCCGGTTAATTACTTTAATAACTTCCTGTGTCAAAATAACAAAGAGCGGAGCGCGGTATTAACACAACGAATCGTAAAGCCGGTTGGTAGCCGGCTCCTGCACTATGCTCCGATTGTGATATTTGACGGGGAAAAAGTATACGTTTCTGGCGTTGTATGACAGTGTTTTGACAGTTGCCAAACAGTCCGTCAAATGTAATGTAAACCGTTGGATTCCGTATAAAATGTCGTTGTTATTTTGATACAATGCGTGTTAGGATTTTAATACGGCTCTGGTTGGAAATGGTTTTGATAGATTATTTAATCTCGTGGCTTTAGATCTGTGTACCGATATACGAACATTTGTGTTGTGATTTCATTGGAGTAAATCAAAATTAAATTATTGTAACTTTGTATTGAATGTCTTCGCCTTCAAGGTGCAATGCTATGATTTTGTTCTTTTTGGAAGGATGAGTAATGCTTGAGAGAAGTGGCGTTATTTTATAACCATTTTTCCACCCGTGACTTTGTCCGCGAAGTTTTTCTTTTAAATCTCACCCCTGAGAAAGTCTTGTTACTCAGGAAATCTATGACAGCTAAACTGTGCAAAAAGCCGATTCCTTAGTAGAGAAGAGGCAAATCTATCCCTCAAAGACATGGTTAGAAAGCAGGCTTTGTATCCATTTTCAGATAATAATTTCTGTGCCAATCTAGATCTGTTTGATCGCACTGGAGTGAAATAATAACAAATATCCAAACAAGCAGGCATACAAACTTTCGTGTTTAAAACTTAATTAAGTTTTACAATAAATATTTGTGTTTGTTCTGGGTTAAATCTATGTTAAATACGTATTTACATATTAATGAGTCCTCCGTTGTGTCATACCCGTGCCATGAGTGTTTTAAGCTAGATTTCCTGTGTCAGGTCAATATTTAAATATGATTGAATATCTTATTACTTACATACGAGAAGAAGCTAATTTTAAAAGTATTTGTAAGTTTAGTGTAAAAGTTATAATTGATATGATGTATATCATATTTAAAAAAATCTTAAGGTGTCTGTTCTGTATTAGCCGTGAGGTACCGGCAGATTAGAATAGTGCCTACCCTGAACCAGGTATCGTAAGAGGTGACTGACGTACCGGAACCGACAGATGGCGGTATATCTATCGGAAACAATGTATTTTAAATGCACAGGGCGGGAATTGGCATTAGTATCGTTGTGGCAAAAGCCAACACGCCCAGCGCCGCAATTATGGGCAAAGTTCCCCCCTTAATATTTATAATCTTTGAACGAACCAAATAAAAAAAGAATACTGACGATATGTTTAGTTCTCTTTGTCATAGAACAATAACTATAATAAGAAATAATAAGAATAATAATAATCTATTCAAACTTTTAGCTGTAAACAAATTAACATACTAACCGCGACGTGCATAAAAGTCTAAGAAGTAGATGACAAAATGCTCCTTTCTAGTCATTTACAATACAGGAAATAAGCGAATTACATACAGCGCTAGTAACTACAGCGCAATGCTTAATAAGCACGTGCCTGATCTATCGAGGCTTGATGCTTCCAATAAACTTTGCCCACGGCTTCGCTTGCCCTCGAATTGACCGAGACTAAATTACAGGCCGGCTGGTTCGCCTGTAGCCTAGACTGGCCACAGTTATTTAAAAGTAGCGTCACTGATTTTTAAAATAGGCTGTCTTTATACTAATACTACTGATACTTTGGACGAGAAATATCAAGTGATTACCGCATAAATATGATAATCACGTCCATTGTGCGGTACTGAACCTGCAAGAGTACGTTTACAGGTTGCAGCGGACAATACCGTAGTTAGTTGTTATAATGCTTGAGGTCGGCTTCATACAAAAGTCGGCTACATTTTTTTTACACAACTTCTCATACATTGACCTGGGACATCAGACAGCAATACTTAGTCCATTACTGGACATAGGTCTCGCCAAGTAAGGGATAGACCGCCATCTGTTGGTTCCGGTACCTCAGTCACCTCTTTCGATACCTGGTACAGGGAGAAATTTTATTCTACTCTGCCGGTACCTCACAGCTAGGATACGTAATTTTTTACTTTCACATTGTACATACAACACGTGCACTTTTATGTAAATTAAATAATATTCTCATTAATAATATTTACACAATAGATAGCTGATATTGTAAGGTATAATTTAGACTACTATTTTGATTTATTATACTCATGAGAACTACGGGGATGAAACTAGTTTAAAAATATGTAAGAGTATCTGAAACTGAAATAAAATTTTATGATCCATCACAATAAGATTTACTTTTGTATCAATAATAACATTTATCTACGCTTGACCTTTATAACTGTTAAAGTATTGCTTAATCAAAAGGTATACTTTTCTTTTAAAGGAACACGTGTGCTGACCTTGGGCCCATTTCTTGGACCCTTGACTCGAACTTCGCTCCTTCATTATTTGCACGTGCATCAATGTATTGTAATAAAATATACTTACTAAGTGCGTAGTGTTCGTTGACGTACTTGTAGAGTGATTATTAACAATATTTTACGTTAGACCAAGTTTACAAACAAGCATACAGGCCGCGTTGAAGTAAATATCATCGCAGCTTTAGACGCTTGTTATGCATTACAAGGATATCACTCGCGCGTTGCCAATATTGTGAGTTTAAGATATTATGTCAAATTACCCAATAATGTCACTGTTTCTCTCTCTCTCTTCGAACCGGAACGATGCAAGTATTGCTTTGATGGTAGAGTCAGGTACCAATGCAGACGAACTCTTAGGTCTATCTTAGGTCCATCTCTCACTAATGTGACTTACTAACAATCGATTGGTTTCTATTTGTATCTAACCCTTGGACTTAAAACTTGTTTTATTCGAATGATATTCAACTCTACATGTTTGAGATTGGGTACAGAATTGTGTGCATAATTTTGAGATTGTTATAGGTTGATCTAAAGTCGCGTGTGCCTTGAGAAATGTGTTATGCCTGTATATCTTTTTATCATCGCGCTATTTTAAAATGACTTGTGGAAAATAAAAGTAATGTTGTTTTCACATTAGTACACAAATAGCTAGCCTGTTGTTTCCTTATGCTTTTTGTGTAAGTAGGTAAAACATGACTTTAATATGATGTATATATATATATGAAGATGATCCGTATAGCCTACCGTGGGGTTGTTAAGTAGAATAATATTTCCCCCTGTATTAGGGGGCGATTACTAATGTTTTTATTTATAAATTAGTTATATTAAAAAAATAAAATACAAAAAAAGGATTGTTTCAGCAAAAGCGTTATAACGATTCAAATTCGACAACAAATTGGCAGACTCAAAATGTTCGCTTGGTGTTTCTTGAAATTGCGTACGTAATACAACATTGTATCAAGTCACATGTCTATACACATCGCGAGATCTCTCACCGTAAAATTATACACTGTCGCTAACTGTTAGTGGCCAACACCACACTTATTATGAGAAACGTTCAAATCACTAACAATTAAGTCAGAACATTTCTGACATCACAAGCGATGAAACCTTCGTAAAATTACAAACGCCATTACATACAATAAGTGATAATTGCACAACAAAAAGTTGGATACTATCTACTTATGTTTCATTAAAACTTAACAGACACTTAACGACAATTATCCGTACTAAATTACGTTTGCGCAATTCAAAGAAGGAACTTGAACACCGTGAATCTTATTACTAGAGCCGTAAAGACGATTTTGTGGTGTTATTTATTTACGTGGCTTTAGATTTGTGTTTGTTAGCTTAAAGAAAGGGGGAAAGCGTCTTGATGGATAACAATAGAATCCCGACGTTACTACGTGTAAGGTAATGTGTTTATAATTTGTTTGTTTTATTATCTACTTTGAATTTTATTGTACGTAATTGGGACCATTTCAGAAATCGAATATCTAGTGTTTAATTAAGGCTATTTACATGTTTTTTATTTTTTGATTGTTCTATTGGAATTATCTTATCGTTGATCAATGTTGAATATTGAAACTCCCGATTAGAGGGTTAAATATTACAGTAAATATTTCTATTTTGTTGCTCGCAGATGGTATTCAAATTGTCCGTTCCAAAAAGGTCCCTTGTACGAATATGTATTCTTACGCACATCATATTAATTACTCATTCTTAAAGTTGTCTTTCATTACACCTACAAATTCGTACACAAATTTATTTTGTTAAAAGTTGTGAGACTTCATCTCAAAATCTAATGAGACTGGCTAGTTTAATAGTTTTATGGTATGAACAAATATATTTAACGTGTCAATCGGAAAACTAATTCAGTAAGTAAAAACAACAAATGCTCGGTACCCAGTTTTCGTGCCATAAAACGAGCGAAGCCACTGTCTGTAGGTACTTCCATCTATAAAAAGAAACTGACAAGACTGGGAACTTCTTAAAGCATGCTTTCGATTTCGAAGATTCACCAATTGTAAAAACTGCATAATTTTTAAATCAAATGTAGTAATGTATTCGGCTATACCAGGTGTCGTAAGAGGTGACTGAGATATCGCAACCAACAGATGGCGGTATATCCATCCCAAGCAGTGTAGATTCAATGTAACAGGGTAGAAATTGGCACCAGCGTTCCCGTCGCAAAGCTATGCTCTGCGATGGCTACCACGCTTGCCCAGCGAGGCAATTATGGGCAAATTCACCCTTTTTTGAAGAGGCATGTGTCCAGCAGTGGACGTTTTACGGCTGCTAAGATGAATGAACTCGCAAATGTTAAAAAATAATAAAATATAATTGCTTAATCTCAAAGTAGTTAAACAAAATCGAAATATGAACACGAAAAGCAACAATGAAACCGCTAAGTGAAAACAGACAAAATACTAATTAAGTAGAGTGGAGGTACTATCAAACCGCAACAACAATTTAGCGACAGCCACACAAAGGTAGGAAATGAGCCGTTTATTAAAACTTGGTACGGGGTTATCCAACCTCCTTTAATTGTGGCTCTACATCTGCTACAAAACGGCTAATTGCAGCTTCGAGTGCTTATTGGGAGTGTTCAGGGTGACAGATATATTGACAACAGAAGTGGCATGGAGTGGATACACTTTGCGGTACATTAAATCAGGTATTCCACATGCATTCCTCAGTATTCGCAGTGTGCTTTAACAGAGTTAAATACATAAAGTTTTAGCTTATAAATCTTTTTCTTTGGAAACTACCGACAATAAAAGTTTATTTTAGCACTGAGAAGAATAATTTAACATATTTTTTGTAATCAAAGTACTATATATACTGTTTAGGTATTTACTTACTGTTTAGGTGTTTATATTTGTGCAGAAGGTCGTGTATACGATTCCAATTTAGGACAAACAATTATGTAAAATTTGTATTTGTTTGGTGTCTAGTCGTTGTATGAGTATAATAATATGTATATATATTTAAGCTAGATTTTTAAAATTCTTCTTTTGTTTGATATCCGTAACATACGTGCTTTAAATACGTGAGCCCGCGGATTTAGGCTAATTATTATTTGTGTGTGTAGTAATATTAGTTTAAATAAAATCAGTTTTATTTTCTAGATTCCTTTCTGAGACCATGCCCGCGTTATTTTTTATAAATATCTTTATGTCAGCTTCAAAATTGGTTCATATCAAAATTATAATGCATCATAATCCAAATTGGTTCACCTATATAAACAGACGGACAAAGTTACTTTTGCATATCAATATGAATCTTGCCATAGGAAATGCACATACAATATCAACTGTATTAAGGTATATACATAATACTTGATCAAATATTGTGATAACAAGTTTTTTGACTTGTATCTGTTTCAGTTGTTTGAACATGTCTTTTCTAGATACACTAATTCGATGTTTCCACTGCATGTGCCTGATTTCTGTAAGATATAGCTTCGGGCAAATTGTGGGACCGCAACAAGATTCAAAGTGGTGAACATGAACAACAATTATAAAGTATGAATACAATCACCTACCATGATAAATAATACAACGATTAAATTTAAAGTATTCAATTTTTTTAATAATTTTTTTTTAGACACATCGGTCGCAGCCGGGCCGTGGGTTCGAATTCCACCTGCTGCAAATATTTATGTGACTTGTGCTTTAAGCGACTTACCATATATGACAGGTCCATATATGACATGTTGTGGGTAAAAAAAAGGAAAAATAAATAGACAATTTTTAGAAAGGTTCGGTCGTGGTTTATCCCTGCCTTTGTCAGCAATATACTCGCGAACATATAACAGTACTTAAAGATTGTATTTTACCAACTCCAACAGTGAACGTGGATTCGTGACAGATACTTCATTACAATCAGCAGCGGGTCAAATTAACCTCACAATACATTGTTAGTAAAAATGCACGCCACGTTGCGGTTTTAATTGTGTTTTGTAATTAGGGTAATTTTCATATGCGGTTACGTTGTCTGGCGCACGCGGGATTGTTCCACAGTCCCTTATTATTTGCACTGCACTCGAATTTTACAAAATGAAACGTACAATTCCATACTTATTTTACACCGGTTATGAGAAATTAACATTGTGCTATGTAGCTGTGATTGTTGGCACAAGATTGATATGTTTTGCAAACGATTCGTTTCGGGTATTCTTGTAATGAAAACATCTGTTTGTTTTTTAACATGAACGACTTTAAATTAGCTTCTATTAGGGGAGAGGAAGGCATTTAAAAATGATAACAAATTCGGATATAGTTTGAATTACGCTGTTTGATATGTCAAGATTCGAGGAATCATTTCCTAAAGTAAATAATATCACAATAACCTCTAATTTTTATTGTTTTGTCATTCTACAGGTTTTTTTATTGTTCAATAGTGTTAGTGATTGAATTGCATAAATACTACGAAAAGACTTTGTTCGTGTTCTTACCGGTAATTTTAGATTTTTATGATACTTTACATATAAGTATAATTTCAAAGAATTCATCATGAATCAGCCATTAAACATCCACTGCTGGACATAGGCCTCCTTAAGTAATATCTAATAGGACTGGTTGTATGCGGCAATCCTGCGGCTTAAGTCAGATCGTTTGTCCACCTTGCGGGTGGACGCCCTACGTTGCTCTTACCGTGTCTCCATTCCTTACGACTCCGCCGGCCAACAGTTCTGCGTACCAAATGCCATTTCAGTTTACTAATCTTTTTTTGGTTCTGTTACAAATCTCCTCATTCAAAGAATTAATTTTATATACATTGCTACTTAAAACTACAGATAAGCGGTTGCACATAGGTATAGATAGATTTAAATGTAAGTTCGGTTGACTCTTAATATAGATACACTGGGTATAAAGTTGGGAAATTGTAATGACATGTGAAATGGTAGTATGTGTCATGTTCAACATTCAAGATGATATATACCTCTAGAAACAAATTCATTTTTCTTTACTGCTTATTAATAATCTTGTTTGGTGAAGAGCGTCATCTACCTGAGAGATGCTTTCAGATTCTATCTTCTTGCCTCGCTTCACTGTAGCTTAGTATACTTTATCTAAGTGTAACTTAAAAGAATATATTAAACAACAGTTACGATTGACTGATCGGTAAACATTTCAGAAGAGAATCTCTGTTTCTATTCTGTTCGTACTGATAGACATCAGAGATAGTAGCTTCGATTTTTGCTTCCTAAAAATCTAAAGAACGTGCTGCTATTAAAAAATTTATCTAGAAAGAAATTATTTCATTCAATCGATGAAGACGGACTGTCTTCTTCGATTGAATGTAGTGAACATATGTTTTGACTTTCATTATACTGATTCGAATAATTTCAATTAATTTGTAACACTGCTTAATTGTAATGACTTGTTTAATAGTAACGTGTGACATATGATCAATATTTACAATTAAATATTACGTATACCTCTAGAAAGACACAAAAGTTTCCATTCTGCTTAGTATAGTTTGACGTATCTGACCTTTAGATAGACCTAGATACACCAAACCTCTGCTTTAGGACTCCACTTTTCTTCCTCGCTTCATTATACCTCGATATACTTTATCTAACTATTACTTATAAGAATACATTAACTACAGTTAACCATTGACTCATTAGTAATACCTTTTTTAAAGAATTCCTCTTTCCATTTTGTTACTATCTGAGAGCTATAGTTATGAGACTGACATAATTATGAGACTGCAGCTTTTTTATAATCTAGAAGACTTTTTCTAGTTCATACCAGTTACCTTCAGTTCATATATAATGGTATTTCCGTAAATGTCTCTAGAAAGAAACAATTCAATTCAATTAATGAAGACATCTCTGCGGTGTATATATACTCATCAAGTTAATGCTTTAAGACGGAAGAATTTAATTTTGCTCATTTACATGTCAGGAAACTTTATCTTACTTCGCTTTGTTAATATGAAAAACCTCTAATTTATTAAAAACTCTAGTTTCACCTTAAACAAAGATGCTGGGACTGATGTCAGAGTCATCCAGCATTAGGTTCCTCCAAAACAAGAAAAAAACTGGTTGCATGATCATCATAGCAGGCGTAGAACATCTACGGCTGGATATTGGCTACCCCAAGAAAGTAAGAATTTTGGCTATAATTACTGCTCTGGGCAGGCATGACGCCAATCGGAGAAACATAATCCCCACCCTGCTCTTTCAAGCTAAATTGTTGACTTACCGCCCCGTCTGTTGGTTGGGTCCTTAGTCGCCTGGTACAGAGTCTGATGACTGATCTCTACTATGCCGAGTGTCTATTTTATGTATTACAAAATTGCAATAAATATTTATAGGAAGTAACACTTGTATTCCACTGATGAAGGAACATTAACGCCTATCTGATAGGTGTGTCAAGCCGGTAGCTTCCTCTACTTCGTTATATTCCAGTAAGCTATGTCTAGCTCCACCCTGTTATTAGAGAATAAACTCCCTTTATCTATCCCTGGATCGCGGAGGCGGCACCTTAATGACTGCTAATGAGTGTTTTTATTATTTCACTGTTGTAAAATAATTTCTTATACGGCGCCTCTTTATACCTAGATAAACATCAAAACTCGCTTCACACCTCGATCTGATAATCGAATTAATGCTCTCATACCATTTCACGCTGTTTTATTGCTTTTTGTGGCGTTAATATAAGGTTTTGACTCGTAATTTTGGGTTATCAGTGCATTCGATTGAATTGATCTGCTTTTTTTGAAGTACTGTTTCGGCACACGGAAGTTGTATGATTCCGCGAAATTGATAGCTGCTCATACTAATTTGTGTGCTTAAAATGATTTGATATGGTTTGTGTCTGTATGATGTGTTTAGTGTGATCGTTAAGATGCGTTTACGAGATGGTGAATTTATGACATAATGCTTCCTACTTTCTTGTTGCACTTAATACGCGGAAGATTTATATTTTGTTTATTTCACGTGTTATTTAATGGTATCTATAATCTCTTATCATTTTAAAAATTATAAAAATTCTTTTTCGAGTTTGAAATTATTACAAAATATACACTAAAGACCACAAAGATGTCTAAAAATTCCACGAATTTAGAATGACGGGTGTCCTGTACGGACATAATTATTTTAAAACCCTGGTAGGTACCAGAACGAAACAATCAGGGGAGCGATCGGCAGATCGCCGTACGAGATAACCCGCCCTGTGCCCAAATAACGCGAGTATTAACCAAAACGTATTATAATGAACGACTCTTTAATTTCAACTGTTTATCTTTTGTGTTATAACAACCGTCGAGTGTTGATGTTGCTTAATAACATGTAATTTTCATTTCTCGATTTCCGAATTGTGTTCGACATCGCCTAATTCGTGTAATAATTTACGGGCTTCATGAATTTTTATGAGCGTAAAAAAATTTTAAACATGAACCTTTGTTTTTACGCGATTACCACATCAAAGTAAAAAACATAAGATTGACTGTTCGATGATTAAAGTTCCATTAAACAAAACCAAAGAGTTCTGATATCGAAAAATGACAGACAAAAAGGCGCAGAAAAGGCGCGTTCCACTTGCACGTTCTAAATTTAAAAAGTATTTACATTGAGCTAGCGAGAACGCGTAATTAATACAATCTTTGTTAGAGAGTAATTTGCCAGAGCTAATGCTGGCGTGTGTAATCTTCAAAGGGGATTTAGAAACACGCGTTCTAATCTATTTTAGTCGCGTTCTGAAACAGAGAAATATTTACAATCTCTGTGTGGAACACTTCGGCGCATCCGATGGTCGTTACGCGCGAACGCATTGATTTTGATTTCTGAGTCAGTCTCAAGATATGATTGGATCGTTCCAAATGAAGATGCATTCATTAATGTTTATGGCTGGCCGCATACTTGACATCGCTGTCGGTATCTCAGTCTGAGATGCGTGGTTCTTTTTTGTTTTTTTATAAACGATTTTGCTCCATGATGAACAGCCAACAATTTCCTTGACATTTCGTATTGTTGGATATCTGTTAATGGTTATGCTTGATCTTTATATTTTTTCTTGTACGTAGGTATAATATCTATAGTAGGTATAATATTATTATCTTCAATGATCGCTAAATGTTGTTGTAATGAGTTTGAAAATGGTGTGACCGGGGTTTATATATTTTTTTTATTTTTCTCTGTGCCGTAATTTACTCATACAATAACAATGGTCTGAAATGTCAATCTTGTAAATACTTACTACGTCCAGGAAAAAATCGTGAGATATTAATTCCTGACAGTTTTTTCAACACTCCAATTTATCACTGGCGTAATGAGTCAATTCTATTTTCTTCTTTTTTTAATGAGCCAAGTCCGATGTATTCGGAAAAATGTTTTAATTCATGCCAATCCGTGGGAAGTTTCATGATGAAATATTTACTTAGAAGTAGTCGTCAATGAACACTGAATTAAATTGTCTTGTTCTAATTTAACTTTTTCTTTGTAAAAAGGCGTAGTTTATATATTGACTGGCGAAGTTCCTTTGTTGTGGTTTAAATACAACCATGCAAAATAGTCGGCATCATCTCAACTAATCTTATGCCTGCTAAAATAAATTTACAGTAATATTGTAAAACGACTATTTATTTAGCATGGTTACTAGTCAATCAGTTTTAGCTTTTATGACAATAACACAAGTAAGTTTAGACATAAACTAAGCAACGTTTTACGACAAAATTACACCTCTTGGAGTCCAAATTCGACCGCTGTATTTTGACACAGTAGAAGTCAGGCCGCACTTTATTACTTCACGATTTGTCGTATTACTATGAAACGTGGGCAGAACAGACGCATTAAATCAAAATCACTGCAACCATTTCGAACGCAATAATGTCTAAAACACATTTTTTCATCGTATTTCTTGTCATTTCCATAGCCCACGCCAAAAGTAATTAAAAACAAAAATAAACATCGCTACCAATCGTAAAAGAATATCTACGTCAGTTATAAATGAGTACAGATGAATGTAGAAGCAATAAAACTGATTCAAGTCACCGAAATAAATCTTGCGAGGCTACAGAAGTGTAGGTGAGAATGTTCAGAGGTCCGTTGGCATGCAGGTTGATGGGTGTGAAATAAAATGTGCCAGCCAAAGCGCCACGTGCCATTGATTGGTCAATAACCATGTTTACGACAATACTATAATATTATCTATAAAGTGTCTAAACGGAATTCGCAATAAATATGTGATTGTGATGAGGATATAAACAATACGCTTAATGGGAGGCTGCGTGTGGGATACTTAAGTAGTTATGGTGATTTATTGTTAAAGAACGAATTGTGCGGTGTGTCACTTTTCATTTTTGTATCATTTCTTAAGGAAATATATGAATGTGATTATTATTCCATGAAAGATTAAGGTCACTAAAAAATTTGTACCAAAAGGTAAGTAAAATAAATTCGTAGGTCTAGGTCAATTATTAATAAATGTTTTTGACATAACATGAAAAATAACTTAATTTCCTCCGCGTCTCAAATGCGCATTATCTTTACTCATAAGAGGCTGAAGTCCAAGCTTTTATTTAATTGTCTTTGTAACTGCTACCATAAGCACTAGGTTCAATACTGGACGAAGGCCTAACCAAAGGAGGTCACACAATTAATACCACATTTCCTAGCTGCGAGGACTTGGTGATAATCGCAGAGCTTCGTTGCATTTGAACTCCATTGGTAAATTAAGTATTTGTGAACATATTGGAATATATTTTCAGTACTGAACATGCCAGCCGTGAGGTACCGGCAGAGTAGGATAGTACCTTTCTCTATATCAGGTGTCATAAGAGGCGACTAAGATACTAGAACCGACAGATGGCGGTATATCCCTAAAAAACTGTGCAGTTCTAATGCATAGTGTGGGGATGGGCAGAAGCATCTCGGCATAGCCATTATGGGCACCATACCAATTTTCACGGGGAGGCCTATGTCCAGCTGTGGACTTTCAATAGCTATTATGATGATGATGATGATGATAGAACTGTCAGCATTTATTTATAAAATATCATAATAATGAGTCTTTGGTACTTCCATATCCACGCAGAGATAGACTTATCTTTGCTACCCACCGTGACCTTCGATGACACAACGATTCGTTTCAAGTTGCAGTGGCCAAGGAAACAAAACAATAATACAAACATTTAGCACTAAACCAAACCACAAACTAGAACATTGCCTCAATCCTCAACAAATCCATAACCCATTTTAATAACATCGTTAAGTAATTGTGAGGGTCATTCATATCACTATTTCCAAAGCGTTGCAATAAAAATTGGTCCAGATTCCACATCGAAAATAAGACGTTTTTTGGTCGCCTGCCAACTTCATTATGAACGTTCATGAAATTTCACATTTGAATTATTTTACTGTCTGACTTATGGCCGTTACTTAAATATTTGGTAAACAGGAAAAATATAGCTCTGATCGATCAAATTTAATGCCCCTCACTAAAATAGAAGCTGTAAGTGGATCGAAGCATTATGTTACGAGATCGGGCTATATAATTTCTGAGATTTTAGTATGGTATTTAAATTTTCAATCATCGAAGAGATTCATACTTGGCGTTTTAAAGTTACTAATGTACGTATTCGAATCTATAAACATCCATTTGTTGACAGTTTTCCTTTTACATAAAATATTACCAAAAGGTATCATTATAGTTACAAATAATTTTCAATTAACTTTATGGACAGTAATCCATCCACTTCCAATATGGATAATCATATTAATTCAATGAAACACGTAACGGACAAATCCATTAAAAGAATTACTTATTATAGGAAGATTAGCTTACAAAATTAAGCAACGGTAACCGCAAATATTTATTACATAATGCCCAACAAAGCAATGGTCATTGCATAAGTCCAGAATGCAACGCAAGCCAACAATAGAACGGTACATTATGAATCATCTCTACTGATCCATTCCTCGGCGAAGATTATCGAAGTAGAACGCTCTAGCACTTGCGGGATGCATTAAAACGCACGTGAATCTAATTTACGCCTGCAAATCCCCAAGATGTTCCAACGTTAACAAAGTAGTAGTTAATGCACCAAATGACATGACATTTGTGGTTAATACGATCACAGACAATAAAATATAAAGAGCAATCAAGAATAAAACTTTGGAAACTAAACTTGTCTATGCATTAGTAGCTATAGCTCCCTTATTTATAGTGTACCATCTGTCAGATCGTAACCGTTCCAATTTCGAATTCAAACGGTGTTCTAATTGGACTGTATTTTTGTTTAAAGTGCTCTAATAAGATGGCGAAGCACACATTGTCGATGCACCAACACACGCGCACGTGTTTACGTGTTCGCAATTAGAACAGCCATTGATGTAGATTCGGTACATCGGTGTGCGCAGCGATTGAGAAGTAGCACCGGCTTGTATCTGGAACTGATTAGTCCGTATGTGTTAGTCAATACGTAGACATGAATAGATGTGTGTTGTTGCGCATTAAGTATGCTTTAGATTTTATTATTTAATGATTCATCTTAGGGTTATAGAAATAGTATGGAATGCTTGCGCCGTTCGCGTTGAAAAGCCAGTAATAATAGAATATTGGCGCATCTGCTCCACTGTATATGTTTTAATGTTATTACTCTTCGGTCGTATGATATCCCGTCCCAGGTTTATTTTAAGCGTGTTTTATGTTTTTAATTGCGTTTCGCGGATTATTTTCCCGGCGTCAACTAAAATTTTTACAGCTGTTTTTATTTCGCCGATCTGACCGATGACAGAATTAAGATTGTTTATGAAATTTCAGTGGATTAAATTAAAAGATATGGTTAATAAATTAACGTTTCGGACGCGTTACTATCTTAATAATAATTTTACAATGTGTTAGTGTATATGATTTGAACAACGTTTCATGTTCTTGAAAAACATCATAAGTTTCAAATTGTTGGTTATATTTTGTGAAATATTATTTGTTTGGATCGATTTAATGCTCAAGATATTTTAAGCAATATGATTCTGCGGTGGGTTTGAGAGATGTAAAATTAAAAAGGATAGTTTTTTTTCGTTAATAGAAAACCAAATGTCCAAACACAAGTGCAATAAAGATATATATCAACATCTACATATTGACAGGAATGCGCTGCTTGATACGCGTCGTTTCTGAAAATAATTAATGCGTGAACACCTTTACCTCGAGACGCATAAATTTTAGATGAAACGGGGCATAGTGTGCTGGTGCTTGGCCGTGATCTATTTTTTTATGAATTCAAATTAAATACGAATGTTGTTCAAGAATCCAGTTCATATGATGTATGATTGCTTAAGGTTTCTGTTAAATTCGACAAGGTTTTAAAAGAAGCTCATTTTTTGTAGCTGTGTTATAAATAATAAAGTGACTGGTAATGTTTAAACTTTTCGTAATGAAACTAAAGAAATCTATCATTTGAATTGATTAGATTCCACTTTAAATATGTTATTTGTTTAATGTTCTTTGTTTATCGATTGATATCTGCATTTTTAAACCCTTGAATCTATATTTTACCCACCGTATATTATGATAATTATTTAAAAGAAAATAACCTAATATACAAGAGAACAATGAACAGCGCCATTACATAAAATGAGCCTTATTTTTTAATTTACATAAGTTAATGTAGCAATTTGTATTGCCTTAACTCGCCAGTCAGCGGTCATTTACACAATCAAGTTGCACTTTATAATACTTACCGTACAATAGAATGGCCCGTTTCGTAACATCACGAAAGCGCCTAAATCTGAAATTAACGTGTACACATAAACCAAAATTACAAGATCGACTCCCCCTCCTGCAGCTCTTACTAATCTTGCTATAATTAAGGAAACGGACGCGGAAGCGAGAGGCCTCGCTTAACTGGTCGAACTATTCCAAGCGCGGCCTAAAGCAGTGCCATTAATGTCGATCATTAAATATGAATTATAAATATAAAAGAAAGCACAAGAAAAGCAATCAAGGCGTCCATTATTAGATTAAATATCTCGCGGCTGTGTGTGGGTAGCTTTAGCGATGTGCATACACTTGTACATGTGTGTGTGCGGGCAAGGTACGCAAGCAAACTGGGTGGTAAAGGTTTCCGTAATTTCTAACAAACGTTAGGTTTCTATGAGTCTCCTTGTTTTATGGAACTACTTTAATCGTTTTGAAAGTGATAGCTAACTAGCTTAGAAGTAGAAATATCTGATATAATATGTTCTAGTCGATATGTAAGCCATCACTTAAAGAACAATCATCTGGGCATCAATGTTTTTTTTTCATTGTTCTAAAACTAAGTAATATCTTGATACGATCAATAATGTGCGCATCGAACATCATTCCCAGACAGTTAATGTCAAAATTCATTTTATTTCATTACCACGTTCAAGGCGCCACTGTCTATTAAGAATTTTACTTGCGTATCCATTCATAGTTTTACAGTTTATATATATAATTAAGTAGCTTTTACATAGCATACCATATGCAATCGTGTGTAGCGTTTAGATCTTTCTCTAGGTACATTGAACACATTAGGGCAGACAAGTACTATATTGTGTCTCAACAATACGGTTCTGAGATAAATTTCGGAATCTTTGAACCCCATGACTAATTAAGATCTATTGTTAACATTAGATGATATATAATAATAGCATTTTAGCCTTTTATTCAGATCTTGCCTAATACATGCAATAAAAAGTCATGACAATTGGAGCAGGACAAAGAGAGGGAGACCACAGGGGGATAACGATATAAGAGAAGTGGCAGGAGGGACATGGAACAGAGTGGCTCAGGAAAAGGAGGCCTTTGCCGATTGGCAAACAGATCTTCAGAATGTAAGCAAACTACGAATAATAGAATAATATTTTATTTTTATATTTTTGTATGTTTTCTTTTTATGTTCGAAATCCTACGTGTTTAGTTAAGCATTAGGAAAGATGAAGAATGAAAGATGTGAATAAAAGGCTATTAATATTAGATGATAAATGTCTTTTATTTATGAAAAAAACCTTTTAAAACTTGGTAATAAATAGTCACAGATGGTGACACAACAGCATCTCATGCATAGACCTAACCTCGAGATAAGTAGTTTAAAGAACTTGTGTTACACAGAATTTTTGTTCTTGGTTAAGGTGGAATCAACATCCAACTAGGGCTACATAATTGAAACGCTACCCAATGTGACAATTGACAAGTTCAGTGTACAATTCAGGTCTCAGTGTTCAGTCGAATCAACGAAGTTGTTATAACCATAAGTGTAAAATAGTAGTAGTCCTAAAATATCGGGATATAGCGGTTCGAATAAAACGCTGGCATATTAATTAAATACTCTAACATATTCTTTAGTTTGGTATATGATCGGTACAAGACAGGATGAAATCGCGGACGCACTTCCTGTTATCTTTAAGGATGAATTTATTTTATTATAAAATTCCACAGCATTTCTTTTTACTATATCCTTTAAAGTATTAACAGTGTTTAGATAACAGGAATTTACATTCCGTAAACATAATCATCGTTTTATAATCATCCGTAGGTCGTCTACTGTTGTTCTTACATAATAAATGTTACATATTTTCGTTTTATCGCATTTTAAATCAAGACAGTATGGTTAAGTACCGCGTTTTATTTGTTATCATATTTGCTTCTTATTTATTACTAGCGGCGCCATGTGGTTGCACCGACGTCAATTTGTAGAACTTTAATTTTATTTTTGCACCCCACTTCTACCCCTTTAAGAGATGATTTTTGAAAAAAATATTTTACGTGTTTTATGACTTTAACCTAAATTTTAATTAAATAAATTCAAAAATAGCAAAGTTAGATACTACATTTGTACCCCCGTTTTATCCCTATTGGAGGTGAATTTTCAAAAACCTTTATTTATATAATGCTCTCTAACGTTAAAAAATAACCTTTGTGCAAAATTTAAAGTTTCTAACCCTCTTAGTTTAGGCCCTGCATTGATATTTCAGTCAGTAAATCAGATTTTATATACATGTATAGATAGAATAATACTAAAATTATTCCGATACAGTGAAGCAAAAAGTGTATTTTTTTAATATCTCTCTAGTAATTAAATTTCGTATAATATCTTAGAAGTATAAGTGTTGCAACATTCATTTTAGTCATGGTAATTATTTAATTCCACGTCAACGACTGACCTATTTCGTGAAGAAAATATAATAATTATATTATCGGTCAGACCAAATCTAATGAGCAAAGTTCCGGTAATCTTTGAACTAGTTTGCTTTTGGCTCAATCTAGTTGTTTTCTTTTCTAATTTATTCATGGGCCCTAAGGCGCATTCGGCTATGTCCTCAGTATTTGCAACCGCCGTTTTATGCACACACGCATGAGCATTTGTGTCTTTTTATGTGTGTGTATATATATATATATATATAAAGAAACTACTCTCGGAGTCGCGTAATGTATGAGATGTCATGTGTAAAATATAATAATAATTAATTAAATATCTATGGGCAGAGACTATGGATCTTCACTTGTTACGATTTTGGCATACCTCTCTTGCTTCCTTTACTCCCATTAGTCTATTCCTACACTCGTTTATTCTTGGCCCTTCTTTAATACTTCTTCTGTGCCAACTCTTGCATTCACTACCGCTCTATATATTTGTGCAGTCATTCTTCTTTCATCAAGCCTTTCTTTATGTCCCAATCATTTCAAGTCATCATAAAAACTTGTAAGTTATACAAAAATATTAGCAGATATGGATTTGCTGATTTCTGATGGGACGACGACTAGACAATGGTTAATTGAATCAACAAGAGAATCACGTTCACTATCAACTTTTGGAGGATATGGTAAAATAGGCACGCGTGATCGCATGATCAGGATAAACCCTCTCATTATCATCAGAAATCACTGAGCCAAAACTTAAACGGTTACGGTCACAACTCATTTGTAGCTTTGTCATACAACCGAATCCACTTTTATTGTAATTATTGCTTGTATGAATACCGTTGGTCATAACGACCCCAGTCCACCGTGAGTGGTCCATTGCGTTACCCGGGCTCATTAAGGCACCTACGAAATTATACAAAGTGTGACCAAATCTGATAATGTTTCGGAGACCCGATTCGAGCGTGCCCAATCGGACAAGCGGCGTGAACGTAACAAAACCAACTGCCCGTTTGTTGTAAACACTGGGTAATTATTAAAGTATTCGTTATGTCTTTGTTTTACAGGTCATAGAAATCGACAGTAAGTTGAAGGAATCACCTAAGTGAAGCTAGTTCGTAGATAGAAAATGATTTTAATAACTCAAATGCTAGTGAATCCTATCTTGAGCGCCAAGGGTTGTGGGTTCGACACTCAAGACAAATATTTATGTGATGGATTTTTGTGATTGTTTTTGTGATCCAGTCACAGGATGTAAAATATGTCTCTATGTATTATATTTGTGACTCCGGTGTTCTCTGATGCCCGTGATATAAGTGTTTTAAGCTAATTATTTATAATTAGTTATCTCGCATTCAGGTCAACGTATGAGATGTTGTGTGAATTATTATTATTCGAGACATTTCTAATTTATCCATTCATTTGATGGTTGTGTCATTGATCATCTAAGGGTACAGATGATCTGACTAAACATAATCATCAACAAAGCTGCAGTTGAGCGTCCACTACTGCACATTAACCTTTCCCAGTAAAAGGGACTATTTGCTCATAATTACTGTGCTGGGCAGGCGTGGCAGCTATCGCAGAGCTGCCAAAACTAGCCCTGTTACATTTGGTATGTTGATCCTGATGTGTAAAGCATAATCACCTTATATCTAAGTCGCTTTTTAGGATATGAAGGTACAATTCTATTGTGCTGAAACAAAGGTTACAGTATCTAGGACAGTCTGATTACAAACGAAATTTCTTACTTATTTGCTATCACAGTAAATATTATAAATGTTTGAGTTTGTTTGTTCGTTTGTTTATTACCACTTCACGCTCTATCTACAAAACCAATTAAGTTGGAATTTTCCATAGATATAGTTGAAGGTACATAAAAGGACGTAGGCTATGTGTATATATATAAATATATATACATATACACACACATATATATATATATATATTATAATTAATTTCCATGGTAAATTTACATAGGCAAGCCGCGGGTATAAGCTAGTATTAAATAAATCCAATCCAATCATGGCGTCCAGTACTTACACAAGGTTTCAACAATAGAACCACCCCGCAAATAACACTCATAGCGATAATTTATTAATTTTTCTTGTTTGCCCCATGAGCAATGCTCCCCAACGCTACAGATGACCAGACTTTTGTTTTCGTGATTACTGTTTCTTAATCATACTTTCTTAATTAAGGAAAAAGTTGGCTAATTTGGGACGATCGACCGATAAGGGGTGAGTTTGATGTTTGGTAGTGCTAATGAGTTCCTTCGGATAGTTTGGTGAAGAAACATTAATGACTAGAAGGGTACGAGTAAGTGAAAATTATGTTTGCAACAATAACGGTCTCATACAAAATAAAATAAAAAATAATTATTATTTAAAGACAAACAAATTGAAATAGAAGGCATTTCTCAGCAAACAGTCAAATCCAGTATATTAATTATATTTCTCATTCTCGTCTGTATAGTTTGTTCTAGCAATATCCCTCGATGTCACCCGTGAGATAAAAAAAAATGTCTAAATAACTCCTTATAATCCTTGTAATCGGCTATCCGCAAGTGAATATCCAGTCTTCGGTCCAAACGTCTTACAGATTAGCCGGAACAAAAATTCAGACAAATAACAAACATTTTATAGACTATTTTTTATGTAAATACTTATTCATTTAGTAAAATGTTGCTTATTTGGATTTATCAACAGACACTTCAATTTTACTTATGCCCATAGATAATACAGCCTATAGATTTTTAGAAGGCGCAGTATGATACTGGCACTAAATATTTAACTAGCCACAAAGTCCTCCTACACAAATATTCCCACCTATAATCAACTCTAATAGCTAACATATTGTTATTCCGAAATCGAAACTTAAATGATATGTGAGAAACAGTTGACCTCACGAACAACAGGATCTTCGAACGAGAACAATAAAGTTCCGTTAAGGATATACCAACAAATTTGCTAGGAAACAATTGGAAGGTGGCAATTGGCGCACTCTTAATGAATTCCAGCATAATCCAAACCGTACAACGGGCGAGCCTTTCACAATGCATCCAAATCCTGCCTAGCCTTAGGGCCATTCTCCTATCAATCTAGCAGATGATAGCCCGCTATCTCCGGCCGGGACCCGAGATGCATAATGCTCGCTCAGATAGCTGTCTCGCGCACGAAGCCTCCAAGCTTCGCAATTTATTGTTTCACGATCTCAAGCCAGCTCATTATTAAAACGGTTTGATACGTTCGGAGGTGTTGCTGACGCCCGCGGCTAGCTTGCGCCAATTACTCGGCCACAACCGTGCCCCGTCGCTGTTTCACTTTAAAACAACTCGCGATCGCGTCTCTTGTGCCGTTTCGTATCGTCTCCAGCCCGCTACTAATCTCCTCGTGCACTCCAAAGTTTACTACTGAGTAATACGCATATACATTCAATGACAATTACTGATATTTACTGTAATATTTACTAACCATAAAACTTACCAATAAAATGAAATTATCGTTTACTAATAAACAATAAAGGAGTGAGGTCATTCGAATGACCGAGAATCCATTAGAAGCATAGAACGACATCGATTAAACGTCAAACTAAAACAATTTTCTTCAACTTCAACAAACAAAATCGATTGGGCTTAATTGCCGACTGATCAATAACTAATTGTGTTCACCACACGTACGGCTATAAAGAATAATTACTGGCTGCCGGCCAAATAAATCGATCTACATCAAAACGCGAGGTTAATCCATCATTTAGATATTACGGCCCGATTGAAGCTTAACGTTTTTAATTTCCAAAATTACACCGCCTGTAAACTAGGCTACACACGTACAGATAATTACCGCGTGGTAAATTGTCGACAGAGTGTAGGGGGTGAGCGGGCTTCAAGCCCACCTCACACCGGCCTGTCGTGTTATTTCTGTAATCACTTTCATTCCGTAAAACGCGACATTAATTAAAATTTAGTTTCAGGCCATTAGTTGCCGTCGCGTTTCTTCAAGTTTCATTTTTTCCTGTAATTATAGAGCACGGGTGCGAGGCTAAATGGGCACGGTAATGATAAACAACATTGTATCGGAGGCAGCTACGAATTTTGTATTCAAATTAGTGCGACTAATAGTTGAGTTGTGTGAATTAAAGAGTGGCTCCACGCTGCATTGCGCTTTCTTAATGACTGTTCATATTATTTTATTATGCAAGTAATAGGCATAGGCTGTTTAAAATTCATTTGGCCAGTGTAGTTGTAAGCAATTGGAATTGTGTACGAAACACAAGCTAATCTGTGAACATGCGTCAAACGATTATAGAAATAAATAATAAGTTATGAAATATAGTAAATTGATTTTTGTCTGTTATCTGTCTGTTTCCGTTTCGAGCTGTTGAAGGATCTAACTGTATTGTTTTAATGTGATTGTTCAAGCGTCTTAATCACCCGTGAATTGTTGCGTTTGGATTTGCAATATTGATGACTATGTAATCGATAATCCTATGTTGTTAGTTAAAGGTAAGAAAACAACATTATTTTTTATAAAAAAAAATAATTAATACTGTTTGACATCGACTAAAGATAAATCATTGCATTGCATTACCACAATTGTGTGTCATATAAATAACATGTTGTTTATTTTTTCTATGTCATAATTATATGAGCTGCAGTTATGTACAGGTACCTCATATTCATAATAGGATCTTGTTTAAATATTTGTAGAAATCATTATATTTAGGAGCAGAACACTAAACAATCGCAAGCCATTAACCGCGTGATTAGAAAACGTCGAAACGTGGAAACTGGTTTAAGTCAGTTTGAACTCGTGACTGGTGAGATTTTACCGGTAATAAGGCTGTGTATACATGGTGCAGCGAGTTATTAATTAACAGGTCGACAGCAAATAGTGAGCGGCTACCGGACTGCGCTGGGCACACAAAGGTGTTTGCTCGGCGAGACTTCGGAGGAGCGGCGTGTAGAATCTCATTACTGTCGTTCTAGGAAAAATGGGAAGTGAGAAACAAGCTTAAAAAGATAATGCCAGAATGTAGTGGCGTTTCTTTTTGACAGCTATTATCACGACCCGTGAGGAATTCTTGGCGGAGCGGTAATGTGACGAGCACGGTTCTCTCGTTTGATCACAAGTTTGACTTATTGTTATTGCTATGCGATGCCTTGATGGGTTTTGATTTCTTTAGTCAGTATTCTTGTCATTTAATCTTTTATTTTCTATGAACAATACTTGCTGAGTTGTTATGCAATGTCTATCAATATAAATCGTATAGACTAGGTTTTTAGTGATCTTCAACTTATAATCTAATGTCACCTTGTGGGAGACCAAATTTCCTGTGCGTATATTTATACAGACCGATAGTTAATTTTGTTTAGATAATTAAATAAAAAGTGACAATTACTTCACCTGCAATTTATTTTACTGTTCCTTAAACTAAGTAAATTTAAAGCAGGTGCTTTATATTATATGTCATAATGTAAATAAAAATCATTGTAATAGCAAAACAAAGACCGTAAATATCATTCCAACACACAAAAATTACAACACCAATTCCACCTTCCACTTACATTACAATAAATTAGAACATACCTCGACACCTCCAAAAAACAGCCGCTTTTCGGAATAGGTAAAAAAACCTCGCGTCTCACTTATTGACAGCACAAACATTTATACGCGGTAAGCAAACTGTTCACGTTTACTGCGGTTCCCTCGTACAATTACACGGGCACGGCAACGATAAAGAACATTTCGGTAATGAGGTTGGTTTCAAAAAGTTTTGAATGTATCCGAACTTCTTGGTGCGCGCCAAAGAGTTCGATTCCCGATTTTTTGGTTAGAGTTCGATTTTACGCGCGCGCTTGGGCGGGCGGCGTCGACGTGCGCAGGCGCCGGTTACGGGCCGGCATTGGCGTCTTTTCCCGATGTACGAGTAAGTTACTGTTTGTCATATTGTAACATTTGTTAGCTTGCTAAGGGCGCGCGCTTTTTCGTCTTGTTATTCGCACATGCGGTATGTTGGCGTTTATAGATTTGAGAGAGACATTTTGTTGCATTCTACTTAGTTTGTATTTCATACGATTCTGCTACATTTTCAACGTGTTTATTTATATAATCGACGAACATACCTACTTTAAAATTGTTAAAATCCTTAATACCTATACTATTGATTATTATGATTTTATTACTTAAATGGCTAAGTTCACATTTACAATTATACAGTTCAAGAATATGTTTTTTTTTACAGAGAATGAGCTACGCAACCAGAGTTCAGAAAGAAAAATGCAGAAAAAAGAATGCGTAGTATCGTAACAGATGACTTCATTCCTATTTTATATCGGTCGTGGAAACTTATAATAAGATGGCATCTATTTTGGAAACAGAGTATAATAATACACAGTTATCCCACTACGAAGCGACCTTGAGTTCTTAATCGAAAGTGCTGACATACTATAGTCTGATTTATAGTTTACGTAAAATCATTTAATATTAATCGCAAATATTCTCTTTGTTTGTATTATAAATGGACGTTAATTTTAGACTGCGAATCTAAGTTGATAAGTGATTGTTTAGCTCTAGTTCCATTAGTGGGAAAAGTTGTTTGCGATTTAAATGTATCGATACGTTAAATTATCGTTTGTTTTCTATAATCGATGAAACGGATAATTTATGTTTTGTTAGTTTGTTCCTATTCTGAGAACGTGATACGAAATCAGCTCATTACAATCGTTTTCTCTAAATATATATATATGTAGTAGTCTTACTTTTAAAGAATCTTATCTTATACTTATTTTATAAATACGAGGCACTAGTTAGAGCGGTGGAGAACGTTAAAAGACATATATTACAAAAACACACAACAAAGAAATCACAAAAATAATACTTAAATATATATATTTGACGCTCAAACATAGAACAAACACAAGAATCATCATTTAAAAGTTTGTTCAATGTGGAGATCGAACCCACGGCCTTTGGCGTACAGAATGAGATCACCACCATACATTGTTGCCGACTATCACTTCAATACAAAAAGGAAGAAAAAATCTCAAGCACTCCTATTCCGTCTAGCCAAGTCCGTCCAGACATTTAATTATACTCCACTAATAAACGCAATTATTGTCATTAACCTAATTAAGAGTGTCGGGTCATTCTCATCAATTGTGCCAATTCCGACCCGCTAAATCTGAACGACATTTTTAATTAGTCCCTATTAAGAGATGCGAATGTCCCATTTTGAATTTGGTTTTATCTTTACCTACATATAACTTTTTTATTTATCCAAAAAACTTTAAGCTCAGAATAGTTCAATATTGTGAACAAATAAAATAAGCATATTGTATAAATATAACTACTAGAAAGCCTAAACCACGGAATTGTATACGAATATGACTACAATAGCACGATAGTTGTCATGCATGGGTCGTGGGTTCAAACCCAAACAACCAACAACAAACAAGAACGGAAAAATATTGCGTAGATCTTTTTGTTGGTAGCTGTGTAATACTAGCTGTCGTGTATGGCTTCGTTTATATCAAACTTGTTTCTGCCCAGTGTTAGATACTATTCTAGTTTAAATTTTAACTCTGTGTCAAATTTCACTAAGATAAGTTCAGCCGGGCATTTGTGATGAGAAGGATTCCATTATAATCTTTACAATTTTAATTTTAATAAGATACGTGGGTACAAAATAAATACTTTTTTTAATTTTTATTGTATCGTAGAGTACATGGAGTTGTCGTTTTTATAAATGACCTCGCCTATGGTCTATGGTCAATTGAGTTATTAGGTAAGACCAAAAAATATATCTTAAATCATCATTGTCATTGTCAACACAAACGGATAAATCTTGTGACTTTTTATTTTGATACTTTTGTTACTTCACCCTAAAATCGCTAAAGTAAATAAACTTTTATTGAAAGATAAATAATAAATTGTGATTTAGTACAGGTCAATTTAAGTTTTAATCACGACAATAACGACGTGGCGCGTTAAGATTGTCAGTCGCTATTGCACATAGACTTAAGAACGCTGTATAAATAGAATAGACAAAATAAATTATATAATATGCACTTAGAATTTCTTTCCTGGATATTCGAATCCTCTTTTTGATGAATACTTAAAAATAAAAATTACAACAATTATTGGCCACATACATCGAAAAATTTGCTAATTGGTTTTAAAAAATGAGAGTAAATTTTCAAAAGTATAATATAATTGAATTATGTGTATCGATTTCTATATATTTTTGTTGTAGTAGAAAGATAAAGATGTGGTTATTCCTATAGTTTTATCTGTGATATTTAAATAGCTCAGTTTCATAGCACCAAGAACTGATATAGGGACAAATAAATGAAACATATATTTAAGCCTACTTATAAATAGACTATCCAATGACCTGTTTATTTAAATGACCCTTTTTACTATATGATCATTAGGATTATTGATATTTTGAGTAAATCGTTGTAATTAGTAAACATATATTAAATTATGATGTTTTTTACTTTGACTAAGAAAAGAAAATTAGAATGTTTTTTGAGCATACAGTTTTTTATGGAATTAACATGCTAGAGGAACTTGGTCCTATGGAAGAATAGTGAAAGTATCGTCATACATCTTGTATATTCTAGAGGTTACAAGAGATGTGCTCAGAGCCCTCTCTTCAAAATATGTCGGCAATAATGGAGAAACCGGCAAGTCCATTGCTACACTATTAAGCTAAATATAAAAAAATAAACAAAAAAAGTTTGAAGCTAAATAAATCCGTTAAGAAGTGGTATTTTTTCAAGTTTGTAACTTAACTTTTTAATATAGAACGAACAGCATTAAGGCCACTTCTAAACTCGCAGCTCTACAACACTTTCGAAATGCGGGCGTCGTCCGCCTAATTGTTGTGAATTAATTGTTACATCCATTTAAAAACCACAACCGACATCCATTGTGCTCACACAATTGTCGCCTCTAACAGTACAGATTGGAGCGGTAATTTCTCTCATTGAACGTCCGATGAGCTTAATTGGCCATTCTGATTATATGGGCTTGCTCTTTATTGTTTACTCTCTAAAGAGATATGAAATGTATTTGATTCGATACGGATTTTGCTCTATGGTGGGAAATTTGTGGGTTTGCAGTTCTATACATTTTCTTTTACTATGGAGTTGTAGAAAAAGGACTCGTGCGTCAAAATAGTTCATTTCTGCAATCATATCATATCTGCATTATAAGTCGGATTAATCGAATAATAGTTCGATACATCCGACTTATAATGCTACATTACATTGCTATGGAGAACTGGCGGAGTAGAATAGTACTGCACTAGCTATCGTTAGAGATGACAGATGGCGGTATATCCATCTGAAATAACGTAGCTTAAATACAACAGGGCGGGTATGGGCAGCAGCTTTCCCGCTTTTACGCTCTGCGATTACCATGCTTGCGGCTAGTATAGACTAATTCAATCTTTCTTGAATTAAATAAATCTTTTTTGATGAGGCCTAGGTCTAGCAGTGTACTCTGTTCGGCTGCTATGATGATTTTATCACTAAAGTATTTTATGATAATATAATGGGTGTAAATTCAAATCAATTTCAGTCAATGCAATTCACAGTTTAACTCCCTGTTAATGTGCACAGCAGCTAAATTGATTTGGCGTAGTAATAATTATTGACTTAGTTTACTTTTATTCTAAATATCTTCTATCTGGTCCAATTCACTGTTTGAATTACTGATCTATAAATTGTTTTATCTATTTCTATTACTGTAGATTTTTAGATACATTGCGAAAAGACACAAGCATAATTGATTTTATAGATTTAGTAAAATATAAACCTACAAGTAAAAATCTTTGATGTAAGTGTAATAAGATCTTAATAATCATTTAAAATAAACAGCGAAGTGTGCAATGTTTGGAGACTTAGGAAATCTGTAGACAAACTAAAGTCACTGATACAATGAAGTGGATTAACAGGTTCAATGGTAGTGGGTCGGTTAAATACCACGCTAACTTGATGACCAATCGAAATTTGTGAAAGCAGATCATGCACAGGACTAGAACCACAAGATTACTAGATGATTTAGAAGTAAGCCACTAAACTTTTGACTAACGACGATTTTCTAAAAATGTCTATGTTATACGGCTACTACAACTTTGATTTTATATACGTCATCTTGATGTTGTAACCACAAATAATCTAAATCTATAAAAAAAACAATCATTTTAGTTTTTATTTTTATTTGTCAAAAAAATCTTAGTGCCACTTTTCACTATCAATCACAAATTGGTATCAAGGTGAGATAGGAATAGACGGTAAATATACCTTTGAAGCAATTTTTATCACACCCTGGCGGTTCCAAGTGTATATTAGAATTGCAATGGTGTCATAAAATAAGCCGACCTGCAATTACTTCTTGCCTTCAACTTAATGAACACAGACACAATGGTCCGTACAATTTTAAGGCAACATTTAAGGAAGGTTTTTATGCATAATTGAATTCGCCTGATGGTTGGTAGTCGCAGCGAACGACACTCGGCTTAGCTACCAACTCTTTCAGAAACCAGATTGGCATGCATCGAAATCAACTCCCACCAACATAACTTGGTCTCACTTTGATAGTAACATTTGTACCAAGGATGGATCATCTTAAAATTGGGTATTATGCTCAATATGTAGCAGAGTACACAGTAAAATGTACCGAGACGGAGGAGAAATTGAATATGAAGTGTCGGTTTTTTTAAGTTATGCTCCTTTGTTTGGTATGAGGATTAAAAAAATAATGTATCTAGTAACATTCAATTAAAAGATACCATTCTTCAACCGCAATAGGCCACACAAAGCGTGAGTTAAAATAAAGAGATATTAGAATAAATTAAATAAGAAGACACATACCTGCTACTTAATGTTGCCATATGTCAAAAACGTACTTTTTAAATTAACAAATGAACAATCTAAGCCAGGTTCTTGTGCGGCAAATATTGATATTCACATGCGATAGCGTTCTACAAACATCTTATAGCAACACCTAAATCGAAGAATCAAAAACCACCTGGTACTATGGAATACTGTTTCCACTATTGGAACAGCTGTTTGAAGCTGAGCACACTTGTATTGCGCCATAACACTTACAGGCCTACGATGTGGTGTCAATCATCACGCAAAGTTATGCATTTATTTACTCTATTCAGATTTTTGTGTACCTAGTCATGTATGATCAATCTAAACCCTGTCTTGCCTGAAACTAGTAATCTTTATAACTTCAGTTTAAAAAAATATAACTAGGCACGGTGACATAAAACCTTACACTAATTTGTCAAATTGTCTCAAATGAAAGCGAGCTCTCGTGATTACACATTGTATCAAAAATTTATTGAAATTTTGACTCCAGATCGACATCAATTCCAGTAAATTGCATATTTTTCATGAATGTGTTATTGCTAACCAGATTTTAGTTTCGTTGTACCAAATCGAACGCGATATTTTACATAGTCCCCAAGGGGTTTGAGTAACAGCCGGCGATTCGCTATTTATAAAAACCATTAATTCTCTTCACACAGAGAATTTCCGCGTCGTCTTTCCCGTACACTTCATTATAATAACGAGGTGTTTCTAGAAAAATAGAGAGCTGGAATAAATGAGTATAATCAACATCAAAAGGCGCAAACTTCTTATTTAACTGTTAACGTATTAAAGAGTATAACTCATAAATAAGATTTAGTGTGTCCGTACGTCCTCAATTTGTGTCGCGTTTAGAAATCTCCGCATTTTTCAAACCTCGTTTATTATTAAAATGTTAACAATGACCTTTCATTTGGATAAGAAATAATAAGGCGATAATTGTATTCACACGTTTCGTACTATGTTTGTGTGTAGACTTGTCATTTGAATTCTTTGAATTTTTTTGTATTTATTTTATTCGCGGACGTCATTTTGTCATCGAGGAATAAATATACCAGATTCAACATAATGGTGATCATTCCAATATTAGAGATATATGTAAGAATATTTGTTACCAAGTTCATGAAGGAATATATATAGTCCGATTCATTTTCTCTGACCCGGTTAATAATTATACATCAGAATTAATTAACAAATCGTACTATTTATAATCGGAATGGCTGAAACGTATTCATCAAGAAGGATTTCCAATCCCGAACGCGTCTGCGTCACATCTCACCACGTGAAGTGTGGAAACGCGAAATAAAAGCAATTCTTTCTAATTAACTCCCGTCCGAAGTTCGAGCCGAGTTGCCCGAAATAGACGCGCACACCGACTGATTTACGCACGACGACTGTTCCTGAACGCATCCGAATAATTAACGTACGAGTATTTATTCGATTGTTTTGATTTGGAAGGATTGATACGAAAACTCCGCACCCATGGAATGCGATTCGTTCGAAATTCAAATGAGAGATTTTTTTTATTTGGACTGCTCTAAATTAGAATGGGGTTTGGAAACGTTCTAATTTCGAATGACGCACGAACAATATCGTCGAGTGTCATAAATCGTAGCGGTTATGAACGCCCGCTTGTTAAGACGAAAGATGATCTAAGTGAATTGGGTTGCGTATGTTCGGCGCATACTGACGTTGCGCATGATTAACTTCCTTGGTATAACTAATTTATATACTTACGTCTATTGTTTTGTTTAAAACATGCCATTAAATCTATGACCTGACAAAATAAAAACTGATCCAGCGCTGGTAAGTGGGTGTCAACAGCTTATTAAACACGATCATTTAAAATAAATTTGAAAATACTAAATTTAATTGAATGGTTTCGAGTTACTTCTTGTCTTTACTCCTAAATGTCTAAGACTTTACAACGGCAACTAGCCGAGCTGTTTCGTATTTACACCTATAACTTTTAGTCACCCACGTACCTAATTCACTTATCAATAGCCCATTTTTAAAAGACTGTCGTAATTTTTCAACATCAATGTTATTCCAATAAAACTATTTATAACGGTTTAAAACTGCATTTTAAAGCCATTCAAAGGTAGTTTTTATTACAAGTAGTGAACGCGCAAAGCTACAAACATATTATCGTTATATTCCTACAATGTTTTATGTTAACGTTTATAAGTCTGCTATAACTGAATTTTATTTATTAATTTTTGGACAATAAAATACTAATAAATTAGCCGTGAAATAGAATAGTACCTCGCACTGCAACAGGCGTCATAAGAGGCGACTAAAGTACTAGAACCGACAGATGGCGGTATACCCATCCGGGACAGTGCGGCTCAAATGCACAGGGCGGGAACAGGCAGCAGCATCTCCGTCGCGAAAGCTGCGCTTTGCAATTGACAACACGCTTGCCCAGCGCTGCAATTATGGGCAAAAATCTTCTTTCTTGCAGAGGTTTATGTCCAGCAGTGGACTTTTAATGGCTGGTACGATAATGATGATGATTATGAAATAGTAATCCATATGCTTTTCAATAATTATTAAATATATTTCCAAAAAATATCAATTAATTAAAATATTTCACTCATTCATGAAAACTGTGTAACTTTGGTAGTTTTTTTACATCGAACATACATGGAGTCGATAAAACCCCGCTATTCTTGACTTTATAATATAACCAGGAGCCGAATCTGTGTTTGTAAATGTTTTTTTTATATATAATGACAAATTACTCTTTAATACCATTTTTTTTTCTTTATCATCATCACCATAATATTGATTGACGCTTACCATTACACAGACCGGAACCCTGTTTATTATCTTCGTCATCGTTTTGGCTGCAGGACTTCCACAACAGGAATAAGCCTACCAAGAATTTTCCAATAAGACCAGTTTCATGTGCTCAACATACAGGATGACACAATGGCTCCAACCAGATCACCTGTCCACTCCACTGACGTGTTAGGCTACGCATCGGTTATTTTTTAAGGTAAACACACACATCTCATACATTGACCTCACTCCGTGGTAAGTCGCATAAAGCGCTCGTATTACAGATATCAGATAATAAAGGAATAACAAATATCATACTTAAATACATATTTTTAACACCCAGACACAGGACAAACACAAATATCATCATTTTAATATTTTTCTGGATAGGGATCGATCCCACGATCATATAAGATAGGATCACTATCATCTGCGCCATCGGGTCCATTACAGTTGTAGTCATAATTTTGCAGTCACAACAGCTATCAGTTCTGCATACCACCCCCGCTATAGGAATAGTCTCGCTACTAGTATTTGCGTTTGAGATCTACAAATTTGTGCAAATAATATCGAAATTAAGCACCAACGGATCTAGCTTATTAGTTAGTGTCGACGTCACGGAGTCCCGCTACAGGCAGGCTAAAATGGCTTCACTAAAGCGTAACTAATGAAAGAGCGCGGCTTGATAAAGGGTTGCCTGTCACCGGCGCCCGTACGCGCCGCGCGCACCTCTGCCAACATCATTAATTGCTCGTCTCATCGCGGCCATGTTTCATTAATATGGAACTATATTTATCGACGCGCAGACAAACTTTCTCGGCCATTTATATTAGTTGATAACCCGGAATATTAGCCGCGATTACGATTGTTAATATGCAGAGAATACAACATGCTTCTGACACGTGCAGTGGCAATAAAACATAATGGTATTAACAATTATTTTCTAAATTTAGTTTCACAAATTTAGTTTCATTTGTAGTGAGTATTGAAAAAATATTATAATACTAAGACTAATTTTTAAATGTATTATTAAAAAGATATCACTAATCCTTTTTACTAAAAGTAGACATCTTTTTTATATATAAAATCAAGTAGACAAACAAGCATGCAATCCGCGTGATTTTAAGCGTCAATTGTTTATTTATATATAGCAGCCTATGACTTGAAGATATTATGTCACATTAAACAGTAATTGTGCCGTGAGGTGCCGGTAGAGTTAAATAGTACCTCACTCTAACTAAGGTACCAGAACCGACAGATGGCGGTATAGCCATTCGAAACAGTGTAGCTCAAATACACTGTGGGGATGGCAGCAGCATCCCTGTTGTGAAAGCTGCTCTGCGATTGCCAACACGCTTGCCCAGCGCGGCAATATTGGGCAAAGTTTCCCATTTCTTGGACAGGCCAATATACATTGTATATTTGCAATTTCCGTTTATTGTTTACAAAAATATCAATAACAGAGAAAAGAATGTAATGATGATTTAGACATGTAGAAAGGATGGATGAAAGTAGAATGACTGCACAAATATATAGAGCGGAAGTGAATGAAAGAGTTGGTGTAGGACGGTTGAGGCAAACATATCTTAACCAGGTCGAAGAAATATTAAAGAAGGGTTAGATCAGAAGTACGAAGAATAAACGAGCGTGTATGAAAGGACTTATGCGAGTTAGGATTGCAAAAGAGGTATGCCAAGATCGTAACAAGCGGAGATCTATAGTCTGCCAACCCCGATGGGACACAGGCGTGATGTATACATGCATGTATGGATATACTCACAAAAGTAGTTTTGATTTTTTTTAGGTTTTTTTATAACTTATTTTCTTAGTTTGGTCTAAGTTAAATTAAAGCCTAAATCAGGAGAGAGTGTGACTAAATAAAATGCTTGCTGTTAAGAGCGCTAGGACGCGCTGCGTACGGCTTTTCTGTCATCATTAATTGCTCATCTCATTGCGGCTGTTTCATTAATATGAAACGAATAATGCCGTGTACCGTGACGAGTGACCGGAATTCACCATTTGGCTATATAAATTTAGTTCGTGCTTACGTTCTTTGTCTAAAGACATACATAAATAAGAACATTTGTTTGAAGTACTTTGTCTAAAGTATCTAATCTGTAATCTAACAGTTTGGTGAGCATCTATTTTGTTAAACGATATAATTAGAAAGTAAAATATAATCTCTTGGATTTTAGTCTTCAATAAAAAAAGCTTGCATGCAGCTCACATCTTATGCCTAGTGCGAATCAATTCATTGGTTGAAACTGTTACATTGTTAGAGACTTAAAATTACTAGTTATTCAAGCAATGTGAAAAATCATCGAAAGACATAAATTGTAAATTTTGATTACTGATTAAATTGAAAACTTTAAAAAACTCTTTTTCTGACCAAGGGCTTCACCACCCTCAAAGTTGCGATTGGAAGATTTAACTTATTTTCGGAATTAAGTATGGATCCAGCGGAGTCGCAATCAACAATTAGTAATTTATTGAAACCATAAAAATAGCACTATGGCACTTTGCTTTTCGATGCGATTGCAACATAAGACACCACTCTGCTTCAGCGAAACAATAAGTTGAAAGAAACCTTAAGTATAAAAAAATCCGGGTCGATAGAATTATCATCATAATAGAGAATCGATACACATCCAGCAAAGAAACACGAGGTTAATAAATAATTTGTGACGATTTAACATAGAAATCGAATAAATCGTGGACTTATTTGCACTTAATATATCGTGTCGTAGGCTTTCGTATAAATTATACTCGTGATAACGCTCGTAAATCACCAACAAATTTGGTGAGCTTTATTTTTGTTTGAATATTAAGTAAATTAACACATGTCTTTCTAAAAAAGAGATCGGATAACTTTTAAAAGGTTTCCATGACCGATATTATTTGATATAATTAAACATACATAGCCTTTGGGTACCGGCGGAGTAGAATATTACCTCCGTATGTGCCAGGTGTCATAAGAAGTGACTGAGGTACCAGAGCCGACAGTGGCGGTATATCAATCCGAAACAGTTAAACTTAAGTGCACAGGGCGGATTTTGGCAGCACCATCCCCGTTGCGAAGGTACGCGTCCGCCACCACGCTCGCCCAGCACAGTGATACAGGGCAACGACCCCGTTTTTTGAGAGGATGCAGTGCAGTGGATGAGCCAGTAGACATGTCGTAAGTATGCTAATGATGAAACATATTTATAATACTTATAGTTTTATAGCGGTTGACCTCTTACAATAGTCGATGCATTGGTCTCTGACTTATTTCTACTGCTCAACAGCGTATTGCTGTGGTCCGGTTTTATGCAGGAAAATTTAGTAGTTTTTAAGTAAGTAACATAATATTTTCAAGTCACAAGGTTGGCAACGCGCTAGTGATATTTTTTGTGGTGATATTACGAGTATATATAGGCTGCAGTGACGCCTGCTATCACACACGTATTGTCAACGTTAGTTTGTCGACTTCGTCTAATTTAAAAAAAAATCTCTTTTAGTACCTATATTATTCACTTTTTAGCTATAGATGTTGTCATGGAGAATTGGGAATATAACTAAAATTATGTTTTTATATCAAATACTTAAAGTCAAATTATCAATTGTTTGTTATTAGAAATCAATTCGCAATTATCATACTAAAAGGACCTATGACAGCTTCATTAATGTAATATTTCTGAACTTTCTGAGAATTAAACGCGTGATTTTTCACCTCTAATACTCTTTTATATATGAATAATTATAGTATACATAATCTTTATAGTGTACTTTAATAAAATGTAAACTTTTTTTACATATCTAACGTATCGTATCTGTACGAAGAGGCCTCAAACGTTACCCAATTTTAATTAACAATGCGGCCTTTGTATTAACAAGAAGCATTATCTTTACTAATGCATAGGCTATCTATCGTTCGTATGTGCTATTATACTCTCGTTTTGATTGCGGAACTAAGTACTAAACAAAGATTAACAGTTTCAAGTAAACCAATATCGACTCTCCCAGTTTTCTTCTCTGACGTCACATTACTTCACACCTACATCGGTATCAGTTTCAATCGATCCAGCCTCTCGTAAACTCGAATTACCATCTCTAGTTAACATGACACTTAATTTAGAATGAGATATGTCACATCAAAACGACACTTTTGAATTTAATCTTACATCTAGAGACGGCTTAACTGCGTCGTGGACCTTAAAATTTTGTCAGATCTCGAATTACTAATCGTATACTAATAGCCTTATAACATCGGTTCGTATTACTGTTATATTCTTTTTGTCATGTGTGGTTGCCATAAAATTCACCAATTTGCATACACCTTACATATAATTTGGGACCGTAAGTAACGTATTAATCAAACAGCTTTTTTTAACCCAAGATTCTTCGGTTGATCTCTAACATCGGTTATCGGGGATTTGGAATCAAATCGATGCTGATTTACATCGAATAGTAATTAAAAAACCGTCAAATATTTCGGAATATTTTCGACACGCCTGTCTTTGTGTCGTTTATTCGGCTCGACAGTCGTTAATTTACTTTATTGTGGAATTAATTAAATTTCCTTATCTTTTTTTTATATTTTGAGGACAACGTAAATTGGAATTATTTTAACTGCCATTAATATGGTTATGGTGAATAAATTAAAATGTGATAGATTGCTTAGAAAATATTTTAGAAGGTGTGTCAATACAAGTTCTATTAAGCCGGATAAATCTAGTAATATATCTTGAATATGAATATTTTTCACGGACGATCAGCTTCGAGTTATAAGAATTTAATCTTCTCAAGTCCTTTCCCTAGGTGGCTATTGTACTTATTTACAACGGGATAAGATTGAATTTTGCTTAAATATTTGCTGTGTAGTAAAATTTTTGAAATAAGTGTGCGAAAGTATTGCGAGTATTTTTCAGATTCCTTTGCATCATTGATAGCAAAATATTTATATAAATATAGTTTGTGTTTAAATCGCAAAAGCAAGACCCATAAGCAATATAATAAATTTTTTAAATTTAAATTTAATAGAATAAAGTGCATGAGGAAATACTTAGGATCTTGCGATAAACTTCTAAAGACGAGTGTTACTACTACCCAAGTCACATAAAAAAAACTAGTCTTCAAACTGCGTCGTGCAACAATGAGACCAAATGACGATCGCGCACGTTTTCTCCAATGAGCGAAACTGGCTAATTACAAACGCTTGTCCGCCATATTGGAATCCGATAAAGTAACAATTAAGCCCGCATTAACCACCGATACAATGGCCGCCTGCGCCTGCGCACACTGATAAATGACTTCACCCGCGGCCGCTAACGGCGCGCATTTGATTTATAACATTATTTGAATAAAAAAAAACAACAAAAAGAATTGTTTATTCAAGCGTAATCGATCCAAAAGATCGTTTGGAATGTTCCGATCTCTAATTACGAGAAGAATCGACTATTGTTTGTGAGCTCGTAGTTTTTGGTACAATAACAATTGGTTGACATGCTTAATATCTCTTATCATTGTGATATGACTGCGAACACGTTTCTAATATGTGTGATATGTTCAATACGTTTTTGATACATCGATTAGTTATTGAAGTACTAGTAACTTTGACCCGAGCGTATGGTAATGTGAAAATAATCTGCGGAATTTTAATCATACGAAATTACCATACATCAGTAATGTATATTGCGAGGCGAACGGTTATTTTATTACGTAATTAGAATCAGTGGTTCCCACAACGTAACAAATATTTAACTTTAACCATATCTGCATAACGATTAAAAATTGTAACTCGATCGTAAATGGTGACCCATGCCCGGTCGTACATAATTATAATAATATTTGACACGACTAAAAATTTTAAGATCCCACTGCAGGCGAGCCCGTAACCACTTTTAAAAGGGTACACGTTCAATTTTATGATCAACATAAATGCCACATAAAAAAGGATAAGGAGTTTTAATTTCTCTCGCCTTAAATGAGACGGCGTTAATTTTAACTCTCGCGCTTGTAGGGTTGACCCTGTCTGGTCTGCCATATCTGGCCCATCCTATTGTTTTTTTGGATAGTGCCTCCGTTAGAAACAGGTTAATTCACAAATTTGAGATAAGTTATTATTTGATGAGCAATGTAATATGTACAAGCTACAAGTATTGTATTGAAACTGAATTTAAATAGACGATCCTGGCTACGAATGCATCAAGATATTGTGCGACAATTAAATGCGCTGTCAAAATTTCAATGATTTTAGTGATTAGAACGCAAGCGAAGAAGTGAGAAGTGATGTACATGTATCTGAAAAAATAAAATAAAAATGTGGGTTATTATATTTTTCTTTAGTTTAATAGCACTGTACGACTTTAGAACCTACTGCCTTTTAATTAAAGCAAACTTTATACTATGTTACGGAGAGATCATATTTTTGAAAACATGGCAAGACCATAAAGCAAGTATTAATTTAATCGCAATTTATAGGCCATCGGCAGCCCTATTATGCACTTTTGTATGTATATGTACTTTACACTAATTCTTTGTCATTATAAGGAATTTCATTTTTTTTGTCGCATAGCTTGGAGTCGTAAATAATCCTTGGTTATGTTTGTTGGTTTAACTTAACGTGTTTCATATAGATTAAATTCTAATTTATTTTATGGAGACCGAACTTTGGGAGGACAGTGGGTCACTTTTTTTGTATGTGTATTGTAATGTTTATTCCAGTTTTCAACTCAGGAATGTTGACGAACTAGTCTCTAATTAAAGGTTAGTTAAGACATTTTATTTTTCCCAAAATATATCGCTTTTTGTTGGACCGAAGTAATCTACATTCGACGAGTAATCGAAAGATATATGGATTCCATCGAGGGACAACACGACACTTTGTAAATCGTTTATCAATAACCAAGTCCTAACTTAAAATGTATATGTTCAGACGTTCTATTAGTGTATGCAAATTAAAAATAATACTTTAAGTCATGTATACGCAAATACGCAATTTAGACAGAATTCACATTCGTTACAGTAAATGTGAAAATTAAGTTAATTCGCAGGGTAAGGTGGTTACGTTAAAAAAATGAAAACTTTAAATGGGTTTAAAAGCGAACCATATTTTTGTCGACACCAATTTGTCGGGATGTAATTAAGGCGCCTTTTAACAGCTTATCTTTATTGGAGTATTTATTTCTTGGACGTTATGATAAGAACTAATGCGTTAAAGAAATAATAAATTTCAAAATTAAGGTATGCATCTTGTGAAAGGACTCTAGAGTATTTTAAGAAGAAGATTCATAGAATGTCGTCATACACCATACAATTGTTAACACCAAAAATACCAAATAGTTGATCTCAATATTTTTTTTTTTATAATAATAATTCCCACAACATCTCATACATTGACCTAACTCCGTGGTAAGTCGCTTAAAGCACTTGTGTTACGAATGCCAGACAACAGAGGAATCACAAATATACTATTTAAATACATATATTTTACACCAATACACAGAGCAAACACAAATATCATCATATAAATATTTGCTCTGGGTGGGAATTGAACCCTCGACCCCTGGTGCACAAGACAGGATCACTACCATCTGCGCCATCGGGCCCGTCAAATTTATGTTAAATTTCCCGTGAGGTATCGGCAGAGTAGAATAGTATTCCTCTATATCTTGGCGTTATATCCATCCGAATCCGTTTAGCTTAAATGCACAGAGCAGGGATGGGCAGCAACATCCTCATCGCGAAAACTGCGCTATGCAATTGCCAACAAGCTTACTCGGTGCGGCAAATATGGGCCAAATTCCTCCTTCCTTGGGGAGGCCTGAGTCCAGCCGTCTACTTCCAGCTAATAATAAGTAATTAGAAATACATTTTTCATACAAGTCTCGGTTACACAAGAAAATAATATGATGGTAATTTTTAATAAGTTTATATTACAAATAATTATATAATTCCAGGAAATAATGAGTACAGGCAATAATATTAATTCTTACGTAACCTTATAAATACGGAATGACTCTCTGTTAGTTACGTTTTCACATATCAGCTGATGTACCGATTAAGATATTTCCAATCCTAAAGGAGGACATAGGTTTATATTAATCCCGGTATAGCTGCCGCAGGGCCCCGCATAAAGTGGGGTCTACGTGGACGAAGTCGTGGGTATAAATACAAATACAATAACCAGAATGCTAGAGCTTGATTCATTATCTGTATTCGCAGAAAATATACTAAAAACTGCAAATAATAATAACTTATAATAAAATAATAATGGTGATTTTTAATAAAATAATAATAACTATAAAAAATTATTATAACAGAATAATGTTTTAAAATCATTTCTATAAATAATTTTCCTAATTAAACGCAGTTTTCCAACAATGTGAAAAAGCAACATAATTAAAACAAAAATCATGCACGATGGGTGCATAATTTTTGTTTTATATTGACTTTAATAATGACTCAAATATGCAAGGTCAAATCGGTCATCATTGTCCACCATTTTGTATACAACAGTATTTATGCGTTGATGGTGAATCACAAATATCAAATTACCGCCACAAAAATCTGAAAACACCCACGTCGCTAGCGGAACAGTCGCCATAATTAGCAAGCACCAAAATTTATACCGTGCCCATAGTGACACGTAATATGTCCAATCCGAGGCAGTATATTTCCCTTATCTTGTACGATACACTTAAATACAAATTAATACAACCGGACCGGCTCTTGATGGTGACTCGGTCTGTTTATTTTACACCTCGGATGGGACATGCAGGCTTATTTTAATTTTTTTTTCATCCGTCCCAACCGGCTGGCTCGGCTTTTAGCACCTCCTATAATGGAAGACTCTACATAATTTTCTTAGAATTAACCGCTAACACATTTTCGGTTAGTGCTAATTTAGAAAGAATGCGTTGTTAACGGCTAATTGCTAAAAATACTTAGCTTGCCTGATAATTGAGAAGTAAATCCAATCAAATATAAAAAAAGAGTTCTATGTCATCCATGTAGTGTAAAATATTGTGTTTAAAATTAAGTTAATTTATAGTCACAAAAATACAACCTTTACAAAGTAACATTAAAACTTACAAAGTACGAACAAACTTAATTAGTATCAGTTTTACTCGAGAGTCCAGCCATCATTTGTAATACCAACTGGTTATCGATTCAATATCGACATTAATATTCGAAAAATATTGTCAAAGCGCCTCACTGGCCGATAAAAATGTGGGCCCACACGCAGCAGGTCATTAGACACCTCCCGTAGGAAAATAAATTAAAGAAAACGAGAAATCTCGACCGGGGACCTTATTCTGAGGCTACAACCTTTATTGAAAGCGACGATTCCAATCCACTTTACATCCCACGCGACTTTCAAAAGAGCCACTTAAAACTTTATGAAGACAACGAAGCAATGGATGACGTGGACTTTTTAAAAATCATCTCTGAATGAGTACAATAAGTAGGTACACACGTGGATCAATTAAATGCCATAAGATACAAGCACTATAAGTCAGCGCGAAAGCGAAATCCAAGAAGTAATGGCTTAAAATAACACCGTTGTCTCATTCTCATTTTACTCTCATCCAATTTACCTAACACAGCTTTAATTCACTGAGATTAGTGCATGGAATCTAATCACTTGTGATCAAGTGCCATGTACGCAGTAATTATTTTACTCGATTTTCTTGATAACACAATTTTTTAAGACAGTAATTTGTAGCACATGCATGCAATTAGAGTTGAGGACAAAGCATTATTTTTTAGTGGAGTTAAAGTGTGAAACAACGATCAATTATTTCCTTGTAAAAAAAACATGTAGTTATGAACTTTTGTAAAGTGACTTGAAGCTTAAAAAGATGTTTGGGACAGATTTGAAAAGCGGCGTGTAATTTCTAAGATAAAATCTTCGATCATTTTCTTTGTTTAAATACAAAGTATCGATATGGGCTATATGATATTGATCCTTACTGTGTCTTCACTGTACTTTACACTATCTTCATTGTAACTTTTCGTTACCTCGTGTTTTTATACAGACAACGCTAAAAGTCGAACATCACAGCCAAGCAACATATTTTATTGCTGTCTCCTTGTTCTTAGAATAAAAATGTTCATTTGTCATTCTGCCCAACGCTGAGAACAATTAAAAATCTATTCTGTATGCGCGGAGACGCGCGTCTATCCGTTCACCTGATACTTTTGTTACTAATAAAAAGTGTTTATTATCACTATTGCTGTAAAAATAACAATTTCAATGCGAGTCACTTTAGTCAAAAAAATATAAATAAAATCACCACGCTTGGTAATCGTCCAGCAGTGAAATAAACTTTTTTATTGTTGACATGTCACTTAATTACAGATCTTAGGACGTGCACCGAATTTCTACACGTAGGTACAATGGTCTCTTCATCATCATCATATCAGCTATTGGAAGTCTACTGCTGGATTTAGGCCTCTCAAAAAAGGAGGTCTTTTGCCCATAATTGCCGCGCTGGTTAAGCGAATCACAGAGTGCAGCTTTCGCGATGGGGATGCTGCTGACCAACTTTGCCCTGAGAATTTGAGCTGCATTGTTTCAAATGAATCTATCTACCAATTTTGGTACCTCAGTCACCTCTTACGACACCTGTTGCAGTGGGAGGTACTATTTTACTCTGCAAGTACCTCACGGCCTGGTCTATTACCCGATATTAATTACTGTAGAGAAAATTTAGCAGTTGAGTATTATCATGCTTTTCATACAAGGACTTGACAAACATTGCAGCTGTAGACGGTCTCCTGCTGGATCAAGGCCTTCCTAAGAAAGGCGAAATTTCCACTTGATTTCCACTTAATGGCAATAAAAGAGCGGAGCTTCGCCACGTGAATCTTACTGCCCACCTTCACATGGTGCATTTGATCTTCTGCCCTTTATAGGTTTCGGTTTCTCAGTATCCTTCTATGATATCTGGCAAAAGTATAATTCTTTACGGCCGGTACTCGTGCTTATGTACTCCCATTCACACAATCATTCGTAATCTCTTTTAGCAGTTTTAACAACGAATTTGTTTTAAAACATTTCTCATCTTAATATAGCAATGAATTGTGTAGTAAATGAGTGTCAAATTATGTCCAATCTCATATTCTTTTAATAAATTTCTCTTTATTAATTTTGAAACAGATCTGCTAATTTATTTTTTTTCGAGATGTATCGAGCCCAGGCGTGCTTATTGAAATTTTGCAATAAGTATTAAATTAGCTGTCTAAACCTAATACATTTTGATTTAAATGTAAATTGATTGCGATTGGCTCGGTATTACTTTTCATTTAGTAAATTCACATTGGAATAATTAAATTAACAAATAATAACTTGCTTACATATGTCACTCGGTTTAAACAAAGACCAAGCATTTCCAGCTATGTTTCAATCTGAACTTGTAGTAGAAGCTATTGTTTTCGTAGTAACCCGTTAATTTACGACATTTCGTGTTCACAACACGCAACTATAAATCAAGATGAATTACAACAATGATCGGATCGGGCATTCGATGTTATCCCGCATTCATTATCTTGTACAAAGTAGCTCTGTCCCCGGTGAAAATTGGGTCGGAATATAACATTTCATTACTAGTCACGATTTGTAATTCAAATTTCACCTTACGACTCATTTTCATAACTGTAGCGCTTATTATCGGTTGGCAATCGAGTCGCCCATTGTTTTTGTCACTCGATTTAACGACCGTGTTTCGTATGTTTAATTGGTTTGATTTATCATATTTGCTTTTTTATTTTTGTATATAAAACTGTTATATCCAACAATAGAGAGAATTGAAATAATAATGTTGAATTGTAAACTTCTGTAAATAAAAAAGATTTTATTTATAAAATGTATTTACATGCAGTTAATTGCGCTTTGCGATTGACTTATCTGTAATTATATAGGAATCAACATGGAAAACTTTACTTTAGAGCTTCTTGGCTTTTCTTTAAATATAGATTCTGATTAAATAAATAAAGTCCTTCACGCCAGTCAAGAGCTTCAAGTAGTTTTTTGTCAATAGCGCCCCCAAGAATAACGAACATAAGTAAAGCGATCGGATACCAAAGAAGTTTTCTTTAGGTATATTATTATTAAACATAGATCTTTTTGTGTAACCATTATTTTAGGTTACCTCTTTTTAAGCTAAAAGTTGTAAATTCGACTAAATGATTTGTGTTAATTGATTACGGCATTCATATTCATTTACATTATTTACAGCATTTGTTTTGCATGACCTGACCGTACATTTTGCTACATCAAACAATAAGTTCACCTTATAGAAAGGCAATAATCCGTAAATCACCATTTACTTCTAATATAACAGAGTTGCGTTTGTTGTACATAGCACCTACTTAAGCTAAAATATAAACAACGACCATTGAAGCTTAAACAATACCGGTTTAACCTAGATCATATTACAAAGATTGGAGAGCTACTAAAGTGTCCCGCTTTTGCAGTACAAACCAAATGACGTCTCATTAATTATTCCGAATTGTCGTTAACCGACCAAGGTGTATAGGCGATTGGTGTTAACAGCGGCCCTAATATTCGGAGAACAATACCATTGGTCACTACTAATGAATCAGATTGTGGTCGAGGTGACGCAACGCATATCAGATTTCTAGCTGTTTTAGAAAGGTGCACTGCTTAATTTGAATGCTGTTTAAAAGAAATGATGTCATTTGCGATACGATCATAGCATATGGGGAAACTTGGTTGATTGTTTTACATGGAATATGAAAAATCACGATCTTTTGTATGATATCAGCATCAAAATTAGCCGTGAAGTACGTCCAGCCAGTTCATTCTTGGATTGTTTTTTTTTCTGTAATGTTTTGTAAATGCTCTGATCTCAGTGATTATGAGTTACTAGTACATCGAAGTTTCGCACAACACAGGTTCTGCAAAGAACTTCCTAATTAAATCATTATGTCTATTGTTTGTTTGAAAAAAACTTTGTTTGTTTGTATTGTTTGTTTGAAAATATCAAGGTCATATAAATAAATAGAGGAAATGTACACGATAACGCGCATATTGATACTTTAATTATGTAAAGGTTGTAATTTGGCATTCCAACACGGACCTTATAATACTCGCGACGCCAAAATACCTTTACTGGACGTAGGTGCCACTTGGCAGAAAGCGTGAGCCAACCTGCACATACTTAGGTGGTTACGTCATCGCTACGTGTTTTACCGCTAACAAATGTACATTAATATGGAAAGCTTGCCTCAGCCAATGTGCCAGCCAACGCTGCCCCCACGAAGATCGCTATTGTCTTTTCAAAACGTGACTCCAAATGTTAATTGGACCATTAAAAACCGAATGCGGGTCATTTCGACCATTACTAGCGTAGCCCTTTTGAATATGTATAATAAAATTATTAGATAAACTGAGCACTCAATTTGTGTTAGGTTTCTAATGAGGTTATGCGCTTTCTTGTCACAGATGGCGCTGGTGCGGTGAATGCGTAAGCGCAGAGCCGGATGTGCAAATGGCTATTGCAGTAAGTGTTCATTCATATTAAAAGTTGTATGGAATCGGATGTAGAATATTGAATGGCGCCCTTGATGTGAACATCGATAACAATATTACAATCATTATATTTTAATAGATTTTTATTCGAACCTAAATATAAAAAATAATAGTAACGTTAATAACATACTTAATTTACTACTACACTCAATTTTTTAAACTTTTCTTACAGTTTCCTGCGTAAAGATTTTTTCAGACACAAAAAACCATTTGTCTTCTCGACCTTTGCATCTAATTTGATACTTTTAGCTACTAGGTTATGCAGATGATAAAGTATTATTAATAACAAAAAAATCATATTTTACGATAACCGCATTGTTCAAGACAAAACTCCGAGGTTATTTTATCTTAAACCGATTACTTAAAAACTCATAAAATCTCTCATAGTGACTGTTCATGTTCATTTAGATAAAAATACATAATTCTATAAGAGTTCATAATAAGTTGTAATTTAATCTCGTACAAAGTTGTCATGTTATTAAAATAACTTTAAATAATTAAATAATAATATGTACATATGATTTAATAAAATTAACCTTACACATAGGAAAGAAGTGCATTTGCATATCTCGTAGTTCATTATACGCAGGTTTCTTTTCTGTGAAAGCTTTGTTGGTTAACTGCCAACAATGAATACATCGCGCTTGCAATTTACATGCGAGTACAGTAAAAACGTTATTTATTTCACTGAATACTTTATTTTAGCATAAACACGGCCATAAATCAAATTAAGGATGTCTTAAACTATTTGATGTATTACTTCATTTTAATGCTCTCTCGACAACAAAGGGTAACTATTGGTGAGGTGCTATTTGTTCGTATGTAAGTGAAAATAGATTTCGAGATCGTTGACTTTTTAAGTTATTAATGCAGATCTTTGGGAAGGCAGTGGACATCCTACGGCGGATAAGCTTTTTATTACTTATGAAATTTATGTATATAAAAAAATTTGAATATAATATGTATTATATTCAAAATATTTTAACCGATTTTAGCGCATTGTTGGCTGATGGTACGGAGGAATAGGTTTTATTTCGTTTAAGAAATAACAATAAAGATAAAATAGTAAAATAAAATCTGTCTTTAATATAGTTAATTTCAAGCACAGATTTTTAAGCAAACGAAGTTGCGTCTAACAACTATTTTAGATTATATCTTCCTATGTATACTTATGTATGTGGTTTACAAATAAGTGAGGGCATATGGTCGTTCTTTAATAAGCGGCCTCACCCATCCCTCCGGAAGCCCTGGAATTGATGTCTGAGTAGTCCAGCTAGTCTGTAAAAAGAGGAAAATAAATTATAATTTACTACATGTATTCTGTACACAGCTAAAATAGTTAGACTCTTTTCAAAGTTACCGAACATAAAAAAGTTGTTACATATTTTGTTTAAAAATAAACATTCTCAATATTATAATGGGAGATTTAACTTAAGGTATTTAAAAATTGACATCTCCTTATTTGTATGTGAATATATACTAAATTAATCAACGAGCTTGATAATTTCTTGTAGTTATTTATCAACGATATACATAAAGAAGGAGGAGATATCAATAGCATCTAAAAGACAAATTTGTCGTGAATTCTGAGAAACATATAAGAAAGAACCGTTTATTGACAAAAGATTACACACATTTACCGATTTGATTGGCCCAATTATTACAATAGCTATCGAGGCTTCAATAATAGGTACCTTTAGTTGCATTATTACAAAAAGGTATCAAATTCATCATCATCATATCAGCCATTAGAAGTCTGCTGGTCCACTGCTGGGCACAGGCCTCTCCAAGAAAGGGGAAATCGCAGAGCGCAGCTTTCGTGGTAGGGAAGCAGCTGCACATCCCCGCCCTGTGCTTCGAGCTAAACTGATTCGGGTAGATATACCGCCATCTATCGGTTCTGGTACCTTAATCTCCTCTTACGACACCTGATACAGAGTGAGGTACTATTCTACTCTGCCGGTACCTCACGGCAATGTATTGAATTATCAATACTGAGAACAATCGAAAACAACTCCACAGTGTTTGATATCGGTATCTTGTAAGGATGTGTTTGCACGTATAAAACGTGCAAACACATCCTTATAAGGCTATCGACCCTAAACAAAGGTACCTAAATCCCTTAAGATTATTAACGAAGCTCAACAAATGAAATGTGACTAACAAGAAAACAATCCTTTCCACGTATCACGCGTGACATTGCAAGCTTAATAATAAAAAGCGCATCGTTCCAGAATTACAATCGCACGTTCGGGTGATGCTTAAAATTTCGCAAATGTAGGGAAAAAACAATGGTTTTAGGTGTCGTATAAATTGTGTCGTCGTACGAAATGAGTACAGTGAGCCATCTGTCAGCGGCGCATGGGACAAAGATAGGGCTGCAGACATTCGGACATGCGTACTTAGTTATACATGTATATAACATACAAAATATAATATAATATATATGTATATAAAATACAAACAACCAATTTACCGCGTGGTACCGGGAAAGTGGACCACTCCTTGTACCAGGTATTATAAAAGGCGACTAAGGTACCAGAACCGACTGATGGCGGTATTGGATATACCATTATCTGGAACAGTGTAGCTTCAATGCATAGGATGATGATAGACAGCAGCATCCCCGTCACGAAAGCTATGCTCTGCAATTGCCAACACCCTGCGCGGCAATTATGGACAAAGTTACCCGGATAGCATCAGATAGCTGATGTGATGACTGAAATTCAGTAGGCTTTGTTGTTTATTATGAACTAGCAGCGCTCACTGGTTTTACACATGTAATTTTCCTTTGGATGACAACATGGGCATACAAAATGTTACTTTTGTCATTTGCTGATAATGTAACTTTCCATTTATAAAGGAGTTTTTGACATGCGTTCAGTATTTTCTGAGTTTATTTGTTACAAACGTACACAAATACAAATCCTGCTTACAGAGTTTATGGTAGCGGTATTTTTATTTTGATCGAAAATATAACATAGCCTCTGTTACCCTGTAATAGCTCTATATTAGTTAAACAATTTCCAAAATCTGTCTAGAAGTTTTAGAGTATCAAAAAAACAATCAAATCTTTCCTCTTTATAATATTAGTATAAATAACGGTTTTTTGACCCGAACTTGCCTTAAGCGTTACCATTGTTCTACATACTTACATAAGATATTTGACTTTAAATCAATATAATAATTAATATTATTCTGCTCTAAATACGATACATAATCGGTGTAAAATTAGTTTTGTTTTACACATATTTGCAAATGTATTTCCATATTTACCTTGTATGTAATAGTAGGTCATGATATTCAATATTGTTAATTAGTTATTTCACCAATTAAATCCGAACTTTTGTTTCATATTACATTCTAATTCAAACACAAAATTGATGTTAGACTAAAATGTTATATTATTATTACCTTCAATATGTATTAATTTCTAAATGATAGTTCGGGGGTTTCTTGAAAAGTTATGGTTACCGGCAGCCCTAAAGCACATAATTTATAATTATACAACATACACGGAATAGCAATGGGCTATTCGTCCGATCGCGCGAATGTCTTGCGGACGACGCGGCTCGCATGCGGTATGCGGTGCCGAATGGCTCCACGATCAAGATTTCTTGGCCCCGATCTACAAACAGGTGCTCGACACTGGCGACGTGTGATTGACATAAACAATTGACATTATTTCTAATTTTAGAACAGTCGTTATAAGGAAAATTAGTTTAAAAATCTTGAAGATAGAGTGTTCTAGCAAAATGACGTGCGATTTTAGAATCATGTGACTGATACCACTGCGTCTTTTGCATGCTGTGACATTTTTCGTCTAAACATGAAGAAACCCAAGAGAAGTTTAAGGACCTACAAAATAATGGAGACATATATAAATTAATTGGAACACTGTCAGGCGAGTGATGGTGTTTCAAGATGTTGCCATATTTAATGGTTAATATAGTAACTCTTAAGAAATGAAAATATGAACCTTAGTTTAAAAGTTCTATTTTAAGATTATATTACCATAGGCATAATTGATAACATAGTGAAAGCACTTATTATTCTCGTATTGTAATCGATTGCAATACCAGTATGCCAGCGCAAAGGGAAGTACTACGTAACGAAGGGGACAAGGGGGATAATTAAACACAGTGGTTGCCAAAATAGTAGCAGCAAGAGAAAAACTTCACCCAAACTGATTTACAATTCAACTCATGGAAACATTGGAGTGCTAATACATGTGCTTAGCGGTACAGTTGAGGAACGTCCCAGTGCCAAATATGCACGCCGTAACAATTTACAAGCCATTTATGGAGTATAAAGTACCGACCAACCTACCAAGCGAGATCTTCTCTAACGGTTCTGATATACTATTTGTGCTTAATTCTAGGTCTGTTTTTTAGCTTATCTAAATTATTCTGTCCTTATATATTAATATTTCTCTTAATTTTAACAGTATCGTCATTATTAAAATATGTATCGATAATTAACTCCTTACTTATGAATTATTTAAGAATTTATACCGGTGAATACATATTCATTTGTATAAAAAAATATTATAATTTAAAAAAAAAGCGGCGTCGCCGGCTCGTCTTCAAAAATATAATGCAGTTTTGGACTAGTTTGTATTTTATACCAGTAGAACGTGTCCATTGAGACAGACGTTTCGTTGATCGTGCGATAATGTGTTGAATGATCCCGTTTGGTCGGATGACTACTAAAAGACGTCAGGGTGTTGCAAATTTCATTGTTTTCGGTATCATCCAGTTCTAGCAATCGAGTTTCTCCCGCGGCATCTCACAGCCGAGCGGTACTTTTATTCCGCCTAAGATATTCATCGCAAACGTGAGTGTCGTTGGTAACAGCACGGGATACATCTATGAATGTCTTTATTACTGTGTTTTTAGTCATTTGTTAGATTTTCTCATAATGATTGTCCCCAAAACGAGTGTTTGTGCCGTCAAAAGCTTTTGTTTAATCATTTATGTGACTAGTGTGCATGATCTTATACTGCTCACTTAACTCGTTGTTTGACAATGTCTCATTTATAACGCGGTCTCTTGACGTACCTACGCGTTATTATTATGTGGTTATAGGAGTGTAACATTCGAAGCTAATTTTCTTAAACACCGGAAAAATGCTACGTTTAGCATTGACTCAAGCGCCATTAAGAGACGCAACAAACTATGCCTGACATTTATTTCATCTTCGGTTTTTTGTAATTTAATTTTTTATGGTGATCTTAAAGAGGTTTCTTGCTTAAAGGAAAGTATTTGACTTATTTAATCGTAAAGTAGTCACTCGCTGTGTAAGATTTTTCTTATCTACAGTAAGCTTGTTATTTACCCTGAACGCATGGGCTACCTATTCTTCAACACTATTTATATCTTTTTTATACCACGGATGTATAATGCAAGCATTAGGCATCGTGTGTATCTCCTCTCCCATTATTAGTTCTTTATCAATGGGAGGTGCTTTATCGCACATTAATCATTGATATTCGTCGCATCCAGCGGATGATTTTTTATCTCTTTTATTAATAAAGTTTGTCGTACGTGACGTCCCATTGTGCTGACGACGATGTCTTTTTTTATATCTTTTCTCGCTTCTTGATTATTGTCGATTGTTGAGGGTCCTACACAGATTTTGTTTGTATTTCTGTCATTTAGAAATATCATAAGATTTTTATGCTTACTTTTACATACAATACGGAATTATTTATATACGATTATATCGTTACAATTATATATTTGATTGAAATATAAAGTAAGAATGTTAACTTCAGCTAATGTGAGGCTTGTTTACATAATCTGTTACCTTAAACGTTCAATTTATTCAATTGCACTACTCGATTCGGTATTGGGTTTAGGACATACAATACAATAGCGTTTACATGTGTTTTACCAAATATGTTGCCGCGTTCAGAAACACCTCTGTATAAGGCTGCAGACATATGTTCTATCAGATTCTCTAGTCGCATATCAATAATTCATAGCACAACTATGTTATGCACATCGCCAACCGTTACTTGGAAGCCTCACACCATTCATTAGTAGTTCAACCGCGGTGCGCTTTGGCAAAACCGCTGGGCTACATTGCGATGGGGGTTGATGTCAGATCAAACTAGATATGTCATCGATTAATTAATTAAATTTTATGTATTCAATATCGGTAGCTAGTGACATACCGGCAGAGTAGAATATTACCTCCCCCTGTACGGTGTCGTAAAAAGCGGCTAAGGTCCCAGAACCGATAGATGGCGGTATATCCATCCGGAAGAGTGCAGCTCAAATGCACAGGGCGGGGCCTCCTATCTTAGAGAGGCCTATGTCCAACAGTGGACCTTCAATGGCTGGCATGATGATGATTATGTCTAAATGATTTTAACGTAAAACTATTTATTTCTTGTCCTTATTTACGCTTAAACATGGATAATAAAATCTAGTAAATATGTGTGTTATATTCATGGGACTTTCCCATGAATGTTGTTATACATTTGTTTGAGTATTAAATTATTTTTTTTGTGTAGGAACATGATTATGGCAACACTTAATCACTAAGACAAAAGAATAAATGAAATATAACAATTAGATAGTCTTAGATTTCGAGTCATTTATTTGTTTGTGGCTAAGATAACTAATTTATTTTATTTTAATGGATTATCTGCAATAAATACATTTAACAAAATATAATTGTTTAGAACTTAGAATCAGATAAAAAAGGTCAGATAAAATGTGAAGACCACCACATATGAGTCGCGTCTTAAGAGCAAACTTTCGAGTGTTGCAATGTGTATTAACATCATCCAGGAAAAGGTGAGTCAAAGACGAAAAAGTGTTAACATCTCTTTACCACCTTTTGGACGTCTAAGTCTGACTAACATGTTACATTAGATAGACCTTACAAAGGTCGTCGGCATTGGTCCCTACTCTCACCTATTTCTACCGCCAAATAGCAGTGTTCGCATTGCTGTGTACCGGCTTGAATAGTGAAAGAGGCAGTGAGTTTACTGGGTAAATGTGACATAGTATCTTCAGTTCACAGGGTTGGCGACACGCTAGTGATATCTTTGTAATGACTAGCGTCTACAGGCAACAGTCACGTTTACCATCAAGCGGACCGCTTGTTTGCTGACTTCATAATATAAAAAAAAAATTACCTGAGTTGACTCAATTGCCGGTTCCAAAGTTTCTATATCTCCATCGATATCGGTCTGGCCGTTTGTGTATCGTTCGTGTATTGACGATTTAATTACACTATGATCCGTCACCATCGATGTGGGTGTTCGATACATCGATGCAAATGAGCGTCGGTTGGCGAAACGTGATGTCGCGCCGGGCTGCCATAGCTTTCGGCTAATGAATTCTAGGTAACGATACAATTACTAAATCAATATGTATGTTTAATGAACTGATTAAATAACGTCTGACAGCTATGCGAGGCGTTACAATATATTAAAAAGTGCTAGCCACGTACAATTAAGTCACAGGAAGAACTCGACACAATGTTTATATTAGTAAGGCAAATAAGTATACGTTCCGCTCGACTGTCCTGAGTTAACGTAGTATATGATGCTCCGCAAAGATATCAGTGCGTTTCTGACCTGATGGTGAACAAACTAAAATACGGCTGTGCTGTTCCTTCTGAACAGAATAACTTTGATACTCCCTTTGTATGAGGTCTGTCTCTAATAAATTAATTATTTGTGTGATCTGTTATAATATTTTCTTAATTTCGTGTCATATTAAGGTAGTTCATTGGACCCTCTACGGTTGTGGTTTCCGTGGTGGAAATGCCTTTGCTTTAACGCTGTTACTGCTGTTCTCCAATAATGACTCTTTATTTCTTCTGTAGAAATAAAAGAAAACGTTACTATTTCAACCTTAACATAAATTAGCAGTCCATTAGACAACCAAGAGTTAAAGCTATATGGCTAGTTTACTGGACTGGTTAAGTGATATCATGTGATTCATTCAATTACGCCAAGTTATGGCTAGTCTTGGACAGATGGTATATATAGATATATATATATTCATATGTCACATTGTCGCAATATATAATATTTGACGGGCCCGATGGCGCAGATGGTGATGATACGAGCGCCGAGGGTCGTGGGTTCGACTCCCACCCAGAGCAAATATTTAGATGATTATATTTATGTTTGTGCTGTGTCTATGATTATATATAATTTTACGAAATTTCTACCCGCGACTTTCTATCTGAACTCGTGAACTTCAGTATATAATGAAAATATATATGACCCTGTCCTGAGTTTAAGCTAACCATAACTATTTTTATAATAATCGGTTAATCAGCTAAAATAGGATAGTCTCCATTCATGATCATACACAGCCAGAAAGACGTAGTTACTTTGACCTTCTATAATATACGTATTAATTAACCCGCAGTGTTCCTACCGCATACCTTCAACTGAGCCATATTGTGTAGCAACTACTATATATATACTTTAAATAATATTACTTTTGTACAAAACATAAATGGACAGAAATATGTTCGACTGCAAAATAATAACTCTTTTTTAATATAAAAAACATCAAGCAACACCGGTTCCAACGAATCATGGACACATCTGCCACAAATCGCAAAATTACTCTTAATAAATCATAACCCTACAATTCGACAGGCGTGGTACGCCCGGTCGACGTTAGAATTTTCGCCATCGAAAATGCATTTTCCACACATTCATGTAACCCCGCCGCAGGGTACATTTAAGTTAATTATAGGATTACATCGGGCTGCATTTAAAGCGGTATTTTGGTAATATAATAGTCAGATGGCACGCCCGATAAGTGCCAACCCGATACTTGGAAAGCCTTGCTCATTACGCATTCGCGTCGCAAACAGAACGTACGTTTGCAGGGAACTGACGAATATAATAATTGTAAGTCGGATGGATTAGGACAAATTAACCGTTGCGTTATTGTTTTTTTTTACACGTGTTTCAATTGGTGTGTTATTATAAACAGGACATGGAAATAGGCTCAACTCATTAATTAGTAAATGGCGTTATATATTTTTGGTCTGTCGAAACTGGCAAATATTTAGTTAGAAAAATGCATAAAGACGTATTAAGAATACAACCTGCTTGTCTACAACCTTCTTTTGATAAATAAATATATTGATATATTATATTGGTGTTTTATTAACGCTTGACTCTACTCGTACATATCTAAATTTTGTAAAAGAGTCACACTTCGAAGACCACTACCTGCATCTATAAGTATGCAATTACTTTTAATAAAAAAAACTATCGCTCGTACATTTAAACGTAGGTAAGGTAGCAGAAGCCTCGAGTTACCGGCAGGGCAGAATAATACCTCCATCTATACCGAGTGTCGCAAGAGTCGACTGAGGTACAGGAACTAACAGTTAGCGGTATATACACCGGAAACAGTGCAGCTAAAATGCAACAAGGCGGGGATGGACTGAAGCTATGATGATGAATGCAAGCTATTCGTAAGCTCTGCTATTGCCACCACAACTACTCAACGCAGTAATCATGACCTATAATGATGATGATGAAAGTAAAAAATTGCAACTTGATAATCCGCTGGAGCCTTCCCGAGCATTGCCCTCTCCTTAGTTTATTTATTACAAGAAGAAACAATAATGTAAGTATATTTAACCAACGACTAATTAATATACAAGTCGCATATTTAATTTTAAACCTTTCTCTCTTTCTTACGTATTTAAATCATTGTTTCAGTAATATTATAAATGCGAATGTTTAAGAAGACGAATGCATGAATCGATATCTCTGCCTTTGAAAGTTATTTGTAGGTATGGCTTTTTCAGCGGGCATACAATTTTTGGCTTTTCTTGCACTTTTAGTTAATATTGTTCCTGTTTGTGTGTGCACATTTGTTCTGACGTCAAAATCTGGATATAAGGATAGTCTAGACATATAAAATAGATAGTCTAAAGGCGTTGAATATTGTAACTCTATTTATACATTAACATTTGTCACAATATATAATAATTGATAGGCCCGATCTGTCTTGGGCGCCGAGGGCCGTGGGGTCGATTCCCAATCAGAGCAAAGATTTATATGATGATATTTATGTTTGTTCTGTGTCTGGATATTATGTATTTAAGCAGTATATTTGTGATGCCTGTGTTGTCTAACGTCCATAACACATAGAATTAAGTGACTTACCACGGGGTCGGGTCAATGTATGAGATGTGTATTTATATATTAACATTTCATGTATGTTGTTCGAAACAACTCAATTGATGACTTTTTTGGTTACTGTGTACAGTTTAATCAAACTAGAGAGGTTGCATAGTTAATATATATATATTTCATTTATGCAAAAATTTTTTCATGATGAATAGGTACATAAAGTTAAGAAAGGACGTCTGCCGGTTTAGCTCGTAGAGTATATATTCAACGCCTCTTAGAACGGTTTATTTAAATTGAATGTTTCAGTTAGGCTGTATCAATTGACATGAGGTGGACCTCATACAGAGGTCGTCAGCATAGGTACCATATGTCTCCTATTTCTACCGCGCAATGCTAACACTAGCATTGATGTGATTCAGTTTGAAGAGTGAAAGAGGCACTGAAATTACTTGGTAATGTGACATAAAATTGTTTAGTTACAAGGATGGCATTGCGGGGATTGTAGGCATGTTTGTTGACCTGGTCTAATAAAAGAAAAGACTTAAGATATTACTTTTGACTGACCAAATATTTACATCATATACAATGTCCAAATATGTTGAACCCAGAGGTCGGAAGCATATTTTTTTTAAAAAGGACTTGAAATTTGTCAAACAGTTTTGTTTATTCAAATGAAGTATCGTGGTGTTGAATTTTGCAATGCAAAGTTAGTTTTATCTGTTGGACATCTCCAATACGAGTAACTCATACTGAACAAGTTTTTTTAATGTCTATTAGTAAGTGCGTCGATAAATATTTATTACTGCGCAGTAGCTGTAGAGGAAAATTGGTAATGTAAGTACGAAATTTGCAGAATACATTGTCATTTTTATGATCATCGTATGACTCGTAAAATATCCGCTATTTAAAATAGGCCTCCCAAAACAGGGAAATTTTCTCATGACTCCTCATTTTGCAGTTGTAATATTGCATGGCCCTGTTTCAATGAATGTTCGCCATGTTATAGTTGCAGTATCTAAATAGCTTTTTACCACACTCGCCACAGAGAACATGAGGAACACCTCATAGAAAGATCTGTATATTTTTCTCATTCTTTCACCTATTTCTACAGCTAAATAGCAGTGTTCACATAGCTGTGTTCCGCTTTGAAAGGTAAGAGAAATACGGAAATTACTGGGTAATGTGACTGAGGAATGTGTGTGAGGATATTCTATCTTCAAATCACACGGTTGGCAACGCGTTAGTGATATCTTTGCAATGACGTTTTGTGGTATGCTTATTTGTCGACATGATGTAATAAAAAATGAAATAAGAGAAAATCTACCGCGGTACCCCACGACCGATTTTAGATGATTCAAGATACTCCGTTTTAATATTTTATTTATTTAACTTTATTGCACAAAATGTTACAAAATGTACAAATGGCGGACTTAATGCCAGGTGGCATTATCTCCCAGTCAACCATTACACAAAACAATATATATATATATATATATATATATATATATATATATATATATATAGTGGTAAGTGAAAAAATGTACGCTTCCATATTGACGTACTTTTTTAACAAAGAATATGGTTTCTTGCATGTAGTTGGGATAAGGAATGTGGTCGAGGGATACCAAGTTCCCGCCATACCGAGACCTTGCAGGAATTTGAACAATAACCCGGAATGCACAGAATTGCTCAAAAAAAACTATTCGATATGATATTGGTCAAAACAAACGAAGCTATATTTTTAACGATGAACTAGTAGATTTCAAACGCGATGATTTTTTATTGTTGATGTTCCGGTTACCATTTAGAATATATTTCAATATAGTTTATATTAATAGATATTTTATTCGCAAACCATTAATAATCATTAAAAATATGTTAAAACATAACAATATGCTTACCTGCAGGATATACACACACAGATAGACATAAACAACATATATTCTTAATATTTCTAGTACTTTTTAGTTGTTAACTTTTTTTTATTGTTGTAATTTTGTGTACTTAGTATGTAAAGTGATAAAACTTTAAAGAGTATAATCTCTATCCTTAAAAAAAATAAATGAAGTAATTTAAATAATGTGTAAATAAACACATTCTTTCACCATTAGAAAGCTACTTCTTCACCATATAATTTATTTATTTATTGAACTTTTTTGCACACAATATTACAAAATGTACAAATGGCGGATTTAATGCCCGTTTGCCCCAATCGACCATTACACGAAACAGAAAAAAATATATATATATAATAACATGTTCATATTTTATATATAAATATAAATATATATTTAGTGCAGACAATATATATACAAAATAGATAAACATTACAAGCATAATTGTATAAATAAACGCAAACATATGATATAGATAAAATATATAAAATATCGTACATCAGAAATACGGTTATAAAGATAGACAAACAGCATCAGTAAATAATGTACGGAGAAAGCGTTTCAGAATAGATTTGTTTGGGGATTGCTTAATATTCAACGGAAGCTCATTCCAGAGTCGTATAGCTGTCACTGTAAAAGAGTTTCAAAAAATTTGAGTGATGAGAAGGAGTTAAGAGCGAAAGAGTATTAGAATTATTTAGAAGAACGGAGTTTACATTCGTGATAAAGGAATTAGAATATATCCTCTATGTAAGTTAGTGCGTACTGATCAAAAAATATTATAAATAGTATGGTTCACGAATAGGAAGCCAGCCGAGAAGAGAACGGTAATGTGAAATATGATCGTATTTACGCAAACCGAAAATAAAACGGAGATAGTTGTTAGTTATAATATGGCCAATTTACATATCATAAAATAATATATTATATATGTATTGTATTATATAGTACACTCAGAGCGCAGCTATGGCGACGGGGATGCTGCTGCCCATCTCCACCCTGTGCATTTGAGATGCACAGTTTCAGATGGATATACCTGGTACAGGGCGAAGTACTATTCTTCTCTGCTGATACTACACGTCAATTTGAATTGTATCATAATATTCAGTAGGTAGATTTTTGTATAAATAATAAAGATGATTGCTGAAGATGATTTTCCTGACGTAGTCTTGAGACTGGGAACTTTAAGTACGGGTGTATAGGATATCTCTATTTACAAAGGAAAATAATACATATACTGATATCCGCTTACAATTGGAATGCGTTGATTGTATTATAAGATCATTAAAAATTTAAAAGAGCTGTCGTAATTATTTTGTTCCCGTATCTGTGCCCTATGTGTACTATGTATTATGTATTTTGCAAGATGTGATATATTTTTGGTCCCTATATATGTATATCTATAATATCGGATTGCTGTGTTAACAGCGAAATTTTTAGTTTTGACTAGAATAACGAACTCTGCAATCACAAATATTACAACTAAATACATGTTTAACACCCAGACACGGATAAAACAGAAATATTAGTAATGTAAATGTTATACATATTGGGTGGGGATCGAAACCACGACCAAGTGCACTACCATCAATTGTTCTATTTCAATAGTCAATCTATAAAACCATATAACGACTCCCTCTCAGCAAATTACACGAACAAAAACCTTGTCAATAAAGATCGTGGTGCCTCGTACGCGAGCAAAGAGGCACCGCTTCTAATTTATGTGAGAATCGAAGGATTAATATGGAAACCAGTAACGTGCATCTTTTACCTAATAGTGACTACTGTTTTACAGCTTTTCTGGGGAATAAAAACGGTGGCTGATCATGTTATTCTGGGAGCATGACTTGTGAGCGGAGCCAGCGGTGAATACAAACATAAATCTGACGTATTCAAATGATATTCGAACCTAGATTAAATTATAAGGCTATAGCAGTGCCCTGCAGTTTCACCAGCTTAGTTTCCGTTTCCGTGCCAATAATATATAATATAGTAGCCTTATTTACTTGAGGACGTAGCTACAAGTGAAATTTCTGTTAAAATCGGTCTAGCCGTTTCAATGTTTACCTCAAACGGCATACAATAATTTAAAAATATTTTTAATAAGTAACCGTATATACTTTCATATGCCTATTTTAAAAACGGTTGTTTGTTATTACAAATATACACTTTAATTTTTTTATGCCTATGTAGACGTAGAAACAATTTTGTTCCTGTCTGCACCTTAAACACAACACTATTATAAGCAGATTTACAGATGGAACTTGGCAGGCGTTTCAAGCGCAAATTATTATTGTTAAATTGCATCAAAATCAAAAAAATTGTGACAAACTTTTTCGTTTATAATATTAGTAGCATTGTCTGACCCGATGGACTTTTATCTGTCTTTATTTTTCATCCAAATATTTGATGTTTATGAGGAACAATTTATATAGCTACTATAAATATAAACTATCCTATCTCTTAAGTTAAAACAAACTACAGATCAACAAATTATTGAAATCACTGAAAGAATCACTAGAACTAATGATCGGTTTTTGTTATTTGCATTAATTTGCATACTTAATGTATTTATCAGCAGATGTAGACTTAGTAGAGCTTTTATTTAAGGATCTATTACATATACATAGGATCTATTACAGTTCAAATGCGAATTAATTAATCACTCAATTCGCATGATAACAGTTGACAAACAGCGCCTGCCATTCAATTTATTGCTAGCAAATGAAGGTATAATTCATTGGCCAACAATCGCAATTAACGGAGCGACTTGCGAAACAGTTATCTATTAAATTAAAGGTTAATCTGTCTTGTAAGTGGAATAATTAAATCTGCGCGATACAGGCACCGTAACAGTTCCCACACCCTTCTTTGATCTGACAGCTTGCAGTGCTGGATTGAAGCGCTTTAAGCGCACTAGTCTTTCATTATTAACAATACATGGCTGTACATATTAATTAAAATCTGTGCTTAAGCTGCCACATATATTTTTTCCTATTTTATTGTTATTTAACAATTTCAAAGATTCGGAAATTAAGGAAATTAAAAGTCATGTTTAGTTCTTGATTACAAGAACAATATTATTTTGTGAATTTGTATAGCCACCATATATTACACAGTCTACAAAAGCATTGTTAAAACCATAACAAAAAAGCACCTCTCAACATTCTCCACAACAAAGCGAAACGCCGTGCTTTACGCCATTCAATCATTCAAGCGAACAAACAGCGCTTTCCGCTGTTAGTACCAACTCAAACGATTACACGTAATCGGCCTGCAATTAGGACAAGCTGTGGGGCAGCGCTGCATCGAATATGCATTCGCTAATTACAAGTTCAAGCGATAATTACTGGCAGGTCGGATTCGTGGATCGGGACTCGCTTGCGAAATTCGAAATTCAAACGTCTAGAACAGATTTCAAGTGTTGCGTTTCATGTCACGGTACTTACTTTGAAGGGCTTTTTAGAAAGCTATTTTTTAGCAATTAGAAATGATCCAATGTGTTTTATGTGAAATTTGAGTTGTAAGAAATGCTTTTTGCCTTTGTATTCTTAATATAATGAATAATATCATCATCATACCCGTAGTACTTTCACTGCTGTTCATCCGTCTGGCGTCCCCAACGAATTGCCCCAATTTCGACCATAACTACCGCGCTGGGTTGGCATATTGGCAAACGCAGCGCGAGCGTAGCTTCGCGACATGAAAGCTGCCGGTGGATTTTTAGGTTGTTTGCTGCTGTGATTAATTAATTCACCAGATATTTCCAAAGAAAAATTAAGTAACTGGACAAACCAGTAAATGAGTCACACCAGCAAACAACAGACCATATAGGACAGAATTTAATAGTTTAACTATTTATAGTAGTTTTAGCACAATATTATAATGGTTTATGTACTCAACTTAGCTGTCACTATTGGTAAATGATGCCAAAACTACAACTAAAAACCTTTCAATCAAAACATGAAAACTCGATAAGATCCTCTTAATAAGACCACACCCAAACGATATCAAATCAAAGAGAGGCCAGGATTTGAACAAGAACAAATACTGCACCATTCAGTTAAAATTTTATTAGATGCCCTTTGGAAATTTTGGTAACGATCTCTTAACTAATGGTAACCTCAGGCAGTGAGACGCAATTTACCTCTAAGAAGGACTTACTCCCTTATCGAGCTTCCTTTCATAACTTTGACGATGATAGAGAAAACATCAACAAGAATAAGTACTTTAGCACTACAAAAAAAAGCTATTGTAACTGCAAGAATGCGTTCACAAACTGTTAGCTTAATTTTAATTCAGTCCAATCTACGCAAAGAGAAAAGTTCCTTTTAATTCTAGAATGAGCACACGATTAATATGCACCCGAAAAACCAAAACAACATTAACTAACACAAAGGCCAATTGTCCGAGCCAGGACATTGTTATGCCAAGCACACATGCCGAAAAGAAATTTTGTGGACACTATCATGAGATGAGTCATTTTAAAACTGTTATTTGCCTATAAAAAGTTTCTAAAAGGAACTCTTTGGACGTTATGCGCAAGGAAATAACATCATTACGTGATTCAACATATTCCGTGTAATAAAGTATAAACTCAATTTTACGTTGTTATATTATTTGGACAAATGGCTGCGTGTTGGGAATTAAACATTAGGGTATGTGGTTGTGAAATCATAGCTCTACCTGTCTTTCTTTGTATAACAAATATAATTTAAGCTGAATTATTTCAACATTCTAGTATGTTCGATACTTAATAACTAACGTTCTGGCAATTATTTACTGGCATAAATCTTATAAAATAAAATAAAAGAACTTGAAAAAGCTTTTAGAAAATACATCAAACTAAAAATAAAATATAAATTACAAAAAACTAAAAATTATTAGTTTCTGAAATAATCGCGGGTTGCTAGGTCGCGAAAATATGGCACAACACACCCCTACGCTTTATTCAAAATACTATTAGTATTTTTTTGGTTATCATGATTTTCACTTTGTTATAAAAAAAAACTATACCTTTTATTTTGAAGTTTTATTAAAAGTAAGTCTTTTTATTTTTGTTAACTTTTTTTTTATTTTTCACTTTTCAGTTCTATTTATTGTTAAATAATATTAATAATAATTAGAGCCGTAAAGTATCGGCAGAGTAGAATTATACCTCCCTCTGTACCAGGTGTCGAAAGAGGCGTTTAAGGTACTAGAACCGAAATATCAATAAACTCAAATGCACAGGGTGGGGGTGGGTAGCAGCGTCATTAACGTGAAAGCTGCGCTCTGCGATTGCCAACACGCTTGCTCAGTGCGGCAATTACAAGCAACATTCCCTCTTTCTTGGAGAGGCCTGTATCCAGCAGTGGACTTCCAATAGCTGTAATGATGGTGATAATGATAAATATTAATTAGATGAGTACTTAAGCTAAATATTAGGTAAACGGTACGCATGCTCAGGCTGCGTGGTCTCACTGGTCTCACGTGGTCTTACACATAGCAATTTCTTTCATTCTGAGGATCCAAATCAGGACTATGAGATATTCTTAACGAAATATTGGCAATTGTGCACTAATTTTTGATATGTGTACACATGATGACACTCATACATTTATACATACATTTCGATAAAATGATTCATTATGGTATTTAAACTACAGTTCTAATAATATTAAATAATGTTCAGGAATATATTAAAATAAACTTACTCAATTGTTTATCTATATTTTCTATAACCATTTGTACCGATTTATTTCCGACTACTAAGCCAAAAATCAAAAAAACATAGCTTAAATTAAATATGATTCATCGGTTCCAACTGCGTGCCTCCATTTTAAACTGCATGAGTACAATAAAAACACCGTAATTATATTAGAGCAGCGGTTGCCAAAGTTGACTTGACCACGATCCGCTTTTAAACTTTTCAAATTAAAACTGGGGACATAAATAATTTTTAGATTTATTAACTCTTTCAATTTTAACAAAATAAAAAAATAAGCGAAATAAAGAAACTTCTCTGACTGTAAACGGTTTGTTTTGCTTTTATAATATTCTTTGTTAACCCAATAAAAAAACTTTATGCGCTACGGTAAAAAATACCAAGTTATATATTTTCAACAAACAGATTTTAAAAAAAAAGTTAATTTCTTCTTTATTTATTCTTCGCTGTGTTAATAAAATATTAATCTATTTTCAAAGGCGTGCTGCCTGCCGACGTCTTATCTGTCAAGGTTTCGCGCCATAACATGAAAAAAATGGCCGCCAATTTCTGTCAAGCAGAGTATTTCAAATTTTGAAAAACATTGCTATTCGGTATTAAATCTATAAGATGCAAGTGGGTGCGGTCGTTTAAAAACCGGTAAACAAAATTATACCAACCCACGACTCCAATTAGTTCGGCTAGAATTAAATCGGACATTCCCTGCACACCGAATTAAAACCTTGCACGCCAGGCAATGTGAATAATTACGTATTTAATAACGCTTTTGTTCCCTGCGAAGGAAATCCAAGTAATTCAATTGTTTAGTTTAATTCGAGTAGAAACGGTCACTTTCTAGAACCGTTTTCAAGTTTAGGGTTATATATTTGTTCTTTGCTATTTAATAGTCTTGTTTGACTCCTGAAGCTTATGAGCTGGAACGTCAAGTTATATCCAAAAATGATCGTATGTACAATAATAAGGAGTATTTTTAATATTTTTTAGTATTATTAAATGGGGAGTAGAGAAACTTAACAATGTGTTGCAATATGTTAAATCAAATTCGAACTGAAACTTTTACAGAACACATAACATACAGAACTACACTTTCGATTGTGTAATATTAGTCATGACAAAAAAGTGGAGTTTATTAATGACTAGAAAAAGAAGATAGCCAAAAAATTTAAACAAACAAATGACTTGTAAAAATGTACGGAACAGCCACAGATTAAGCAACAACCGGTGCTTTATATTTCTTTAAACGCTGTAGATGCAAACGAACTGACGATTCCGGCCCAGTTCACGTGAAATGTTTATTTAAACAACATCTGTAATCTCGCTTTAAATTATTTCGCAATTATTTTTGTTATTATCTAAAAGAATGCTTTATAATGTCTTCTTTAGTAGTCTGTTAAACGGCTCGAGAAAATATTGAAGTGAAACGGTCTTGTGGATTTGTTGCTTCACTCGTTAGAATTTGGCGATGTGCCTAGATACACAATATCTATATAATGGTGTTAAACTGCACACCTCAAAAATTCATAGAACAATATGATGGTATATGTACTCCTCCGTCAAGTTAATGACACAGAAATGTCTTAAAATCAATATTTATTACTTACCTAATTAATAAAGGTATATGATAAGCTGAGCCAACTAAAGTTTGGCAAACTCTATGGATAGTGATACGTAATTAAGCCATTATATTTGGGTCTTTTGCAGACTAGTTGTTTCAAGAAAATTAAGAATATTCTCAAAAATGTATATACAATTTGAAAATATTTGGTATGTATGTAATAAAGGTATGAAGTCCAGAAACGCTTAGAACGCTCATAACTTCAGAACATTTATACTAGGAGGACACAATGCACGCTTTGTTTTAATTGGATATCCTGAAATCACCTTAAACACACCTCCAAGCGGAACTTTTAAGAGTGTCATTAATGAACTTCTAAACGAAAAAATTTAAAAACTCCACGTAGTAAATCAAATTTATTACTTTGAGGGGGGCACAGTTAATCTGGCCCAGGAAATTAAAGCAGGAATTACCATAATTGATACGGTTCTGGCGAATCCACGCGGAAAACTGATCGCTCTTCGAAAGGGCGTTTGAGAAACTTCTATAGAAATTCGTAATGAACATCGCCTTAAATGAGATTGGTTGATAAAGAAGAGGTTTAGAGCGGTTTCTGGAACATTAAAAAAAATGGAGTCGAAGTCTGAAAAAGAGTTTGTATTTAAATACTCCCCTTTTACTTGTGTTAAATGGTGCTCTTAAATTTGATTGAATTATAGAAAATGATTCTAATGTAAACGATACAATATACAATTGTAAAGATAAGCTCAAAATCTTTTAAATTAAAGCAATTTTGGTTTAGTTTTTAATACTCAACTTACTTTACTAATTTATATTTTAGTTGTAGTTTACATACAAAGACTACTAGGCGAATATATCTTAACCAGGTAAGATATGTTCGTCTAGTAAAAAAAGAGGTATTAAAGAAGAGCCAGGTGAGAAGTACCAAGGATAAACGAGCGTGTATGAAATGACTAATGCGAGTAAGGGAAGCGAAAGAGGTATGCCAAGATCGTGTTGATGTACGACAAGTGGAGCTCCATAGTCTCTGCCTATCCAATCGAACACAGGCGTGATGTATGTATGTAGATCACAACAAGCAATAATATTAGATGTTACACGTTATAAGAAATCTTTGAATTATTTACAATACATAGTATATAACACCATTATCTCAGGAAAATAAGATAACTTAATAATTAAATAGTTTTGTATAAGGTATTTAAATTACAAAACGCTTATTCATCACCTAGACTGCTGGACATAGGCCTCTCCAAGAAAGGAAAGGGAGCGCAGCTTTTGCGGCGGGGATGTCGTCGACCATCCCCGCCCTGTGCATTTGGGTTGCACTGTTTCGGATGGATATACCGCCATCGGTTTTGGTACCTTAGTCGCCTATTACGACAACTGGTGCAGTGAGAGGTACAATTCTACTCTGCTGGTACCCTATGGCAATAATCATTAATACTTAATATTATGCTTACGCGAAAGTTTGTTTGTTAATTTTTCACGTTGGAACGGCTTATCTGATCTAGATGAAATTTGGCACAGAGATTATATACAGTCTTCTCAACAGGTAGGTTTCTAATTGAACATATAGAAGACTAAATTTATGTGTACCGACCCCAGTGTTAATCGAGAATTCGCTTCTTGATCAATATCTTATTACTTATTATTATTACTTACCTAACACTTATTGACACATATATTAACTTAGGACACATAGTCCAGTTAAGTAAGTCCAACTTGGGCAGCTTTCGAAAAGCCGCGGAACATCTTCTCATCAGACATACCTCAGCGTTTAAAGCTGAAAGTCTTCAATCAATGTGTTACTAGCGATAACTTATGCCAGCAAAACGTAGTCTCTAACTATTGACCTTATCAACCAATTCAAAATAGCCCCACAAAATATGGACAGGGCAACATGCCCGGAGTCTTCTTCCGCGATCTAACAAATAAAGCTACCGAGGCGGAAATGGAAGTGTCTGTCTATGGATGCAGAATCATTGGACGATGGAGTCAAAAGGTTCTGAAATGTAGATGACGTACCAAGCGCAACTAGCAGGCGACCAAAACCAGTCCTATTGGAAATCACTTGGTGAGCCTATCTCCAGCAGTGGACATCATAGGGCTGATATAATGAAGAAGTCAGCACAATTTTTTGCAAGGTTTACCAGTAAGAGAGTAATGTAAACCGTTTTTCGGAGTAACAAGAGTTTGAAATTAAACTCGGAAAGATAGATACGAAATGAAACGCGGATAAAACTGCGAGCGGAAGGCAGTTATAAACTTCTATGTGCTAGGAATTAACATAGTTCTAGCTTAATAATTATTTACACTTTAAATATATCTAATTACATAACTATATTATTTTCCGCTTGACATTCGATTATATTGAACATATTACATTTCTGGATCATAATTATTAATGAATATATTTCATTTTATTTATCTACATCGATAACCGTAAAATGCAAAAGTTACCCATTGATTTTTGTCACCGCTGATCCTATTTACATTGCACGAACAAGTTATTTAGGCGTGAGAATACATGGCAATGATTCGCCACATTTACGAACATTAAATTTTATGCCCTGTAAATTAAACAGTAATATCCAATGGCTCACGCATAAAAATCGCAATAAAAAATCATTGAGCACACGAACAGCTGGCAAAGCGGGGCTATTAAAACATCATTATGTAAAATTATTAATAACTTAAAACAACAATTGATAAAAATCGACACGCGTCGGTTAAATACGACCACTTAACCCTTCCCTGTAAAGCCTTGTTCGAATTAATCAAATCATAGCTTGGATCCTTATCTGTGGATGAGTGTTTGAAATTAGACCAGGACGGTACGATTGTTTTGCTTCGCCCACTCTCGAATGCCGATCTTGTTATTTTTTATATCTATTGTATAGATAGATAGATATAACGGATTGTAATCATCTTATTGTGTGAGCTAAGATGTATCTGTGTTGGGTGTGGATACGAGAAAGTACGGAGTTTAAGTTAAGACTAGAAACAATTATTTAAATATATTTGTAGGAAAAATCAATGCTCGCATTCATTGTCAAGTTTTAGACAGGTACAGGAACGAAATCTATCATAATTCCCCTTTAATTTTTTCATACTTGTGTACCTATATGTTTACAGTAAAACTATATAATTTTATGCAACTCTAAAATTCATACAAAAAATTGATTTTAGTTTTAAACATTGAATTATCAAGAAGTTCAGATATACAAGCTTAATTTGTTGTTCAAAATGAAATACTAAGGTTATATTTCCAAAACTGTTTCCCGTTAAAATCAATTTCGTCTTTAATTACTTAATTACCTTTTAGACAATATATACCTATGTATTCTTTTACATGGAAAACATGCCCGATGGCACAGATGGTAGTGATCTTTTCTTGAGCACCAAATGTGATAGGTTCGCTTCCCACCCATAGCAAATATTTATTTAATTAATATTTGTATTTTCTCTGTGTCTGGGTGTTATTTATATGTATATAAGTATTATATTTGTTATTGCTCTGTTGTCTGACGTCTGTAACACAAGTACTTAAAGCTACTTATTTTGGAATCTAGATGTAGTGTGAATAATTTTTTTTAGAATGACATATCTTAAGGAAACTTGAGTCAGATTGCATACATATACCTCATTATCAGACTTTTTAATGATACAAAAGGCAAGTACTACTTCTCTTTGTTGCTATTTAAAGGGCAGTCAATGCAGTCTCACGTTCAGCCAAACTTTCCACACCCCGAACCCGTAGCTATACGATAAAACAACATGTGTTTCTTCACCTAACGAATCTTCCACGGCATAATGAGTACAACAATGTAAAGTGGGGCCGTATTTACATAATGTCAACTAAGTAGGTGTAAGAGTGTCACTGTTCGAACACACTCGAATCTCATTAATCGAGAGCAGGAATGTTATTGTTGCCGATCGCCTTTTTGTGTTCAATATGACAGGTAGAAAGTCCTAAAGGAATAAATAAACAAAGGGTGAATTAATCAATACTTGTTGATAGGGTCACATAGGCTGGTAGACGCATTGAGGCTTCGTATATGTAGGCATACATCATCAGCATCATATCGATCCTAAGGTCTACTGGACGTAAGCTTCCCGTAGTGATTTTGAAAAGCACCGTGTATATTTGGCCTGCATCCAGCATGATCTTGCAATTTCAGTCAAATGTACCTCTGTGTATGGTCTCTATTCCAGAACATTACGGTTCCATTGAGCATTGTATAAGTGTATAGTTTTGTATAATAGTGGTCTGCTACTTGAACGTGCTAATAACATTGGTTCTTATCTTCCCATTCTTACTTCAATCACACAACCACTTTAGGTATATAAATATACCTAAAACTACGTGCTACATACATACAAATTATTTTTGTAAATGTCTGTATCAACATACAGAAACCTAATGCCTGTCTATTTTTTTCAAATTCATATCTAGCACATTAAGGTTTATAGGCAGAGATAGATCTTAATGTAAAAAAATGCTTTTTGTACTTTCTGCAAATGCCTTGTTTATGTTCTGGAGCTGGATGCAAGGAAGCGTTATATATGTTTCTTCAATCAAAAGAAAGTTATAAAAACTTATTTTTTTTATTAAAAAAGAGAAAGTATATATCATATGGTACCGCTTCAGTAGAATCATACCTTTTTTCATACTTAACAGGATGCCTTAAAGGCGACTAATGTAAAAATCGAGAGATGGTGATATATTCATCCAAAACAGCGTAGTCAAAGTCACATGGCGAGGATAGGCAGCAATATCCACGTTGCGAAAGCTGCAATTGCCAACAACGCTTGCTCAGCTGGTGATTATGCGAAAAATTGTCCCTTTCTTAGGGAGGCCATGATGATATGATATGAAAATAACCTGTATTCTATTGAAATTAAATGATAATCCGAAATAGCAGCTCCACATTTAAAAGAGTTCTGTGCAATTTTATAAATAATCTCTTGTCTCTGTACAGAATTGCCAATGTATATAGAGACAGATCAAAGATAGTACGAGTACATTTTTATTATTAAAGGCTAGCCATTATCATGTGGCTTTTATTTTGGCATTAACACCAAATATATAAATAATAATAAATATATTTATGCAACACCTCATTTACTGTCTCGAGCTGATCGGACCACATCTGAAATAAGGCGAGGAACCACAAAAATAGTACTTAAATACACATTTAACACCCAAACACAAAACAAACACATATATTAATTATATAAATATTAGTCCTGGATAGGGACCAAATCCACGACCTTTGGTGCACATTATAGGTTATTATATTCCATTTTTTAACATAATTACCAGGAAGAAAAAGGTTGACCCTTTTTTTCGATACCCATTAGATTGTAGTATTCTTTCATATATTAAAGTATTTACAGCCTTTCGTTTAATTGTTTTCTAGTATTATACAAATATTTATTAATCTGAACAATTAAATCTAAAACAATTTGCGATATTATTTCCCTCACTGTCATCGTCAAATAAACGAGAGAGAGATCAATAGAGGTCAGGAAAGATAAAAAAACGGATGCATATACTCAGCTTTATATTCACGTTAATCTGAGACAGAATAGTGTCGTTAGCCATGCTTATATATATATATATATATATATATATATCTTAGTATAGGATATGATCAAAACTATGATATGGCAACTTATCCACAAATTGTTTTATTTTTCTACTATGGCAATCCTACGTAACAATAACTACCAATAGGTACTTAAATAAAATGGATGACAAAAAAGTAATTTTATCTCCGCACCGGTCGTTCCGACACAAAATTAGTAAATGAATTATACTTAAAGTTATAATTTTTAGAAGCGAATGTCAAAGAGTAAAGAGATCGGATATGAATACAATGGAGTGGGTTCGACACCCCGCAGTGCGCCGAGTATGCTACGTAGGGTCGTCCGTTAATAAACATCGATAGTTCTATCGATACTTGTGTAGCAAACTTTGAGTTACCTAAACCATCATAACCTATATATCACTTTCAAGAATAAATCAACTGAAAGTTATATACTTTAATATTGCTTTTGACTGTTTGTCAATAACACTTCTAAATTCACACTTGAAACTTTCAAATATGTCTACATTAAGGTACGTCTTGTTTATTTTTAATATCTTAATAACAGTTTTAATCGAGTTTATGACGATTAGTCTGTCAGTATATAAATAAATTGAAATTGTTGATAACAAAATTTTCCGAAGTTGTTCATTAAGGTTTGTCGATAGATTGATTAATCTCACATCATTACATCACTTGAGGCATAAAATGAAATAAAAACGCAAATAAAATCCTTATGTAAATTAAATTTGTAGATCTTCGTCTGTAGAGATAAAATAAACATTTTTTTAATATAACAATACTTTTACAGGGAGCGGGCGAAATGATTGCCTCGTATGATTTATTGTGGTATTGAATTCAGCATTTGAATTTATTTTTAAAAGAAATTGTGATAATTTATTTGTTAAGTGTGTATGTGTTTTTAAATATTTAGCACATCCAACCAGTAGTCCAGTCATCGTTCGTCCACTAAAAGACCACTGCTGGATATAGGCCTCCCTTAAATTGGGGGAATTTTGCCTTAATTGCCGCGCTAGGCAAGCGTGTTGGCAATCGCAGAGCGCAGCTTTCGCGACAGAGATACTGCTGTCTGTCCCCGCCCTGTGCATTTGAGCTGCATTGTTTCGGATGGCTATACTGCCATCAATGTATATATATATATATGGTTCTGGTACTTTGGTCCTCTTTTTCGACACCTGGTAGAGGGGGGAGGTACTATTACATATCAGCTGTAGCACGTCCACTGCTGGACATAGGCTTTCCCAATAGATTTCTAAAATGACAGTTTGAGTGCCAGTGTCCAGCATCCGGGTTGGCTTCAATTCAGATCCTCTGTCCATCTCGTGGTTTCCGCCTTGACATCCCACGCTGCGCTTGCTTAACACATACACAGTGCATAAAACAAAAACCTAGGATATCTAATTAAGATTATTACGCATGAGGTTTATAGTTATAATAACTGAATATCGAGAAGAAATATCGAATTTCAATATTCATTAGGCATCATTTTGACGGGACCGATGGCAGATGGTAGTGGCTCTATCTTGTGCTCCTATCTAAAAAAAAATGTATATAATGTTTGAGTTATTTCTGTGTCTGGGTGTTAAATACGTATTTAAATATTGCATTAATGATACCAATCTTGTCTGATATCTGTAACACAATTGCTTTAAGCGACTTATCTCGGAGTAAGGTCAATGTATGAGAAGTTATGTGAATTTATTATTGTTATACTAATATTATAGATGCGTGTCTGTTCGTTTGTTACGCATTCACAGATTAATCGGAAAGCCGGATTTTTATTAAATTGCTTCTGTGGAAAATTGAGTTTTTAAATTTAAGTTTTTGTCTGGAAAAATTTAAAGCGTGTAAAAAGCTAGTTTATGTATAAGATTCAATGGGCGAGCAGCAGAGAAGTAAACATATACTAATACCATTTATTTGTTACACACGGTAACCGTACGGTTCATTGCCGTCCAGTATTTTCCTGACAAATTAATCCCATAATAAATAACGAAGCATAAATTTACCATTTTTAAATGTCACAAGCGTCTTGATTGGAAATTAAAAGGAACATTAATTACCCTTCATAATCGATACCTACTTAATTAAAAATTTAATGACCGGACCGTGTTAAAACGCATAAACCTGGTTTTTTCTTTATAATTATAATACCTATACTTGGTGATGACGTTTGCTGTGTCGATATAGCACGCTATTAAAATAACACGTTTTCAGAGAATGCATATAAACAATCTTGAATCTGCGCGTATAGTTTCTGACTCACTGATAAAAAAAAATTACAATACCTGATCATTGTGCCTAGGTCGCAGCAAACCTCCTTGGCGATAATATTTATAAAGAGACTAGCTGTGCCAGCGACTTCGTCCGCGTGGAATAGTTTTTTGGGTACCATATCTCTTTACCTTAACTTATATAAACATTGAAAGTCATGTTTATTTATATCGAATGAATGGCCTGAAAAATAAGTTTCAATTTTCTAGTTCTAAAAATAGCGATACTTACATACAACTTTTCATCCCCCTTTTCGACCCCTTACAACCCTTATTTTGAATTCAAAAATAGGCTATGTCCTTTCTCATGGTCTAAAGACTGTCCGTGCCAAATTTCATCAAAATCGGTTGTGAGGTTTAAGCAGGAAAGCGTAACAGACAGACAGACAGAGTTACTTTCACATTTATAATATTAGTAAGGATAGGCCTCTTACACAGTTCGTAGGCATTGGTACTTCACTACCTATTTCTACCGCCAAATAGCAGTGTTCGTTGCTGTAATCCGGTTGAAACGGTGAGAGGGGCAATGAAATTACTGGGTTAGTTTGACGCGGTATCTTCAGTTGACAGGAAGTGACACGCTAGTGATATAGTTTTGGTCACATTTACAAATAATTATAGATGGTAATATATCAATAAGTATTTACTAAATTATGCTCTTTTTTTAACAATGACATGTGGACAATTTTTTTTTCTTTGGTATAGCTGGGTTTTGGCAGGATGGCCTCACATTCAAAGGGGCATGGCCTCGACTTTCCCGCGTCACGACTATTTTGGGTTTTGGGAAGGCAGTATAAATAACAGTTAAGAGGATTTTCTAACAGAATTCTAGGATCGGAGTGCACTTCGTGTTGCTTAAAATATTTGCGTCGTACAAGAATAATCTGATTGGCATTAGAACAGTCATGTGTATTAAAAGTAAAAATAAAATATATGATTTCATTATTGAATTATAATTATATGTAGATTACATTTTATTGAATCAGCTAATATTTTTAATTAGATTCAAGGTGATCATAAATGATATATGATTGTAAATTCAAATCAGGGGCCGAATCGTTCCGTTCACTCATTCATAAATCCAGGATTAGAACTAATACATCGGTAATGCATTACGATGTGACAACACAGTGGCCAGACACCTCTGTTTCCAGCCTTATTTATTGTATTAAGCCTTTTCTATCTATAAGTACGGGACCACCGACCGAGAGTTGTGTTCCACTTCGTTACTTTTTTGATACAACTTGCACTTATACCCCCGGTAATCAGAAAACCTTTTATAGAATGGTGTCGTACAATATAATGTGTTGGATTATAGAGTATTGCAACAGACTCAATATAAACCGGAAGTTACAGGAAAAATATACCGTGTAGTTCAACAAAGTTTACCCAGTGCAATGTTTTAACCGGTTCAAGGAGCCATTTTTGACCCGGTCTATTGTTTAGTAATTCAGATGCCCTGTTTTATGATTCTAATTAATACATAATATTTTAATAAATTAAATTAAATTGTTTGTGGGTTTTGATTTTAAAATTTCTATGATGAATGTAGTCTCATTTAGTAGCTTAGAACTTTTCTTGTTCAATGTTATTTATTTATTGATGTATTAAACACACGTTTGACTTTATTATCAAACATTTGCATAATGCGGTTACCATATCTTATGAATTTAACGCTTGTTGATAACTTTTGAAAAACCAATAAACTGTACAAGCCTATTACAACGACGCTTTTTTTGTTCTCCAGTGTTCTACGTGGGACCTGAGTGGAACACACCAAACGAATGACCAACGACGTCCACTTATCGCACGATTGTTTTTGATAGAGCGCGCATTATTGCGTACCTCGGCCGACTACCGACGAAAATAATTAATAAACCCGTTACCCTGTTTGATTGACGGTGACACTTTTACCCTTAACACAACAAGTCTCAAGTGGCTCCACACTTTTTAATGAAAATAATTTGAAAATGGTTCATAACAGCCAGTCACGTGTAGGCTAAACACATCTATTTAAGGGGCCAAGAGTAAATTACAGAATTGATTGTAAAAGTAACGAAATTTCATTAAAAATTGGATGTATTTATGATTTACTAAATCTTTACATCTTTTACATGAAGGAATTATACAAAAAGCCTACCTGCAATGGTCCCACTTACTGTGTTCTAATCTGAAGGGTAATGTGACAATATTTTTAAATCACAAGGTTAACAACGTACTAGTGCCTTGTGATTATACGAGCATTTATATGTTTTCTATCAATTGGTATGTTTGTCGAATTAGTTATATAAAAAAAAACGGTTAGCTTAAGGATCATTCCTCAAGCCAAGCCATCACGAGCTATGACACAGGGAAACTGTATTAATATATTCTAACATTTAATACTTAAATATATATAATAAACTACTTTTCAATAATTTGAAAGGCGGTTTAATCATTTTGAAACTCTAAATTGCTCGTAAAAGCGTTTGCCGTAAAGTTGAAACAAAGAATATATTATTTTTTACAAACACTTTGAATTTAGTAATATAATAAAGATAGAGTTCAGATTTCCTTGTGATTTCATCAAATTTTCAATTATCGCAACTGAGATATACGACATGCCTGATGGCGAAGATGGTAGTGATCCTATCTTGTGCTTCAAAGGTTTATATGATGACATATATATATATGTATTGTATTTTTTCTATATCTGGTTGTTAGATATATGTATTTGAGAATTATATTTGTGATTCTTCTTTTGTCCGTAACATAAGTGCTGTAAGCGACTTATCGCAAAGTCAAGTATGTACTAGTATGAGATGTTATTTGTGAATTCATTATATTTATATTTCTATAAATAGACCAGTGGTTGTGCGAAAATCAGAGTTCATTGTTCTTTTCCTATACTCCTTGATTATTTAAATGACAGATGCCAGTAGCGTAGCACGAGTCATATACTGGCATAATGGTATTTGTCATCATAATTCGTTACTGATATTGTTTTCATTAGATTTCACATCTAAAACATATTATACAAAATCAACTTACACTTAAGACAGTAAACCATTCAAATCATTTAATAACGTTAATTAGAGAGTTGTTTTTCTAATCAAGCTATATTTAACGGACTGAAACGGATTGGTAAAGCAGCCCCCCCGCACGGAAGTGGTGATACTCTAGAGACAATTGTGTGACGTGATTGTTGTTTGCCTAAAAGTTGCAAGGTATCTTTATAGTGAACTCGATTCTCTGATTTTTAGCAACACCCCTGAATGGCGTGTTCTTACCCAGGCTTGTGGTGGAAACGGTAGTATGAAACTTTACTGTTTTTGCAGTTATTCGAATTAAATTCAGAATGAAAGTCCTTCATTGAAAGTGATGAAATAAACGGGGTTTGCAAAGTTTGTACGAACACAATTAAACGCGAGTGAAACCGCGAGGCGCTACTAGGTAACAGTTGTATTAAAGATTCTTACAATAATGATGCAGAGAAAAAAGCCTAAAATTATTAGTTAACAATATGGTTTCCATAATATAATCCGTAAAAAGCCGCTGATTTCGTATAATCCCTAATCACGATTCCTCGCTTGTTCAGCTGGCAGATTTGAATAATGAACTTTTACGTTTTTTTGGGTTAAGGAAAAAAGTAATTGCATTACATTATCGCCCCTAACCTAATAACAAACAAGCACCCCTTTGTTTGGTCTGAAAAAACGCCGCGGGCCTGAAGCACGATAATGATCGTTTTTTCCAACAGCTGATTGGCCCTAAATGACGATCGAGACAAAAAATATTATATAAATTAATCTTGCATCCAATCGGCAATGCAAATAAAGCAGATGCGCGGTGCTTTACTGAGCCACAGTGAACATTTGAACCAGTAGCGTAACCTAGTACGGGACAGTATACAATATTTTCTAACATTTACGTCTTTTACCAGTAACACCGTGTAGTAGTCATAACAAAAACTATTAGTTAACGGTTTAGAAACGCGGTTTATACTCACTCGTGAGATTTAAGAAATGTGTACGTTACACACTTTTCTTTATCGGGGCGTTAATATATTTCACTTTTTTGATTTCAATCAAAAAAATGCAAAAATTCTACCTAGTTATGATGGCGTTATAAAGTAGTTGTATTGTTGATCTTTTTGATTAGGCATGAAGCTATATACTAGTCGTGTTTAATGGAAGAACTGCAGTTTAGAAAGAGTCTTAGCAATATTTAAAGCAAATAGTTAAGAAATTATAGATAATATAGCGGTTGTTGTTTTTTTGTTAATAAGTAGCCAAAATATTGAAGAGTTGGCGATGATTCTCAGCAAAAAAACACTACAACGTTAGGCACTTCCCCGGATAGGTTGTAGGTTCGAGCCTCGTTTGAAGCCCGAGACTAGTTAATTTTTTGACGATCAAATATTATTTACAATGTAAATCAGCATTTTCCATGTATAAAACCAATAAATTATTTATTATTATTTACAGATTATTTAGACCTTAAAAAATGTCTAGTAAACCTAAAATATAAACAGCCTTTTGCTAGTACCTGCATCATACTGAATTGAAGTTTGATACAAATGCCTTTTACTCGCTTTTTTTCTGGAAAAGGTGTTTTTTGACTTGAGTCACTTTTTGAGTGAAGGTCTGACATGACAAAACACGTTGGTAGTTAAAATAGAGTATTTATTTCATAAGAGCAAGAGACGTCTACTTTGTATGCAAGCTGCATCCAAAGTGATATGACAGGTGAGTGAACGATGTCAATTTCTTACAAAAATAACTATGACGTGCGTACTTATCCATACATTATACGAAAAATTCAAGAAGCAGGCATGTTAACAGATCATTAGATTACATGAATGTGTTAATGATTACCACGCCACAAATAAATGCATTTTTTTTCTTGTATTTTCTTCATCACCAAAAATGTATGCAAAAAAAATATTGCTTATCTTTACTAACTTAAAGTTGCAATCTTTTGAGTATCTCAATTGTTGATAATGGTTTTAAATCAATTTAAATATCAATTCAGAATTCCGATGTGATATTTTGGAGTATTTTCACACTGAGTAGTTAATATATACTTTTGGTTTCAAGATTTTAAATTAAGACACAAAAAGTGACAGATCGACTTACGAAAAATTAAAAAAAATTACCTTACCTTACCTCAGAATTTACAAATAATATTTCTGAAAGTAATTAAGTTTCTGAAATATTAAATGATATCACGTCGATAACTTTTATTCTACAATTATCATATTTTGTTACGTACATCATAAAACAGAGGTATTTATAAAATTTAATTCTCAAATGCATATAAATAACATCCAGACTCAGAACAAATACATATATTCATCTTATATTTTAATGAAAAGAGAAATAGTGATAATGTATAAATAAATAAATTGGAAAGTAATTAAACTGCGCGTGGCGTATCTTTTTTGTATTTTCCATTCTCTTGTAAACAACACTGTCCTTGCTGCCAAACAGTTGACGTAAATTGTCAATGTCAAACTAAACAATCATGATCATCATATCAGCCATTGGAAGTCCACTGCAGACCTCCCTAAGCGCCCTCACACAAAGCGTGTTAACAATAGCAGAGCGTAGCTTTCGCTACGGGGATGCTGCGGCCCATCCTCGCCCTGTGAATTTGAGCTGAACGGTTTCGGATGGATATACCGCCATCTGTCGGTTCTATCCTTACGACACCTGTTAAAGGAGGAGATACTACTCTATCCTCACGGCTAAATCTAAACAAAGCAAATTAAAATCTCTTAAAATAACGGGATCAAAAGGATAGACCTGGACGAAGTGAGCGCGCTGCCATAATATAATGAAACGAAGCGAGGTTGCACAACTTACTGTTAAACTTTGCCTATACGTTAGCCGCACCGCAAAGTTGCGGGTTACGTTGCAACCTGCTATTTTTAACTGTTAATCAGAATAACTATCCATTGTACGCGAGATGTTTATTGTTTCTTGTTATGTGCGCTTGCGTTTTGAAACAACGCCCGCGGTCGAACAGCTAAATTACAATATTGTAAGTATATTCGCTCTTTTGCAGTATCTTCAACACATTATTGTTGTTCAACGAGTTCGCCTTTTATTTCAGTTAAATATTATTTTTATAATAAACCTTATTTTCAATCTTGATGTTTTAAATATGCCATCCACGTGTTATTGATGAAGGTGTCGAAAATATTCTGCATTATCCGAAGCAAAACTTTTTTGCGTTGGTGAGATTATAGTAAGGTGTTGGTGTGTTAAGACATAAACTCTGTAGAATAATAAAAATGTGTTCGTTGATTCGTAACAATAAATAAGAAACAACCTTATTTTAATTTACTTTTCTAATAGCCCTTATGTTTGAAGGTTTCGAAAACATTTTGAATCTGATATCGAGTCGTAGGAGTTGAACTACCAGCAGAAGATTCTATAACAGCGCACCTAAAATAATACAGAAGATGGGCAGCGACATCCCAGTCGCAAAGTTGCGTTCTGCGAATGTCATCACTCTCTGCGCTACACTTATTGGCATAAGATCCCTTATTTGGAGATACCTATGTCCATCGGGAGGCTTTCTATGTCTGATATGAAGATGACGATATGTAATAATGCATAATTCTTCCACGTGGCAACGTAACAAAGGACGTGTTTTAAACAGTTTAAAAATAATAGATGACAGGTGAACAATACAAGAAAGTATGCTGTTTTTTGCAATTATAATAGCATATAATTGAATAAATTGACTGTAGAGTTAATTGACATCTCTATATAAATCGTATTTTGTAATTGTAATTGCATAATATTTTTGTTAGGAAAATATGTGTAATGAAATGTCAAATCAAATCATTTTAAATTTCATAAATTTTGAATGGAAGACGATAAATATAGAGTCGATAGAGAGTCGGTAAATAGAGAGCATGACGTAATTGAATAGCGGATTGACGTTTCAATAAAATTAAATTGTGTATTTTGTTAATTTAAAATAAACGCTCTAATTGTAGAGGTGATATAGGTGCTCTTTAAATGACGTTTCTTTGTATTTTCAGATAAAATTAATTTTAATTAAGCGTAATTAAATGATATTTGTTGTAATATTGTAATTGGCGTGGTAAATAGAAAAAAATATCTTTGTATTTTCAGGGAAACATTATGTGGTTTGTTTTTTGAAAATCCTTTATAACATTCGTTAAATATGTTCGCTAATATTTAACTGCCAAAGATAGTGCCTTCCACTTCATTTCAGTCGTTTCAGACTTTGAGATGTAGGTTAATACCTATTTCTCAATTGACTCACGGATATACTTTCCTTAAAAACATAAGCATGCTAGATGAATATAAATTGATTTTTTTATTTCTGTCTGCCTGGGTGTTAAGTATATGTATTTGAGTAGTATATTTGTGATTCCTCTGTTGTCTGGCGTCCGTAACGCAAGTGCTTTAGCGACTTACCACGGAGTCAATGTATGATATGCTGTGGGAATTTATTATTATTATTAATCCACACAAAGAGAAACATCCACAAAGCCTATCAAAGACACAGTCATCGTTAAAACACCAACACGCACTTCATTAGTGCAACAGAAGTTCATAAAGCAACTACCAATTGCAATTAACCCTTCCCAAATTGTGCCGGCGCGTATTCAAATATTTTGACCCCAGGCAGAGCAGCATAATCCTCGTTGAACATTCATATTTATTACATCGCGCGTGTAACCGGGCGTAATAGAATAAAGCCATTGTGCCGACAGCCCGATTTAACCCTTTCATCGCTAAGAGAAAGGACTGGTAATGGTCTTATTTCGCCTAATGATACCCCTGCACTGGGGTTGGAACTGTTGCGAGATGAAGTGATAAGTTGCTTTATGAATTTCTCGTTGCGGGAATTTATTGGCGGTAATGACTCGTCTCGTATACTTGATGTATACGACTCATCTCCTATGCACAAGCATTATGTCCTAATTCCGGAGAAGTTAGGACATAATGCTATTTTATGTTAAAATATTTGGAATGAATAATTATGTGACATTTATCATGTTCTGTTTTAGGTTAATTAGGCCCTTAATAATATAATGTAATAAGTATAGAAGACAGTATTAATTTTTGGATTGATAGATTTATTGAAATGCCCGTAGGTGCATAAGGTAGTTTCTATTTTATACGCTAAGGACTCGCACAAATATTTATGTGATGAACATTTAAGTTTGTTTTGCGTCTGGGTGTTACATATGCATTTAAGTAATATATTTGCAATTACCCTGTTGTTCGGTAACCGTAAAATAAGTGTGTTAATCTAACTATACTAAAAATATATTAACTTATTGAATAAAAACACTATTATTTATTATTATTACGGTTACGATCTATCATAAAAAAAACAAGAATTATATTTTATATAACTACAAAATAAAATAAAGGCAGCTACTATATACACATATAAAAAATAAATCAGCCTATTTTACGCCTCTAATCCCCTCATCCATCCAACTTTTAAAACACTCGAAATATTTAAGCGCACTCAAACCGGTATGATTATACAAAGATTCGCCGGTGGCTAATTACAAAGAGCTGAATAGGGCTTTGACTAGTCAAAAGAGAAAAAAAACAATTATTAACGTTACAGTGGCCACGAGAGGCCCGGTGCAACTCGGTCACATCTGTTCGTGACGCGGATTAGAGTGATAATTATTCTGCAGTAATTATTGGATTGCGCCGGCACACAATGGCGGGGGGCATTGAGTTGTCATCTGTTGATTTTTTGGTCGCGCATTAGTTATTGGTTGGCATTATTTTGTGAAGTTTTGATTATAGTGGATGACGCTGAGTAAATAATTAGTCTATAAGGTATCTATAAGAACAATATATATAAAATTAACTGTACTCGCATCTCCTACTTGGTAGATCTTTCTTTATACTGCTGGGGTCCTGGGATCAAATAAAGCCTGTCTTCTTACGATTAAAGCTGTCTATAAATCAAATCTAAATTATATACTTTCAAAATTATAATATCAGTATAGAGAGTTATTAGTCATTATTAACTTAGGACTTTATGTTGATTATATAAAAAAAAAACATTAATATAAATGATAGCAAATATGTAGTCTACACTAATATTAAAAAAAAGAAGAATATTTGTATTTTTATATGTAGCGAATAAACTTAAAAAGTACTGGACCGATTTTAGTAATTCTTTTTTTATTAGAAAGCTACATTATCATTGAGTAACATAGGCTATATATAATATTTGGTACTAGATTACTTTAGAAATTCCTATTAAAACCAATCAAAGGTGTAAAAAAATTAGCCATAAAATGTCTCTCATCGAATACGCTGCGAAGAATATTAATAATAGGACAAAAATTGTTTGAAAATTTTATAGAATATTTCTACAAAAAACTTTACGAGACCATATGTCTAACTATTGTAGTTACTTCACTATAATTACTTTTTTACCTTTAACAAATTAATAGAAATGCCGATCAAAATCATACCGTGTTATCCATACCATTTAAAAATTTTTATTCAAATAAATAATTTAATATTCAAGACTGTCTTCATACCTGATGATTAACTTTGGATTTTTAAAATCATACATTCCATTTAAAAGATATCATGAAATTAAAATAAAAATACATGCCTGTGGCGGCCGCCACGCAGTGCATCGAGTAACTAACTCGACGAGAGAATTGTAAGTGGCACTTTCTTGAGTAGGATCTCCAGAAATCAATACGCTTCGTTGCCACCTACAAATATCATAGCCAACGTAGTGCACAGGGAGGCTCTAAGATAAGCATACAGTTTTTTTCAAATTAGGCATTCATGGTCGTTTTAATTAGCATGCTTATTACTTAAATATATGTACCTATTTATGCCGCCCATGCGAAGCCGGGACGGGCCGGTAGTTACATATAAAAATAAATCGTAACTTTCCTGCTGAATTTTGAAAAGAATCTAATACCAAGTTGTCGTAAGCGAATCGTAAGTAAACTAAGATATTAAAAATATGATTATATTTATGATATTTTTCAATTTATTTAAGACAGCATAAACACAAAATAAAACACACAAATTGAATAAACTAACAAAGATCACGCTATCTCTACACCTTTACGTCCGCGTAAACCGATTTTAGTACCCGCTGCTAGCACCCTACCCGAAGCATATGGCGGGCCACGTGCCAAAAGGGTTGTTTTGTTTCATCATTCAAAAAAGGAACACAGTCGAAATGATGGTATCGCTTTCAATGCGCTGCAATTACAGTGATTCGTCTAATTGTCGAGTGGAGTGCCTCAATGGCTTTTGTTTTCGAGCGCAATCCGCTTTGACCGTGTTTTTGCATGCTGTATTGAAATTGTAGTGTTCCGTCTTTGTTGCCATGCGTTCGGCATGAATCTTTTTTGAGTGTTCCCGAGTTTATTGCCAGCCAGTCGTCGGCTCGCTTGCGGAATGGAAAAATGTTCCGGATATGAGGACTGATATTTTATACGTATCAAGCGGAGCGTAATTTTCATTTGCTAATGAATATTTTTTTGCGAATCTCCCTTTATTTAAATCCGCTGCTGGTTGCATCATCGATCAAAATGGATACAAAAAAATGTGAAACGCTGAATGTGATTTATGCAAAGGGCTATGTGAATAAATAAAACATTGTTTTCTTTGTCATATTAAATATTCTGTTAAGCATAGGGTATAATAATTAAATAGATCACTTTCTTTAAAAGTACTTACTTCGAGAAAATATTATAGCTTATCATCATTATCTTCATCATCACCATCATAAAAGCTGTCAACCGTCGACTGCTGAATATAGGCCTCCCCAAGAAAGGAGGAATTTGCCCATAATTACCGCGCTGGGCAAGCGTGGTGACCAGAGAGCAGTTTCGCGACGGAAATGCTGCTGTCTACCCCTGCCCAATTTCGTTTGGGCTACTCTGTTACGGGTGGATATACCGCTATCTACCGGTTTCGGTACCTTAGTCGCTTTTTACGACACCTGATACAGGGGGAGGTACTATTCTACTCTGCCGGAACCCCACAGCTTCAGCTTGTAATGTGATAAAAAAATATATCAATTGAAAAATGACGAATGAATTAGATCGGTTTAAAATTATTTGAACACTTGTTGCTAATCAAAATTATTAAGAAATATTTGTAGTTGGAATAATTATAGTTTCGATCATAGAAAGAAGTTCTGTATGGTTCCAGGCTCAGTAAGAGGTGACTGACAACAGCGTAGCTCAAAAGCAACAGTCAGGGATGGGCAGCAATTATAGTCCGTGGTAGTAATAGTAGATCCTCTCGTGGAGACCCCTGGCAGTAGTGGACATTCAACGGCTAATACACGATACAAACCGGATGATAAACATGCAGTCAAGAATATGTTACTATCGATAAACGCCGCCGCCGACCACTTACAAGATTATAAAAGCAGTATCACTACGGAATACAATCCTTGCATACGAAACCCTAAAAACGACTCATAGACACATTTTATGCAAAACATGTCTAATTACGTTTCACAAGGCAATAGGGTGGATTATCCCTTGCTCGTTTGACGCGAGGGGTTAAGTGTTTTAGCATTCATATCGTAGTTTAATTAGACATTCATATGCAAATGATCGGGCAAACGCCGTAAAGATTTGTACAACCATCCGCCGAGTCGCGGTATTCAATGCAGCGATTGGGCATGGTAATTTAAACATTATTTCTTTACGCGTAGAGGTAATAAGAGCGTGCATAATTCCCGGCCGGTGTGTAAACGTGTGTGGAATGCTGTACCTACATTTTACCAGTAAATATGCATTCATGCGTGCTTCTGTACATGTTGGCACTATAATTAGCAGTGTTATGAATGGAAGTTTTTTTAGTGAACCAAAATTGGGTATTGATTGTTGTTTCTTTTTTATAGTATGACGTTATGTGCGACCTAGGGATAACCTGCACTTTGTTTTTAAAGTTAGTTAGTTAAACAAATTCTGTAATTTAATGCATGTTGATATAAATGCTTTTGGAGGTCCCGTCAACTTGATCCTATGAGACGTGATGCCTAACACCATAATTTTTTCTCGCAATCTCGTTTTTGGTGGATCGTGTAATGATCGAAAAGTTTTGTTTTGAGAACAATTCAGTGATAAATGTCTATATTTCATATGTAAATATTAGCATGGTTAAATTTGTAATAAGTAAGATTTAGGGCTATTTTAATTCCTTTTTAAAGTATTTGTTTAAGCTTCAATAATAAATGCAGTTAAAGTTTTTACATATTTGGGCAGCATGCCATACGCAATTGTTCTCAAGATCTTTAGTAAATCGAGTTTTAACGTTAGTTAACGTTCAAATGTTAGAAAAATAATATTATATTTGTTATGTTAATAAAGCCTAACTTTCCTTCAAATGCTTACATACTATATCAATACCTGTGGTCCTTCTGGGATTCTACATTATTTTGAACAAGTCACACTGAAAAGATTTTTTAATTAATTTAAAATGCCCATAGGTCTCTTATGGTAGATGTACAAACTATTGTACTTTATAGAGAAAACATAGAAATCCGGGATATGGGGTTAGTCGTATGCTTCGTACCGTGAGTTAACGGCAGAGTAGAATAGTACCTCTCTCTATACCTGGTGTAGTAAGAGGCCATAAAGGTACCAAAACCGACAGATGTCGTTATATCCATCCGATCAGAGTAGCTCAAATGCACAGGGTGGGATTGGGTAGCAGCATCCTCGTCGCAGCTGCGCTCTGCGGTTGCCAACACGCCTGCCCAGCACGGCAATTTTGGGCGTAATTCCCCCTTTATTGGGGAGGCCTATGTCCAGTAGTGGACTTCCAATAGCTGTAATGATGATAATATTCTCTAAACTAGTGTTCGAAACTGTAAAACCACGGAAAAGGAATGTTTATTAGCCGACCAAGTTGTTGCTCTCTGCAAAGCTTATCTATATCATCATCTTGCGTCGTATCCTTTCTATCCTCTATGAATGAGCATATAACTATAGCCCGCCATTTTAGTGGCCAATGGTGAAAGCCAAAGATGGGATCTAACGGCCTCTTAGGCTCTGTCTAGGATAAAGGCAAGCTGGAGACGGATGATTTTGAGGGGACCCGTGGTGTCCTAACTAACCAACAGTCAGTCACAAATTGGCCAACAGGTTTTATATAAAGTAATTAGTATTTCGTTGCATCGCGATATATATTCGCAATTATATGTGATTTATAGTTTTGATTCGAGACCATGACATAGCACTATGTGTATACATCCAATTGCTTATGATAAAATTACTTGAGAATCCAAATATTGTTAGAAATATTATTATTGATAATTATACTGACTTATTATATCGTCGAGGTAAATAATTGAATCCACTCCTCAAAAAAAAATTGTGTTGATCCAGGTTCTAACTCAGTATCACTATACGGTAAAACAAAGATCCAGTAAATAACAGAAATAAACATACTTGCGCCATTTACGGATAAGGAAGTAATGATTAAACAATTCCAAAGCCATCGATAGTAAACTAAAATTTATAGAGTTGATTCCATATAAAGATAAGCAACAAAAAAGCTTATAATTGTTACTTCAACCGTATCAAAAACGGAAAAGGTTAATAATACAAATAAAAAAAAGTCTACATGTGAAATTTTATACGCCCTAATTTCCGCCAAGTAATTGTATACGTAATTGTTACCTTCGATTACATATTATTAAAAAACAAATTTTATTCACCGAGGACACAATAAACGGGGCCGATTGACTTTTACTTGTCACGACCGAGCGCACACACCCGAGTGGTGTGCTTCAAGCAATAAAATAAATCTTATTTTAAGAGGTATACCTGATCCAGGCTAAACAAGCCTCGGGCGTTCGTTACACCGCTAATTAAAAAACAAAATCAATTTTATTAATTGGAAGTGTTAAAAACGGGCGGAAGAGCCGTTCGGATTTGGTATCTCGATCGTATCTTAACTTTAATCCGACAGAGAATGTGTTATTTTTACTCTCGCACTGGATTTCGAATAAATTTTATCGCTCGGGACTAATTTGGTTACAAATTTATTTGGTTGTGGGATCGTTAACAAGGGCACTACATTCACATTATCTGGACCCCACTCTTTAGTACCAACCTGAGCCGTTACACAATATATCGATACTTGACTCTTGATAAAATGAAGATGACACTACACTTAGGATTAAATTATATTGTTTTTTTAACACCAACACGTTGCAACAAATAAAATTTTTATTGTTATGTTCATGAGTGCCTTTACACCTTTAAAGTCTGACGCTATTCGATTGTTTACATTATTAATACAGCTTTAATAACCACGTCACGTTATTGGAATTTATAACGTGCAATCATGTTGGACTGATGCACTTAACATAAAATGTAATAAAATAGCGGGCCGTTTCGTAAAAAAAATTAAGCTTTTAGTTAAAAGTGAAAATAAATTGAAGAGAAAAAGTAACGTAAGCTATTCTGCGTCCGCTTATCGGTGCTCTTGTAGATCGTTTTAATAAACATCGATTCTTTATAAATATTATGTTCAATGAAAATTAGTACCAAATATGTATAGCGATAGTGTCGAAGTTTGGAACATTGACAACATTTCTGTTGACTGGCCTACGTTCGTCCAAAATGAGCATAATGTTATGACTGCTAAAATGAACGTGTGGTCTTAGTTTGAATTGTTATTATGCACTCAACGCTTAGAATACAAATACTTGGTTAATATTAGAACAGGATATAACATAAGAAAATGAATTTCACACAGCATCTAATACCGAGAAAAGTAGCTTGAAGACTTGTGTTACGGACATCTGTCTACAGAGATATTACAAATATAATAAATAAATTCATATAAATAACACCCAGACACAGAACAAACACAAATATCATATAAATGTTAGCTTACTTAATCAGTTAGTTCAATACTAAATCAAAATCATTTAAGATGTGGAAGACGTAAAGACAAGCAAGGAGACACAGTTATAATTATTACAAATTCCCACAACATCTTATAAATTGATATGACTCCGTGGTGAGTCGCTTAAAGCACTTGTGTTACGGACAACAGACAACAGAGGAATCACAAATATACTTAAATATATACATTTAACACCCAGATACAGAACAAACACAAATATCATATAAATATTAGCCCTAAGTGGGAATCGAACCCATGACTCTTAGTGCACAAGATAGGATCACTACCAACTGCGCCATCGGGTCCGTCACAATTACTTTCACATTTTAAATGTTTATATGGATATAGCTTATTTCTTATTCTAAGCTTATTGTTCATCAACAATGACTTAGACACGGTATCTCTGTATGATTAGTTTAACATTTTTTGAACGAATCATTCAGAGATAGAGTCGACTACGGTATACCAAAAAATAATGCCAATAAATTTGCGGTGTCGCACAAGAATGTACTCTTCAACGCATTCTTCGTTCGATTTGACATCGCAAGCGGAATGCCTGAGCAGATGTTGAAATTAATAGCTCTAGTTAAGAACCATGCGGGCGCGATTGTTATGCGAGTGCGTACTGATTGTGCAGAAGGAAAGGTTTCTTACTAACAAGTTTAAGTTGCATTAACGATCGTCTGCTCTTTTCCCGTGGGAAATTCGTGTAATGCCATCATTGTAAATATCTGGGCTGATGCGGTACAAAATAATAAACTAAGCCCTGAGAAAATATACCTTAGCGACATCATCATTGTGAAATTATTATTAAATTAATATCATTATAATAAAGGATAAAAGAAATTGTGATTTTTTGTAGATATAGTTAAATACCTAGTTTAATTAAAAAATAAATTAAGTCCTGTCTTAATTAATAACTATAGATTTACTGTAAACTCTACACTGTACACTGTAAGCAAACAAATATTTAAATCGTTTTATTAGTTTAGAAATTCCTCCCGAACAAACAGCGTAACGTGTATTTTTTTATATTTAAGGTAATACATAGTTATAAAACAAAATTCTCGCTTACCGCTGTAAGTCTGTCTATCTCTATATATGCTCAGATATTTAAAACTACGCAACGGATTTTGATGCGTTTTTTAATTAATAGATTGATTAGAATATGGTATACTATAGTAATATAGTACTACCATAAAAAAGTCTACAAATTTGTCCGCGATGGTATATATATTAGAAATAATCCACAATAACCTTTTTTTATCCTATTTGCACCCAAGCAAAGCCGGGGCGCGTCGCTTGCTTCGCTTATAAATCTTAAAACAATGAAGTAAGAGAAAGAGAGTGTATGCAAGCACAAAAAAAACATTTTTAAGTATGAGTATGGAGAGCATTCCACAAACGAGGACGTACCAACACTACTTATTCTTTAATCTATGACTTGATGTATAATAATATTTAAAATAGTTAAACGCTTACCGTATAGGCTATTTATAAGCGCAAGCGCAAGTAAAGAACTCCAATATTTATACCAGGACTGTGACTGGTCAAAACTTCGAGTCCTATGCCTTGTCGAGTTCCACGAACCTTCATTATCGGTTAAGCGATACTGTAAAATCGCTAAGACTAAGAGAAACCCTTACGTTAAGTATAGCAGACTTGACGTCGCCCCACTCTACATAAAAGTGTTTTTTTATAAAACGCCTTCGAATATTCGCATACATTACAAATAATTGCCACATATGTGCGAATATCTTTCATTGAGCTGACTACAAGACAAAATTAATAATTAAATACATTTATTTAACACCCAGAAAATAAAAGTAATCATTATTTCTTATTGTAATATGTATATTGTATTTTTAATTTAGGATGGTAAATGAATTATTTATTAAATTTTTCTTTATTTCTTTCAAAATATTTACACCACACATGTTCTGTGTGGGGATCGAACCTACGAACCAACGCTTATAACGCGCGGGACACTACCGAATGCGATATCGAGCCCTTTAAACATGTTTTAAGTTCCAAACGCAATTCTCCCTCCCTTCATTCAACCTCCATGCAACATCACCTGATCTACATAACGAGAACAGGTGTCTATTTAATAAACAGAAATCCGTTGAAGTGACAATGACATGGTAATATGGAAATAAGGACATGTTCAAAGCGTTTTTAAATTGCAAAGACAACAGATACTGTTGTATATCGCGACCGACCGGTTTTGGAAACAAGAATTGTTGAAACTATTGTATAGGGAACAATAGTGAGGAGCCGTCATAAACTGAAACAATGCAAAGATAGCTTATTGAGCGGGTGACAATTATCTAGAAGCGATATATAGAAACCATACTTTATAAGTATTTTGTCATTCAAATTCTTACTTTATATTAGAATAGTAAAGGCCATTTTTCATTAGTCAAATATTTAAAACATTAAGTTTTTTTACTAAACTCTTTACTCTAACCCAGGTCTATGAATTAGTTCTACCATGAACTAATCAAACAGCACTAGACAGGTATTGAAAAAAAGTTTTTAGCTATCTCACTTTTGTTTTGTATCCATTCTTAGTGAAAATTCTTTCTAAAACAAGTAATGTTTCTGTAATGATGATCATGATATTTAGTCATGAAAAACTGTGAGGTACCGGCAGAATAGGTGAGGTACCAGAGCCGACAGGTGGCGGTGTAAATGACAAAAGGCTTAAATTCACAGGACTAGGATAAACAGCAGCATCCTCATCACAAATTTATGATAGCTTTTGCCACAACGCCTTGCCAGGATAATTGGGAGGCAAAATGTTCCTTTCTTGAGGAGGCCTATCTGTAGCAGTGGTTGTCGGATGACTGATATGAAGAGTAGGACATGATCTGCGATAGTTATTAAATTGGTACTGAGTTTATTTCTATACAAATAAAAGCTTTAACTAACACTTAGTCAAGGGGTTGAATTAACTATTAGTAAAATTGCAACTTAACCCTTGGCTGGTATCGTAGAATTGATGCAAATGTGCGCAATTATATTGTATTTATATTTAAAAATAATAAAAACAATATTTTTATATTGAATCAAACAGTTATTATTCATGAAATTCTTTTAACTTGATTTCTACCCAAAATCACATGTAAATTGCAATTTTTTGGTATTAAATTTTCTAACATTATACAAACCAAAAAAAAAACAAAGACTGACTGTATTAGGCACATATATATGTGTTTTCTTATTCCTAATACAATAAAGTTTAAAAATAAAAAGAAACAAACATCTAATCAAAGTAATAAAAAAATCAATACAAATATAATCCTAAGAACTCAGGAACATTATAAATGAAATAAATAAGTTCAGTCTTGACAATTAGTAGGTACATAACATTTTTGTGCGACTTCAATTGAAATTCTAGCAATTTTTGTATTTTGAAGCCATCTTTTTGATACCTCTAGATTTTCCCTCAAGCTGTTGACATCTTCAGATATGTATATAGTAATAGGTGCTACATATTCTTTAATAGAAGAATTCTTTTCTGAGGTTTATGTAATTTTTTGTTGGTATAATTTGTATAAGTATCATCTATACGTAACTCAAATAATTTTTTGGTAATCATCTCATTTTAGACGGTGCTGGTCCAATTATCCAGGTCTTTGTCCAATAATATTATGTCGACGAGTACGTGAAGGTGCTGGTGGATTTGATTTCTAGACCATTTGTATTTGTTTTTCCTATATTAACTTCTCTGAGTCGACCCTGCGACGGGTTCACCATCACTCTCTAAAGAACATGCTTCAATCTCGGGATTAATATTTTCACTGCTATCTAAATCTGTATCTTATTCTATCGTTGTCACTGATATCTACTTGAAAATAGCCCCTCAACATAGATTCGGAATCAAAATCTCCGTCCAATACCTCTGCTATCGCCTGATCACTTAAAGGGCTGGCCATCTAGACAAAATAACTGTAAAACTTACGAATATATGAAATCAAATATCTTAGCCGTAACTGGCATAGTGGGGGCCGTGCAGCCCCCTTAACGCACGTACCATCGCTCTGGTAAGAGCTGCAATGCTGAACCACTGGTATCCGCCGCAACTCGCGACGTATTGAGATTACTCAAAATGGCTTCCGCGCAGTTTTAAAGTTATTCATAAAAATATCAAACCATATATCATTTTTTATTTTTTTTTACATAACATCTCATTCATTGACTTGAATCCATTGTATGTAGCTTAAAGCACTTGTGTTACGGACGTCGGACAACAGAGGGATTACGAATATACTCCTTAAAAACATATATTTAACATCCAGGCACAGAACAAACACCAAAATTAATATTTGCTCTACGTGGGAATCAAACCATCTACGCCATCAGGCCCGACGAATTGATTGTATAGAATATACATATCTATACTATACTTACTAATATTATAATGCGGAAGAGTTTGTTTGTTTGTTTAAACGCGCTAATCTCAGGATCTACTGGTCTGATTTGAATAATTCTTTTTTTGTTGGATAGTTCATTTATAGAGGATGGCCTTAGGCTATATAACATTACGCTGAGACCAATAGGAGCGAAGCGTCAGTGAGGAATGTTGCAAAAACGGGGAAAATTATTCACATTTGAGGTCTTTAGTTGCATGCGCTGCATAAACGGTTTAAGTTATTCAAAAACTATGTATGAAAGAATTATTCCTTAAAAAGTCTATATCTATATGTCTATCTCTCAAGATTTACTCATAATAACATTATTTGTCGAAGGAGGCTTACTACCATTTTAATGTGCAAGCAGGCCGTGCGGCGGTGGGTGAGGGGGAGGTGGGCCGCGCCCCACCGCCGTGCTTGCCACTACCACTCGCGAGTGTATCTTTGCGAGGTACTATGCCGCGCGGCTCAGACGCGTAGTCGGCTCCCCACGGAACGGTTGAATACAGCGTGCTTTATTTTTAACAAAAGTAAAAATATAATTTATGCCGAAGTAATTTGACCCATTATTTTAAAAACATTATTTTTTTACATATTATTTAAAAAAAATCTTATTCACAATTATACAACAACATAAAGCAAAGTGAGCAATCAAAAAATAATCTCGATAGAGTTTCCTACAACCACGCGAACGAAGTCGCGGGCACAGCTAGTACACTATGTATAAAATTTCATCACATAGTGTTTATCAGGGATGAACGTCAAAACAACTGATGCGATTTAATAAATTTTTACATACTGTTCAATGTGTATGATCTAACTTGAAATCTATTTTGTATATTAATTTTAAGTCGCAATATTATTACACATAAGTATAGCAGGATAACGATAATAAAAGGGAATCGATTGGTTCCTAACCCGTTGACTTAAATAAATATAATCATTATAACTAGTTCAATAAACGGTTCCTGCCACTTCCAGTGTTGATTTGTGACGTGGAAGCGTCAGAATAAACAGATCACGCGGTATCTGAGTGTGGGCCGGCGCTGAACACGGCGCGCGCCGACTGTAACTCTCGCCTGGTACTGCGGACCACAGGCCTGGAGTAGGGACCACTAAATAATAAGATCTTATAACGTATATTTTGCTATTGAACTTAAAATACGGTTAATTGAACTTTTTAAATGTTATATTGGATTTCGTTTCAAGTAGTAGCTAAGATTCATCAGCATTATCATTTCAGCCATTGGAATTCCACTGCTGGACATATGCCTCCCCAAGAAAGGGGAAATTTTGTCCAAGATTGCCGTGCTGGGCAAGCGTGTTGGCAATCGCAGAGCGCAGCTTTTTCGACGGGTATGCTGTAGCTCACCTCCGTCCTATGCAATTGAGATTTAATGTTTCGGGTGGGTATACCGCCATCTGTCGGTTCTGGTATCTTACTCGCCTCTTACGATACCTGGTACAAGGGAGGTATTATTCTACTTTTCCAGCATTAAAATATTTACATTATATTAGATTATTTTTTTATTAAAATATTATTATGATATCTTTCCGCCCACAATTTTGCCGCGAGGTTTTTACCTTATATGTCATCTCTGAGGATATCTTGTTAATGCAGGAAGAAGTCTATAATGCTCCCTGATAGCTACTTTAAACCGTGGAAAAAGTAAATGAAAAATAAAAATGTAGATCTATCGCACGGAATGTGAGATATTATCAGGATCAAAAGTATGGTGTGTGTTACTCTAGTATTATTATTTTACTCTAGTCTAGACTATCAATAAATAATCTCTGTATCAAACTTCATCCAGACCATCTGTTTAGCTATTTCGGCGTAAAAAAGATACAAATATACATCCACATATTTATAGACCATACCGCTTTTTATAGACTATATTTGGGCAAAACATTACTGACTTTGGTCTTACCAAAAATAATCTTACTAATATACTAGCATTGTGAACTGAAATAGGCTGTTAAATTCTCATAAGCTTTGTATAAAATAACCAACAATAAAACTTTTCGAGCTTCGCTTCACTTACTATTACGTAACAATTATTTATATTATAAAAAAGACAAAATAATAACTTTTACTGTTTACTAAGAAGAATTTCAGCCTCAATAAGTGAGATAATAAAAAATAATACTATCAATAACTACTGATGAAGGCCCGAATCCGTCCCAGGCCCATCCCAAGTGCAAAACACTGTCGACGTGCGCGCAGCAATATACAGCGCGGGAGCGGCGTGGGCCGCTGATCATCGCGGAATGTCCCTCTTTTAATATAGGTTACACTGTCAATAATATAACAAACACCCTGTATAAGCTTGCTAATAAGTTCTCAAGTTTCAAAATTGATCAGGCTCACCTTAAATAATGATCCGTTTATAGAGTAGAGTAATACTCGAGTGTTCCTCTCCCTGTACCAGGTGTCGTAAGGGGCGACTAGGGTACCAGAACCGATAGATAGCGGAACTCCGTATCCATCCATGGTATAGGTCATGTATAAAATGTATTATAGGCATCCTGTGTTGCTTAAATGCACAGGGCGGGGATGGGAAGCTGCACCCCCGTTGTTAAGCTACACTCTGCGATTGCCAACATGCTTTCAAAAATTCCCCCGTTCGGTAGTGGACTTCCAATAGCTGTTGTTATAATGATAATGAATACTCTCTCTGTACTACTTAACTCTGAAGTCATCTGGTAGCCCGCAATATAGTTACAGTAAAAAATACATTGCGGTATATCAATCTGAAAGATTGTAATTCAAATATATCAGCTCGAGGATGGACAGCGTCGCGAAGCTACGTTCTACAATTTTGGTTCAAAAATCCCCCAATACCACATAGTATGGCCTATCAGTGGAGAATCGATACTTGCTATGTTATGTAAAATCACATTTGTATTAAGTGTCTCTTAATTGAATTATCTTTTTTTTTCAGGTACAGAGATATGATAAAAAGAAAACAAAACGAAAGAAACAGGAAATGATTAGAAAAAATATACAATTTACAAATAGACGTACTTAAAATAAATTTCTGCTCATCTATGAAGACATGCTATCACAAAATTTTCGAAACTTAAGAACAGTTATATATATGTATATTCAGATTTATGGCACATAATCATAAGCCTCTTCTCTCCTTGTTTTAGTTAATGGCGCTAAACTCTATATACTATAAATATAAATAATATATAACTGCTCCTATATACCCAAATACTTTTACTTCTTAATCAGATTAATAAATCAGATCTTAACCAGATTAATATTTTTTGCGGAAAAAACGTTCATATAAATAAAACCTGATTTGAGGAGAACTCCTTTCTTTAATTCCTAAGTTTGTTGTTCCTTACGACTAAATCATAAAGATTAATAAGTGCATGCGTTAATGTTTTGTCTTTATCATATTAGCTTATTATAACATTTTCTAAACTCCTCATTCTGATACCGTCTCGTAAAACGACTCGCTGAACACTAAATTCATTAGTGCAGCACAAATTGTAGGTTTCTAAGGAGAATCGTTTAAAAACATTAAAGTTTAAGAGCCCGCGTATAATATATAGAAAGTTTAGATTCATTACTACTCCAAGCGCACGTCTAATACCACTTTTATTAACTAAACAAAGCTATAAATCACCGTAAGCAGATGTGTTTCCTACTTCAAAATTAACAAGCGTGTTAAATCTTCGCTCAATCACTCGCCTCAGTGACGTCACCCGCTCGGTGTACCTACCAACGTCTATGAGACCGCTTGACCCCGACTTTACCTCACACGATGCTACCACACGATAAGTAGATACAGAAGGTTCGGGCGCGAGAAACGGGCGGATGCCTTAGCGCGGCGTAACTGTAACACGAACGTGCTTTAATATGATAGCATGTCTTTTTCTAAAATATGATATTAATATTGCACAACAAAAGATTTCATTTATCAAAACGGTTCCTTTCGAAACACCGGAAAATCTCTTTCTTAAGTAATTTTCTCAGAAAGATTCATTATTTCAGGTGAAATCAATATCAAAACCAGTAAATTGTAAAATTTCATCATTACCAGGGTCGCAGTAGATCTTTAGGTTTTCATCAGATTCTTTCAAGCGTGAACAAGGCTAAGCCCAGAGCAAATATTATCTAAGCAAATGTATGTATCTAAATATATGTATCTAAGCAGTATATATGTGATTCCTTTTGTTATCTGGTGTTCCGAACACTAGTGCTTTATATGCAGCCACTTACCACGCTGACTCCGTGGTATGAGAATATGACTAGAATTTATTATTATTATTATTTATATATTTATTATCTAGTTTGTATTTAGGTTATTTTTAATCTCTTCGACCATAATTATATAATAATTTTACTAGCTTGCCACAAAAATATAAAGTTAACAAAAATAAAAAGTAGCTTCGGTTATTTCTTATAACGTCAACTGTCTAATAGTAGAAATTCAGGATCACTCAAAGATAAAAAAGATACTCTAATTTTTATCTCAATGGCAGCAGTAACCCCGTCCACCAACACGCTTGCCCAGAGCAGTAATTATGAGAAAAATTCCCCCTTTCTTGGGGAGGCATATGTCTAACAGTGGACTTCCAATGGCTGATATAATGAGGTAAAAGAGGGATACCAATATTATGAACTTCGTCTACCCAAGATGTCACAGGACCTATCTGTACTTACTTATCTGTGAAACTAGGCTTTTTGTTCGGTATGGGAATGCGACTTACTCGAAGATACAAGTGTAATTAAGTGTGTTGTAATTATGTTTCATATTAAGATGTTTTGTAATTTAAGCGCACAGTGATTTGTAGACGTGGTAACGCTCTTTTATTTGATTTAGAACTTTAGCGCTTCAGTCGTTACGTTCAATTTGCAAATAGTAATTATTATTGTTGTGATTACTGCGGGGTGATATTATCAGAAAAAGAAGCGTCGGCGTTTGTTTGTGCAAGTGTATATTTTTGTACGATATTGTTCTTCTATTGATTGTCAATTGTTTTATCAAATTGTTTGGCATGAAAAAAATCTAAAAATAATTTGAGCTGGTACAAAAAAATCTAATTCTTACGACACTTGTCACAGGGGAAGGTACCTACTTTGCCGGTACATCACGGCTGCTATCTTTCTTGTTGTTCTATTAATTGGTATGTTAATTGGAACAAGCTATACATTTATAAATTTAGTTTGGTTTATTTTGTTTGATGTCTCCTTTTAAATTTTGATAAAAATGATACTTTTGGATTAATTGCATCCAATAATAATAATAATAGAATTTGTAAAAACATTTGACATACTATACTTAGATGATTGATGATTAGATAGACTTTGACATAGATAGCATTTTTGTATGAAGTTATAAATGCATTGTAAATCCAATAAAAAAATTTGTTAGTCAAGTTAATATTAAAAAAAATAACGCTGCAAGCTTAACGTTCCAATGTTTTATGTTTATGTGGGATAAGAAAATCAAACGTCGAAGGCAACACACCTTTAAGTTGGCACTATACTTTTTACGAGGGCCCAAAGCAATATTGTCATTGGACACCGAAACCTTTGTCCGATTGAGACCTTAATTAAACACTGCACTGTGTCCGTTGTCCGATGTTATTCACAAAAAGTCGGTGCATTGAGCAAACACGCCAAAAACATTCTGATATAATGAGATATAATCAAGATTGAAATCCGTGTATATTTGGAATCTCTGCATTTAGGGTTGCCAGTAGCGGGAAATTTTTAATAGCTTTTTTCCATTTTTTATATCCTCAATAATATCCAACCGGTAGAGCAGAATAGTACCTGCCACTGCACCTGGTGTCGTGAGTTACCGAAAACGTCAGATAGCGGTAAAATTATCCGAAACAGAGTGCGTACTATGTTCTCAAATGTAGTGGCGGGGATGGGCAAGAAATCTCCAACGGTCAAGCTATATTCTACTCAAGCTAGGCAGGGGGGCAATTTTGGGCAAAATTCCTCCCTAATAGAAGTCCATGTCCAACCGAGAACTTTAATGGCTGATATGATGATGATGACATAGTTGTATTTTTACAACGAAGTTTGAATAGTACATGCGATATTTTGAATACTTTGAATATAACGATATATTTAGGTTAAACATAAAATATGTGTGAAACTCAGTGTATTTTTTATTATAAAGTAAATAAAGGTACGATCCGCTAGATGATAAACATGACCACAGCCTATAGACACTTGTGTTATCACAAAGATACCACCAGTGTATCGCCAACCCTATGAACTAAAGGTACAATGTCACATTGTCACACAGTGCCTCTCTCACTCTTCAAACTGGAACACAGCAATGCGAACACGGCTATTTGGCTATAGAAATAGGTGAAAGTAAGATAATAATGCAGATGACCTTGCTTGATATGTAATAAATCACGTTAGCTGTTTTTTACATTATGAAGTCCGCAAACAGGCAAACGGTCCGCTTGATGGTAAACGTGACCGCAGCCTTTAGACGAGGATATCATTAGCGTGTCGCCAACCCTGTAAACTAAAAATACTATGTCACATTTACCCAGTAATTTCACTGCCTCTCACACCTTTCCAACCGGAACACAACAATGTCATCACTACTGTTTGGCGGTAGAAATAGGTGAGAAAGACGTACCATAGCAGATGACCTACATGAGTCAAATATAAATGTGAATTTATTTTCCGATCTCTGCAAGGTTATTTTTTTTTTATTTATTTATTTAACTTTATTGCACAAAATATTATAAAATGTACAAATGGCGGACTTAATGCCAGATGGCATTATCTCCCAGTCAACCATTACACAAAACTGAAAAATATACATATATATATATATATATATATATATATATATATAGTGGTGCAGGTTACGTTAACTGTAGGTAAACGGTTTATGATTTCTTGCAAAGCACTCCGTTTGGAACCATCTCTTAGAATTAGTTAGTTAATTAGTTTTTCATTTCATGGCGTATAGATGATCAGACATCTTTACGGCCTCAAAATATTGTCACGTAGTAACTTAAGTAACTCCAAAGACAAAACACCTTTATTTTGCAGAATAAATAAGTATATGAGAGTGTAGTTTACTATACTGTTTCCAGTAATGATAAGCGTTGCCGTTGCCTGCAAAATGTGTTACCCTAAGGGCAAGAATAGGATGCTGACATTCTTGTGAACTAATTCATATTACCCAGGAACGTTGGCTGGTAGAGTTTTGTTAGTGACCCATTCAGGTGACCACTAAACTCATGATTCTAAAAGAAGGAAGTTAGCTATTAATAAGATACCAACGCAAGCAGCCGATGTGGCAGTTCTAACCATTGAACTGAGAACTATTATAACTGGCTATCTTCCACCCCGAGGAACGGAATCCACTCCACTTCTGCTCCATACATCTACTTACTACTTACTGCTGCTCATTAGCCACCCCTTTTATAATACCACCTAAAATTTCCGCGTTCACTACCCATTACAAAACAAAAAAAAAATAACATCTTTGTTAGTCTTAATAACGGCTGACGCGAGCATTTATAAGTCAAAGAAGTTCTATTATCCTAGTACTCAAGCTGACTTATACAAATGACTATTAGAAGGTCTATCACGGACAAATAGTTTTTTTTTATTTTACTAAGTCGACTAACACGCAACCGGATCACGTGACAGTAAATGTAATGTAAAGTTGCTCGTATTATCACAATGATATCACTGGCACGTTTCTAATTATGTAACTTGAAGATCTTATATCAAATTATGCAGTAATTCCACGGTCTCTATCGCGCTTCAAACTGGATCACAGCAATACAAACATTGCTTTTTGGCGGTAGAACTTACTGAGAATGAGGTACCAATACAGATGACCATTGTGTGAAGTCCACTTTATATAGTTGGTAACCCTAAGCGAGCATTCGGCCGGATTGACCCCGGGTCAATCTCTCGCCCGCCGGATCATAATTACCAGTGAAATAACCTGATTGTGATCACACGCACACACGCACACACGCGCCGGTCCACAGCGGTTTCCAATGTTTACTCATTGTTTTGATAAGCCTTGAATGTGTTTTTGCTTTCTATCCACTATATATAAATGTCATTAGTCTTATTTTATTTAATATAGCACAATGTTTTATTTGACACGAAGACACTGACCCTTGACGCACAAGTTGACGGTACCGATGGCGCATCTGGTCCCTGTCTTATGCGCTACGGTCCGTGGGTTTGATTTCTACCCAGGACAAATATCTGTGTTTGTTCTGTGTCTTAAACGCGTTTGAGTATTATAAACATCTATTGTCTAATATCTGTATCACAATTGTTTTAAGCTATTTTTAACGGAGTCAGATTTATGTATAAGATATTAATTACTATTCCAGATTTTTCTGGTTTGAATATCAAGAGACTTATAACAAATTTGGAATTTTCTTCGGAGCCTTAAATTTGTATTCGTTGTATATATATTTTCTTTTGAAATACAGAATTATTATTATTATTATAAAGTAAAAAGACAGTTAGTAATCTGATACACGCAGTCAAGATTACACAATAATAGTAGATATACGTTGTCATTTCTTTTTTATTAGACCAGGTTGACAAACTTGTGCTTTTTCGCGTGCGCGTAAAAGTAAGCGTTACCACCTATAGACGCTCGTTATATCATTAGCGCGTTGCTATCTTATGATTTGAAGATATTATGTCACATTCAAACCGGTAAACAACAGCACGATCACTATTATTTGGCAGTGGAAATAGGTAAACCTGAAGTATCGAAGAACTTTCTACGAGGTATTTCTCTTGTAAGGCTGCGTTCGCTGTTCTTAAATACTTATTAGATCCACGTCGTGGGTCATCATAGTCTATGGTCATTATAGACCTATTTAGAACAACAGTAGCCCTGTTGTTATCCATTTATATACTGCATTCGTGTTGGCAGTTCTAAAAAAACCACTCACATTTAAACATTAGCCTTTTATATTAAGTTCCTTAATAAAAGTTTGGGAGCCATACGAACAATGTAGCCGAACTAGAAAAGCGCCCGGCGTCGCTCGCATGCCAGCCCGCCATTTTGTCTAACCGACTGTTAAATGGCCGGTTCAGCCGTCGATACATCAATCAAACAAACAAACACATATCATTTGAGACGAGTTAGTTTTTTTATTACCAATATTTGGTGCATTCCCGTTGTACAATTTCGTTTGTTTATAGCATTGCTGATCTTTATGCTCGAGTTACAAATTATGAATCTACCGCCGATTTATGGCTGCATGAGGTTGAACCGAAGAAAAAGGTTCATCATACCAGTCATTGAAATTGACTGTTGGACATAGACCACCCCAAGAAAGGGGCAATTTTGCCCATATTTGCCGCGCTTAGCAAACGTGTTGGCAATCACAGAATATAGCTGCACGAAGAGGATGCTGCTGCCCATCCCCGCCCTATGCATTTGAGCTACACTGTTATGGATGGATATATTCCCATCTGTCGGTTCTGGTACTATTTTACTCGGTCGATTTATTATCTTACGATTTTTTTATCTTACTATAAAAATATATATACAAATATATATATATTCTTTATCTAAAGATATATTACAATATAATTTATAGAGAATTGAGATACAAATCAATGGTGCCATCAGGGAATAAACTGATTTTTTCTCTTCAATTAGACCTTTTGTGGAGTCCGTACAAAAACGGACATAAGTCCGAAATAAAATTAAATGCGTCGTTTAGCATTTATTTTAACGGCATTGTTGCTTAGATCATTGTTGTTTTGTTAAGTGAATCTTCAAACACTTTCTGTTACATTTGAGATAACAATGCGGCATCGTACATGAATTGATTAATGATTACAAATATTAGGTTTTGCAATATAATCACAAATTATAAAGCACAAAACACTATTATATTGTAGTAAAAACGATTAAAACTGGTCGCTCAAGCGATAATATATATATATATATATTTAATTTACTATGTCCCCTATGTCCCCAAACAAGTTTCCAATACTAACTTAATCTAAAGCTTACGACTAATCCCTACTAATATAAAAAATATTATAAATGCGAAAGTAACTCTGTCTGTCTGTCTGTCTGTCTGTCTGTCTGTCTGTTACGCTTTCCCGGTTAAACCTCTCAACCGATTTTGATGAAATCTGGCATAGACAATCTTTAGACCTTAAGAAAGGACATAGGCTCTTTTTGAACTCGAAATAAGGGTTGTAAGGGGTTGCAAGGGGGGATGAAAAGTTGTTTGCATGGATCGCTATTTTTAGAGCTAGAAACTTAAACGTGACATTCAAAGTTTATATAATTTGAAGTAAATAGGTATGGTACCGAAAAAAAACTATTCCACGCGGACGAAGTCGCGGGCACAGCTAGTATCAAATAAATCATAGCTGTAAACCCAAACCCAACATAGCTGGTCAGATATTACATGTAGAAGTTACATATGGCAAAAACCTGTGTAATACTGTTGTGCAAAATATTAAAAAGGAAAGGTAAGAATAAGCACAAATGTTAGTATGTGCATTTACTATATACGACAAACAAACCAAATATAGACTGACTTATATGCTATATAATAATATAATATTGTCGGTAATAGTAAACGTATATAGATATAATTCGTGATCAATTATGTGTTACTTTGTAAATTATTTTACTCGAAAATCTTGTATACTGAAATATAGTGCTGTGGAGTACAAACATATCCTGGAATATAACTTGAACTTCTTTGACACTGTTTTTTTATACATACATAAAGCACATTACAGAACAGATATGCTACTTATATAATAATAACAAAAGTTTATCACTTAAATGTTTGTGTTGGATGGGTATCGAACCCACGACCCTGAGCGCACAAAATAGGGCAATAAATAATGTGCGATCAGAACACGGAAAACGCACGTTTTGATTACATGCTAAATATTAAAACATTTGCCAAATAATTACGGATTAAATTATAATTTACAATGTATTAGAAACTATCATGATTTACAGCCAGCTCACAACTTCCAGTCTGACTCATAAATAAAATAGAAATGGACATTAAAAGATTAAGCAAATATTGATAAAGCGTGTCCCCCAACAACATTAACATCAGTATAATTAAATTATGCTGATTTTTGATTCTTTATAATATTCTTAAGTGATTTATTGATGAGTCCACAGATATGCTGTCATATGTCTAGTCAAGCGCATTCATGTATAATTTGCTTTCAACTAACCTATACAAACATTAATATATGTAAACAAGTTTAAACGAGTCATTCGGATTACTTGATACGTTCGACTGGGCTGTGTCGATCAATTTAATCGATCTTTCAATGTGCTCCGTGTTAAACGGGAAATATTTAAAACGCGGACACTTAATCAATTTAGAGATCATGCGCCATTCAAACGGCGATGATTAAAAAATGTGTAGATGAGCCACTTCTGACTGTTTAATGTATATCATAATAACCAAAAATAGTACCTCCCCCTGCCCTAGGTGTCGTTAGAAGCGACTAAGGTACCAGAACCGAGAAATGTCGGTATATCCATCCAAAATAGTGTAGCTCAAATGCACAGGGTAGGTGCAGAGGTCCAGGGTATTCCCGATTGTGTATGTGTAGCAGCAACCCTGTCGTGAAAGCTGCACTCTATGATTGCCAACACGCTTAGCGCGGCAATTGTGGGCAAAATTCTCCCTTTCTTGGAGAGGCCTATGTCCAGCAGTGGACTTCCAATTGCTGATATGATAAACCTTTTCCAACAAGCACCGTATTTTACATGTAGCTTATAACATGTAGTATGTATAAACGATTACTTTAACGATGACCACGATGAATGTATATTACCTGTATGCATTTCCAGCAAGAGTAAAACTTAGTTTATTGATTATTTACAGGCCGATTAATAGGTCTACCGTTACCTATTTATGTGTCAGGTTTAATGTATTAGAATGTTTGCTCTCATATATTACATATGTTTATTCTTACGGCTTTAAATACGTCTTTAAACTTGTGTCCAAAGTAAGAAACCTGGGTGGGAAACAAAATCTGGGTTTGTTTTAGTGAAGCATTGTAAATAGCTAGATTATATGTATGACATGGGCATACCAAATTAAATGATACCGTTCGATAGTTAAAGAATCAAAGAATGACTCCTCAAAGAAACCATTACCAGTGGCGTAGTACGTATTAACGTAAAACACACGTCGTGTGCACGAGACAGCCACACCTCATTTTTTATGTTCGACATTTCGGTTACCTTTCAGCCACCATTTAAGGTAATATCCCTAACGATGCAATTTTAAGTCTCACATTAAGATTACTATAAAGCTTACCTCTTAGAGCCTCATAAACTGGAGGAATAACACACCTTGTGAACCCTGGACACATTCTGAAAACACTTCCTGCATACTAAAGAAGATTACAAAATTAAGTAACTACAGAGGATGTGTTAATTATTTTTTAAATGAAAACAAATTAAACGTGTGTTATTTATGTTAATTTAATTTTTGTGAAAAATATTTTTTTTGTGAATATTATATTTTTGGGACAATGGACAATGGACGCCACCAAATAATACAACAAAACAATACATATATATACAGTGCCATAAAACAGAATTTCCTTTTTGCTCCACCTATATGTAGACAGACACCTATTTGAATAAGAGATATAAATTATCAATCTTATTGTCCCACCAAACCGCTAAGAGGTTAAGAAGGCAATTAATAAACACATTAATTTGTTCAAGGCGTCAAAATAAATAGTCGACTGCTAATAAATGTTTAAAAGCAATTTAGTAAATCTGCCTTAATTACCAATTCTAAAACATTAAATGTGAAGATAAATTGTGTTAACATAGTACAAATATTTACAATCAAGAAAATGTATACTACTAATAAATGTAATACATATTCTAAATATTAATATATTTATAAATACTTATACATTTTCTGGGCCTAAATATTTAGATCAGTAAAACTATCATAGGGGATACCCATTATTAAAAAAATAACATTTAAATCAAAGTCTAAAAATGTCTATGTCTACAATCTACTCTCAAAACGGGTACCGGATGGCATGTTAAATATGTCATTCAATTTTTGTAGGAAAATACAATAGGAAAACATTCCTCAAATAAAGCTCCAGGGTAATAATATAAACACAACTTTTTAAATTTTTATTAACGTTCGCTATATAAAATATCTTTAGTTAACGTCGTGAAAGAGAAAAATAAACCACGTTTAAAAGCCGTTATCCTACACTTCATATTTTTTTCATTCTTCTGATCACAATATTTTTTTAAATTACTTGTATTTAAATGATGTTAGTAGGAACTGTCGCGTCCACAAGCTAACTAATCATTGCCCACCCCACTGACAATTCGTCAGCATCATCGGAAAGGGCAATCTTTAGCCGATTGGGTGCGACCTTATCTCCCTTTATGGTACGATCTTAAAAAAGATTTATGATAACTCACGACCAGGACGGGGCCACAAACACTTTAAAATAAATGACAAGGAGTCACATCCAATTGTGATGGAAAACATTCTGCAGTAAAATTAAAACGATAACCCTGTCGTTTAAGTGGCTTAGAACAGTTTATGCGAGTCTGTCTACGTTCGGTTTATCTGGCTGATCCCTTCTCATTTTATGGTACCCACCTGGATCGTTGTGTTTATGTATGTAGTTTTACAAGAGCTTTAGAAGCTTGCTTTTTGTATGGTTTTGCACTTTGTGTCGACTTGTTTGTGTCTTAGTTACAAAGGTTTCGTTAACCAGTTTCAGATTCCGCTAACTAGTTTAAACACGAACCGAGTTCGAAAATAATGAAATATATCATTGATAATTCTATATTTGAAGCTACTCTAATCACTCTGCTAGAGGTAGACTAAATGCGAAGATAATATGCATTAGTGCCTGACTCTCACCTATTTCTACCGCCCAACAGCTGCGTTTTCTTTAATGTTCCGGTTTGACACGGAAGACAGTGAAAATACTGGGTAATGTGATATAATATCTTCAGGTTGGCTAAGAGATAGTTGTATTGTAATGAAGATATGAGCCTTTATAGATATACTTACAATCACAAGCCTCGTATTCTTGTTTGTTGATTTATTGATATACATAAAAACAAAAGTTCTTTAGGTCACAAAGTTGGCGATGTTTAACGACAGGAGCGTTAAAATAGGCAACGTTGGCAGGAAAACTAGCAACGTTACCATCACGGGGATCGTATGCTTGTTTGCCAAGTTAGTTTTATAGAAAAGTTTACGTAAAAACACAAACTTTTTTATATTTTTTTTTATCTTCTAGCCTTTGTGGTAGATAATAGACAGCTTAACATGGGAATACTTCGTGTATGTTCACGCAATTGTTACCGTACGGTTGAAATTCATAATAATTAAGTAGTAACATACTTAAGGTATATATATATTTATATTTGACGGGCCCGATGGCGCAGATGGCAGTGATCCTATCTTGTGCATCAAAAGTAGTGGGTTTGATCCCCACCCAGGACAAATATTTATATGATGATATTTATATTTGTTCTGTGTCTGGGTGTTAAATATATGTATTTGAATAGTATTTTGTGATTCCTCTGTTGTCTAATGTCCGAATGTATGAGAGGTTGTAGGAATTTATTATATATGTATCTATATATATATACAGTACCTATATATTATAAAAGTTTGTTATAAACTTTGTTTGCAATAGTAGTTTTACCTCCATGAAAGGTGAGATAGAGAGCGCAGTTACTGAGTAATGTGACATGATACGCTCACGATAGAAGTTTGCTTCTGATATCCTTAATACGTCAAACGAGACTCTAGGATACAGTGAGCGATTACCATTAAGCGGGTCGTATCGTTTTTTACTATGCATAAAAAATAGATGTGCTTTCTGTCCTAAACGGTTTTTATTGAAAACCCAAAAAAAAAGTTAGAATTTGGAAGCAGGCAAATGTTGTCCCTACACATTTAAATTATATACATATATTATGTTCATTATCATTTATGCAGTATTAAATCATGCCATAAATTAGATAAGGTGTAAATTTTGTAAAAGTTGCACGTTTTACCGGTGTTATGATTCTTTAGCACTTCTGGTCGGTGACTAATTGTAAAGATTTATACACATTTGAATGTTAGTAAATTTTAAAGCATAGGTTTAGACTTTGCTAATATACAGATCACGATACATGGATATCTAATATTCTGTTTGCACAATTACGCACTAAATATATGTATTGTAGTGTAATAGTGCTAGGTTTGCATTAAGAGCGTGACATTCTTCAAGGTCTTCACTTGTTTTATTTTTTATAAGTTTAAGTAATGCTTAACTGAAATGCGCTGAAGATTTATACCAAGTAAGCTTATTTCTTGTTGTATATTTTTAACTATACTGTTCAGTTCAGAACTACTCAGTTCTTAATAATCTAAATAATATTGATGTACTGTGGTATTTTAGAATATTTGAAATTGACATCCATCTTAATTTCTAAAGCAGATACTAAATTCATTATCATCATCAAAATGGTAACAGGCGCATAAAATCCATTGCTGGAGATGGCCTTCCAAAAGAAAACGGGAATTTAGCTCATAATAGCGAGCTAGACAGGCGTTGTGGCAATCGCAGAGCGTAGCTTCACGACGGGTATGCTGATCCTCGTCTTTCATTTAGGCTAAACTCGGGTGGATGACTGCCTTCTGTTAGTTTCAGGTCGCATAATACACCTGGTGCAGGGAAAGGTACCATTCAACTCTGTCGATATCAACATTAGTTATCTATTTAACGACCCGCTCGCTTGGCCACTTCTTGTCTTCAGAAATATTCTAGGATCCACACAATCAGTACCACATGGATTGATACAAATAAATGAATTTACGCAACATCTCATAAATGGACTCGACTCTGAGATAAGTCGCTTAAAGCAATTATTATATAATAAGTATTACTTACATTATACAATAAAGAAATCGCAACTAAAATAGAAATTTAACAGACAGACACAATGCAAATACAAATATTCATAAAATATTTGTCTAGATGGGGATCAAACCCACGACCCCCGGCGCACAAGATAAGACCACTGCCATCTGCACCATCGGGCTTCAACCGTCGGCTATCCAATTAAACAACAAAAAGTGCGTTGGTGTGGACTCACCTTTCAGTCTCAGCTCATTACTCTTGCCAATGGCCATTTCTAATGTAATATCGCAAGGTATCGGTTTATAACAATTTCAACCAGATTATTAATGTTCCTGTTACCACATAACTAGTGCAGATTATTACTTTTATTAGCAAAACTGTCCGTTTGTCGACTACCAATTGACAATACGCTAATTTCGTAACTTAAAATCGTAACGTCGATGTATGAATATCTAGATATGGATTGTGTTAAATAACTTCGTCTTAAGGAATCATATTTTTTATATGACTTAAATCGATAAACAAGAATACGAGTAATATACGTCACCGCATCCTAAACACACATCACGATATACGAGCGTATTGCCAACCTAGTGGACTCGAAAATATAATGTCAAATATTCAGTAATTAGCCTGCTCTCTCTCCCTTCAAAGTGAATGAGTTGTTTGATGTTAGAGATAGGTGCAGTACCAATGCAGACGACCTTTAAATAAGCTACCTTTAGTACAAATTGTTAATTTTTATTTTAACCTGAGAACATCTTTATTATTATTATTACACAATCATTCAGCCCGATGCGATAAAACACGACCGTTGCCTATAAACAAACCTAGTAAATAGCGTGTCTTTAACCTTGTGACCTGGTAATTTCGATTTCCTTTAATTACCGGATAATATCCCGCAGTGTCTCTCTCGCCATTCAAATCAGAGTACACTACTTCTTAGAAGAAGAGGCTTTTGCAGGTGAGACTAGGGATTACTTGAGAGACATTATAACAGATCGTCACCAGCAGCCGTAGAACGTTCAGTGCCGGACATTGAACTTCTCCAGAAAGGGCAGATTCTGATCATAAATAAGATACCCTAGGTAGGCGTAGTGGCAATCATTTAGGGCTACCATAAGAATTGTGTTGACCGTCGTTGCCCTGTAACATTTGAGCTATGCACATTCACATATATCGCCATCTGTCGGGTCCGGTACATCAGTCGTCCCTAACTGCTACTAGTTACTTGGTACCTACTTACCTGGTACAATATTATGTATTGTTCTTCTCTATTGGATAAACTTTATATTCATCATTGCAGCCATTGGAAGTCCGCTGCTAGACATAGTCTTCCCCGAGAAAGAGGGAATTTTGAACATAATTGCGGCGCTGGGCAATCATGTTGCCAATCGTAGAGCGCAACTTTCGCGACGGGGATGCTGCTGCCCAAGCCTAGCCTATGCATTTAAGCTACACTGTCTCGGACGGACATATCGCCATCTGTCGGTTCTGAAACCTAGGTCACCTCTTAGAACACCTGGTACAGAGGGAAGTACTACTCGGCCGGTACCTCACGGCACAACTGTAATAAATTGAAATATTTTTATTTATCGCTTCATATCACAGCGCAAAGACATATCTAGCGTATAGTCTTTATAAATACAAATTTCTATGCAAGAACTGTTTTTGAATTTCTCGTTCTAACCCGCGGGTGGTCTAAAGTGCTGCAAAACGTATTTACATGTAACATTGTTCGCAACCACCGCAGTAAATACAGCACTTTAAATTCTAATTACGTATTCTCTAGCCCCCGTTCTCGTATTGATAAGAGATTGAGTTATATTTAATGAAAGTGTTTAAGCTGTTGGTAATCGAATAACAAATAGGGCATTGCGAAATGCTAAATGGGGTTTCGCAAAGAACTGTGCTTCGTGTTAAATATTATTGTGTTTTGCGAATTATTAGTAGTTGCGAGATTTGGTATTGTAACATACACCATGTTTGATGGAGACATATATATATATACAAATATACTTTTGTAATATATAGATGATTCCGATGGGGATACAGAAATTACATGAAATCTGTATATATAAACTTGTATTAATTTTATGAGCATTTATTGTTTTAAAGTATTTGATACGTTTTAGGGAAAAAATTATTTATGAATGAGTAATTCCTAAAATATTACTTGTGGGTGATTTTCCGGTAATCTAGAAAGCGTTCACCGTAACTTCTTCTTCCTTAGAATTATGCCTATGTACTTTTCCTCTAGAGCAAACTCATTCAAAAAGCTTGTAGGTCAACTCGGCTATCATTGAGTCACCTTTTAACAATGATCTATAAGAACCACCGTCCGCGTATCAAACCAATATATCGATTCCAAGGGAATTTTCCAACAGTCAATATTGACCTACGATTTTCAATAAGGTTTAAGCGAAACTTCCACAAATAAGGCGGACCGGTTAAGCATTCAAAGCGTATCTAACACAAACATACTGACCGATTCTTTTACATACATCTACGATATATAGATATAGATACTTTTATTTACACGACTAGGATGCGAATGTACTGTCAAATCCACCGTAATTACATAACTGATATTAAAACGGCGAATGTGTACCTACTTGTCTGTTTGTGACGCTTTCACCGTTAGCAGGTGAGCTAATTTTAAGGAAATTTGGCATATGGACTGCTCGCCATCTTACTTTTAATTCTAGAATTTCTGAGGTATAAGACAAAAAGTGCACGTATTCAAAATACGCGGTTAAATCAAGGATGAGAACACCTGTAATCTGATCCCAGACGTCAATGCATACTCCTGCGAATTAGTGACAATGGGCTGGGCATATACCATGTTAAACTTTGCGGTCGTGGAATAGAGATCACGCACCAGCAAGCTAGTGTAGACTTTGACGATCTAATTAGAACCGAAGGATCTGGCTAGATTGTTTCGCTTTTATGTCAAAACGTTCAGCACAACTAGGTGAAAATTGGCACAGAAATTATTGATAGTCTGGAGGAGCCCAGAAGTTCCTTTATCCCGAATATAATCCCGGACATATTATGCCAATGCCTCTATGCCAATTTTTTCGGAATAACAGGAAGAGTTTCCGCGATGCGATGAAAGTCGCGGACGGATATCTAGTTATAAGTATATAAACTTCCCTGCAAATAAAAATGTCAAGTCTTATAAGCCAATCGATAAAAAGAAAGACCAAATTAGCCTCAAAACTCAAAACGAAACTTTCTTATTATCGAAAATAGTCGCCACTTTTCAATTTAAAGTTAATTGGTAATCATTGACGAGGCTTTTGCCCCCCATAACATTAATACCCTGCTACTCTAACTCAATAATTATGCAAACACTTGCAAATTCCTACACCGATATCGAATATCGATGCAAATGCCTAATTAATAAAAATCTCATTAGCCAACAGATTTCTAGTCAAATTATTTTAGTTATAAGCGTAATGCTGGATAATCTCCAACGCAGTCACACGTTGTCATTGAAACAATTTTATCTGTTATTGAAGAGCCAGTGCTCTGGGTTATCATACGAAATAATAATAACATTACAATATTTTGTACATTAAGTGCATACGGGGTGTGGTGTCACGATAAGTGAGCCGACGGCTTATGCGTTCCTAAAGATACTGGACTACAGCCTTAACAATCGACTAGAAAGGACAACGAACAAGTTAATGAGAGCCTCACTTCATTTGCATGATTTGTTTACTAAGCAATACGGCTGTAACTTTAAAATTCCAGACTTCTCTTTCGCGATTTGGGGATTAAAAAGTAGCCTTTGCACTTTAATATAGTTAGAACTCATAAGAAAAATAAGGTTATACTATCATCATCATCACAGCAGCTATTTAAAGACAGAAGCCTCTCCGATAAAGGAGGTTTTTTGCCCATAATTGCCGCGCCGGGCAAGGCGTGTTGGCAATCGCAGAGAGCAGCTATCACGACGAGGATATTGCTGCCCATTCCCACCCTGTGTGTTTGAGTTGCACTGTTGCGGGTGGATATACCGCCATCTCTCGGAACTGGTACCTTACCTTATTCACCTCTTACGACACCTGGTGCAGTGGGAGGTACTATTCTATTCTGCCGATACCTTACGGCTGATTTATTTATTTTAATGTAGCTTATACTAAATAACTTACACTTGTTTTAATTACGTAACATAATATTTTTCCTCAACGACTAAAGAGAACGTAGAAATCATTTAATTAACTAAATTATATGCCAATGAGATGTCTAAAACGATAACTTTAATTAGATGTCAATTGGATTGCAATACTATTAGAATCTAAATAGTCCATCAAAAAAAAGTTTCATTCAATTTGCGAATCGTATTTGCAAGTTTATTCGGATCGAATTGATTTAGGTCAATTAATTAGAAGAGGTTTATTAATTCCGCGAATAGAAACTTATTTCTGAGATTTTATTTTATTTTCTATGATATTCAAAAGAAGAACTACTAGGTAATAAAGTACTAGAACCGACAGATTGCGGTATATCAATCCAACACAGTGTAGCTAATTCCCGTCGCGAAAGCTGCGCTCCGAGTTTGCCAGCACGCTTGCCCAGCGCGGCAATTATGGGCAAAATTCCCCTTTTCTTAGGGAGACCGGATTCTTGAATGTAAATTAATAATTAACAAAAACTCGGTGAGTCTTATATCATAAAAAAATATGATGTACCCTGGAACTGGATGCAATGTGCTAGACTTGGCCGTACTTACTGGAACTGGTCAGTCTGGTAAGACACTTCTAGTAACTTCTATGTGCCCACAAGATGAGCCCGTAGGCGTCACTAACGATTTTCCAAAACGAAATGTCGAGCCTAAGCAAGTTGTGCCCGGCACCTCCACCATTGACAAACGCGTTATTTTTATACTTCTTATTTCATTTTATCCCTCAGCTGTGGGTGCCACAACAATTTGTTTTATTAACGACACTTAAACACCACTTATTAAAATTGTAGGCGTATTTTTTTCTTACTACCCGACATTTTACAGTGCGATCGTATCGAATGTTATTCGACGCACTTGATTCGGCTCGAGTGTAATGTAAATATAAAATTAAGAGCCGGCTATCCACAAATTAAAGTTAATGTACAATTTATAGTAATAGCAATGCATTTAACCTGCTATAACTTAACCTGGCGTTAGTACCTAGACTTCAATTCCTGACTCGCTCGGGCACTACTGTGTTTGCTAACAGTTAGCAGGCAGTAAAATGTAATTGAATATTTGAGTGATTAATATTTCAACACATAGTTTTGTGTTTCACTACTACCTACTTGGATTTTGAAAGCAGTTTTGCCCTTAGACAATAATATAGTATTATTGCAGCATAAACTATTTATACTTTTTGTAGGCCCACGCATAGAAAATCCACTAAAACCATTTCTAATATTTTGTCAGTAAAAATTGTCGTTAATAATTAATTTAAAAACATGTTTTTTACTTAGAAAAAGGATTGTGGGACTATAGAGTTTATAGTTTATGAATATATTAATAGTGTTTGGCCAGTAAATTGACATCAAACCGCAAAAATTCAAAATCCACGCAAACATATCCAAACATGCAAAATTGTACACAAAATCCGATTGGATAGGAAGTTCTAATTGAATTTGCTTTCAAGCTGGCAGAGTAGATTGCGCCAGTTAGTAAATTGATTGAAAAACCAATCCGTAAAATATTTTAAAGACGAAAGATTATCCAAATAAAACTATATAATGACAACGTAAAAACTAATCACGTCTCTTAACCTTTAATTGACACCACCGTTTATCGAACTCATCTTACATCAATTAAAACAATCGACCTCTGCCTCGCCCATATTGGATCCGCATTCTTAAATGGCGCCGTTAATGACATATAATAATTTTATTGTTGTGCACCAGGCTATAGATTAAATTAAGGAATATTCTAAAGTTTTGCAACCAATTTTGAACTCACTGACTATTAAAACTGGCAATTATTTATACTCTAAACACGAGAGTTGAATATAATTACCAGATTCAGTATTCTCATTAATCATTTGAAATCCACTGTTAGACGAAGGCTTTTTCAAGAAAGGGGCAATTTTGCCTATAATTGCCGCGCTGGGCAATCACAGATTTTGTGATGGCGATGCTGAAGCGGCGACGGATGGATATGCCGGCTATCTGTCGGTTCTACTGCCTTAATCTCCTCTTATGGTACAGAGGGATACATTTGGTACAGAGGGAGGTAATATTCTACTCAACCGGTACCTCACGCCTATACACACGTTCTCATTGGCTGTATAAAATTAATAGGATAGATACATACGAGTACTTAGAAATAAGCAATTCTCACTATACTACCAAATAACAGAATGATTCTCGTTGTTTCTATTGGCTAATGTATCTGAATACACTAACACACACTGAATATACATGATTATGTGTTTTAAATAATATTTAATGGTTTTATACCTAATTTAAGCTGATTTAATGTAATATATGTGATACTTTTATAATGTAAATAATGTGATAGTGTCAAATACCATATTGCTATAATATATTTAGCATAGCCAAAGGAGTAGGCATAGTGACGATTTTAGAAAATACATTTTTGCCTAATTATGTTTGCTGTTTATTTTTACTTTTGGAAACTTAACTTTAGAATATAAGTTAAAGTTAGATATTTTGCAGCCACTGTAGTATTTATGCGTGCGACTATAAAAGAGTATTAAAAAATGAGGATTTTATGTCACATTACCTAGTAATTTCACAGCCTATCTCAACCTTAATGCCGGATTACAGCTATGCGAGCACTGTTGCTTCGCGAAAAAAATAGCTGACAGTGAGATGAGAGCGAACTCATTCAGGTGACCTTTCTGATAGATCTACTTATTTACCTTAGCTAAAAGGCTCTTTCGATAGCATCATTGTACAAGTATGTTTTCAGAAAAATTAGTATTTTATATTACCTATTATTATAAATGTGAAAATTGGTGGACGAGTGATGAATCTGGCATGTGCATAGCTCTAACTTTATTTATCATCCATAGAAAGATTTTGCAGTATGCGAAATAAGTTCTAGTCAAGATAATCGGAGAGCTCATTATCATCATATCAGCCTACTGACGTCCACTGCTGGACATAGGTCTCACCAAAATTACGCCACGGTGTGCGGTTTTGTGCCACCTGGATCCAACGACTCTCCAAAACCTTTACCGAGCTGATAAAGGTTTTACGATCTAGCAGAGGGTCGTCTCACGCTGCATTTCTCCAAAATCATTTGAGAACCTTTCTCGCCTATCTGCCATCGGTTCGCAGAGCTGGGTGACGGATTTAATTATGCGTAACTCTTAGTAACCCTACCGCAGACTGTGGGTATGATTAAAATAATATAAATTTACACAACGTCTCGCATTTTGACCTAACTCCGAGATAATTATTTCACGCTCTGGGAAAACTATGAAAATCTTACTAATAAACATTATTATAACAGCTGTTGGATATCCACTTTTGGGCATAGACCTCTCCAAGAAAGGGGGAATTCTGCCCATAATTTCCATACTATGCAAATGAGGAATGCCAATCGCACGAGGTATCTTCGTGACGGAAATGGTGCTGACCATCCCCGTCCTGTGCATTTGAAATACGCTGTTTCAGATGGATATACCACCACCTATTCTGTCTCAATTGCCTTAAGACACTAGTATAAGTGGAGGTACTATTCTACTCTACCAGGACCACGCGGTTATTCCAATACATAGTATTTTAATTTTTAAATAAATTAGTATGAACATCCGTAAGGTACCGACGGATGAGAATAGTACCTCCTCCTGTACCAGGTGTCGTAAGAGGCGACTAAGGTACCAGAACCGACAGATGGCGGTATACCTATCTAATAGAACAGGATAGGGTTGGACAGCAGCATCCCAGTCACAAAAGCTACGATCTGCGATTGCCAACATGCTTGCCCAGCGCGGCAATTATAGGCAAAATTCTCCTTTCTTGGGTAGGCATGTGTTCAGCAGTGGACTTCCAAGGGCTAATATTATGATGATAATGAACATGGTAGTATCTCTTAAATATGAGTATATTAACACAATACAAAAATAACAAATAAAAAATGAAATAGACAATGAAACATAAGTAAGCTTGAAAGTAATCGTCTCCGCAGCATAGGCTATAAGCAAGCGTCTATAGAGACACTCACAATATCACAAGGATATCATTAGTGCGTTACTCCTGACCTTGAACCTCGTGACTTGAAGATTTTATAGCACATTACCCAGTATCTTCACGGTCTTACACTTTGAACAGGAATACAACGAATGCGACCACTGCTTTTTGGCGGAATACATAGGTAAGAATGAGGTACCAATGCAGACGACCGTTGTATGAAATCTACCTCATACAAAGGTCTTAGTAATATATATTAATTACATACACATAAATCTGAGCCGAATTACGGTGGAGTCGAAATACGTTTTTCTGTCATCCGAAGTACTAAACATTTGAGGGGATCGTAAAAGTGACAAAACAAAACAAGCCAACAATGAGGTCCTGGAGATATTTATTGGATGATTTTATTGGTCGCTTGAAGGAATCGAACCTGCGCGTATATCATTGTGAGTGACGGGTAATATAGACGACTCTTGTAATTGCGTAACATTGTATTGCTGTAGAGATTGGTATAATCATTATAGTAAAATACTAGTAAGGAAACGCTACTTTATCCGTAATTATCATGGATGTTGTTGCTAACTCTTTATTTTTCATATTGGATTTTTTTTGGCGCTCTGCGATTGCCAACACGCTTGCCCTGCGCAGCAATTATGGGCTAAATTCCCCCTTGCTTGAGGTGGCCTGTATCCAGCAATGGACTTCTAATGGCTGTAATGATGATAATGCTTATTTTTTATTTCTTAAACTAAAAATTGACTGTGTCCCTCAACAAGAGGTACATGAAAGTCATATCTTAATTTATTTTAGAGGATTGCTGGAACATACAGATAATTAGACAGAGATAATTATTATATTCTCATTTTAATCAAATATTTATAGATTTAGAATTATTTATAGATTTTTTCATGACAATGGGAATATTTTTTTGTTTTTGTGTCTACACACAAGATTACACTAAAACTGTTGTTTCCGCTTCTTTAGCCACCTATTACGATATCTGGAGGAAGGCCTGAAGGATTGATCTACTCTATCGGTATATATTTCTAAAAAGTACGACAGCTACAGAATATTAAGTAAGAGATAGACATAACATATAGACATTATTTGTGCAACCACCGGTAAGGTAAGTAATAATGGACAAATTATTCTAAGAATGCTTTATAGCAATATCGTTTAATGTACAACACTAAAGCTAACGGTACCAATGCTGGTTCTACACGCATATGCCATCCTCATAGAAATTATGTCATGAAATATCTATGACTACTTGCTATCCGATATAAAACCAATAAAGTGACTGAACTGAATAAAATTGAATATAAATTGACGCGCCACAAATATTTTAACCTACTAGATATACGATATACCTATCATACGAAAACAAACACGTCTTCTAACAAATTTACATAACCTAACAATGAACCAATAACCAATAGTGTAAAAAGGCTGGTCCAATACATATTAATATAATTCGAACTAATTTTAATGCAGTAAGGCACATCTACGGTGTCTACAAAGTTAATGATTTTGCTCTGGAAACGAACATAGAAACCTTTTAACATGAATATAAAGTTTTAAATCGAATGAACAAAGACGTTGCTCGTGGAAGAGACAATTTTGTAGGTTAAAAACTGGCTAGAGATACCTCGGATTTAAGGACGGGTGTCAAGTCATCGGTCGTTAATCTATATTAAAATAAAGTTCATTGTTTCACTTTATTACTAAAATTCAATTAAAGGTTTAAGAGTTTAACAATGGCTCGGGAGAAACCGGTCAAATCCTCTGCACGTGACATTGTACTTATTAACCACTGATAATACCTTTTGTTATTATAGAGGTATTGTTCTTTTTATGGAAAATTTAATCCCTGGAAGTTTATAGTTTGAATAAAATTACTGGATACACGAGTGTAATAAAAAAATGTAAATTATATGATATATTCTGCTAAAACAATTTAAGTGCATGATTATAATTAATAGTTTCATTCAATTTGTAAAGAAAATCCGAGTAATGTATTTTTAGTAACCTCACATAAAATCCATGTTACAAGTCCCTCAATGTCAAAAGTTAATTAACGGCTAATTTTATTTATCTCTAAATTCACCGCAGCATATCATAATTTGTTCATAGAAATATGACAATCCATTTACGCATGACTCCTTTTGTTTCGTAATTCAATATCCTAACGGGTACTTATTTGAAACAATATTCACAGCGGTAAAGCTCCAAGCTAATCAGAACGCTAAAGATTGTGTCGGGAGACAAGAAATAAAATAATAAAAAAAAAACAATCATAAATACAATAGCGCAAGTCATAGAGTTTCTCGGCTCTCTATAGATCGTGCTGATAGTGGAGTTGGGTGTTTGCCAGTTCAATTATCATTACCAGTCGAGATTTAGTCAAGTCACCGTGTTTTGAGTGACCCGAATTAAATCGGTTAATTCAAACTATTTATCAACTCCATTCGTTATGCATAGGATCTGATTTTGAAATTGTTTGATGATGTTGTGGCATTCGGCTCCATTGTGAGCGGTCCCGGCTGGCTTAGTTCGATGGGAGGGACTGTGTTAGTGCAGGTATCCATGATTGAATCTTTTGATGTTAAGCTTTATACTATTTCATACGTTGCCTATGAACATTTCATGTTAATTTTAATAAACAAATTTATTAATGTTTCTTTTTGTTACGATTTTATTGTGATGGACTCGCTTTTTATATTGATACAACGAAGAAAAGTAAGTGACAAAAATAGTCTTAAATACATAGTATGATATGATATTTTATATTAATAAATTATATTAATAAATTCCCACAACGTCTTATACATTGACCTGACTCCGTGGACGCCAGATAACAGAAGAATCACAAATATATTACTTAAATTCATGTATTAAACACCCAGACATAGAACAAACACAAAAATCATCATATTAATATTTTGCTGTGGGTGGGTATCGAACCCACGACTCTTAGCGCAAAAAACAGGATCACTACCATCTGCGCTGTCGGACCTGTCGAAATAATAAATAATAGCTTAAACCTTATTCTCGCAGTCTGGCAAATGACTGTATTGAAAAATGTCATCCTTTGAAATGCGTTGAGTAATCATTTATCGATTCACGAATTTCCATTAAATTCGTAACTTGATACTTGGCATCACTAAAACACTTTCAATTGATTGACATCGATATAACCTTTTAAATAGTTTTATGTTTTATTGCCTACGTTTGTTGACGACTAAGTCTAAATAACACCGAGATTCGGGCCTCGTATCGCCATTTTGATATTATCAATTGGCCAATTAGTGACGATGGATCCTTGCATAACAAAATAGCGGGACACGAGATTCAAAAACATTACAATCAAGCGATTGTTCGCTTCCAATGAATAGCACAACAATACAGTCAGTCAGTTCACTCCAAAGCGTGCTTGTGTTGATGTTCTGATGTGTGCGTGCGTCCTTACTATCAATAACGCACGTAGAAGAAGCAAGAACTACACGAGATGCGATAAAGTGATATATAAGAGTTGCTCACTCACACATGGAAGCGCGGTTGAAGATCATTGTATGGAGTGACGTGACACTGCTTTTGGCGATATAGCAACAATGCACGATCGACACAAATGAGTACCTAATTGGAACATTGCGACAGTATTAACAAAACCGTGCGGCGATTGTGTGATAGCCGCTATTCTTACACGTTATGCTAACAATTCATCCGTGACTTTGGTTTGAACCTCTAAATAATTCTGGGTTCGTATGTCGCTATGTCTTGCATGCTCTTGAAATGAAGTATTGGCATTCAAATAACGGCTCATTTGCATCTAATAAATAAACATTGGAGACAATTATAGCAACCGTCTATTACAAGTAAAGAGTTTTGAAGACTTTGTGCATTTTTGAAAAATATTATCAAAATAATGACCAATCCAAGTGTGGTACCGGCAGAGTAGAAAAGCAACATCCCATGTACCAGGTGTCGTAAGAGGCGATTGAGGTGAGGTATCCAAAGTGAGTGGTATATCCACTCGAAACATCAATGTCGCTCATTTCAACAGGGCGTGGAAGGGAAAAGGGAAACATTCCCGTTGCTAAGCTACCCTCTGCAATTGCCACTACGCTTGCCTATATCATTTTTCGCTCTTTCTTGAGCTATGACGTTATGATGTTGATGATAAATGACCGATCAATATCAGCCATATTAAGTCTACTTTGTAAAATTCAATCATTGAAACACAGAACAAAAGTTTCAATAACAATGTACCAGCATCATTGGTATTTACTGACGCTTTAATAGACTACATGCATGCCTTATGAGAAACAATACTATAGAAAATCCATATAATTTGAGTGATCGCCGATGATACTATTTGGTGACATTTTGAAGTATGTCATTCAGGTTTCGTGTAGACGTGTCGTGACGCCGCAAGTGGCGACTTCGTGATCCAAATTAATTAAAACAAAGACGCAAAACTCGAGCTATCACGATTAGTTTTGATGTTAGGAGTAAGGTGGACCTGCTTACAAACCGTCCTAATTAAACAGCCTTAAAATAATGAAACAATTACACTTTAGACTTTTCTGTATATCCCCAAACCTTCTTATTATATCATAGTATTATTGGCTATAGATACCGGCTGACTAGAATTGTACCTTCCCCTATACCAGGTGTCGTTATAGGCGACTGAGGTTCAAGAAATATCCACAAGATGGCGGTAGATACAGCCGAAACAGCGTACCTCAATTTTAATAGTGTGCGAATGGGCAGCGGCGTTCCTGTCGCAAAGTTCTCTACCAGCGCGGTTATTATAGGCAAAATGTCCCTTTTCTTGAGGAGGCCTATGTCCAGCACTGGAGGTTTAACGGCTGCTTTGATGATATATGCTGTGAGGTATTAGCGGAGTAGAATAGTACCTTCCACTGCACCCGGTGTCGTAAGAGGCGACTCAGGTACTAGAGCCGACAGATGGCGGTATATTGATCCGAAACAGTGCAGCTCAAATACACAGGGCGGGGATGGGCAGCAGTATCCCGGTCGCAAAAGTTGCGGTCTGCGATTACCAACACGCTTGCCCAACGAGGCAATTATGGGTAAAAATCCTCCTTTCTTGGTGAGACATATGACGAGCGTGGACTTTTAATAGCTGGTATGATGATGATGATATTGTGTAATGTGATAGAACCGTTAGTCAATTATTTCACAGTACGTTTTCAAAAATATTTTTTACATTTTAAGACTACTCTTTTAACGGTTGCAAAACTCGGTTTTTTAACATTTTCTGTTCTGAAACTGTGGCAGCAAGGTAGCTTTAGCTGATAGTTATATAATATCTATCTATCTATGACATAGTGCATTAACATATAGTTTGGCTGCAACACCAAACGTGGCTTTTAATATTTGTAGTATTTCAAATAAAACTCCCACTGTCGTGTACACGAATACCTAACAAGTCATAAATCACAAGACACCTATTCAATTAATCCATTGGATTAAATAAAGTTGTAACACACAGGCGAACACGTAAGACATATCTATAGCTCTCATAAAAATGTCGACGCGGGCCCACCGCTGAGTGCCACGGCCCGCATGCTAACCGTCACATTTCAAAATACAATATGCTAATTAACGCTCGCCCTTTTTTGATTTGCGCTACGAGCTCTCAGAAACGAATGCAAATTCACGACGGGCCTTTAATTACGCTCCAAACACGACTGACGACGGTGTTAAAGATGCAGTTTTGAGAATCGTCAGTGCGCGTGCGCGGACCGATTTAAATTGTAAGCGGATTTAGCATTGGAGAGTGACTATGAAAATGTTTATTACTAGTCCGACTTAGGGCTGCCTCCCAATATTTTCGTCAGGGTAATTGAAAATGTTTTATATACTTTTGATTCGAAACGATCAATCGCAGTATAGTGTCAAATATTAAGATTGCGATCAAGATATATGAAGTGATAAAAGTAAACATACGCACCGTGCCACTTCCAAGAAACCTGCACCAAACATCGAACCTGAAATCAATACGGCACAATCAAGATACACGTGTCCCAAACCATTTAAAGTGTCTCCAATCAACAATAGAAGGCGACATTAATTCTATCCATCATCCCGAGCCAAAAAAGGGTTGAAGTTCATTAAAGGACGCATTCCTTAAGTATTATTCTTTGGAAACTGGTAATAAAAATAATAACAAGGCGGCCACCCTGCCAAGTGCTATCAGCTCCATCTGTTGTCGCTGCGGACAAACTCGCCTAATGAACGATGATAAATCATATTCGAGAGGCGGCTCGCGGCCCCGTCCATATAATTCTTGTGACGCGTCATATAATGTTTCTACCTCTTTAATCACATCCATTGCTGCTTTTAATAGACTTATAAGTTTTCCTATTTAAATAAAGCAAGCAATGGATATTGTGTACTCGGTGATTGTTGTTACAGGTGAGAAGTTTAGAAGTGAAGTTGTGAGATGTCTCTGGCCGTGTCCCTGCCCGAACGCCATTGTGCTTACTAATGATTTTATGCAAATGCAGGCTCTTTAGATCGAAGTCTTAGCGCGATCTCGAACAGTCAGGTACTAAGCTCATTATTAACCATTTGAAATATGACTTGGGGATTTTTAACTAAGTTTATTTTCGTTATATAAATTAGTTTTTTTTTATCGATACTGAGCGCTTTTGTGTCTTTACGCGTGCATTTAGTCAGAGTTTTAAATCGTTATTAATCATTAGCGCCTGATTCATTAATAACAGATGTCTTTTAATTGGTTTGTGTTCATAAATTTTAAACAATCATTACTTCACAGTCCGGTGATCAAGATTGACCTATCGGTTAGGGGCAGATATTTAACTTTACCGCCGGTTTACATGTAGAAATTGTAGAAAAGAGTACTTAAATAAACCTCTTGCATTTAGGTTGATTTCATGAATTTTGCTTTACTGTCATTAATACATTGTTAGATAATACAGTTTGATTTATTTTTGTAAAACAAACAATAATAATTATGATGTGTTATTTTTATTACAATTGTGTTTATCAAAGACCTCTTACTCGTAAATATTGTAATACCTAATAGCTTGTTCAACTGATACTTTGCTATGACCAGCTTATTTTTATTTGCATTTACGCGTTTACAATTAATAATAAAACTACTTTTTAAAAGGCCTTAAAGAGTGGATCAAAGCCGTTAAATGTGTAGTTTTAATAGAAATTCTTTTGTTAAAACAAAAGTAATAAGTAATCCCTTAGTTTTTTCTAGTGGTGTTGTGATACCTCAGTCGTCTATTGCCCGTAACATGAGTACTTTAAAATAATTTCTCTTAGTCAGGTCAAAAAATGGCATGTTATGTCATGTATTTATAATCGAAATTATACTACCAGTTCATTTGAGACGCAGTTTAAGTCAACAAATATTTCACAAGTGACTCACACATCTGCATCGAAGTGTCTATTAATTTTACATGATTGATTATAATGTCAGTCCATTGATCAGTGTGTCCTTTGAAATGAACATTCACACTAAACATTTAATGGTGGAACCTACTACACTGGCCCTTTAAACATTCATTCAAATGGAATAATCTTCCAATGCGATCTTCCAAATTAGAATGAACCAATAAATGAATCTCTGGAATAATTCCATTAAAAAAGGATGTCTTACCTTGTAAATTTATTTCATATCATATAACTTTTTTCGATTTAAAGAGAATGCATTAAATACATTTGAATGAATAAGATGATAAAAATCATCTACCATCATCAGAAATGTGATAGGTACCTATATCATCTAGACAAATATACGTACCACGTTACCCAGTAATTTTACAGTTTCTCACTTATCAAACCGTAACACAGGAATACGTACGCTGTTGTTTGGTAGAAGTGCAGGTGAGAGAGAGGTACCCATGCAAACGACCTTCGTAAGAGTACCCCAGATGAATGCTCATTACGAGCACTTAAGCATTCATGTCGTGTAGTTAACTTTAATCAAGTTAGTCACTAATCGTGTCACCAAAACCCAGCCAAAATAACGGAGTCAAAAACAGTTGCACAATGTAGAGGAAAAAATCGAGATCGGTAAATACCCAAATGCAATTTCCTTGGCATGATGATCTATACGTTTTTCCTTGTAACATAGTTATTTTTAATAGGGACCATAAAGTTTTAGTTAACAATCAACTTATTGGCATGACCGAAATGTGTTTCAAAATAATAAAATATTACGAGGTTTACATTGCATTTACAGGTGTCGTATAAAGGGGACTCAGGTATCAGAACCAACAAATAGCGGAATATCCACCCAAAACAGCTTAAAAACAGCTAAAACAGGGCAAGGATGGACAGCAACATTCCTGCCCAGCTCGACAATTATGGGCGAAACTACACCTCATTTGGATTACATTTCCCGCTGTGAACATTCACCAGCTACTATGATAGCGATGATATAATGTTCGTATCCCCCTGTAATTCAACTATTCGGGATTTGGTTTTCAGTATGATCGAACAATACCGTTTTTACTGGCCTCAAAACAAATGATGAACGCAATGCTCGGTTCACATCACTCCCTAGTAGGTATAATGTAACCAATTGTATTATTACAATTTGCGCGCTGTTCTGCTCGGTTCTCCTCACTTACATCAAGTAATGCTAGAAACTGTTTGATAACAAGCAAATGTTCTTCGACCTCTACATCATCAAGCGCTTTCTTTATACAGCCTACTGCGGATAAAGTCTAGCCGCTGGACAGATCATTAGTAAGTCCATATCTTCATAATTGTATGTTACATTAACCTAAGATTTTAATTATTTTCTATTGTTAGAAGTAATTATGCATGTCCATCCAATAATAGCCATACCTATAGAATAGAAAAAATCTTACTTATTTTTCAATACGCAAAAATAATTATTTTATTAGCCATAGGACATCCACTGCAAAACGTAGACCTCCCTAAGTGAGTTCCGATACCGGTTGCAGATCGTCTGTCTACCTTGTGAACGACCTCCCTAGAGGTAGACCAAGAGGTCGAAATGTAGACAATCTTTGTAAGAACAAAGGTCGTCTACATTTGTATCTCACTCTCACGTATTTCTACCGCCGAATAGCAGTGTTCGCATTGCTGTATTTCGGACGAGAGAGACAGTGAAATTACCGGGTGAATGTGACGTAGTATCTTCAGTTGACAAGGTTAGCGACACGCTAGTGATATCCTTGTGATGACACGAGTGTCTATAAGCTGCGGTCATGGTTAGTATCAAGCAGACCGTATGATTGACGGACACTACTCTTGCGGGATCGTCGTCTCTATTAAAGAACCTTTGTGAATTTGCGTTATATGTGCCCTGCCATTTACGAGTGGTACAACTAGCAAATCTTTTATAATAAATGCATTGTAATTTATTTTTTAATTAACACATTTCTCGTATTTCTCTACGAGTAAAAGGCAAAGGTAAAAACTTCCAGATTCGATCGTTAAATCTTAACTGATACAAACAAATAGAAGTAGTATATTTTTAACACTAATTTATATTTAGATAGTTATTCAAAATTGGACTCTATTCTCAAGTTCATTAAAGCATGCCCAAAAATTAACACTCGCTCATCAAAATACGCCAACGAGGAAACATTTTTCTTCCCACGCTTTCCGTAAACGTCGAGAACAAAGGAAGCTGCTAATTGTTACTTAACCTTAATTGCGATAATTACAGACCACTTACCGGTTGACAAAATGATTTATTAACCATATCTTAGTGATGTATTAGTAGTTTTTATACGATTTTCATACTTATGTTATATTCGTTTATTACCAGTACATAAAAAAATTGCTTGCCAACTTCACTATGTTATCATCATCATCATACCTGCTATTGAAAGTCCACTGCTGTACATACGCTTCTCCAAGAAAGTGGACAGTTACAGACAGGCCCATAATTGCCGCGCTAGGCAAGCGTGTTGGCAATTGCAGAGCGGAGCTTTTGCGACGGGGATGCTGCTGCCCATCCCCGCACTGTGCATTGCAGCTGCCCTTTCTCGGATGTATGTCGTTTGTGGTACCTTAGTCTCCTCTTACGACTCCTGGTTTAGTGGGAGGTACTATTCTACTCTGCCAATACCTCACGGCATCACTAACATAAGATACATACATCGGATATACATCATTTACTGATATTTTCTAAACGAAACATTTTCCTGATAATTTTGGTATTTGTGTCGCTATCTTATTGATCGACAACGCAGCCGACAAGTCTATGGCTGGCTTTGGAGAAAATGGTGCTAGCAAATCCAACAAGCACTAGATGCTAATTTGAACTTAAAGCCTACTAAAAGCATATTAGAAAACTTATGTAATTTTCAAATTATTTAATATGTACCGTAATTATTTGAGATACAGAATCGATAATGTCCCTATCGCAAAAATCAAAATAGTGTAAACAATATAAATAAAATAAGTTTATTTTCAATAATCTGCAGCTCTGCTGGTAAATCTAAATATGCAACAACCTAAATAATATGTCCCCTCACTAAGTTATAGCAAACAAAACGTAAGTTTAATAATTCGCTAATGTCCACCTCGCCTGAAGTTTGGACCGTGGGAAATTGGAAGTTATTCGGAATATTAATGAATGAACTTGTTTGTGGAGAGCCGGTGAGTAATGTATCAGTTAATTGACTGTGACTTAAAAAAATATACTTGCGCTGTTTTTCCTTAAGACCTATTATTGATGATGTTGTAAGAGAATCTTACAGTGTATTTTCAGCGTCCTTCATTTCTGATTCGTTCTTGTACTCGTCGATTTGGTTTTAGTCCGTCTTGTTCTTTGAACTATTTTCAGGACAAGATTTACAAAATTGCCTCTATTAATGGCGTGCGTCTGGTCAGCCTTAAATGCAAAAGGTTCTTGTTATATACTTCAATTCCTCTATACGATATAATGTATTATTCAATTCTAATACAAACGGTAACAACATGTGTTATCCTAAACAGTGAATCATTATCATCATTCATCATCATTACAACCATTAGAAGTCCACTGCTGGACATAGGTCTCCCCAAAGGGGGAATTTAGCCCATAATTTCCGCACTAGGCAAGCGTATCGGCAATCGTAAAATGCATGCTTTCGCGACGGGGATGCTGCTGCCCATCCCCACCCTCCGTATTTGAGCTTCACTGTCTCTGGTGGGTATACCACCATCTCTCGGTTCTGGTACCTCAGTCGCCCCTTACTACAACTGGTACAGGGGCAGGCACTATTCTACTCTGCCTCCTATGGGTACCTCACAGTGAATAGTCGATCTTTATATTAATTCCACTTAGAGACTAAAGTCATTTAATTTAATAAGTCTAAATTGTAGACTGACTGAAACCAGATAGCATGATTCATGCTAATATACTATTTCCTGTAATCGTTTGACGAGATAACCGGAACTTTATTTAAGCGGACTTTTGCAATCAGAAATAAATTGTTAACGAGTTGACTAACGGCGAAAGTGTAGAAGACACGACGCGACGTTTGCAATAGGTATAAATTAAAATAATGACAGTTGACTAAGAAATTCAATTTATTAAATCACATAGTTGAATTAAATTAAATTGGAAGTTCGGATATTTTTGCTAGTGTCAAAATTTCCAGGTGAGATTAACAAGTTTATATTGAGTAATTACCATTGAGTAATTACCGGTTGATAAACTAACAGAAAATATTTATTCAGGCTAACCAACATCTATTTACATTGGTACTATGTATCAATGCGTTATATTATATTATTACTTATTGCAACAAAACGTTAACTCCGCGCACAAAACCTTGTATAAAATGTGCCTTTAAACTATTATTTATATTAATTACACTTAGCTTATATATTTTTCCTATCATAATGGCTTATCTTTTTGCATTGTTGAAACAAACCATCATTATATTTCAGTCAATTATCATAAAACATTCATGAACTACGCCCCTAAGCTCTGCTCATAAATCACTAGATTCATTAGCAAGTTGTAAAATAGTATGAAAACGTGTTTGATAGGATTCAAATTCATTAGAATCAGACAGAAACAGTGTACTTTAATTGGTTTCCAATATGTTGTGATTTGTAATACAAATTGATTTGAATTACATAGAGGCGATGGTCATGGTAATCCGTAAGAAATTTGTATGTCAGCAGTGGATATCTGACATGAGAATTCAAAATTAAACGTATAATTAAGTGATTTCAAAAGAAATCACAACTAATATTAATAAATCAGAGAGAGTTGGCAGAATCTTGTTTGACATTTGACCTGACCCAAAGGAATAAGAGAGAATTTTTAATCCCAACAATCCGGCAGGACGAAGTGGAGTTACAAGCCATAAAAAACCAAAACGTGACCTCTTAACCTCCTATGACATAGATTTCATTCATCAAGTTAATTCACAATGATCCAGCATAAAGCCTATTTGCATGTTAGCCGGCTTTATCTATATCTATCAGGCACAAAAGATTAAAGACATCGACGCCCGGACCCTTTAACATTGACAGATCCCATATATCTCGGTGACTGAGTAATAAGATTTCGCAGAATTTAGTATCTCATGATCAGGAATATTAATTGGCGTCACTGTCGGTGGAGCGGCCCATTATTAAGGCTGTTTGCACAAGAGGAGAATGATTTTATTAAAAAAATAGGCACTGCTCAAGTTGGCTTAAATCAATCTCACGATATTACAAGTGCAGTGGAGTTGGTATTGTTTTACAGATTACTATAATTTAACGAATAGACTGTTCTAAATTTGACTAGATTTAGAATACGCAAATAGATAGATTTTTTTCACAGTTGCATTACAGAAAGTCGTACATTCATATGTGATTCCAAATCGATCCGTATACCATTTTAACTCAAAATTTATCTCGTATTTGAGATTCGACATGCTAGACACTCCTGATTTGTCTAATTATTAAAGATCTCATTTGCAAAACTTGTTGTGAGGTCAATTATGCGAATAGATAGTATTATTTATTGTAAACATATACCTATATAATTAAAATTTCAAATTTGTTTCATACAACATTGCCAATTAAAAAAAACCACAGTTAGGTGTTATGGGTGACATATCCATCATCTACATTCGAAATTGAATTGTGCTATTTGATAGCTGAAGGTTATTTTCATTTATTACGTCGACAAACAAGCATGCGTGATAGTAAGCGTCACTGCAGCCTATAGACGCTCGTAATATCACAAGGATATCACTAATGCGGTGCTTGAAGATATTATGCCACATTACATAGTAAATTCACTGCCTTTCAGACCGAAACACAGCAATGCGAACACTGCTATTTGGCGGTAGAAATAGGTGAGAGTGAGGTAATGCAGACGGCCTATTGTATGAGATCTACCTCTTGTATATCGTCATCATAAATTAATCGATATATGTAGCTAAATATTAAATAATAGAACAGATTTCATTTTCGAAACTTATCAGCGATAAAACAATCCAGCCCGTGTACGCAACGCTTTAGATATCAACCTGGTTGTAAGCATGTCCGGAATTCCCCGCTAATTCCTTGTCGTTCGTGCTGGCGGTGTTGCGTTACGCTCGTATTGTGTGAGGCCATATTAATTAGCTGTTCTTGGGGTCGGCTACCAGCACGATTTACAATTAGTCAAACCTATTTGAAGTACACTGATTTTCGAGGTAGACACCGCGTCTTTGGGACTGATGTTGAAGCAGAAATGTGCGGCGGATTTCATGCCAAGAGTTAACATTAGTTTTGCAATAGTGATATTTTCTTAAAATATAATAAAAATATGTACAATAATGTGAAATCCCTAATTTTACAAAAAGTATTAGTAGCGTTTTAATTAAATCTGTGTCATGTGTATATAATATTCAATAAAGAAATTAGCATATATATTTTATTGAGTAAGGTGCACTCTTTATTTACTGACTATTTCATTATATTTATACAAATTTCATGTCAATAGTGCCTGGAATAAATCGATCTGTACGATAAGAGCACCTTATGTTCATTTTATGATGGTTTTATTTAACAGTTAAATTGTTCGTGCCATACACCTTCAATTTATAACAGTTACAAATAGAACATTAGTTATTGTAACGAATTATATATAATTCTAAATGAATTATAAAAATTTAACGGAACGTACATTTCATCAGAATATATTTAAAGTTGTCCACAGTTTGTAGTTTTGAAGTAACAAGGCATCGCAGTCAGTCGGCAAATTTTGCACTATACCCCAAAACGTATTTATAATAAACAGTCGTAAAATAATTCATGATCATCATATCAGACATAAGACGTCCACTGCTGGACATAGGCCTCCCCAAGTAATCTCCAATAGGACCGGTTGTGTGCGGCCTGACTCCAGCGTGATCCTGAGGTTATAGTCAGATCGTCTGGCCATCGTGCGGGTGCGCCCCACCCTGCGCTTACCGGTACGTGGTCTCCACTCCAAAACCTTACTACTCCATCGGCCATCAGTACTGAGTACCAAATGCCACTGCAAAATACTAATCCACCGGGCAACATCGGTTACTTTGGTTCTGTTACGAATCTCCTCATTCCTGATTCGATCGCGCAAAGAAACTCCGAGCAATTCCCTCTCCATAGCCTGTTGAGCTACTTTCAGTTGACCAATAAGGTCAATAGAAAAAGAAAAATAATTACCTATATCTTAAATTTATTAACTGCATATACAAGGCATCGTTAAAGGCGACTGAGGTACCTAAACCGACCAATGGCGGTATACTCACTTAAAACGAAGCAAACAGTACGCCTGGTCATTACGGAAAGTATGACAGATTCCCCTTATGGCCTTTGTCTGAAAACTGTAATAATAAAAATAATCTTTAATTCTTTAAACATAATTTTATTCAATAATTTACTAAGTTATGCTATCATATGAGAATTTGGTGATATTTTTTTACGTTAAGGTTCCTTAATCTTGATTTATGCCATCAATAAGTATCTCAAATTTTACTCGTAGATGACAACTGAATACTCAACTCTATACCTATCTCCAATTTTGTTTTAATATGATTTTTGCCTTTCACTATGGAATAACATTTAAAGACGTATTAACCAAAAAGAAAAAAAATATGTAAATGTAGCTTTTAAAGCCGGAAATAAAAAATTAAAATCCGATTCATAGACGTCAAAGAACGAACCACATTAGTCAGCGGCAAACAAAGATCCACAACTCCAAATCTTTTAATTGGCATTAAGAATGACGACAGACGGTGACTTGCTTAATCCGTTCGGTAATGATATGTATATAGAGCTGATACAGTGCAGCTTTTGCGCTTCTTGTAATGCTTTCTAATATTTGTCAATGGGCCTAAAATCGTTCTGGATAAATCTGTATATATAAAAGGAGAAGCTGCCTGATTGACTGAATGACTGACATATCAACGCTAAACAATAAAGGATAAAATCTTGAATTTTTGCACAGTGGTCCCTTTTATAACGTAAGGGATTTTGAAAATTCACCCCCTAAAGGGATAAAACGAGGGAGTAAAAGTTAGCATAAAACTTTGCTGTTTTTGAAGTTATTTATAAGAAATCAGTATAATGGTTCTTGATTGAAACAAGTGTAAAGTATTTTTTCGAAAATCTTCCCTTAAGGGGGTAAAAGGGATGCAAAGTTAGTTTGAAAGTTCTACAACTAAATGCGGGTGCAACCGCGGGGCGTTGCTAGTAAATTCACACAACATCTTAAACATTCACCTGATTTATGTTACAGATATCAAACGGAGGAATGACAAATATTATACTTTAATATATATTTCTACAGCCCGACACTGAACAAATATTTTTCATAAAAATATTTGTCTTGAGAGGGGATCGAACCTACGACCCTTGGCGCACAAGTTAGGGGTTATTTGTTTAACAGTTCTGGAGAATGCAGTGTATCTAGAGTCAGCATTTTGAGGTTTCTCCAGCTTTCTTCGAAATAATAAAATACTATAATACTAAAAATAACGATTGGAGCGTTGAGTTCTAAAATAAATCGATTACTTACATAAAAACTACATCACACCTGTGTCCCAATGGGGGTAGGGAGAGACTATGGATCTCCATTTTCTACGATCTTGGCAAATCTCTCTCGCTTCCCTTAGTCCTACACACTCATTGATTTTTCATTAATTATTCATACACACTCGTCGATTCTTGGTACTTCTGACCTGACCCTTCTTTAATGCCTCTTCTACCTACCCCCTACCTACCTTGGTTATAGATATGTAATGACGTCTCGGTCGTCCTATTCCAACTCTGCCATTTACTTCCGATTTATGCAGTCATTCTATTTTCATCCACCCTTTCTACATGTCCAAACCACCTTAACATTCCTTTCTCTATTGTTATCACAACATCATCTTTTACACTACATCGATCTCTTATAACACTATTCTTTAATATATCTCTCAAACTCACACCATACATACTTCGAAGTGCTCTCATTTAAACAGCATTTTTTACATTAAAAACATTATTTTAATTATATTTAAGCACTGATGCCAGATAATCTAGTAATGAGACTAAGTTACTAACGTAAGTCATAAAATGTTCTTAGTCTTGCTATATAATTTACGTATAATATAATGTGATAAGTATCTGTAACATTATCTTTACCACCATATAAATTAGAATAAAACCACAATTGTAGTCCGACCCACTTGGACGAACATTACAGCAACAATTATTATAATATAGCTTTGACCATTTAATTGTTGTAATTAAGAGTAAATATGTTCTAATCTATGTTAAGTGATTATGTTTATAGACTAGATGTGCCCATGACTTTGTCCGCGTGGAACAGTGACTTTCAGCAGCATATTTTTGAATGTTGCTTCGCTCATATTATTCGTAGCGTATTGTTAGGTAGCATAAGTAATTCCTTATTATATCAACTATCCTGTCGCATCCCCGTAGCAAGAGCTTCACACTTCAATTGCCAGCACCCAACACGGCAATTATTGGCAAAATCCCCCCTTTCATGGGGAGGCCTACCTTCAGCAATAAACTTCTATTGGCTGATATGATGATATCAACTATCTGCTAGTAAAAATCCCATCAAAATCGCTCCAGCCCTTTTAGAGATTATCTTCAAAAAACATACAGACAATAATAAAAAATGCTATTCTATTATATGTCCCGTATGTATGTATCTATATTCATTAAGTAATAAACAATTATTTTAATATTACAAGCGGATACTAATTTTATTTGTATGTACTAATGTATGACTATATAGTTTGAATGGACGGTACATCTTTGTTTAATAATAATATGCGTAGATAAATAACTGTTAATTTCAATAAAGTTTGAATATTGGATTGTTAATAGTGAATTCCTAATTGAACATCAATGACTTAAAAGAGAGGAATACAATTATAATGTATAGATTTCTCGTAACTATTTCTTCCTGGCAACCATTAGATAAAAAAATTGTAAGAAGCTAAGCGGACATATGTGATTTACATTAGTTGAAATACGTACAAATTACCTTCATTATTACAAAGCACATTAGTAAAATAAGTTAACTTAAATCAAAAGACTTACACGCTTTGTGTTAGAGTAATTACAGTCGAAGTGTTATTAATTAACGTAATTTCCTTAAACGAGAAACGTCTACAAAGCCTAACTTCTCCTAAGATTCCACTGAGTCTGCATTGGAATTGGTAGCGCGGCAACCGATATCTGTCGCTTCAGCGCGTCAGTTTCTGGTGCAGTCTGGTCGCTGTAAGTTGAACTTAATGTGAAAGTTGTGCGCTCTGGTGGTTTTATCAACTCTATACAAATAACCGGGTAGATTCCATTCTAATCTGTCACGTTTACGAGGTCGGCCGGTGTAAAGTTCATCAATGCCGAATTCAATTACCGATTACACCATTGTGTTCCGTTCTTTCGATTTATATTTAAATACCAGACGTTTACTATAAACGTATTGTGAAATTTCACTGTAAGTTTATTGTATTTGACGATCGGACCGCCCTCAGCGAATTGATTGGACAATCCTTTGTAGAAAGTTGAGGAAAAATATTGTTTGATAGGTTGTTATGTAAACTTTTTGGTTGGCTTGCCTAAGTAAATGTGAATATCGCCTAGACTCTTTAGTATTTTAATAAAAAGTAATTACGTCTTCAGTTTGAACACAACAATAAATGTTTTTTTTTTAATTAGAGCAGATCGTCCAACAAGCTAGATGCTCATAACATCACTAGCGCGTTGCCGACCCTTTGACTTGAAGATATTATGTCACATGAACCAGTAATTCCACTGCCTCTATCACCCATCAAACCGGAACACTGCGATGTAAACACTATAGAAATAAGTGAGAGTGAGATACAAATGCAGACGATATTTGTATGAGGGTCTACTCATAACTAATGGATAATAACTAACTTCTGATATTAAGGTGAATCTTGATGCTTATATTTGCCTACAACTCCCACTTATTAACAAGTAAGTTGCATAATAGGTAATATTGAAATTTGATACCTAAAGCTTAATACATAACTAGCCTAGTTAGTTCTAAGAGCTAATATTACTACTAATGGTTACAATAATCTTTAGTGTGGGGTAGCAGTAGAGTAAAATAGTGAACACTCTGTAATTAAAGTAACAGATTAACCTATGCAAATCTGTCAATAAACCACAATCAACTTTGAACTTAATATCTCTATTTGTTATAGACTAGCTGTGCCCGCGACTTCGCCCGCTTGGAATAGTTTTTTTGGGTACCATACCTCTTTACCTTAACTTACATAAATTTTTTGATATAAATAAATTGATTCGATATAAATAAACATGATATTCAATGTCATGTTTATTTATATCGAATCAGTGGCCTGAAAAATAAGTTTCAAGTTTCTAGCTCTAAAAATAGCGATACTTCCATATAATATTTCATTCCCCTTTTCAACCCTTCACAACCCTTATTTCGAATAAAAAAATAGCTTATGTCCTTTCTCAGAGTCTAAAGATGGTCTGTACCAAATTTTATCAAAATCGGTTGAGAGGTTTAAGCAAGAAAGCGTAACAGACAGACAGACAGACAGAGTTACTCTCACATTTATAATATTAGTAGGGATTAGTGTAGATTGTAAAATTTTTGGATTTGGAAAGTTTGCTTTGCGTACCAGGCGCCCTCAGAGTCAGAGAGATATATCCATCCGAAAAAGTGCAGCCCAAATATATCTGGGCAGGGATGGGCAGCAGCATTGCCACCATGGCTGCCCAGAGCGGCAATTAGATGCAAATATCCTCCTTTCTTGGGGAATCAATGAACTACCTACATTTTTTTAAATCTATTATTAAGCGTAGTTCAGGCTTGAACCTGTAGCTCTCGGAACTAAGGTTAGGTTACTTATTATTTTATTACGCCAAATCACTCCTAGTACTTTTAAAAATTATATTTATCTCGAGTAATAATTGCCCTTTAACTTAGTACATTAATTTTGCCGGTTTCTTTACTATTCTATTTTTCAAATGATAATAGTCTCATTGGAAATGTTATTGAAGGAGCTTATGGTGCATAGGCTAACTCATTGCACGGAAGTTGATGTTAAGCAACTATTGCCATGTTTGTTCAAAATATTTCTATTATTCCAGGTTGACAAACAAACATACAGTTCGCGTGATAGTATGCGTCATATCAGCCTAAAGGCGCCGTAATATCACAAGGATATCACTAGCATATAGCCAAACCGGATCACAGCAATGCGAACACTACTATTTAGCAGTAGAAATAGGTGGTGAGGTACCCATACGGCATTTGTGTGTGGTCTATATTATGTAAATAATGACTAGCAACGCAATGCGGTTTCACCCGAGTAGTTTCCGTTCCGTTCGGAATAATAAAGAATGAAAAAAGTATTTATTTCATGTGCGTTTGGTGAAATGCTGTTAATTTGAAATTATAAACACACAACCACTTCACGACCCTTCCATTTTTATTTATAGATATGAACAAGAAGTAGGCAGATAGAAAAATAAATCAGAGTAATTTACCAATGCACGCGATCTTTGTATGACGTTTACCTCATGAGGGTATATTAAATTATTAATTAAAAAGCTGATATGGAGCTGGATGCGGTCACCCATAAGTTAAGCACTAGAGAGAAAAAACTGGATGATAATGATGAATAGGGAAGAAAAATGTTCAAACAACATAATCAATTCACAACCGCATAATCACAAACAAAAACCAATGATAGACCTAGACCTAATTGTATGACGGTAATCTCACTTCACATTCCAGTTAATTGCTTCACGTCAACTATCTCCACAGAAGCTTCCAATTAACCGGCCGATGTCACAAACAAAAATGTATGGGTGACGGTTGAAGCGACAATTTCTTGGTGGTCCACCGGCCTCGTAATCTGTCATCTAAGCTGTCAAATTACTAACGGGCGAGCGACCGATCGGCTACCGAACTGGCGGTAGATAACACTTCGTTTCAAAGAATATGAAGTCGACAGAGAGGTTTTTGTGTGTTGCATGCAAGTTTTAAAGCTAATGATTAGAAATTGAATATTGCTAATGCGTTAAATATTTTTCTTTTTTGTTTGTTTGATTTATTTTTGTGTAGTATTTTAAATATCCAAGAAAATTAAAAACTTTTTCAAAAATTATTTGTTGTCTTGTTTTTACCGTATTTATCAAAATATAAATTAACATGTGATAGTAATTTTTACAAAATTAAAGTATTAATCAGCCGTCAGGTACCGGCAGAGTAGAAAAGTATCTTCCCCTGTACCAGATGGACGTAAGAGGCGACTAAGATACCAGAACCGACAGATGGCGGTATATCCATGCAAAAAGTATGTACGTCAAATGTAAGTCAAATGTACAGCGCGAGGATGCGCAGCAGCATTCCCGCCGCAAAAGCTGCGCTCTGCGATTGCCAACACGCTTGCCCAACGCGGCTATTAAGGGTAAAATTCCCCCTTTCACGGGGAGAACTATGACCAGCAGTGAACTTCCAATGGCTGGTATGATAATAAATAACTTATCGTATTCATATCTTGACACCCTGTCAGAGATAATTGTATGCCAAAACTGTATTGAATAACCAAGTCGCCTCTGCGCTTTAATCTTATATCACATGCACAAAATAAAATGAATGAATGTAGGCGTACCTCTCGGACACCTGATTGCTCTTTATATTTTTTTTTCACATGGAATGTTAATTAATTTTTGCTGTCAACCGTAGTCAAACAATATGTAATGATTAATTGTGTTTTTAAGAGAGTACCTGGCTTATCCGGAGATGTTTAAAAGCAGAGGGACGGGGGCAAGAAGCGTGTTTTTAATGTGTTGGTTATCTAAAATAATATCTCTGTTGGTTGTGTATCGGTGGGATACATTTTCGTTGTGGATATTTAATGTGTTTATTTGGTAGGTGCATAAGGTGACAGAATTAACGTTTAAAGCTCTATATATTTATGGGATTTATTCAGCCAAACAATAGGCATACATCTCGCATTAAGCGTCATTTGAAAATAATTAGAAGTCTTGGTAATTTGTAAACTATATACATCTTATAGACTCTTTAAAACAGATTACAACAAAATAGTTAGCAATAATATAATTTATACTATAATATTGATTAACATATACGCCTTAAATATTTGAACAGTTTTTGTGTCATAACATCTTTTGTCAATCTTGACAACGGTTGTCGCAAGGTAACAGAAACATCGAGCTAAAAATCAAAAGGTTAATAATTATAATTCCGCGTTTTAAAGCGTGTAAAGAGTAGTTTTCTTATGTGTAGAGTTTATACTACCATTAATATCATGTTTTTCATAAAAATATCATATTTTGTAGGTAAACCATTTATGTGGTTAAATTAATGATTTAGTGGTGTGAAATGATGCCCCGGCTGATATATACCACTTTGGGACTGGTCAAAAGGTGATGACTACGCGATCATCGACTTTGTTGAAATAAATATATATATATCAGTAAATAAATATATATATATATATATCAGTAAATAAATATATATATCAGTAAAAGCCGTGAGGAACCAGCACAGTAAAATAGTGCATCCCTCTGTACCAGGAGGCGTAAGCGGCAACTAAGGTACCAGAACTGACAGATGGCGGTATATCAATCCAAAACAGTCTAGCTCAAATAGTGAGGATGGGCAGCAGTATCACCGTCGCGAAAGCTGCGCTCTGCGCTTGCCAGCGCGCTTACCCAGCGCGGCAATTATGGGCAATATCCCTAATTTCATGAGGCCTATCCAGCAGTGGACTTTCAGTGGCTATAATATTAATGATGATGATGATATAAATGAAATTTGAGAACAGAACACGTACAAATTATCGTGAAAATAAATGATAATAAACCTTTATTTAATAGTTTTTCACAAAGTTTAAAACCAATTTATGTCTTCGTTTTATCATAAAAGATAATTATGAATAACCGTATATTGATTCCCATATATATTGTTGTCCAATGAAGAATTATTTCCATCATTTCGTTGCAATCAGTCATTAATGACGGCGCTGACTGGAGCAATCATTGAAATAAATTACGTGTAATAAGAAGAGCTATCAGTAAAACATTATCGTGAATTTCACACTTCGTATATTTGCATGTAGTTGTGTGTACAACAATTGATAGAGCATAATAAAACTTAAAAACGTGGTGAACGGCTTTAAAACGTTTTTTTTTGTAGTGCATTTTATAGAACAGATATTCCCGAAATCGTATTTTTTGGTGAACCTATTAACAAAATTCTCTGACGTCAATTCTAACGCCATCGAGAGATATATAACAAGGCTTCTCTCTATTAAGCAACTCTATGCTCGAGCACTTTCCACTTAATCTACAATTTAGTAGTAATTTACATAAGGAAAACCTCATACAAAGGTCTCTCGGAGTTCACTCCTATTTCTACCGAGAAATAGCAGCGTTCGTATTGGTATTGTTTTGGTTTGAAGGGTTACAAAGACAGTAAAATTACTGGGTAATGTGACAATAATATCTATAAATCACGATCACAATACGAGCATCTATAAGATGCAGTAACGCTTATTAACACGCGAACTGTCTGCTTGTTTGTCGACCTGGTCAAATAAAAATTCTATTAGGGCTCAAGAGATATTAAATGTCAATCAATAAAATAATGGATTTTGGTTTGAATGGCCGTCCTTGGGTATAGTTGCTTATACGGTAAGAAGCCAGGAATCACTTGTGTGCAGCTGTTCCACCACTAGCATGTATCTATTTATCTATTTCGGGATTGTGAAAAGGCTTTATAATCTCTCCTTAGCCTCTTTAACCGAAGAAAAGTGGATTAGTATGCACACGTGTAATCTCTTATCAATATCTCATCATAATCATCTATATATCAGCCATAGAAAACCCACTGTTGAACATAGGCCTCCCCAATACCAGGGGGATGTTTGCCAATTGCTGCACTGAACAGACGTGGTAGCAGCCGCATTAAGCATATTCGCAACGGAGATGCTGCTGCCCATCCCTACCCTGTACTATTTAAGCTGCGCTCTTACGGAGGGATATATTATCATCTGTCGGTTCCGGTACCTTAGTCGCTTCCTTACAACACATGGTACTGAGGAAGATACTATTTTCATTATGCAGCCATTTTACACCACTAGGCATATAGAAAAAAGTTATTTATTATTTATACGTAAAATATTTTAGATGACACGTCTTGGTTACCTTCCGGAAAATATTTAGTAAGACTTAGTTATAATGTGGTGATTTTAGTAGAACGTTATCGTGAACCGACAGTGGAGGCCTTATTTTATTATTGGTTTACCAGACAGACGTTGTCCTATCTTAAATATATTTGTTTCATGATCATCACATCAGCCATAAGACGTCCACTGCTGGACATAGGCCTCCCCAAGAAATCTCCAATAGGAACGGTTGTATGCGGCCTCTATCCAGCGTCCAACTGGAAGATGGATAGGCGATCTGACTATATAACTTACAACATTTGACAGTTAACAAATAAACTATCCTGTCTCTTAAGTTGCATCAAACATACACAGTTTTAGAGCAAATAAATATTAAAATCGTGACACGAAATTTTTATATATAAAGATGTAGTGATTCTTTATTATATCTATTTATTGCGTTTATTTATACAAATCTGTATGCCACGTTTATCTATTTTGTATATATATTGCCTGCACCACTATATATATATATATATATATATATATTTTCTGTTTTGTGGAATGGTTGACTGGGAGATAATGCCATCTGGCATTAAGTCCGCCATTTGTACATTTTGTAACATTTTGTGTACACACAATAAAAAAAAAATCTAATTCTGCTGTTGTTTGATATCTGTAACGCAAGTGCTTTAGGCTACTTATCACATCATCATACCAGCCATTGAAAGTCCACTGCTTGACATAGGCCTCTCCAAGTAAGGGGATTTTTTGCGTGTTGGCAACCGCAGACCTCAGCTTTTGCGACAGGGATTCTGCTGCTTATCCCTGCTCTTTGCACTTGAGCTGCCTTGTTCCGGATGGATATACCGCCATCTGTCGGTTCTAGTACATTAGTCGCCTCTTACGAAACCTGGTGCAGTATGAGGTACTATTCTACACTGCCCGTGCCTTACGGCGCGACTTATCACAGAGTCAGGTCAATGCACGAAAAGTTGTCAAGATTTATTATTTTAATGCAGTCATGGGCAGCTATTATTTGGGGTCGCGCCGGAATTGACTCGGGAGTAGTCCAGCAAAGTTTTGGCAAGAACCGGATTGTAAGAACAATACCATTTGAAATATAGGAAGTACAAATAACATATATGAAGTATGAACACAAATCAAAATGCACAAGTATTCACTCAAATGAGAAATGACGATTATAAATCCGATGCACTTACAATGAAAGCCGTAATAATCCATCAATGCAATGTGGACTTAACGAATATAGCCGACTGCAGGGAACATTCTGCAAACTCATATTTCCAATGATTCCTTGTCATTATTCATCTTCAAGTAATAGTTTGCACCTCATAGTTTACCGTGATTGTAAAGGGCACCGTCTACTGTGCCATTCTAAGTGCTAACCGCATGTTATGCACAAGATATTTTTTTGACGTACAAAATATAGGTTTGATTGATGAGCCATTATAAACAAATTATTTTAGATTCTAAAATTTGTTTTATTTTTGTATCTTCTCCATAACAACGAAAATCTTAAATTAAGAATTGAAATATACTTTATTCAAATAGGTTTTAATATGCATTTATTTAAATCGTCAGTCATTAAAAAATAATAACGCATCAACTATAATGATGAAGTGCCCGCATTCTGGAAGTACCATGTACCCTGTACCATTTCTAGTAAGGATTCTCCTTAATTTGCGTCTGAGAGACTAGAACCGCCAAATAGCGGCCATTCAGAACTAGGAAACTCAAACACAACAGGATGTAGACATGGATAAACAGCAGTTACATGAGGTAGACCTCATACAAGGTTCCAACACGGACAGCGTTGGTTTCTCACTCTCTTAATAATTTTTACCGCCATATAGCAGTGTTAAAATTTGAAGGGTGAGAAAAGCAGTGAAATTACTGGGTAATGTGACATAGAATCTTCAAGTCACACAGTTGACAATGTACTAGTCACATCCTTGTTATATTACGAGCGTCTACAGGCTGCGGTGCTTACTATCAGGGACTGTAGACTTGTTTGTCGATCTGGTCTTACTAAAAAAATAATGTTGCTCCGATTGCATGTTTCAGTATGAGTAAAATACTCCAATATGATGAAAGTTTGACCAAATCAATATAAAACTAATTTATTGTTCCTAGTTTTATTACCAAATCACGATGTGTCATGACGTCAAGAGACTTTATATTGATCAATACAGTTACTTTTCTGTTACCCGAGAAAAGTAATTGTTTTTTATTAATCTGATTACTGACTGCAGCAACTTTACTTACGCATGGTGGTTTTATAATTGTTCATAAGAAACAAAAAACGCAGAACTAACTTCTGAATGCTTGCCGTATCCAACCGGTGCTATTGGAAATCTCTTAGGGAATCCAATGTCTACCAGTAGACGTCCTACGGCTAATATAACGGTAAAAATATTTAACAATAAATTATAAAAATGGTAAGTACCTAGAAATAAATAAATAATTTGCATTATAGTCGATAAAATCGATTAAATCACTTCGATAATCGAGGTTGAAACAATCATTTGGTTGGCGTATTCCGTTTCCTTATAGGACAAAGGGCCTGATAAATCATAAAGGGCACTGCCTCGACAAGACATAGTCCGTCCGAGGGCTCAGTGCACTTGACGGCCAGAAATAATGGCCGACCAATTAGTCACTGCAATGAATTAGGTGCCCATTCTGTTGTTTCATGGTTTGCTAATGATAAACACGTCTTGGTTAGTATGATAAAAAGTTGTAGTATACACTTTTTGTTGCATGCCCTTGCATTTGAGAGTACCGGAATGGTCCAGCTAATATTATATGTAGTAGACATATAAAACATATAATGCTTAGGTACCAAACACAAATAATTCTATAAGGATTATATTTAAGTAAAAGTATTTCAAGTACTTTCGAATCGTCAAAAAAAGAAAAAAAAACAATAAATTTTATAGGGATGCTGCTGCCCATCCCCGCCCTGTGCATTTGAGCTGCACTGTTTCGGATGGATATACCATCTGTCGGCTTTGGTACCTTAGTCGCCTCTTACGACACCTGGTACAGTGGGAGGTACCATTCTACTCTGCCGGTACCTTACTTATTCTATTATACTCATAATACTGATGACTCTAACGACCTCACCTGATCATTAGAGTCATCTAACATATTTAGATTAGGTCTTCTTTGAAATACAATAATATATCACAAATCACATCATAAATTAAGTAAACACAAAAGAAATACCTGCAGGTACTTTTGAGTTTGTCTATGAATAGGCTATGACAATATTATCATAGTCTATTCAAACTAACGGAATTACGTAAGTGACCAATACCGCCTAGCAAGACATACAAATACATTGATGGGAGTCATATAAAGTCTGATTAACAACTTCTTTGACACTGACCATAGACAAACGACACTTCGTAATGTACATGATACAAGGTTATATCATCAAAGCAGCCGCATAATACCCACTGATGGTCATAGGCCTCCCTAAGAAATCGTAGGTTCCATCCCCACCAGAACAAATATGTATACGATGATATTTATGTTTGTTCTGTGTCTAGGTGTTAAATATATATATATATATATATATATAAGTATTATATTTTTGACTTCTCTGTTATCTGATGTGTGTAAAATAAGTTTTTTATGCGACTTACCGTGGAAATAGGTCAATGTATGAGATACTGTGTAAATACTTTTTTAATATCCTTGTAATTTTACGAACGTCTATAGGTTGCTTTAACGCTTAATACTGTATGCTTGCTTGTGCATCGATAAAATAATAAACAAAAAATCTTTATATGTCACCTTTACCTAGCATCAGAAGTGGTATATGTTCCTCAGATACAAATAATACATATTTCATTAAATTTATTTTATTAACTTTTTTTCCATAGCCATTTTCACATTTTTAAAATATGCCAGCTTGCGCACAAATAAATTAAACAAAACACTGTAACAAACAACCGGAACTTATTTAAAAATTTCAAAAGCTATTTAAAATATTCGCTTGGATTCTGTCAGCCAGATATCAAAGTCGCTCGGTCAGTGTACACCTCACAGCAAGACGCAATTCCATCCTCACTTTCATTAATTATCCCTGGTTAGATAAGACTGTGCATCTATAATGACTGCAAGAGTACATTCATACACTTATAAAAAAAATTATGGAACGTTCTTCTGTATACTTTTATGCTTTATAAAAAAAAACAAAAGACCTTTTTTAAAAAAAAAAACAAAAGAGCTTTTAGATCTATATTAAGAAACTCATTAAAAAGACTGCTAGAGAAAATAGCAGAATTCTTAAGCTATGACAACAAGCCCTTTGCTGATTGAAAGTAATGCATCTTTAGGATGCTTGAAAAGATTCAAATTTTTTGTTAAAAATAGCTGCATAAGAAGGTAATGGGTACTTTTTACAGATAATCAGGAGTATCATTGAGATAGTATTTTCAGGGTCCACAAAACGTTATTGTATTCGAAACCACTATTAGTGTTATCAGTTAAGTTATTCAACCGCAAAATACAGCATCTAAACTTCTTGATGGATGTTTGATGCAGATTTAGATAAACATCTATTGAAACATGTACCTATTGTATTTCTCATTATGCCTTTTGTTTTCAAATGTATATAGTCGGTTATCTAACATAATAGAAAGTGGCAACCTTTTACCAGTGGCAACCTCCCTCTGAGAAATATACCAACTCTTTTATTAGTGCGCAGGATATACACAATACGCTTTCAATTACAAACAATGTGCAATTTTAAATGTAGCTGACTGTACTAATCTCTTCGATGGCTGTGACTGCCTCTCGCTCTTATGTGTTTGGAATCGAGAATCATTAAGCTTCGTTGTTCAAGTGAGGTATTTTTAGATTTATTTGTCCCTGAAGTTATTCCTTTTCAAGCTTGTTCTGGTTCTTTTCTTTTTTTGGAAAGTCATTTGCATTAATTAATGTCTCCGATTCGATTAATTTTTTCGATGAATTCATAATGTTAAGATGCCCTGTTTAGTTTATTTCTGAGATAATGATCTCAAATACGCTCAACACTATTAAAAAAGGCAACTAAAAGTTATTTATAATTAATCATGTCACTCAACCCGATCCGTACAAAAACTATCACAAAACCTAATAAAGACAAAGTCTAAAACCATCCCAATAAAAGAGGGAAAGAGGACAAAAAAGAAATATTAAAAGTGAAATCCTCGAGGTTTGATTGACCACAAATCAATATTAATGATCTAAGCCAGCGGGTGTTCTGTGGATACATCTGTCTCGGCACAGCGCCCCGGTCGGAGCGGGACGGCGAGTGTTTGGACACCCCGCCCTCAGCCGCTTTAAGTGCTAAACGAATAAAATCATTAATTACACGCAATTCAATGTACATATTGGATTTATTCAAATGGTGATAAATGGTGGTGGTTTGAAACAAGAGGCGCGAACTGACTTGATGGTTGCCGCAACGGCGGGATGGAATCCAATGAGTCAGCGTTGGTACAAATAACATAAAATTGTTACAGGTGACGGTAAGTCCGTTTATACTCTTTTCAACCTTTAAAAGTAGACATATGCCTCCCCAAGAAAGGGGGAATTGTGACCATCATTGCCGCGCTGTACAAGCGTGTTGGCAATGTCAAAACGCAGCCTTCGCGACGGGGAAGCTGTTGCGGATGAATCGCCATCTGTCGGTTCTACCTTAGTCGTCTCTTACATTACCTGGTATATTTGGAGGTACTATTCCACGCTGCCGGTACCTAACGGCATATATATATATATATCAATAAATTAGTTATTGCGACTAAGGTTTCAAATTGAAAGCATAAGTTACGACAATATAAATATTCATCAATTTAAAAACACGTTAGTTTGACAGGTGTAATTCTAAACAAATTTATACATGCAGTAGACCTCATACAAAGGTCGTGTGCATTGGTACCTTACTCTTAACCCATTTCTACCGCCAAACAGCAGTGTTCGCATTGCTGTGTTCCGGTTTGAAGAATGAGAGAGGCAGTGAAATTTCTTGGTAATGTGTCATAATATCTTCAAGGCGCACGGTTGGCAAAGCGGTAGCGGTAGAAAGGTGATATCCGTGTCTATAGGCTGCGCTGACGCTTACTATCACGCAGATGTATGCTTATTTACCGACCTGGTCTATTAAAAAACTGGACTATAGTAATGTTATGTAACACTTCATGCTTCCTTTGGTAGCTCGAGTAATAAACCAGTATTACCTACACTTTTTTAAGACCCGAACTGTGCCGCCCTACCTTAAAGTAGTCTAGTTTAAGGTAGGCCCTAACCAATATCTGTTAGTTGACTGTTATGTTCCTGTAACGTCATCAAAGTTATCAGTATTACGAGTATACCTAGTACTTTTGTATTATTTATTTTATAAAAAATTGATAATTGAAAACTATTTTGAAAATAGTAATATTTTTTAAGTTAAATTTTAGACAATTTTAGTTTTTTATTTATAACTAGCTGTGTAAAGGGTTTTACCCACGTTAAATTGTAGAACGTACATACCCCTTTCAAAGGATAATTTTTTTAATAAATGTTTTACGTGTGTTATAATTTTAATACCTTAGTAAAGAACCTTAATACTGTTTCTTTTTCGTATTACTTTAAAAACAGCAAAGTTTCATACTAACTTTGCATCCTCGTTTTACCTCCTTAGGGGTTGAATTCTGAAAAATTCTTACGTTATAAAAGAAACACCTGTGCAAAATTCCATTAGAATGATACATTATTCTCAGACTATATTTTTTACTAAAATAAAATAGGGGTTCCCTCTTAAATTTTGAATAATGTAATAATCCACAGCATAAAAATAAATGGACGTAAAATTACTATTTTAAGCTATGAATGATTGAACAAAAATATGTTCTAAAATAATAAACTATATCAATATAAATAAAAAGCCTCGCTACACTTATGTTACTATAACCACATTTTTGATTAAAATTCTAACAAAAACCATACCATACCTAAACTACCATGTTATTCATGTCTTATATTAACCTTTATCCAAACAAATCATTTTTTATTCAAGACTGAGTCAAACTGTTAAGTTGGTAACTTTTGTGATTATTAAAATAAGGCATTACATTTAAAAGATATTACGAGACTAAAAATGACAATCTACATGACAAATATGACAAAATATGTCGTTGCTTGAGTCTGGAGTGTGCGACATATGCAGCCAAAAAGGAACAACGAGACTATTTTTAAATCTTACAAGTAAATATACACCGTATGCATCATTAAAGATACAATGAACTATCCCAAAAAAAAAACAGTGATTAACTTAACTGTGTGTTTAGTGTAACTTAATTTGGCAGAAACAGTAAAGAATAATTCCCGTTAAGCGGGTAATTTTTCTATCTTATCATTTTGTTAGATTAGTATAATCATCTAACCTAGAACAGAAGACATTCTCTTCATCATGTTTCATGTATTCATCTTATTGTAGGATTTCACTATGCTCATTTTAAGCCAAACCACGAATTTTTCCATCCATTATTGCAGTTGGGGCGGGCCGCAAGTATTATAAAAAACACTTTCTTCTTATGTCGGCAAAGTGGTACAGTTCCGCGGAATAGATTTCCTCTTTACCATTTGATCGCATAAAGTCATCAACAACAACATTTCGACGCAACTGAAGTCACGGGCAACAGCTAGTCGTATATAAACTCTTTCACAAATAGAGGCAGAGTAGAACAGTACCTCCCCCTTTACCAGGTGTCGTAAAAGGCGAGGTACCGGAACCGGCTATATATCCATCCTTACTGGCGTCACTCAGATTTAATAGGGTGGGGCACAGCCACCACGCTTCCCAAGCACGACCATTATCGGAAAAAACTTCGAAATTATTATCAATCACTTGTGGATGGCCTATGTTCAGCAGTGGATATATATCCCACGACTCCTATAATGATGATAATAACGGTAAAAATAATAAATATACTGATTAAACATTTAATCCGTATAATACGCATTGATCATGCATCGTCATAAAATTTACTTATACTTTATAGTCATGAACATTTTCAAAGTCATTAATGCCTTATTGCCTTATGTTAGTTTTATTTTGAATATTAAAAATATAGATATTCTACCATTGATTTTATAAAATTCGAGGTAAATGCATGCGTTAAATTCAATGAAAATATCTTGTATCAAATTTATTGGTAAAATTCATAATAACGCAGTCCACAAGTTGAATGTAAAAATAACAAGTCTTCACCCAGAACAGCTAACACCATCTATCGACAAACTACCGACATTATACAAGAGAATTGCTTCATCCTTACTATCTTTACTTCCTTCCTAATATCATAAATGCGAACGGAATTCTGTCTGTCTTGCATGTTGCACTTTCATGCCAAAAGTGCTGAACCGATTTAAATTAAGCTTTGCGCACAGATAGTCTAGAGCCTCAGGCAGGACATATTAGGCAGGACTAATTCTTAATGGGAAAAAAGGGTTGTAAGGGTTAACTGGGGGTTAAGAAATATCATCATTTTTAGAACTTGTATTATATGAAGTTAGGTTGTTGAGTCGATACCTATAAATAAATATGATATTCAAAGTTTTTAAAAGTTTTTATCCTCAGGATAAAAGTAACGAGAGGGAACTGAAAGGGATATGAAAGTTTGTATGGAAATATGGCTACTAAAGTCATAATTTTTAAGCTAACACTTCCGGAGACTATATCTACAAACTGAAAAACTGAAGTGAACGCGATTAAGAAAGACAACGTGCGCTGCACAGCGGCGCGGGTGGGGGTGCGGTGGGGGGTACACTATTCTACGCGGGCGATATCGCGGGCACAGCTTGTGTTTAAAATAATGTAGTTCTAAGTACCCACAAAAATAAACTTAGATGCATTCATAAATATATATCGCCTTATAATACATCTCGTTTTCAATATGAAAGCCTTTAAATTTATCATGTAAATTATTTCTAGTTTATTTACAACATCTTTACGTCGGTATAGCACTTTATAATCTCCATCCAGTGCATAAAATACAAAAACATATCCAAGCCCATCTCTAACCGATGTTGTTCCAGCCGGCGTTGTGACAAAATATGATGCCTCGTCGTTGAAGGTTTCAGTTTGACTCCCTGTCAGTATTTAAAAATGAAGAACAGGTGCAAAAGAATGTCTCTGATTACTTCAGGACCTTTAAAAAGGTTTACACATTCTGAATAATCTTTCTTAATCATTGTGGAACATTCTGTTCGTAAAATCTGAAGCTTTGTCATTTATACGCCTTGTAATCAAAATAATGAGAGTATTTAAATACAATAGAGCAAAATATATTGCTGTCCGACTAAACTTTATTAATATAATAACAATTATGTTGGACATTCAGACTACAGATATTAAATAACAAATAATATTGATCTCTTTTAAATTTAACCATAGACTCTATCCATAAACAACAGAATAGGTAATCGTGTAAACGCGCCCGGTGAATTGGCGTAGTTTTTTCACATTAAGTATTTATGATTTAGCTTAGTATGTTATGGGTTAATGTTGTTTATTTAGATAGTAGAAAGTTAGTTAGATTTATATCATATGCATTTATTGCGTTTATTTATACAAATATATATGCCACGTTTATTTATCTTGTATATATATATTGCCTGCACCACTATATATATATATTTCAGTTTTGTGTAATGGTTGACTGGGAGATAATGCCATCTGGCATTAAGTCCGCTATTTGTACATTTTGTAACATTTTGTGTAACATTATATTTAATTAAATTGATATCAACTATATATATTAATATATACTAGCTGGCCATTGCCCGTTAGTATATTGCATTTGTGAAATAATACACCCCACAATAACCATAATAATGGGCGTGCTTTCTATCAGTAAATTGTATTTTCAGTGATGTGCTGCTTCTGATTTTATTGACATGAATGTATATCAAAATTTCTCGTGGAATTCAAATCCTATTAAATATAAATATTAGTTTATCTTGTACCACGTGTCGTAAGAGGCGACTAAGGTACCAGAACCGACAGATGGCGGTATGTCCATCCGAAACAGTGCAGCTCAAATTTACAGGGCGGGAATAGGCAGCAGCATCCCTGTTAAGATAGCTGTGTCCTTGCCAACGCTTGCTTGCCCAGCGCGGCAATTATGGGCAAAAATCCTCGTTTCTTGGAGAGGCTTATGTCTAGCAGTGGACTTCTTGTGGCTGGTATGATGATGATGAGTTGAGGTGAGAGAGAGAATCTTGGTGTTTGTGTTCACAAACATGTAGGCAAAAAGGATATTGGCGTGTCATTTTCGAAACAAAACAAATCACCAAATAGACTTAATATCATTTACATTTATCATCATCATAGGAGTCGTAATCGTAAAACGTCCGCAGTTAAGATAGGTCTCCCCAAAAAAGGGGGAATTTAACCTACAAGAAAGGGCAAGCATGATGGTAATCGCTGAATGTAACTTCGCGATGTGAATACTGCTGCCTATACCTGTCCTGTTGCTTCGGGTGGTTGTACCGCCATCTGTCCGTTTCGGTATCTCAGTTGCCTCTTATGACAACTGCTACTGGGGGAGATACTATTCTACTCTGCCGGTACTACACGGCTAACATCTACAATAATTGCATGTTATCTGTGCTAAAGACGACACTAACTCCTCAAAAAAACATTACATAGCATTTTATTTTCGAAATAAAAATGTACGTAAATTTGCGACAATCTTTATTTATATACCATTCGAATCATAATATATGCACATTAAAAAATTAATATAATTGTGTTGATAAGGTCTATAAATTAATTGATAAATGGAACAATTACAATATTTCATATAAAATTAAGTAATACCTACATTAAAGGTCTACTTTGAATTTAATATGCAGTTAATAGTGTTTAGATAACAAAGACGTTGCTCTTAAGTTGAAAATAAAAACTGCCATGGCAATTTTATATCCATTTGATGTTTAATAATTTATAATGGCAATAATTTTATCAAAGTACTTGGCACTCAAATACTTTCTGAGAACGGATCCTTTTAATACGCGCCGAATAAACTCTGAAATCAATTCGATTATTACAAAAAAGTTCCGAATCAACGTTGAAACTTTTAAATGGAAAAGTGCGCGCCGTTCAACTTTGTTCATTATAAACTCAGGTTTAACTTCAATGGAAAGAATCAAATATGTATACAGAGTTCTTATTATGAAAATGGAATATAAAATATTGAGTTAGCATAAAGGCTGAACTTATTGTAGTGTTAGTGACTGCTCAGTAAAACTAGTCTGACCACTAACGCCATCTCGTAGCGAGTAGCGGAAGCTAAGAGACAACTATCACAACTATCTTTGAAATGTTTCAAATTATTTCATGTAATATTATATTTGTTTACTTGTATAAGTAGTCTGTATTATATTTGAATTTATTTTGATAGTTAAGGAGTTGGTTTTTATTCCAATATGCATAAACAAGAGACATTGTTTCTTTAGAAATAATGCGTCTAAATGATAGCATACGTGTTTATTCTTCTGAAAATCAATTTGTATGTGTGTTAATTTGTTAAAATTCTTACCTTTTATTTATATTTTTATTTACATAGAATATTCTATTTACCTAACAGCGATAAAACCGGAACTAAAAAGTAAACCTGTCCAGCCCTATTTTCTTATCAAGACATTGATAAGGCGAAGAGTCTAATTAATTAGGGAACCTAACCCACGCATTAAATGTTTACGAGCTACGCCCCGCTGGACTATGTATCGATCGATTTTATCAATAATCGGCTCGACTGGATTTTGAGCTTCTATTACAATTAATTACATCATGTAAATTAATAATATAATTATATATAACTTATTAGTAACGCTTTGTGGTTTTACTCGTGTTACCTTTTCCATAAGAATATTAATGATACTATATAGTTTTTCTTACATGCTGATAATGCATTTTTTTATAAATGAAAGAGTATTTTGAAATCAGTTTTATGGTGTTTTTGTTTATTTATTACAAATGTACATAAATAAAAATCCCGTTAACATATTTCCATTTTAGGTTATGGATTTCTCATAACATCAGCCATATACTCTACTGTTATACATAGGCCTCCCCACGATAGAAAGATATATGCCCACAATTGCCGGGCAAGTTTTAAGAGTTCTAAGCATAAGAAAGTGTCAGGTTTATTCGTTTTATACCAAAATAATCGCCATATTGCCTTATTTTCTAATTAAAATAAATGTTAAAATAAAACAATTTTATTCCTTAAGTAATCGACAATACATTATTTAATTTTATCTACATTAAGTGCAATAAAAATGCAATCTGAGGAAAATAACCGCACGAGAATGGCCACATAAGTAAAAATAATGTGGAGACATAACAATCACCTTTCAGTAAATTGGCAATTTATATTCCTGTTGTAAAACAATGTAATAAATTTTCTCAACCTTTGAATAGTATATAGAATAACAATATAAATACGATTACCTATTACTTAAACACATGAGGTATAGATATAAGTACTAGCTAAACATATTAATTCAATTTCTATTTAATACCCTATTATTAATGATTGAAAAGAATCAAACATACCACGAGACCTCAGACAATTGCAGAAAAAAATATTTAATATCTTATAGCATAGATCAAGAATTATCTATAAGTAACTTCACATATACTTTAAGGCCACGAGTAAGGCTTTTCGTATAATGCGATGAAGTACATGCAGCCGCCTCGGACAATTTGAGCGCTCGTACGGGATTCAAACCTACATACTAACTACTACTGAATATAACACACGGTTTGAAAAGTATGTTTTATTTAACTAAATGGCGACTAAGGTTGCCGGAACCGACGGATGGCAGTATATTCTAAACAGTGTAGCTTAATAGCACTGGGCGGGGATGGTCAGCGGCATACTCTTCTCGAAAGCGGCGCACTGCGAGGCAATTATGGACTAAATTACCACTTTCAGGCTTGGGGAGGCCTATGTCCAGCTGTAAACTTCCAATGGCTGATATGATAATTATGAACTAAATGCGTCCAAACTGCTGTCAATTATGATGACTTAAAATGTTTTTGTGATCAGATATAAAACAAGAAATGATATGGACGTGTCCAACTAACTACTCTTCATTGATTTCATGTTCTTTTTAAGCCCGGGAATAGATTAAGCATTTTTGCAAGACGTGCCAATGGGGAACGGATATCATTGTATGTTAGGTACGTACCAATTACCAATTTTCTATTTGTACTTTTTGCTAGATACTAACAGAGGTATTTAGAGACGTTAAATAAATAGGCACCGCAATAAGCGAAGTGGTCACAAGATAAAAGATAGTAGGCACAACAACTCCGCGTGCACAATTTGAGTACACATCAAAATGAGATTTCCGTCCCCGATATTCACTCCTTTGTTAGGAAGGCCGAGAAAAGATTTCCTACACCTCTCACTATGAAGACATATTGCGTTTCGCGTTTTTGAACTCGCAATTTCGACGCGTATTTACGTATTCACACTCGCATTACTCCTAGTAGTATGTTTGAGATGAGGTGTGCGCGTGTGTGGGTGTCGTGTATGTAAGCGTCAGCTTAACGCTGCCAACGAAACTTGAACTCGACTCCCCCCCGGGTCGTATGCAAAATAGCACAAGTGCGAGGCTGATACATGCAAACAAGGAGGTCGCACACCGTTGGCAACGTATGTAGGCTCGTGTTCGGATGTGTGCGTGTGTTGGTATGCCAGTCGCCTCTAGGCGCGCAATAGATGGGGGTGGGCAGCCCGAGAGGATGGGGTATAAAGGAAAACCATTTACATTTGAGCGATTCGTCCAATTTAAAATTCCTACAAGATAGCTCAGACACGGGTGCCATTCTTTTGAGAGCGTCATCGGCGTATGCGTTTTCTAGTTGTGTTTTTAACGAGATTTTTAAGTCGTTCATTTGCGTTCCGTTATCTGACTGGCCATTTGTCGGGGCCGAGTTCATTTTTTCGCGTGTCACAGCCGAGGGAACTTATGAATATGAATCTTGGGTGCGGGAATCAGTCGGGAACGTTCCATCAAAACGTCATAGGTCGCTCTCAGGACAAATTTGCCCGCTTGCCCACGTCCCGCGTTTTACGAGCGGCGTCGACGAAGATTCAGCACCCAAGGGAGACATTCCGCCTCCAAAAACTTTACCCGTTACAAATTTGTTTTTTTTTGCCTTATCTGCCCCGCGCTTTGGCAAACCTAATTCCGTATTCAAAAATATTTCTGCAAGTATTGTGCTCGTAAGAGAACGAACGTTTTATTGCCGTCCATATAACGTTTTAAAAGTTGCCCGCACTTTTGCCACGCGCCCGACACTAGTGCCATTTCTGAGCGTGCCCCCTCCAACGATTTTGCCGATAATTATTATTGTAGTTTGATAACTGTTTTATATTCTTTTTATAACGTTTTATTGTCACTTGTTTTGAAGTTTTGTAGAGCACTATAGATATGACATGAAACAGGGAAAAAAAATGTAAAGACAAAGTTTTTTAGATACCAAAAAAAAGGCCTCGTGTCTTTTTATGTATGATAATGAATATTACGATATTTCAAAGTCATAAAAAGGAATAAGAAGAATGATTAAAAAGAAATGATGTAATCAATTGAACTAATCGGTAACAACTATTAATCAAAATGATACTAGTAATATACAGTAGTTTTCACAATAGCATATAGAAAATCGTAGCGTTATGATTGAATGCCCGGCCCGATGACGCAGGTGGCAATGATCCTATCTTGTAGGCCAAAGCTCGTGGGTTCGACCTCCACCTATAACAAATATATTTATGATACATATAATGATATTTAAGTATTATATTTGTAATTTTTCTGTTGTCTGATGTCCGTAACTCAGTAAAAGAATGAGATGTCTCATTTAAAAAAAATAAAGGTAATTAAACTTATTCTTGAGTATTTTTAATTAAGCCAATGCTGTATTCACTTCAAAATAAGACCTATCTAAAATATGTATTTAAAATTAATTACTAGAACCTAATTTATAATAAGATTCAGTCATTATTGAAAGATATTAATGAGTCTGTCCATTACGTTTACAGATTAACTGGTGAATTGTGTTTGTTGAACTTCGGCGTTTTCCAGTAAACAAGAAATATAGTAGTATTAACTAGAAAAATAAACAAGAGTTCCTCTGGGACATATAAAGTGAAATCCGTTAGGATGAGGCCGTCGGCGGCAAGTCAGTTCTATATGCTGAGATAAATATACATGTTTTGTTGTATTGTACTTTTTTAGAAGTATTATTTATTTATTATTAAGAAAGAAAATATTATATTTTATTTTATTTTTATCATTATATTAATATATTAATTTAAGCTCTCGTTATGTTCAGCTGTTTTAGCAATATATTGCTGAAAATATTTAATTTCGTTATTAATGTATAAGTTGACGCAGTGTCCATCTGTGAAAACTTGTAAATAGCGCGATGTATGTTAGAATGCCTTTCCTTAAATTGTTAACCAACAAGCAAAAAAAGATTTATAAAAATGGCAAACGGAATAAAAAAATTCAGCATTACGCAGTAAAAGCCACGGCCCGGAACTAGTTAAGCCAAATTCTAAACAACACAATACAATGGTGCACTCTAAAACATACCTCGATGTAGCGTGGCTGCAAAATCCGCTATAATTCGCTTCCAACTCCCTAATAAGGCATCCGAAATGACAATGCAAGCAGCTTATTTTGCATTCATGGAAAATTCTTGAACGTTGTTCACTAGAACATCACATATGAGGCCGCGGCGCCGTCCAATTTACTATTCATACAAGAACCAATCGGATAGGTAATTCTAAAGGTCTGATGTGATGTATGTTATGAAGTTAGTTATGTACGAAATAGGTTTAGAACCTAGTAAATGAAAATAGGTCGCGGCCAGCCCTCAGTACTCATGTATCGAGTGTACGTAAAAATTATTTAGATATTCCGAATTGAGGTTTTCTATTTATTCAAATTACATTTGATATTATTGAGGGTCGGAGGTTTACTGGGAATTTTCGTAATATGAAAATGATGATATGGGTGCGTGATATCGTGCAATGATTATTTTGAGATGAGCATCTTTCTGATTTGGTACTTGTAAAAATCGTATTGTCGATTATCAGTTATTCTAGGTAGGTATGTAACTAACACAATATAATTTAATTAATAATTTTGCCAAGATTTATCATGTCGACAACATTAGACATTTCTGTCGATACATCCTAAATACTGAGAAAGGCTTTTTAAGATTGTTTTATAATGTGCAGGTTTTCCTCTTAATACTGTTATAGAAAGAAGTGTACGTCGCAGATTAGCAACATATCAGTTATAAAAACTATTGAATTAGCAAGAAAATTTAACACTGGCTACATTTTAGTCAAGTATAATCTGTGGCACTATGTAATTCTGCTAGGTGACGCTGTACCTGAAGTCTATTTTTTTTTTGTAGCGAGTGTTCTTACCGTTTTTGTATGGAAGTTTGTGCAAGTAAATAAATGCTAATTTATTTACAAGAAAACATTCTTTAATTAGAACTCCTAGACCATATCCCAATAAAAACAGATGAAATGCCAAAATATTTACGAGATTACATTCGAGCAAAGTACTATAAATTATAATAAACATTTTTACAGTTTAAATATATAAATATACTAAATACCTACAATGATAACATTTTATTTATATATCAATTATTTAATATTAATTTCAATTATGAATTCATAGAAATTTTACTACTTTTATTTTAATGTTTGCCGATCAACATTGTGACGCTGTTGTCACATTAATTGCAACTACTTGTTATCATTTGAAGATTGATCAAGTATTATCAACATCATTCTCAAATATATCACTAACAAGATCATATGTAATGCAGAAAGTTTTATGTATCAAAGTGTTTATAATAATAAACGTTGCCGCTTTAATTTATTATAATTAACAATGAAAATATACTTATTTTCTCAGAAACAAATTCACGTTAATTATTTCTTATAAATTAATTCATTCTTTATATAATATGAAATAAATATGACTGAGAGTAAATATATTTTTCTTGAAACTAACCGAAATGAATCTCGCGTCAAATTAAGCCGGCATTTAGTTTAATTTGATTACATATATTTTGATTAACGAGATTATTTTTTATATTTATATTTGAAGCAGTTGTATAATAAGCGGGAAATGACATTTAAAAATATTGTCGTCACAAATCCTAATATCCTAAAACGGATACAGGTAATCTAAATTCGTATTCCTATAAAATATATTTGCATCTCGCATGACGCTGGCGAACGACGCCCGGTGCCGTCATGCACAGTTTCAATTTGATTTCCTGTAGCTGCTACATTCCATTTTTAAATGGCAATCACTATGTAACAGCACTATAACCTTTTATATATTTTTAAGCTTGACGTGTTTACAAGTATATTCACTGATTATGCTCATCTACGTCTTTTTATATAAACTGTGTTTATGACGACGGAAAAGGAAATGTTTTTCTAATTTAGCTTTAATTTATTTCCTTAATTTATTTTATTGTTCTATATCCATTAAACAGAGTCTAATTTGATTATCGTTAGGACGTGCAGATATACAATAATAAAGAAAACAAAATGATATAGACATATTATGTAACTTTCTGTATATAGAAAAAGTTTATCATTTTTATATAAATTTTTTCCGTGCTTGTTCGATTTTTTTTGCTGTTTGCATAAAACAACCAAAGGGCAACCCGCTTAGGGTTTGCTACAAAATAGCACATTGCACTTCTATTCCAAAAAAAACCTAATTGTTAGTTTTCTTAAACTAGATATTTAATTCAAATATCCATAAGTACATACTATTCATAAATTCATCAACATAACAGCCATAAAACTAACGCTGCACATTAACCTCGTCTAGGACAGGGAAACTAGCACATATTGCAAAGTATAGTTTCGCGACAGTAATGTTGTTGCCCATCCCCGCCCTGTTGCATAGAGCGATGCGAAACATCACGTGAATATACCATCATCTTTCGTTTCCGGTACTTCAGAATCCTATTAGTTAGGTAGGTACTCGACAGCAAAAACAAAAGAATGAACAAGGCCTAGAAAACCAATATAATATAAACAGAATTAAATACCCTATTCATACCTAACAAGTTTGCCCCTTGATAACAAACGTAGCGCATGTTGGAGTTGTTACGACAAAATGGTTGTGTAAATTTCGAATTGATTTAGCATTCAAATGATAATTTGACGCAACTAGCAAATACTGGTTGCCTTCGAGAAATTCGCTTTTATAGCGAACGATGACAGTGGATTGGGAAGTTCGAGACGATTTAACGCCTGTGGCCAACTTGATGATGATTTTATGTTGTGAACAAATCTGTGTTTATTGTAATTGTTCAACGTGTGTGATTGATACACGGTCCTTAACAGTGCGTTTGCATTAAGTTTTCTCTTCTAACTGTGAACTTCTAACTTCCGTAGTTTTACTGAAATAAATTATAATTTTTCATCATCATTACAATTGGGCAGTATTTCATTTTGTGTAAAAATTAACAACGCCTATATTATTAGTCCCATTTTTCCTTTGTCAAATAAATAAATAAATTCCCACAACGTCTCATACATTGACCTGATTCCGTGATAAGTCGCTTAAAGCACTCGTGTTACAGACATCAGACAACAGAGGAATCACAAATATTATACTTAAATAGTTTAATAACCAGACACAGAACAAACATAAATATCATCATATAAATATATTTTGGCGCACAAGACAGGATCAAATAATAAATATTATATCAATTGTAAGTGCAAGCTGTTATAGTCCTTTTTGCCGAATTATTACAGGTCACAAGCAAGTTGCCTTGTGACATTTTTATGTCATGATACTCAATAACTTCACAGCTTCTATTACCCTATAAACCGGGACAGCAATGCAAACACTGCTGTTTAGCGGTAGAAATAGGTGAGAGTGAGGTTCCAACGCAGACGAAACTTGTATAAATCTACCTGTAGTGCCTAATGGTTGATATATAATTATGTTGTTACCTTTTTTTGTTTGTGTTTAGTTTTTAAAATCGTTACTACGTATAGATTAAGAAACAAATTTAATTTAAGCTTCATTAAATAAAGTACTAAAACAAAAAAATAAATTCCTGATTACACAAACACACACACACTTGCTCTATAATACAGAAAACACAATCTAACACTTACCATACACTATTATTACCTTAAAATACACGTGTAAACAAACTAAAAATTGGTAGTAATAAATGTTATTTTTTATGTATATATATTATGAAATTGTCACTATACGTTGACAATCAAATGAGTGACGACCTGGTGGCCAGAAACACAGGCTTTGAGCCTAGTTCAGGCATCAGCCTTCCACGATAGATTATAAGTAACTCTGTAAGAATGATTTATATTTTAGTATTGTCTGTTTATAGTGAAATAAAAACAATATTAGTATTATTTTAATTAAGGAATTGCCGTGAGGTACCGGCAGAATTGAATAGTACCTCCCACTGCATCAGGTAAGACGAGATTAAGGTACAAAAACCGACAGATGGCGGTATATCCATCCGAAACAGTACAGCTCAAATGCACTGGGCGGAGACGAGCACCAGTATCCCAAGCTTGCCCAGCGTGGCAATTATGGGAAAAAACTTCCATTCTTGGACAGTCTTATGTCCAGCAGTGGACTTCCAATGGCTGGTATGATGAATACAGGCATTTAATTAAAGTTTGAACTTCTCTAGTGCACCTACTGGAGCAGTGTTAGAAAGCTAACAACAATGATACCTAATAACAATAATTTAAACGAACCACGTTTAGTCAATACCGAATTGCGGTATAAAACCCTGGAAGGCTATTACGTGGAATTGTCTGCAATTTCCGTGATATCCGTTAAACGATTTGCAAATGCCGATTCCTCATACGTCATAATTCTTCAGCACACAATGAAATTGCAACTCACTACTTAATATTTCCGACTATTCGTACTGGAGTACAAATGGTTTGCGAAATTATGTTTGTTAAGACAATTTTGAAGTTGATTGCTTAACGCAAGAGGGTTGATAGCTACGTCACGCAGAAGAAGGTACCAAAAGGGTTGTTAATGCATGGATTCATTATCAATACGGATAATTTAGTTTCAATATATAAATAATTCACCCGACATCTCGTACATTGACCTGACTCCAAAAAAAGTGTGTGAAAAACAATGTGAACTAAAGATACTATGTCCCATTTACCCAGTTATTTCACTGCATCTCAAACCGGAACACAGCAATTCGAACACTGCTATTTAGCGGTAGAAATAGGTGAGACTGAGGGACCAATGCACACCACCTTTGTAAAGGCTGCGGCTTAGTTTATCATCAAGTGGATCGTTTGCTTGTTTTTCTGACTTGACTAAAACGACTAAAAAGCAAATTAGTAATATATACAGACACAATCACAGACATCATGTACCATATAAAGCAAACAGGACCAATACAGAACATTAAAGTAAGAGACACGGAAACTAAACCCTCACTAAATACTAAAGAAAAAGTTGAAAAAACTAACGACTCAACGTCACGCATCGGAAACTTAGCCAAATTAAAAGTTGACTGCAATAAACAATAAAAATGCCGAATAGGGCCTGCCTTCATTTGATACGGAGTCGTAATGACGAGACTTTCACAAGTTTCGGGTATAAACGGTTGGAATTGTTACATCCATGTTATGGTGCCGTACGCAATGATGGTTACATAACATACAATCCTATGTGGGGAACTGGAATAGCTAAAACACTAAACGCGTGTTACCTATTACATCAATTCATGACGGGAATTTATGGGATTGAAGAGACTCAAAAGAGAGATGACTCAAAATACTTTGCACTAACAGACCAATATCAATTATGAAATACAAGGTTATACATTCCCACAGATTTTAAAAACTTTTCGGACTCTTGAGGTGGCCACCAACATTCCTCGATCCTAGATGTGCAAAGCTACGGAAAACTTCTCTCGTCGACATCAGGTTATTTGAGAATGTTGTCCACGAGTGAAATCCTCGATTTAACAAGAGCAATTTCGTTTTCTTTAATAAATACAACACGGTAAAAATGATCTCTTGAAATAGAATACCAAACTGTGCTGACTGATCGAGAAATCTATTCTTCCATAAAATTAAAGAAAATGCATTTTTTCAAACAAACCATTAAAAAAATATACCATAATTTTAAAATGATAATTGAGGTATCGGAATGATGGCGGTATATCCTCCTGAAACGGAATAGTTAAAATGTAACTGGGCCAGGATGTCAGCAGTCCAGTATCTAATAATGTCAAATATGATAGTTTTAGAAAGTAATAGAAAAATAACTTTTAATTAAATGAACTGCTTTTTATGGCCGTGAGGTACCGGCAGAGTAGAATAGAGTGTAATCATGGTGACGTAAAACGCGACTAAGTTACCAAAAGACAGATGGCGGTACATCCATACAAAAAAGTCAGTTCGAATGTACAGGGCAAGGAAGGGCAGCAGCTTTCCCATTGTGAAAGCTGCGCTCTGCGATTGCCTAAATGCTTGCCCAGCGCGGCAATAATGGGCAACATACCCCCTTTCTTGGAGAGGCCTACGTCCAACAGTGGACTTTTAATGGCTGGTATGATGAAAGACATTGGCAAGACAGAAATGGATGGTATAAAAATCTCAACCATTATATTTATGGTTCCATGGGACATTTCCAGTGATTACAACGCAGTTAAGAAAGCCTACCTCCACAACAAACAGTAGATACACGTAAGGGAAAAATTGCCGTAAGTAGGTACCAATTACAGAATAGCCAGCCTTGTTAGCTATGCACAAACGAGTAAGGAAATAATAATTCTTAATATGACATTGATTAGCTTGTAGTTATGAAAATCGAGTTGCACTGTACATAATGACAATTTAAAGACTTAAAGGTCGATTTATTTATCATATTGTATGATTCTTGGGGAACTATTAACCCTTACCACAATAGTATAATGATGGCAACTCACGCAAACATTTTTCTTATCGGTTCGCTTGTAAACTCTAGTAATGCCGCGCATAAGTCTGAGATTATCTTTTTGCCTTGCTTGCTAGTTATTACCTACATTTGTTACTTATGATAAATAAGATGTTCGCTTGAAACGGACAATTTAAAAGCTCCAGTAGTTATTGTTTGAAACCTGAGTAAACTATTTTAAAATACTATTGTTACGCAGACTAAAGCGCTTACCGCCAGTAGTTAGACAATATATTAACTTAGACTTAATTTTGGATTTTAGTATATACTGATAATTATTATTTTAATAAGTCGTGGGCGAGTAAATAAACCGACAGACAGCGGTATATCCATCCGAAACAACAGAGCTCAAATTCGAAACACTTGCAATTATGAATAAAATCCTCCTTTTCTTGGGAAGTCAATTACCAGAAGATATCCGGCGGTTGTATTGGTAATACGTATTTTGTTAATTATTTTTCAGTTGCCAATTCCTAACCATTTATGAAACATTAAATAATAACATAAATTTGGCCGTGCGGCAAATTAGGTACTAACCTACCCCTGTACCAGGTGTCATAAGAAGTGACTGTGTACCAGAACGGACAGATGGCGGTATACCCATCCGAAACAGAGTATCTCAAAAGCTTAGGGCGGGGATGGGCAACAGCATCTCTGTTTCTGACACGAGATGTGGCGAATTTCCTCTTCAGACCTACCAGCAGTGGACTTCCAAGGGCTGATGATCATGATGATAAATAACTCTCAGCCATGCACGCTTTATACTTAACGAAGGAAATTGTTTGCCAATTTTTTTTCCTAAGCAAAATTTATTAAAAACATTAATTTGATGTATCTGAGTAATGAGCTACTTACGATATGACCTGGGTAACTACCGGGGAGGGCTCGGGACTCACTAATTTATTAACCTCTGCTATTGATGGCCCACCATACAGAAATTAACTACAATATTGCCTTCATCGTGCATATTAGATGGTACGGTGGAATCATTTTGATACTTGTAAAAATGGTGCTCGTGAAATTGATACTCTACTCGACAATTCTTTATAACAGTTATTTCATCATTCAATTACGCTATTCAACTATTTATCAATATCATCACACCAACCATTCAAAGTCCACTGCTGGACATAGGTTTCCTCAAGGAAAGGGGAATATTTCCTATAATTGCCTCGCTGTGCATGCGAGTTAGTAATCGCAGAGCGCAGCTTTCGCGACGGGGTTGCTGTTGCCCATCCCCACCCTGTGCATTTGAGCTGCAATGTTTAGGATGGATATACCGCCATCTGTCGGTTCTGGTACCTTAGTCGCCTCTTACGATACCTGGTACAGGGGAAGGTACTATTTTACTCTGCCCGTACCTCACGGCTCAGTGATTCAACTGTTATTCTCATTAAACCTATTATTATTAGACATATATATATATATATGGAGAAGACCATTATTATTAGCCGTGGGGTCGTGGGGCCCTCTGTACGAGTTGTCGTAAGGGGCAACTAAAGTAATGGAGCCGACAGATGGCGGTATATGCATCTGAAACAGCGGAGCTTAAGTACCACAGGGTGAGGTCGAGCAGCAGCATCCTCTTTGCGAAGTTGCACTCAGCGATTGCCACGCCAGCCTAGTGCGGCAATTATGGGCAAAATCATCCTATCTTGGGGAGACCATATAAGTTGAACATATCTAACAGTCAACTTTCTATGGCTGATGTGATATGTATAAACTAATAACTTAAACTAACCTAAAAAGAGTCATACAAGTCAGAACACAAGTGTGGCATTTCGATATGGTAATTTAGTAAGTGCAAAACCGTTTATTAATAAACGGCTTGGCCCATTTTCGTAAATTAATCATTGTTTGCAGAAGATGAGAATGGAGTGAGCCCGGCCGCACGAGTGCGGTCGGTAATCTATCTAGGGGCAGAGACTGCACGCATTGACAGAATCCTTGGAACCTACAGATATGGAATGTGCAATTAATGATTTTACACTGTGATAAAAGCTGAAATCGTTGTCTGCAACACACATGCACTTGAAGAGACGAAAAAGTTTTATCTATTATCGTAAATTTGAAATATGACAACCCTAGAGTGCATAATATATATATATTATATTGTAAACATGATAGATTTTATGTTTACATGCCAATATTTATATTAAGTTTAAGATATGAGTGATATAACTTATACATATAATTTTCCCACATTCTATTCTCCTGCTTTAATAAACAATATATAAATAACAATTATAAAAATGTAGTACGAAATACCAATTATATCACATCTTTTGATGACCTCAAGTATCAAAACTATTCCTCGGCGAAATTAGATTGGACGTCACGGCAACTTGTAATAGGCTTGAAATTTTCTTATACCATAAGCTCTACGTAGATTTTCTTGCGGGGCCGGCCATGTGACGTATGCACACCACTATTACCACGCTAATTTAAATTGATGGACCGTCCAAAAACCGGACATTCTTTCATAACATTAGTAATTTCTTCGGCGTAAAATAATATAATAAACTTAGCCGGTTTCATTACTTAAAGCAGTCTTTTAGCTACCGAAACATTAGAGTGATTACAGCCTTTATGAGTTAGGCGATGATAGTATTATACCGCTTTGTTGGTATAGTTTTGTTTGGGTAGCGATTTTTCACCGAGAGATCAGTTACTATAAGAAATAATTTCATTCATTTTTATATGATACTAACCTTATATGAATTTTTAAAAACTTATAAGTATTTTTCATAATAAATGAATAAAATTCGCAACTTCGAATTGAGATATAAACAATCCTATCTCGCTAGTTAGATCAAACTGTGCACAGTAAGCAAACATTTTTTAAATTATTTCATTAGTTTAGACAACCGACAGACGATTTGAAAGTGCTAGTAATGGGTGTACTTGAATTAAAAATATTTTGATTTAATTTATTTTTATATAGTAAAAAATAATATGAATTTATTTGACACTTTATAAATTGCAGGAGATCTAGTTTTTACCCGGGACTAGGAATGCACAGCACAGGCTTCAAAACATAGTATCCTCTTCTTTCGTATGGTTCAATATAAACAGACTCACATGCCAAATGGTCAAAGTTGGTCCACTGGTTTAAGTTTGAAAGCATAGAGAGAAAGACATATATATAGATAGTTTTCTTTCGCACACACATTATCAGTATAAAATTCAAATGACTTAATGTATTAATTAAACAGAAAACATGTAAAATAAAAACCGCTGTTAAAGAGTCTTAGTACAATCTATTGTATCTATTGTATTGTATTGTATTATACTTCCATATGATAAATTGTTCCAAATAAATGTAACAAATTGGAGCCTAGATCTCGAATCAGTTTAATTTTCGATGTCAAGTGAGTGTGGACGTTGATTGTGGATCAATTATACGCAATTTGAAGCACTTGCTGATCGTGCGTGACGTACGTATTGGCAATTTGTGTTGTAACGCTAATTGCACAGAGTAGCTTTTAATTTAAGTAGAATTATATGGTACAATTTTTCTATAAAAATACAAAAATCTTTCTAATATAATTAACTCATTTGAAAGATTGAAATTAAAGCATTTAAGTGCCATTTATTTTAGTCTTAAATAAAATAATAATAAATATTCAATATAAATTATAATAATCTCGTTTATATGTAACCATAGATATTTTAAATGTATATATGTATAACATTATGAATGTATACATGCTAAACAAGTAATGCTTTTTTGTTACAATGCCGTGAGATACCGGAAGAGTAGAATGGTACCTTCCCCTGTACCAGGTGTCGTAAGAGGTGACTAAGGTACCAGACCCGATAGATGGCGGTATATCCATCCAAAACATTGCAGTTCAAATGCACAGGGCGGGGATGGGCAGCAGCATCTCCATCGCGAAATCTGCGCTCTGCGATTGCCAACATGTTTTTCCAGCGCGAAAATTATGAGCAACCTTATTCCTCCATTCTTGGGGAAGCCTAAGACCAGCAGTGGACTTTAATGGCTCGTATGATGATGATGATAACTTTTATTTATTTCTTCGTTGCAAGCGCATGGATATTGTAATATTTTTTTACTATTTCATACAAATAAATGTCTCCTATTCTTTTTAAAACACCACCGCTGCCAATTATGCAAAACAAAGTTTTTACTTACCGCACTATATAATATTAAAAAAAACTATATAATATCACTCCATTTTGGAATATCAACATTTTTCATATCTTAATTATGGATATTTTACTAAAATGCGTGTAAAGGGGTGCTCGAAGTGCATGTATTATGCGAAAATGGATTATCTAGTAGTAGCTTTATAACAAAGATTATTTGCACCTCTTACCTCTTTCTGCCGCCAAGCAGCAGTGCATTGTTGTACTCCGGTTTGTAGGATGAGAAAGGTGGTGTAATTAATGAGTGTACTAATTACATATAGAATATATTAAACGTTTATTTATTAAATAAACGTTTCAAAGTCGTCAAAAGAGTAGATTTATTATGAGAAGTGAACGCGTAAAAATTATGTAGTACAGTACCAACGGCTGGCTAAATGGCAACAAGATCCGCCAGTTCGAAGATCACCTAAAACAACGCGCAAGGAAAAAAGAACGAAACGTCAAACAAAAAACATTAAAATTTAAATAAACCGCGTTTTTAAGTAGGTAAGAGTATTTTAACAAATAAATATTTTTCCTGGGTTGGTATTGAGCCATGTCAAATATCTTCCATGGAGTGACTTAGGGGAAAACTAGCTTCATTGCCTGAACTGTTGGTTAAATACAACTCCACTAACTTTCGGTACAAATCATCTGGCATCTAATTTGGTAGAGGATTTTATAATGATAAGTGTTATAATATAGATTTATGATGATGACATTTCACAGAGTTACTAGCCCCATCTGTTGGCATTTTGCGTAGACTGTAGACATGTTGCTACAATAACTAGTAGTTTTATTATATAACTAGCAGCCCCCCGCCCCCCCTCAGCGATATTACCCGCGTATTACCCGTTTCCTTAATAATAATAAAAATTAAAGTAGCCTAAGTTACTCCTTATAACATAAGACATGTAACAGTAAATATCCCATGAAAAGACATTAGCTAACAAACAGAAAAGTATAAATTCAATTGTTACCAAAATTTTTATGTATTTATTGGCGAGCAAAAACTTAAAATACGATAAATCCAACTTGGGAAAGAACATAAACAATATACACATACATTCATTTGCATTTATAAATGTATATAGAGCTTTTAAAATGAACCATTATTTTAAGTCACTGAACTCTATGCGGAATTCTGTTCTCGTTCATTCTATAATAATAGTTCAAATAATAAAATAACCAAGACGGGCAACAGTTAACTTTACCCGCTATATTTGTAGTTAGCGGTGGTGATATAATTAATTGCATGCATATACCTACAAAATGTTTCGACAAATTGTATATTAACTGTCTTATGCTTATTGGTTGTCAAATTAACACGTACAAAATGCCAATGAACTAAATATGTCATGGAATCGAGTAGAAGGTTTGAGTGATAATTACAATTAAATAAATAATTTCCACGATATCTCATATTTTCCATACAGAGGAATCACAAATATACTACTTCAATACATATATTAACACCCAGACACAGAACAAATTTACATATCATCATATAAAACTTTGTCCTGGGTGAGAATCGAACTTATGGCTTTTGGTGCACAAAACAGGGTTAGTACCATCTGTGCCATCGGGCCAACACGACACATCATCTTATACGTTGATTTGACTCTAAGATAAGTAGCACTTGAAGCGCTTGTGTTACGGGTATCAGCCAACAGTGAGATTACAAATATAATACTGAAATACTTGTATTTATATTAAATCCGTTAAATATTTGCTGTGGGGTACCGGCGGAGTAGAATAGTACCTCTCTCTGTAGCACGTATCGTGAGAGGCGACTAAAGTACCGGAACCGGCAGACGGCGGAACCTTAGTCAACCTTACGCCACCTGGAACAGAGGAAGATATTATTCTACGCTGCCAGTACCTCACGGCTTATACATAAAAATAAAACAACAATTGTGAAGTACATTATTGTTGGCTGGTTGAAAAGCGACCTCTCGACCTCTTCCAGGTAACCTTGGGATAAAGAAGAGAAAATGAAACGTAAGAGGTAGCAGAGGTGTACGTAATTTATATATAGTTGTCATATATTAAATATATATAAACAAATATATTTTTATGTATTTATGAGGCATTATTCAACTACAAAGAAAGGTAATGCTCCTTCACTAACTGTTTAAAGACAGTCCAGAACTGTAAGCATCTGATGCTTAGAGGAAGTGCATTCCACAAACGAACGGCCTAGGCCATAAACGATTTACTGAAAAACATAATTTTCTAAGAGAATCGAACCTACAACTACAACCTTTGACGCACAAGACAAGAACAATAAACACTAAAGAATATGCCATCGGCCACTGTTAGACCAATGCATCCATTACCTGGCAGATTGATTTCGATAGATATAATAATAATAATAATAACTTTATTCAAAAACAAAAGGTAACTTAAACTAAAATACATTTTGATACTTAGGTACCTAAACTAGGTCTAGCCTGTTCTTATAGGCACCTATATCATGCCATCTGTCGGTTCCAGTACATCTGTATTTATAACACCTAATAAAGTCCAAGGTTCTGATCTCATGTGTCATACCAGTATTCTGTGAGATCTAAAATATCGAATTAAGTTTCAAAATTTGCTTCAGTCATTGAATCTACCTATTATCAAGTGTGCCGAATTATTCTTTGCCACCTTTGTAATACAAAAAAATTAGGCGAGACTGTTCATAACACGCAGTCATAGTTCATATCCAAAATTCTACTTTTCGACCTTGTCGATATCAAGCCGATAGTAAACGGTATCGATGCCTACACTTGTATTATCATACGGACATCACTAGCGCTTTGCCAACTTGGTGACCTTGAAGATATTTTACCACATTACCCAGTAATTTCACTGCCCTTCTCACCCTTCAATCCGAAACACAATAATGCAAAAAATGTTGCCTGGCGACATAAATAGGTGATACAATCGAGATAAAAGCCTTTTATATCTCCGCCTTTAATATTGAGTATTATTTCACGCATGCCAAATATAATAATAATTATAATAGATCGTATATACTCTGTACAATATCAATTAACAGCGAATAGTCTATTAAAGGCAGAGATTCATGCAAACGACTCCATACACGACTGACAATCAGCACCAATCAATAATCTATTGGTATTTTTAATGACTAGTCAAGGATGCTCGTCTGCCGTCGCTGCTTATAATTGGTATCTGCTGACCAATTATTGGACGCACTGGATTATAATTGGAATAATTAAAGATATTTGGAACAGTGCGCATACATGGCATTATTAGCTCAGTATTGTTTTAAATGGTTGCTCGTGATTGACGCTTTTTTCTTCTGTCTCAACATTAAGGTTCCGGCTGTGTAGTACCGGTAAAGTAGATCGTCCGTCTTTCAGTATCAGGTGTCGTTAGAGGCGTCTGAGTTTCCGGAACCGACAGATGGCGTTATTCACCGCAAGCAATGTAGCTCAAACAAGGCGGTGATAGAAAGCTGTATTTATGTCGCGAAACTTTGCTCTACGACTATCAGACTCAACGCTTGCCCAGCGCGGCAATTATGGGCAAATTCTTCTTTCTTGGGAAGGCTTATGTCTTGCAGTAGATGATTTACGACTGCTATAATTATGTTGATGATTATAGTTCTATCTACTAGATTATTGACAAACCATGATTTATTTTATTTTATTTGGAAAACAAACTATATTTTTATAGCATGAAAATATTTTAGATCTATGATAACTAAAATATCTTTATATGTTTCCGCATATGAAAATGATATTTCGAATTATCTTAATCTTACTGTGAAACAAGTTATCGCCGGCGACTTTGTGATCAGATAAGGTTTTTTTTCACAAATAAATGTAGCCTCAGTTACGTAGCACGTCATTTATCTGTCGGTGAAATTTAACATGAATGCTGAAAGAGAAAAGATTTTAATTTTTTTGTTACCGTAATGACCGTATATACTGCATACTTTTATATGCATTTGTATAGAATGTTATTTTGATATCATAAAAAGATTATTTTACTTGATAAATTGGTCAATTTCTATAACATATGATTTATGTCTTTACATTTATAAGCTTTTATTACATATAGAAAAGAATAAAGAATTTTATTTTAATTTTTTACTATCGGATCCGTTACAAAACTATACATCCAACAATGATACTAGAGCTCTATCTTCTAGAAGTAAATGCCTGTATTTTTTAAAGACCAAATGGCACATTTGGCAGTGTTCTTATGTTGCGCAGTTCGATTCCCATTCAGCAAACATATTTATGTGATGAACATTGGTGTTTCTTCTATGTCTGGGAGTTAAATATAAGTATTATAAGTGTAAATTCTCATATGCATAAGAAAAGTACTAAAAGCTATATCTATTAGGTCAATGTATAATAATATATGTTGTGTTTTTTTTATTTAATACGATAAGTGTAAGTATTTTGCTTAAAAAAATAATTGTATGAATTAATTTCAGAAAAATACAGAATTTCTACAATTGCTCAGATTTTTTTTGACTACAATTGTCAAAATATTTACTTTGTGATTTCTTAGAGCCGACAATAAGTTCGAGTAAAAAATGAAAGTGAATTAACTTTAATCTAATAAACATTTCTTCGTCTTCAAGTTAACCGAGTCTCAGACCAAGTAGGTGGGTGGATCTGGAACTTCGTGTTTATTTATAGTTTAGAACACGGATAAAAAATAATTACGAGCATTGCCCACCGGCCGTCATGCCCACGCGGCCGATGCCCAATAAACTAGACGGAGGAGTCCCACACTTTGCCCAGCGATTGTTATGCACGGCGTTAATAAAACGGTGCATATTTTAGCTATTTTGACAGTTCTAAGCTATTTGTAACGGTCTTGGTTACTGCTCAGTTGTTCATTCAGCAAGAGATGTAGATAATGATAAAAAATTTATTCCTTCAACAAAAATCATGCAAAGATCAGTATTTTGAAAACCTTTTCCTACTAAGTTTTCAAATAAATGTTAGCTTTGGATGCACATTTAGACATTCGTATGGAGATATCATGGTTCAGCCTTCGAAAGTAGAGGATTGATTCGAAGCTATATTAGCTTTCTATATTAGGAAGTCTATAAGTACCTAATGAACTAGGTACTTTCAATATGATTTTTTATGAAGTCAGCGAACATGCATTCGGTTTGCTTAGTGATTAACGTGTCCACAGCCCATAGACACTCGTATCGCCAATAAAAATACAATGTCACATTTACCCAGTAATTTCAATACCTCTCTTCCTCTTCTGCACTGCTATTTGGCGGTAAAAATAAGTAATATAAGGTGCCAATGTAGACGACTTTTGTAAAAGGTCTGCCTCTAGTAATCCGAATCTTCTGAAGGCTATTTATGCGATATAGCAGAGTAGTATGGATGCTATAAATCTACATGACATCGATGAGAAGAAACTGTAAGTCATGCTATAAAAACATGTATGTTTGCTGTTCTTTATGTGCGTGTGTCATTGGTTATGGCTGGAAGCGACGGTGCACCGCCTACGGTGTTCGTGAAAGCGTTCACCTTACAACTTGATTTGTTATTTCAAAAATTATTGCATCGCCATTACCAAGTTTGTAATTTCGTTAGTATCGGTGCTTATTACCAGTTGCACTTATAAGGATTATTAGTGTTAAGACAAGAGATCCGTAAACTGCGTGTAGAACTGTCTGTGCATACATTTACATACAGTAACATCTCATAAGTTGATCTGACTCGAAGATTATTAGCTTTAAAGGCTTGTTGACAGATGTTGCAAATTGTTTACTTAAATATGGAATATACACAAATGATCATCGCATAATATTTATCTTGGCGGGGATCGAATCTTAGATACTTAGCGCATAATTTAGGGCCACTATCGAATGCGCTATCAGGCCTAGTCGCTATAACAGTGTATTATAGTTATAATACACTCTTATAGCCATGGTCAGTTGACCAAAATATTAATATTAAATTTTTTACCATAACTCATAATATATATATTTTTTAATGTCAGCAAATAAGCATACTTGCTGCTTGATTGTAAACGTGACCGCAGCCTATAGACGCTCGTATCATCGACATACGTATATCACTAGCATGTCGCCATTATTGTGAACTGAAAATTCTATGTCACATTTACCCAGTAATTTCACTGCCTCTCACCCTTCAAACCGGAACACAGCAAAACTAATACTTGCAGTGTTAGTTGCTGTTTAGCCATAGTAAAAAGGCGAGAGTGAGGTACCAATGCACACGACCTTTGTAAGAGGTACCTACCTCTTGTAAATCTACAATGTTAGGTATCAACCTGTATATTATTGTTTTTCTAAAAATAATCTATTTACAATTCAAGTTTCTTTATTTGAGATTAATATAAAAAACATTTTACTACATTGCTTAAAGAACCGTATCGACTCAATATAATATATAATGTATGTACCTACCGCCAAACAACAGGGTTCGCAATATTTCGAATTACTGGGTAATGTGACATAATATCTTAATGTGACTTTAAATATGACAATAGGATATATTAATAGATTTATTGTGTTCCCTACAAATTAAATAATTTTGAAATTAATTGTAGGTCTACATTGCGTAACAAGATTACCAATGCGTCAATGTACCCACGCATATAATATTATCAAATAGTTTATACAAGTGTATGCGAGTGTGTTCTCTACTAACTCTACGAGCCACGTAACACAGAGGTGCAATGACTTTTCATAAAAAAAACGTTGATTTTATATCTCAAATCCGGTACGATGCCTCACTTTTTTATTTTAATTTTTGTCGTGGCTTTATGACAATTTTATTAAGGCCTGGGCGGTGCCTACGCATCGTCTCGCTCATTCATTAAAGATGTTTTGAAGATGGTAGGCCCACTGTAAACTTCAATTCTTTTTATTTTTAACACGAGTTTTTTTTATGAATGCATTGAGCCTGCTCATAAAGCCAAAACAATATTACCATCTATTTTAATATTGTTCACAAGCAATTCTTTAAAAAGTTGATTTATAAAACTAAGCAAAATATTTTAAAATTTAAACTTTTTTTTCAGCTTTTTCTTGCAGGTTAAAGCCCGCCTGGTCCCGATCTAAGTTTAAGGTAGGCTTAAATCCCATATATTAAATGATTCTTGTGATTCTGTAAGGTTATTAGGGTCATTTTGCATATTCTCCAATGTTTTAAATTAAGGCATCTAGTAGATAATTTATAATAAAACTACTCGTTTAACTCACTGATACTGACTGACATAACATCTTTTGTTAGTCTTGAGAACGAAACATCAAATACCTACAAGATTTAAAACTAAAGTTTAATTATGAGCATTGAACGGGAAAATGTTATAATACTATTTTTATATTAAAACATGCAGAACATTCAAGTATCTACTCAATTAGTTCTCAATAAAGTCTACTTCATATATATGATTTAGAAATCGAGGGACAAATCGTAGCGTTCAATAAGTCAACGTTCGGACATCCTTATTTAAAACTTGGTCAAGTTGGTGCTTCGTTGTCAGACAAGTCGGCTTATCTTTCGCATCGCAGGCGCATCCCAACGAATTATTTCATTACGGGGCGGCACGCTAAACAATCGAGACAACATAACTACACGGCGCGCGTGTGCGCAGCCTCGGTCCAAGATGGCGGGATCACATGACGTTTGATATTTGATACCCGGAAACATTGGTAAAAAAACTCTTTGTTTTTACTTTCCACCTTCTTTGCATTTTAATTAGATGTTCATATTTTACGTTCCATTTTTATTGGTGGGCAAATTTTTTTAAATACATATTAAGATGCATAAGATAATCAAAACCTTATTGGGCCCAAACTTTAGTGTTCCTTTTTTGTGTGCTAAGGATCGTGGGTTCAACTCCTATGGGTGTAAGAATAGGTATTAAAGTATTTTATTTGTAATTCCTCCATTATTTGAATTCGTAACAAAAGTGCTTTGAGTGAATAATCCCGGAGTCAAGTGAATGTATGAGATGTTGTAGGAATTTGTAGTTAATTCGATCATAATCTTATTATTTTCATAACTATTCACTTTTGCCGAAGGCAAACTTATAACGATAGGAAACGAAACTAAATTCTTGTAGATTCGTACGTCGGTACTCCATAATTCGGCTTATAGTTCGCACTGTAAAATAAACAAAGTATTAAAATCGTCGCCATGGCAACGAACTCAAACGTGTATGCTTATGTCACAAAGTTCAAAAACATATATACATAAGTGGACATTTCGTGAAAACAGAAACTAGGAACTATTCTACTGTGCCGGTACCTCACGGCACTATATATATATCAACTATTATTATCCCCTGAACCGTTGTATGTCCGTACATCCGGATATTTCTTACTTATTCCCAGAAGCAGAGCAGCAAAATAGATCTGAGTGTAAATTGACACAGATTGATAGTTTTGTGTAGCCTGTATTAGAGGTAGATCTCTTACAAAGGTCGTCTTCACAGGTATCTCATTTCTATTTCTACTGACAAATAGCAGTATTCGATATGCTGTGCTCCGGTTTGAAGCGTGAGAGAGGCAGCGAAATTACTGGGTAAATGTGACATTGTATCTTCAGTTCATAAGGTCGGCGAATCGCTAGTGATATCCTTGTCATGACACAACTGTCTGCGGGCTGCGGTAACGTTTATCACCAAGCTGTATTGCTGTTTGCTTACTTCATAATATATAAATAAAATAATTAAGAATAATAAAATGGCAACTTTTTTTCCCGAAAACATGTCTCCGTGGAAGAGACCTGGCGAGATTTTAAGCAATTGGCACAATGTTTTTGCACAGTTTGGCTATCAGAGAACGATATAGGCTTCTTCCCGGAATAACAAGTTCCTTATCAGATATAAAGTAAAGACCACCATGATGAGGCAGACCACAAACGGTCGTCTACTTTAGTACCTCACTCTCATCTATTGCTACCGCCAAATAGAAGTGTTTACATTGCTGTGTTTCCATTTGAAGGATGAGTGACAATCTTGAAGTCACAAGGTCAGCAAAGCGCTAGTCTCTAGGTTGCGGACCGCAACCTAGAGACGCTCCTAACCGCAACTTGCGGTTAAATAAAAAAAAAACTTTGCAGGCGAAGTCGCGGAAAGTTATAGTTAATAAACTTATCATTTTTTAATTATAATCTACAATCCAAGTAGGTATACTTAAACGACAACCGACCCAAAGGCAACCTACAAACATCGGAAAGTACCTCAATAAATGACAAATCCATTAAAATCTATTTTTATTGTTACCCTCAGAACCTACTTATCGAGAAGCCAATGTTTTCTCCACTTCTATCAACAATGGCCGAATCGTTCGCATGTCAATTCTCACAAAAAGCATAGCAACGAATTGTAAATTAGAACGGATACTTATTAAAATTGGGTTGTACCCGTGCGTTCCGTGCATCAATGAGCCAATAAACATTGAAGTTAATGGGTCGTGCCGACTAAACACTGGTTGTAGTACCTCGTACCGAGAGAGAGGTAGTGACAACCCATCTATTATATACACCCGAATTCGGCATTAACATACAATTAAGTCACTAGTTTACGTTTATCATCGCTAGAGACTTGAATTGGCTTAAATATTCTTTCGAAACAAAATCGTAACTACGATTAGTCTTTAATAAATAACAAATAAATAAACTCACACGACATTTCATACGTTGTTCAGATAAGTAGCACTTGTGTTAAGAATATCAGACAACAGAAGAATTGCAAAGATAAAACTTAAATACGATACATTATACCCAGACAAATAATAAATACAAATATTCATCATGTCAATATTTGTCCTTAGTTGGGGTCGAACCCACGACCTTTGCCGCACAAGATAGGATCACTACCATCTGCGCCATCAAGCCCGTCAAAATTTTATCATACATTGGCTTGTTTTCTTTGTGTGACAAAGAAATATGAAGCACTTAGTTTTTCTTGCATATAAAAAATTACGAAAAACATGGATTATTATATTATTTTGCAACTTCCGTTATACCTACACCATAGAGATAAACTGTGAGTTGATTAATTTCCTATTAGGGTACTTAAATATACTTTACGGAATTTATTCGTCTTACAGAAACCTTTTAAAATGGCTCGATTACACCAGTATAAACCCATTGAAAAAAGTCGTCAAAGTTATATAAGTTATTATTGACAGCGTCATATACATATGTATTTTTTCCACACATCTCATACATGGACCTGAATCCGTGGTAAGTCACTTAAAGCACTTGTGTTACGCACATCAGACACTAGAGAAATGAAAGAAATAATACTTAAATACAAATTTTTAATACCCAGACTCAGAACAAACACAAATCATCGTGTAAATATTTGTCCTGGGTGGGTTCGATACCCACGACCTATAGGATCACTACCATCTGCGGCCCGTTATATTGACTTGACTTGATATTACTATTAATACTCACACCTAAACGCAACGTAAATGATGAAGAGGTTTGGAGTAGCTTATGTCCAGCAGTGGACTCCCAACAGCTGGTATAAAAAAAAGTTGTTCATCCCATAAACATTTGTCATGGGGATCGCACAACGTACAACAAATAACCATTGCGCCGATTCGGGCCCCGAAAAAAGATAGTTTTTCCCACGACTGATTTTTAACCAGGAATGCTACAAGGTCACTGACGCTGTCAAAATTTAAATGAACAATGCTTAAACAAACAGATCTACTATCTGGTACCCAGGTCTAAATGTCTACTAGTTTTAGCCCAGGCTAAAAATATACTAGCACTTAATATTCACGTCAGATTGTACCTATTTGTGCGTTTCAGACTTTACATGGAGTTAATAAACATGACTGTTTTGTTAGCAGAGTGACGCAGGACAGTTAGAATAAAATACTTTTCCAAATTTAAATGCCGTGAGATACCGGCAGAGTACAATAGTACGTCCCCTTGTAGCAGGTGTCGTTAGAGGTGACTAAGGTACCAGAACCGACAGATAGCGCAAATGCATAGGGCGGGGATAGGCCACAGCATCCCCGTCGCAAAAGTTGCCTTCAGCGATTGCCAACACGTTTACCCAGCGCGGCAATTATGGGCAACGTACCCTCCTTTCTTGGGGAGGCCTATTTCCAGCAGTGGACTTTCAATGGCTGGTATGATGATGATGATGATGATGAGGGTCTTCCAAGAAGATTATTTACTTCTTGAAGTCCTATTCTCTTTAAGAACGCCCTGGAGACATATTTTTATCAACTATGACAAAGATACCGGAACCCGAAGATAGAGAATCAGACGCAAATAAGTATTTTAGTAAATTAGTAGTCTTTAGAAAGACAGTACACATAAATAGCTGCTCAATTTTTTCGAATTCGGCAGTATATTTACTTCTTCGAGCTCTACACTCTCGTTCAGGAGAGATCAAAACTTATGTTGTATATAGGCTACGTCAAAGAAACCAGGATACCAAAACACAGAGAAGCAGGCGTGAATAATTAATTTAAATTAGTATTAATTTATAGTGTTCCTTTTTTATCCGCCTAGAGTCATTGCCATCTCAGTCAACCATTTTAATAAGATTAAATTATGTAAATATGTACTTGTTATACGTATGAATGTGAAAATATATATTTAGGTGTCATATTTGTAATACCTCTATTATCTGATATCCGTAACACAGGTGCTTTAACCCGCCTTTCGCAGAGGTAGGTTAGGTTAGTTAGTTAGATATGTATGAGACATTGTGTAATACATAGATGGTTAGATATATAAGATCACTACCATCTGCGCCATCAGGCCCGTTGTTATTTAATATAAGCTCCACTAGTTTTTTTTCTAATATAAATATTTGTATTGTGCATATAATATGCACTATACAAATCTTTATAGAGTTACATTAGGTTATGTAAACAACTTTATGTTCGGACTGCTGTATGAAATGTTTAATACCAACAAATTTTCGATAGTATTACACGCTAATGGCTATTGTCTAGTGACGTCATTCGTGTGTAAGCGAACTCCAGCCAGAAAGACCCGAGTGCCGTATCCACGCTGCGCCTACATCGTGGCGTATAACATTATTCATGCGGCTCGCTATTTGTATTAGTTACAAATGAACGGTTACCGAAATAATTTAAATGCTAATTCAATAATTAACCCAGCCCGCCGTACGCGGTAGACGCGGCTATGTGTTATTGTTGTGTGTATCGTGTATTATGAACAGCTGGTCGATTGTTATATGTAATATTATGTAATATATAAATAATAATTTCTAACATTTTTATGGTACCTACTCATTATAAAATAACTCTTCAACTGTTTTTAAACGCGGTTTAGTTGACATTATAATTATTTTGTACTACGTTCAGGTTACTTTACGGCTATCGTTCTCAAGATTTGATCCTGACGTCGAAGAGTTTTAATGAATATAAAAATGTTATATTATACTATTTATATATTGATTAAAGTAATATTTCAAGGCAGTGTTTTTAAGAGTACAGTTTATGATATATCAATTGCAAGAATTAACATATTTTTTAATACTCTTCTTCTGTGAAATGTATGTTTTTTCAGCTAACACAGTTTTTAATAAGAGGTACATAGGGATTAGAATTTTAAAGATCTAATTTCATAGATTGTTGGATAGAAATAAGTGACTCGGTAAAAAAAAATTGGACAGGGTAAAGATTTTATCGCTAAAGAGATGCGTACGCTACTCTTTTTATTCACTAGTCCTGAAGTTTAAGCATCAAGCAACGCAATGAATACTGAAAACGTAACTAACTTCACCATCCCACATAGATTCGAACCTTGTGGAAAAACAATTTAGAATCTACAACAATAACCCTAACAACGCTTACAAAGGTTCCAAAGTCCAAACTCCGACCAGACCTCAATTACCCGGCCGAAATTCTCGAGAACTTTCTTGTTGGCCGTAAATAAATTAAAACGATCACGAGCGGAGTCACGGGAGCGAATTAGTCCGCTCTTTGTGCAATCAAGCGAGCCCTTCGCCCTAATGAATATGAATACGGCTGAATACGCCTGGTATACCGGTACTCACCCGTCGACGCAACTCATTACACAGGCTTGATCTTACACCGAAGCGGATAAAACAGATATCTGAACTCTAAACGTTATTTTAAAAATAAATTAAATACAAAATACTATTAACTTTTCTAAAATAAATAAATGCTAGATTTATTTCTCTTTGATTTTTTATTTCACTTTGGATTTTTGATTTCGGGCATTAATGTGATAATTGTTTATACATAATTAATTAAATCATATTAATGTTGTTCTATTTTAGAATAAACAGTAAAAATAGAGAAGTTTTGGGAAGTGGGGAAGCCTGGTGACCTTGTAATACTGGTCTGCGAACCTACATAGGCACCAGTCTCCCACATTTAACATTTTAGACTGTTAATTCACAACACTTCAATTATTTATTGTAAAAATTGTCATTCGTGGTGAGAAAGAAATATTATTGATTATTATTTTTTTTCGGTGTAGCTCAAATGTAACAGCTAGAATAAACAGCAGCATCCGTCCCGCAAAGCTACGCTCTGCGATTGTCACAATGCCTGATTAACGTGGCAATGGGCCAAATTCTTCATTTTTGGGGAGGCCTACCTCCAGAGTTGAAATATGTTTTTACGTTATTTCATACGTTTACCTATGATAAGTAATCCAGCTAGGTAAGTCTAACTTTCAGGAAGCGTTCGATCGCCGATGTTAGTTCCACTGAGTAATTCGTCAGTGTTTTAAGTCGAAATCGTCCGATCAGTTCATATTACCATCGATGACTTAAGAAAAATCAAAATCTAATGATAATAAAATTAATAATAAATTCCGAAGAAACATAATTTCTTACTACAATCCTTATGAAACAACTTAAAGTAGCCTAACAAGTTACGGAAAGGTCGATACTCGGAGTATTTTTACGCGGTCGAATCAGAGATGACAAGAGTAAATAGAGTATAAGTTATCGACATAGCCCAACGGATTTTAGACTATATACACAGTAATAGAAAGAAATGATGTAATATAAATCTTCGAACTATAGTTTATACTATATACATATATAACTATATATCTATACCTTAGGTACACATCGGTGTGACACGCGGCCATCTAATAGTTATGAATACGCAAATTCAGCTCCTGTTTCACAATGCCTACTGTCTGCTCATTTTTGGCGCCGATGGGCACAAAGATATTCACAAATTAGAAGGATTTGTACACGAACGGGGAACTGGGAAATAACTATAATTGGATGCGAATTGTAAATGGCTGATAGGATCGTTACTTTGATGTGTTTAGTACTGAAGGCCATTTGTTATACATAGCTAGTATGGGTGGTTCGGAAAGTAGCAATGTGAAGGATCACGCGAAGGAGGTAGCGATTGTACTTCGTACTGGCATATTTGAAACAATGATTTTCATAATCAGGGGATACAATGTAATGTTTTAGTTATAGGTGTGATAGATAGGACTTCAACCCCCCCCCCCCGCCGCTTTAACCTCTTTTTTACGTGTTTCGTGCCTTTCCTTTATATAATTTGTGTATTTGTATTTGAACTGAACTGTTTTGGATGTATATACCGCCATCTGCCAGTTACGGTACTTGAGTCGCGTCTGATGACTTCTGGTTCAGAGGGAAGAACTATTCTACTGTGCCGGCACTTGTTCAAAGATACCTTTGTCTCCAATGTTCAAAAATACTTTTGTTTTATATGAGTAGTTTACAATGCCTTAATATTTTTATAAAATCAGTTGAATATATAATGTATCTAATATAATTATAAGCGTTTGAATATTCTTAATATATTCTTAAAATTTTATAGACCATTGTACTGAAAATAAAAATGCCAAAGAAAATCAATATTTACAAATGCATTTCGTACATACATACATTGTGATATCTGTCAGACTTTTCCGTGAGGCACATCGGCAGAGTAGAATAGTACCTCTTACCGCACCAGGTGTGTGTAAGGGGCGACTAAGTTACCTGAGCTGACAGATATTGGTATATCCATACGTAACAGTGCAGCTCAAATGCACAGGGTGGGGATGGGCAGTAACATCCCCGTCGCGAAAGCTGCGCTCTTCCAACACGCTTGGCCATGGCGCCTGGCGGCAATTATGGGCAAACCTCCTTTCTTGGAGAGGCCTATGTCCAGCAGTGGACTTTCAATGCCTGGTATGATGATTATTAATATCTATCATCCTCCCAATATGAGATTTATAATTGATAATGTTTAATGAATTTACTTTTTAAGTTATTCCAATTTAGATACATATTTATTCAAAATTTTCTTTTTACTTTCCTTACTTTTCGACACATTAATCCTATCGTCTATCGTGTATGAATGGATGTGTGTTTGGGTGTGTTAGTTTTTTTTTCCGCCAGCCCTTTGGCTGTCACGTAGGCAGTTAGATGCGCAGTGACAGATACGTATTGCGGTACTAAGAAGGGCTCGGGCTCGGGTGAGCGCCGGCGCATTGGACGTGCTATTATACTTACATGATATAAGGACAGACGGACACTACGACAACTCGATATGAAAGCATCTAAAAAACTAAAGTGAAAAGTAAATTTACACAGGAAGAAAAATAATAATATTAACTATGTAATGTTATTACCTTGAAATTTTAGTTAACGATGACTTTGCGTTTCTATGCGCTATTTTCATTAGTGTACTAAGTATTGTTTTTAAGTAATACACGGGATTTAAATTCAAATAATGTCATTTGCAATGCGTCATGGCGGTGACAAAGTTAACATTGATACTTATACTAGCTAGTTTTTTTTATCACAAAAGCAACTTGGTCTCCGCTGTTCCCGCGACTTAGTCCGTGTGAAATAGTTTTTGTGGGGTACCATACCACCACCAGTGTATAAACCCTAAATTATATAAACTATGAATGTTATGTTTATTTATATCGAATCAATAACCTGAAAAATGAGTTTCAAGCTCTAATGAAAGTCAAATGTCATCAAAATCGGTTAAGAGGTTTAAGCGGGAAAGCGTAACAGACAGACAGGCAGAGATTACTTTTGCATTTGTAATATTATAGTAGAGATGAAACAGAACACCTAGAAGATTTATCAACTCCATGGTTTCTCTAAATTAAAAACCGTTTTATTTATGATTTTCAGTCTTTTTTAAATATATCAGTCAATCAGTTAAATTACCTAATTACCTACAGATTTGGAAAAGGACAGTCTACCTTACCTGTTGCTCCGCTTTAAAAGTGAGGTAGTGAAATAACTGGGTAATCTGATGTACCATCAGGTAACAAGTTTGGCGAATTAGTGCTTGGTGAGACTTTGGTCACGCTGACCTAATAATTTTTTTGCTATCTACAGTATAAATGAAACATCTACTGATACATGTCACTGTGGGCAACAGAATTCAACATCAATACCCTGTCTATCACCATCCTGTTGCATTTGGGTTACGCTGACCCGAGTATTTTTTTAAATTACAGTTGGTCGACATAGACAAGCATACAGTCCGCGTGATAGTATATTTGCCGTAGCGTATAGACGCTCGTGATAACACAAGGATATCACAAGCGCGTTGCCAACATTGTGACTTGAAGATATTATGTCACATTACCCAGTAATTTCACTGCCTCTCTTACCCTTCAAACCGGAGGACAGCAATCTAAACATTGCTATTTGACGATAGAAATATGTGAGATTGAGGTACCTAATAATGACGATGGTATACCGCCATCTATCAGGTTTGGTACCTCAGTCGCCTCTTACGTCTTGGGATGTGCTTCTCTATGCCTACGGCTTGATGTATACACAGAATACAGACCGTCTCATTGGGCGTCAAACCTTATGCTAATAGAAAAAATAACCGTTGTCAGTTAAAGTAGTGCACGTGCGATGACGGGCACGCTCAATATTACAAAGATAATCATCGGTTTAATTTTACAAGGAACGTGTAAACCTTTGTTAACTCCGAGTTAAGTCTATAACGACGCGGTTAACATTAGCGGCACGCTTGCTACCGGTTAAACAGCCAAAGAGGTTTTTGTTGTAACAAGCTACGTTTAATTGTTACGACTGTTATCGTAGATATATCTTTGGCTTCATGGGAACTCGGTTGCCATTATGAACTTTGTCGGTGTACTGATGGAAAGCAACACAGATTTCTTGGTAATGAAAGGGATAATAATTTGCTTGTAATTGTGTAGCAGTGTCTGTTTTAGGTGGATTTCGTAGATCGTGGAGGCTCTATTTGAGTTGTATTTAAGACCAATAGCCATTTAGTATTGGTCGGTAAATAATAATGTATTTCAATATATTATTAGTCGTGAGGTACCGGCAGAGTAGAATAGCACCTCCTGCACCAAGTGTCGTAAGAGGCGACTAAGGTACCAGAACCGACAGACTGCGGTATATCCATCCTGAACAGTGCAGCTCAAATACACAGAGCGGGGATGGACAGCAGCATCCTCTTCGCGAAAGCCGCGCTATGCGATTGCCAACACGCTTGCTCAGCGCGGCAATTATGGGCAACATACCCCCTTTCTTGGGGAGTCCAACAGTGGACTTTTAATAGCTGGTATAATGAATCTTCCATTGACTATAATGATGATAATCATCATTATAGCCAATGGCAGTCCACTGCTGGGTTTAGGCTTCCCCAAGAAAAGGGGAATTATACCCATAATTGCCGTATTGGGCAAGCGGTTTAGCAAACGCAGAGCATAGCTTTCGCCATGAGACTGCTACCGCCCCCCTGAGCATTTAAGTTATACTGTTTCAGATGGATATCGATCGCCGTCTGTCGGATTCGGTACCTTAGTCGTCTCTTACACCACCTGGTACAGAAGAAGGTACTAGTCTACACTGCCGGTACACAATCTATTATATATTTTAGAAATTACTTAAGAAATCTCTACATTTTGGAATTAATGTACAATACATTTCAAGAACTTCTTTTCACAGATGATTACTGTAAAGGCTAACTGATCTTGGACATTTTAAAAATGGTCATCTCAACCTTTTAATATTTTGATTCTAAAAATAATAATACATAATAATTGCTATTTTTAATAAGTTGATGGTAATTTTTCATTCATGTCTTTATTTGTCTTAAGTACGCGGATGGGCACAAGGTCATACAATATCTCAATAGCTTATCCCATCAGAGAGGGAAGAAAAGAGGAACATGTTAAAAAAAGTAAGCATGCACGACATGCAAATACATTTAATTTAACTATAACTTAAATAGAGAATAGCCTTGAGGTACCGGCAAACTAGAATAGTGTCTCCCCTCTGTGGCAAGTGTTTCAAAGGGCGACTAAGGTACCTAAAACGACAGCAGCGGTATTTCCAACCGAAACAATTTGGCTTAAATGGACATGGTGGGGATGGGCAAGTAATAGAACCAATCAGAACAAATTAAGCTAGAATTCTAACAAAAGGCAGCGTTACGTTGTTTCTTGCCTAAATATATCAAATGTATATTTTCTGTGTTCGGAGTCATTACATTATCATTATTATACAACAAGAAATCATGATATAAGTAAATAAAAATTTAAAAGCACTAATTTGACATTAACATTTTTATTTTGCAATACGTGTATTACGAATTTTTATTGAAATACCTGCATCAAAAAAATTTAAACATGATCTTTCGAAATGCACCTTTGCCTTCTAACTCGTTCTTTTTTTTCATTTTAACGTCATTACACCGTTTATTGTCATTGTTAATGTTAACACGAACGTTAGTAATGACATTCGCGGAGAGATAAGACTGGTAATTTTCGTGACACCGCTTAATGTTGAGAAAAACAAAGGAGATAGGTACCTCTTTACGGGCACGGATTATTATCGTTCCGGTGTAACTGGTGAACTTGCCGTGAGAGTTAGATTCTTATTGGGGGATTAGTTGAACCGAATATATTTTTACCGTTTTTCTGTGACTATGTTTCGTTGTGTCGCGGGTATTGCAATTGCCGCGAAAAATCGTCCATTTGCTCTCGGTAAAATTGGAACAAGTTTTATTAAAGTTGTTGAAATTTTGGAGGAAAAGTTAGTTGCTAATTGATGCGTATAACCAATTTTGCGCGAATGGAGGTATATAATGAGATTTGGTATAAGTAGTTTAAGTTTTCAAAGAGATATGATTATATCACATTGATATAGAATACACAAAACTTATAAAAAAAAGTTTGAGTTTAATGCTTCTAATGTCATTAAAATTAATTGTTCAAGATAAACAAAAACGATAATGCCTAATAGGAAATATATATAAATAAATTACCGTCTTCCCCGCTATAAATATATCTACATGTATATATACGCGTTAGTTAATATACATATACATATATATATATATATATATATATATATATATATATATATATATATATATATATTAACTAACGCGCTGCCAACCTTGTGTCTTGAAGATATTATGCCACATTACCAACCCATTTCACTGGCTCTCTCAACCTTCAGACCGGAACACAGCAATGCGAACACTGCTATGAGAGTGAGGTACCAATGCAGACATCCTTTTGTATAAGATCTATCTCGTGTAAATAAATAGTTCACTTTAAATTAAATTCCTTTGGTAACTACCAATTTCCAGTCAAGAATTATAATCAAAGGCGTAAAAGTAAGAACCAACATACTGGTACGGACATTAGAGAAAAATACTTTCCTCAATAATAATAATAATAATGGTCGAACCTCGACCATTGGTCGACCACAGGTTTCAGTGAACATGTAGTAGTTAACATAAACAAAACACAAACTTCCAAATATGTCAGTCACGTCACAAGTGACATATAACCCTGCGGACGCGGGGAGACGCGTCGACTAAAACTTATTATTCAAATTACAAATACTTTCGGGTTGGGCCGCATCCGTCCCGTTTTTAAGATATTGCAAACGTCTCGGCAAACCGCTGACGACTGGATCGATGTTAAAGGATTGCCTTTCTGGGCGTGGAAGCAATCTGCTAATAAAACCTCGGTTTTTGGATCTTATTAGGTTGACATAATGCTTTGTCTTTTATTGCACATAGTAAAAAGAAATTGATGCTTTTTTGTTTTGTTCGTTGTTATAAATATGCCGAGATATGTATATTTTTGGATGCACTGCACTTTTATTTGAAACTGTATTATAATGTTGATAGCACAAACAAATTTTTCAATAAAATTATTATAGTAATAAAATTATTAGAGTCTCATATTATAAACAAAACAAACATCCGTTTAACAATAAAGACTGACACTTTTAAAACATATATCTCAATGTTTAGTTAAGTTGAGTTTAGCTCAAGAATTTCAATCTCAAACAAGATTTATTGAATGAGGTGATCGAAACTAACAAATAGCATCTCATTAATAACGGTAAAAAAGAAATCTTGGATCTAACGAACTATAAATAAAATCTTAAACACAACATTTGAAACTTTTCTAGACCATATTTTTTAAACCGAAACAATTGAATCCGAGAATTTCCATCCAACACAAAATATATTGGGTACTAAAAACTTTAGATCTATAACAACAACCCCCAAAAACAAACGAAATCCAAATGTTAATAAACATTTAAACGCGTTATCAATCGAACTAATCACGGAGCAAACCGATTCCGACCCCCAAAGGATCAAAGACAGGCCAACTTAAAATTCCACCCGAAGTTCCATCGCAATTGTAATTAATACAACTCTCCCAACCCGGAAACATCTGAGTACTCCATCAAACTCGCAGACTTTCAAAGGCAATCAAACGGCACGAAATAACCCGAATGAAACAGCGTGAATCTGGACCGGGCATACCCCGGATTCCCGCGAACAAGTGGCGAAATTAACGACCCGTGCCCTTTTAACCCTTCTTGTCATTTGCGAAGAACAAATTAATCACCATCATTTACATGCAGGACCAGTAGCCAGATTTGTTTCACCGATTATGTCACCCCAGCTTGTTAGGGCGCGGAACAGATTTTGGGCACGCGTACCATTGCATCCGTGTCTTAATTACTTTTGCCCCGTTGTTCTGGCGTTGGCGCGAAATTGTTAAGTCATCCGTGTGAGTTTTTCATTTGTATGCAAAATTGACGTTATATTTTTTGGCATTCATTGGTTACTTTTTTTTCTAGTCAAATAACTATTTCTTGTTTGTTATTTAACACAAGCATTTTCGGTATAAGACTGCTAGAAATATAGATTTTAGTTTTTAGGAGACTTTACATTTTTTTTGCTGTATTTGCTTGCACTAGCTCTCTAATCCATCGCATACATTTTGAGCAGCATCTCAGCGATCTTTATATCGGTGTGACTGCGTAATACAATGCTGATGATGAACAACGGAGATGCAGCTGCCCATCCCCACCCTCTCGTATTAGAAATGCGCTCTTTCGAATGTTTATCCCGCCATCTTAAGATTCCGGTACGAAAGTCGTCTGTAATATTACCTAGAGGAAGCTACTATTCTACTCTGCCGGTATTCCATGACACAGAAATAAAGCAATTTACTGACAAATGCAATCCGAGTTGGAAAATTAACTTCTATCTATCTATCTAATCACTATTAAATATCTAATAACTATTCTTTTATCAGATTTTTATATTTAAAATTAAGAAGTATTTAATGATTAGGTATACTTTCTAGAACTACATTTAAAATTAGTGTAATATAAATTTTTTATATGTCTATAAATTATGACGATAGAATATAATAAAAAAATAGATAAGGAGAAGTCTCTACGCAACTATGTTCCGGTCAAGCACGCCCAGCCCGGACGGGCAGCGTCAATTATTGCGTTCATTTGGATTTGTCACAGAAATCCCCGGACGGTCACTGAAGGGTTGACGCGTGACATATCGCGCACTCTTACAGAAAATTAGTTGAGATTTTAATGAATTTATTTAGCATGTTTACATGTCGTTCAGATCCGACGTCCCTTAATCTGGGCGTGTCTCATTAACCATGTTAAATATGTTTAACAACAAAATATCAAATAAGGTATCGTATATACATCAATATACGATACCTTATTTGAATTCTTTTTAATTACTACCGCTTCATTTATTAGACTATAGCCATAAACTATAAACTTAAACGTATTATTTGTAATATATTTTTAACGGCTTTAATACGCGATTTATTTAATTTTTTACATTGTTTTGTTTCATGTTCCTTTGTTTTGGTTACCTTACGCAGCCGTTGTCAAGATTGACAAGAGTATAGTCAATCGTCCGTTAAAAACTAGTTTAGTTTTATTATGAAAACGTGAATTTTAGAAGATATTACATATTATTTGTTCTAATCCAACAAACTATTACAACATCATCATCATATCAGTCACTGGAAGCCCACTGTTGGATATAAGCCATAACTGCTGCGCTGGGCAAGAGTGTAGGCAATTGCAGAGCGCAGCTTTCCCGACGGGGATGCTGCTGCTCATTCCCGCTCTATACATTCGTGCCACACTTTTTTGGATGTATATACCGTCATCTTAAGGTTCTGGCATCTTAGTAGCCTTACACGATACCCGGTAAAGAGGGTGGTACTATTGTGTTCTGATTATATCTACTTAATAATTATTACTTACTTTAAAATCAAATTCTAATTCCTTATATTTATATGTTTTTTTGTGAATTTCTTGTATGTGTACAAATAGATATACTAATGTCTTTTTATGGCCTTGCTTTATTTGGCGTTCTATTCTGATTAAAACCCTTTAAAATCTTGCCAAGTATACTTGAAACCTTTAATACTTATGATTCCTTTGTGAATGACAAATTCACTATAATAGGTACACAAATTTGCTGTGGATTAAGTGATATAAAAATATACTACAAACTTATTAAATCTATTGTCTATAAAAACTTCTACGGGAGTGACTTTTAGCTAGACTTAAAGGTTTTAGCTGCAATCATTAAATATTAAAAAAAAAAGTTTTTGGTTTAATCACACAACACCGATGAATTTTTTTAAACGCAATTTTAGGTAGGGTAATATTTGTTTAAAAAATAATACAAGTCAATTCACACTACATCTAAGACTTCAGACCAGTCTGATCAGACTAGTTGAAGCTTATCCTAATATTCATATTTAATGTAAGATCAGTCTTATAATCCCGTAGGGACATTAGATTTTTCGTTGTTATTCCTGTGTTGAAATGTTATCGTTCTTAATTTATTTTATTCAAATAATTGTGTAAGGGGCCTTAAGTTTATTTTGACTTTGACATCTCACAAGTTAACTTCGAGAATAATTACGAGTATAATTTTTTGTCATTGTTGAGGACCGAACCTACGATCCTTGTTGAACAAGTTAGAAATACCACCAAATTACTGACAAGCTTGAAAATTAATAAAAATTTTGAAACGAAAAAAGGCTATGATCCAAAAGGTCCCGGTCATTTCTCGCCTGGAATTACGAAAACAGCGAGTTAATATAAGATGTTGTTATAAAAATATCTAGCCTTGGATAAATGAGTGTTTTGACCGGTAAATTAGTCTCTCCCCTCTTCAAAACTTCATAAGATGGAATCGATCAGAAGTGTTTGCTTGAGCTCTAATATCGGAGGATTAACGACACCCTTTAAAATTAAAGACGAAATTACTCGCGAGCCGCACTCAGTACTATATTACTGCGTCACTTGTTAATACAAAATTTATTGGCAACCTAAAAATTATGCCCGCCTATTGTTCCACAAGAAATTGTGACCCAAACAATGCCTTCATAATTTATTTTCCGATACATCCCTCGTCTATACAGATAAAGTCGTGATAACAAATGGTAACTAAAATAATAAAATAAACCACGGCTCTGTTGCAAGCGACATATTTCATTAATAAAGACAAAACGAAGAGAGAAGCATCATACGGACTCACTTCGCAGTGTCCATACGTTACAGAGATAAAACAAAAGATTCGAGAAGCCGTTGAATTTATGCGTTATCGAACTTGGACTGATGCACGCTCGAAACAATGGGCGATCGTGGCGCCCCATGCGGTGAGCGGTGGCAACTCGCCCCGCCATGACTAACCGCGGATGACACATAGCGACATCTATTACGGAATAGTTCGAACTATGCCACAAAGGTGCAAACGCGAGGTGAGAAAGGTTACGCGTGCCTGAATAAATACTCATATTATCGCTCAGATCTAATGTTGGCAAGACTTTGCCAATGTCAACGTACAAGGATATAAATAGAAATAGTTTGTACAGTCGGGTAACTAACTCCAAAGAAGAAGTATAGATAAATAATTTGGGCCAAAAAGTTAAATAGGAAGCGGTCCCGCCAATGGAAAAGCTTTGAATTTTGCCAAAAATATTCATAAGCTGTCATCAGGCGACTGGACCTTCGCCAGCTGCGGCGAACCGACGACAAAATATTTCGCTGCAAAATACTTACTCAACCAAATCACCCCCGCTCTTTAAAATCACTTTTGAAGAATCGGGGTGCAATCTCTTTGAAAGTTCCGTGAAAATTATGTATGCTTGACGTTTTTCTATTGGTATGGGTAAAAAGCGTAAGTACCATTTGAACACTTAAATATAGCAGTCGTTATTCAATTTTAAAAAACCAAAAATTGCATTTATCCTTCATCTCGAAATTTTGGCTGGCTAATAGACTTGCTTAGATTTTTGTAAGGAATATACTAAGTAAAGGGCAGTTACAAATAAACTATCAATCACAAAATAGTGTTCGTTTCCACGTTTTCCCTAAACGCGCCATTACTTAAAGTCAGTGACTCGTTGCGCGGTTATTTATGTCTCGCATTAAAAACAAAATGATATGCCTCCACCGCTGAAAATCTAAAAAGAATAAGCAATAAAACGATAAAACCCAAATCTGATACATACTAGGGACGCAGTATCCCGCAGGGTGTGCGAGCGAGAGCGCGCTACACATCGGCGAAATGAATACGACGCTACTGTTTCATCTCTCACCTATCGGTTGGCGATCTCTGAAGCGTCCTAACTCATGCCGCAATAAACCAAAATTGGACCTAAACGGCACGTTAAAGCGCTCAATATTGCGTGGAGATTACAACAAATGGATTTGAGATTAATATAGTACGAGTGCCACCCCTTCCCATACCACCCCATTCGGCGCTCAGCATTCAAATAGGAATCGAATGGATGACCAAAACATAATATCGTTGGAAGACTCGCCCTCTATAAATCAAATGAGAAATAATCTGTTTCAGAGCGGATAGTCGCAGTCATAAAAACGCAAAACGTTTTGTCTGATTGAAATAGCCGTTGCGTTCAGCTTTTTCGTGGCTATGATACATTTCCCTTGATGTATAATCAATGTGTTAACGGGAGGCCGAAGGCTCACTAGTAGATTTGCTACACAAAAGATTCTGATATTGAGTTTGAAAGCAGTTTCTCTTCTTTTATGTTAATGGCACTTTCGGCAGCGGATGTAATGGGCTGCGCGAATAAATGTCCCACTTTAGTGAGGGACACATGGGACGGGTTGGTGTTGCTCTTGTTTACGGTTCAGTAATTTAAGCGTTTTAAGAATATTTCAAGAATATCTCTTTTATGTTATATCCAAAAGAAGGTCGCGGTCAATAGATATTCTCATCTTTCTTGCAGATAAACCAAAAGTTTACGTACAGTTAGTTATCTATAAATTTGATTAATACAATAAAAATAATATATATTTGAGTCACATTTTACTCATCATCATCATATTAGAATACTTGGAGATCTTTGAATAGCAGTTAGTTTATCTCCCGACGTTTTCAAGTAATTTCTTAAAAACGGTAAACAGCTTTAAAAACCGTTAAAAAGTTCATAATAAAACGGTACTATGTACGTTTTCAGTGCCCTGGATTTTTATTCCAGGCAGAAACCTCTCATTACTGTTTTTATAATTTCGAATTCCAAAAATGAGCTCTAAACAAATTTAATTAAGCTAATCGCACCAATATCGTTTAACCTGTCATATTACAATTTAAAAATCGACATAATCGACAGATTGTACCACATATGGTCAACCTGTCTCATAACCACGGCACATGCCATGCCCACAATTATGAAAGGAACTTAAAAAATTCCGCGTCTAAACAGTCAAATTTCAACTCTATTTTAGATAACTCAGGTTGATTATTGCTTGCCTGGTTTTGGACTAAAAACGGACCATCTGTTCCGGATGATAGCTATCGAAAAATTAACAATTTGTTTAATGTAAATGAAGAGAGGTATATATCGATAAATTATTGGACATTTACCGATACTTAGTTTTATGCTCGCCGAATGTCACCTTCTGCGTATTTACTTATCTGATATCCGGAGAGAATTTCATTAGTTTTTTTTTACGGTCAGCTGTTAGCGTTGTAAATGAACATTTAATTAATTTATTCTTATCGCATTTCTGCCGACACATAAATATTACTAAACTGTGTGTATTATTCGCTATGTTGTTATTGAAATAAAATATTGAAGTCATATTTTCTGCTTGAGTAAGTCGACCTACGTATTGCCAATTCGAAATACTGTTATTAGACAAACGTATTCCTGATTTGGAATTCGAAAATCGAATGTCATCCGGGGTCAAATATAATTTGATTATCATAAAGTATACAGTTTCAATTATAGATTCTTTATTTAAAATAAAGAATTCGTTTGTCGTTGATTCCTATATTGTTTAATGATTTAAATTCAACAAAAATATAAGTTTATTCATTCTGGTAACTTCGCGACTCCAAAACTTATTAATTTTAGTTGACTAATTTGACTTATAAAAGAGATTTCATATTTCAAAATGTGTGCGTTTACGTAATCATAATACGTTTTGTTCTTACTAGTTAGGTACATTAAAACTTATATTATGTCTGTGTTAGAAAATAATTTTGGCTTTATTAAAAAAAATTGCGCAGAATAATATTTTAGATAATTATGTACTTTTATGCATTCTTTATCCGGCATGTTTCTGATGCCCGCGGCTAGACGTCGTATTTTATCCTTGTTTACATTTTGTTTTGTTTGTATGACCTTTGGCTCGGTGTAAACATGCTAATAACTCCAATATAACTTTCTATGATGTTGTAAGTAACTTACCTCTTTTCAATCATTTTACTTTATCTAAATACTTACTGTTATGTATACTCTGATTTCTCTCCTAGGTTCTTAACTGTACGATAATTTGTACATTTAGAATTTAAGTTTAAACGTTTGTTTTAACATATTCACACTCATTTTATGTTAATTACATAATTTATCTGGTTTTATATGGCAGCTCTTTATCATATCATATTTCATAAGAATATTTATTCATATCTCATAAGAATATTTTGACTGTCGTATTTATCCATGAAAATTAAGTCACTAGGTTTTTTTCTGTATTCACGTTTCGTGTAGTTTTCTCTATGCTGTTAAAATAATAATAAATACGGAATTGACTTTTAATGAATTACTCTTGAAGAAGCTCCTTTTCTTATGGAGCAGTAAAAATGAGTCTAACAATAATTTATTTCCTGTTATTATCTAATTCATTTTCAACGAATTCATGAGTTTTAAAATATAAGTGCATTTGAAAAAGCCTCCTAATGATAATTGATTTAATGATAATGGTACACAACCACAGTCTACTAATCGTTTCATCATAGCAGCCTTAGAGCGTCCACTGCAGGTATGGCCTCCCCAAAAAAGGGGGAATTTTGCCCATAATTGCTCGACGACGCGTTATTTAGCAAAATTACTTCTATCATAATCGTCGTCACATCAGCAGTAGGACATCCAATGCTGGACTTAGGCTTTTATAAGTGATGTCTAATAGTACCGGTTGTATGCGGCCGCTATCGAGCGCGATCCTTTGGTTTTAAACAGGCCGTCTGTGGTTGGTCTTGTGGGTGGACGTCCTAAGATGCGCTTGCTGGTACGTGTATTCTATTCCAGAACCTTATGGCTTCTACTTAAGTGCCCTACCCGCTGCCACTTCAACTTGCTTATCCGCAAAAATTACTTCTATAGATCTATACATGCATAGATCCATCTATTAATGGACCTTCAACATTCTAAAGATCGATAAGCTGTAGGTTAATCACGAATCGAAGGTTAAATAGGGGAGTGAAGTATGAGCGTGACAAAAGCAAGTCTGTTAGAACCCATCTGTCTCCAAAATTTAATAAATACACCACCTTCATTTCTGTAATTTCACCGCGTCTCCGAATTCCCCGTAAATACTTTCATAAAATAACTCGAGACCGCGTTCGTGATCGCTCTTCGCGAGGTGTCATTAACGAAATGATATATTACTGTAAATAAAAAAGCAAATTAACCAGCCCCCAAACTCCAAATAGACAATCGCATGATGACAAGTAATTATCAAAAAGGTTTTGCGTTTGAAAGTTTTTTTCTTTCGTGACCGTTCGGGCTATAAATCTTGCTCTAATGAGATATTTATGCGGTAGCCTTCCTGTCAACGATTAATCCTTTATTTCGTAAAGAATATAAACAGACTATGGCACCAATAGCAAGCTAAACCATTCCGAATTCAATGCCCGACAGTAACTTTCAAAAAACAACCGTTTCTACTCAGCCGTGAGTTACCGGCAGAGAAGAATAGTATCTCTAACGGTACCAGATGTTATAAAAGGGGACTGAGGTACCAGGACTGAGGAATGACGGAATACAGCAAAGAAAACACAGAAAGACCTATGTCTGTATGTCTGTATGTATGATATGTTACGTGATACGGCTGATATATTAATGAAACTTGAGTAATCATTGCTGTTTTCTATTTACTTGTTAAAAAATAGTGCGTAACATGCAATCCTATTTTCAATATAACTGTGAAATAAAGAAAGATGAGAACACATCATTAGTGTTGTGCGGAAATAATAATAATCTAAATTAAATTCAAATTAAAGCTCAAGAAGAAAATTATTCCATAGAAGTAATGCATTTTTTATTAATCTGAAGAATGAATATAGCTGCAGTGAAAGCTTTGTTCCTCCTATAGAGATCGCCTTTAACTTTGTCTGTATTTTACTGCTAACTTTCTATAATTGATAAATAAAGTAGTAAATATTATATTTTCAACATTTATGTCACATTAAACTATTTTTTGACTAAACAGCGGTATTTAAAATAGTTTTAGTACGAATCATATAGTAAGTATAAATTTTTGCGCCATTCAGACTTTTATAACTAGAAACGCACTATATATCTGAAATTTATCATAATCTGAGGCAAGAAATTGAACAGTTTAGTCAATATAGTTCGGCAGTCTGGTTACATTGGGCCGCGAGTCGGCAATTTTATGGTCGTAAAAATTGACGACCCTTGGTAATTACGAAATACAGGACTAAATTCCAAATTATACTTGCCTAACTTTGCCTCGGTGATCATTTACATTGAAGACAAAGTGCATGTTTGCTATCAGACTCATATTTGATAGAATTATACATATACCTTATGTATTACTTACTTGCTTACATATTACTGTCATACATACTGATATTCATAAAAATATAATATTAACGGTATCTTGGGAGATCTGTACATAAATATAAAACATGCGTTCAATATTGTTCATAATGGTACTGATGGTAATGGTGATATCTTTGCGCCGAAGGTCGTGGACTCGATCCACATCCAGAACAAATATGTATATGTTGATATTTGTGTTTTTTCTATGCCTGGTTATTAAATATATGTACTTAAGTAATATATTTGTAATTTCTCTATTGTCTGATGTCCGTAGCATAAATGCTTTAGGCGACTTATCACGGAGTCAAGTATGTATTAGTCAATGTATATTATATTGTTGATAAAAGTGAATATGCTTGAAGTGTTATAAGAAGGCTACCTATTACGGTACTGAGTTTCTTGTATGACTCAGTATCATTATCAATTTAAAAAAAATATAATAATAATAGTAAAGACCAAGTCGCGGACATAAACCATGCCACTCAACATTGTCCCATACTACAAATATATACTTGAAGCAAT
>JACJUM010002971.1:7878356-8000067 GCA_020976665.1 Heortia vitessoides
TTTGGAATGGAGACAACGCACCGGCCAGCGTAGTGTAGGGCGTCCATCCGCAAGATGCACAGACGATCTGACTAAAACCGCAGGATCGCGCTAGACACAGGCCGCATACAACCGGTCCTATTGTCAATTACGTGGGAAGGCCTATGTTTAGCAGTGGACGTATTATTGCTGATATGAAGACATCTTTTAATACTACATTCGATAAACTGTTATGTTCTGTCAAAACATCTCAGGGGCCATGATTAATTATTATAAAATGCAATTTCTAAAATGAACTTGAGAAAACTTCTCTACAGAGTCGTTAAAGAGTAAGATCATTAATTAACATATGTACAATAAAACGGTAAATAAACAAAAAGGCATCACTTAACTATCTATTAAGGTTGTTAACATGCAGTTAACGTATTCAAGCCTTCAATAGTGTATCCACGATGATAGTGGGCAATTGGTGTAGGGTGCATCTGATTACACGCATGCTTAATTACCATGTAATCGCAGTTTAGATAGCCCGATAGTTCAAGAGTTAACTACCGGTTAATTTTACATTGTAGGGAATAGTAATGTGACTTAACGATTGATGTGTGAAAGGCCTCGGGAGTTGTTGGAAATGGCGCCAGGAAGATCATGTTATTGCTCTCCTAGTTCAAGTAGTTTAAGGTTGGTAAGCTTATTGCTACTTTCAGCTGTCACTGATGTAATTATGGTATCCTGGTATAGAGTCATCATTTACAGCTTCTGTGGTATCTGGTTATTGGGTACTTTAATGTTGAGGGATGTTAAAGTATCAGAGATGAGAATCTAAAAGAAAGAGTTTTTTAACTATTTTATGTGCGCCAATTTCCAGCCTTTCACCTTTTAATAAATGCAATGAATAAAGTCGTGAGGTACCGGCAGAGTAGAATAGTACCTCCCCTTGTACTAGGTGTCGTAAGAGGCGACTAAGGTACCAGATGCCGAAACCGACAGATGGCGGTATATCCATCAAAAACTATACAGCTCAAGTGCATAGAGCGGGATTGGGCCGCAGCATTCCCGTCGCAAAAGCTGCCCTCTGCGATTGCCAACACGCTCACTCAGCGTGGCAATTATGGGCAACGTACCCCCTTTCTTGGGGAGGCCTATGTCCAGCAGTGGACTTGCAATGGCTGTTATGATGAAAGGCACAGAAGAAAGAAAGAAGAAAAAATATGAAGAATAATACTAATAAAACAGCAAAAGCCTGCATTCTGTGTTACAAAATTCTTGGTGGTTCTTCACTAAGAATAGATAAGGTAAAAAACAATATACTAAATTGGTGATTTATTAATACAAAAAATAAATAAATGATCTTCACACTTATAGTACCTACAATGGATTTTTTAAATTTTTCGTAATAAAAACGTTTGACGTAGGAAAATTACGCGGTATCTCTTCCTTTAAATCAAATTAAAAAAAAAGAACGATTGCAAGAAAAAATAAAACAAATGCCTATCAATATCAACATACACCAAATAAAAACTCGATGAATAGATAACATCGCCAATAGACTATCCAAGGCGCGCCTGTCACGGCACGCCACATTCCTAATTTATAGTCAAACGTGTTAATTGCAGTAATGTATAGCGAACGTGACGTGACGATTGCTTATCGGTGCATCAATTTGTTTCGTTAAAAGGCGCTTACATAAAATATGCTAATTAAAGGGAAGTGTGCTCCATTGAGTACGGCATGCCGATGCAGCCATGTTTTTTTTTTATTTGTCGACGCCTTTTGGTATTTGTCACGGTTTTAAGCGGGCAATTAATTACTATTAAATGGTAGTTATTTATTTCGTGTAGATTTATAATACGGAAGCCAACTGTTGATTTATTTTAGTGATGATTTAAGATATGAGAGGCATTCCAAATGTAATATAAATTTTTTGATACAAAATAAATTTCGTTCGTTTTATTAAAAATCAGTATTTTGTATACAAAATTTGTATATATTAAATTTTAACACTTTCACAACTCGCCTGTGTTCTAGGGTTTGCCGGGACGCAATCTTAGGTATTAGCAAATAATATTGAGTTCCTTATAAAAAAAATTGAATTGACAATTCAATTTTGTCATTTAGATATAATTAAAAAATTTTACCCTTTCATTTAAAATTATATCTATTTAAATATAAAAATATTATACTTTATCATAAATAATCTATCTTAAAATCAAAAATAAACAAGTTCACTTGTGCATTCTTCCCATATATATCTACAAATCTAAAAAGTACCTAATACATATCTAAGTATATAAAATATCTACCTTCTCTAAGTAATTACTATGCCTATGTTTAAATCCTTTATTTTGTAAAGAGTAGTAGACAGGCTATGATACTAACATTCCGAATCTAAATTCAATACCTATCAGTCACTTTCAAACAATATAAGCGGAAGTGAGTCAAGTCCGTCAGCCCACAAGTTGTACAGATGATCGGAATAGAATCTTAGGGAGCAGAATCTATTATTGCATTGTCCTATATTCTTTAAGACAGAAGGCCTCACAGCACCCGTCTTTATAAAAGCAAATTACTTAAACTCTAACACGGAACGATACACTTATCACTTGTTTAAAACAAAACCATTGAACCAACAATAACTTCAACTTGAACTCACAAGTTTTATCTCGTTAAATCAATTAAAAATTCCCCCCCAACTCAGATACAAGTGGAATTACAAAAATAAAGTAATAAATCCAAAAATAAAATCCTCCAACGGAAGCCAGGTGTAATTTATGGTGGTTCCGCGTATAATCACGGAGGTGTCGTATAAATCGTGGACCATTTGTAAAATAGGAATTACGACTCGCCATTGGGGCATTGTCACCGTGCCTACTATTCGATATACTATATATACTATAGACACCATAGTAGATATGTTAACATGAGAACAAAAGAGTATTTATTCCATGATTATAATGTAAAGTTTGTTCTTAATTGTAAACGATTTAATGGTGAAATTCGTTTGTCATTTGTAAAATTCAACGACCTTCAATTGAGAATTTGAAAACACTTTTCCGTCTACTATTAAACCTACTTATTTGTGGTAAATATACCATAGACATGTTACATAAGAACAAAAGAAAATAAACTCCGAAAAGTACAGAACAAACTTTACAATGTATAGTTTGTTCTTAATTGTAAACATTCTAATAGAGAAGTCGCGTATTATTTTTAAATTAGGATAGTTGTGAGCAATACACTTGTCTATTATATACTAATAAATCTTTTTTGATATGATTGTCATCATTGATACTATATAAGTACCTATATCAATTTATGGTAGGCCATATTTTGTCGCCATAGGTATATATCAATACATATATCTTAGTATGACAGCTTGAGCATAGGAGGAAGATAGGAGGATTATTATGCTACAATATGTATATAAAACCTCCTATTTTCCAAAAACCGTAGGACTTCCGATAACGGTATTTTTACCATAGTTATAATTGCAATACAAAGGTACGAGATGTTAATACTACTACCCATTTCAGTACTGTTGTATTTGATTTACGACCTCTACCTACCTCTTGCGACACCTGATACACAGAGTACCATTATACTCTGGATACACGCGGTATTTCAGTATTGCAGTGCCCAGCGGTTTAACCCGCGATAAATTGCAGAACATACATACTAACTTTACATCCCTTTTTTACCCCCTTTACGGATAATATAAAAAAAAACCTTTGTACTGAATTTCATTTGAATAACTTTAATTACAGCACAGTTTCATACTATCTTTGCTCCCCCATTTTACTATTTAGGGGATGAATTTTTAAAAAAGTCCTTTCTTAGTACTCGCCTACATTATAAAAAAAATTATGTGCAAAATTTCAAGTTTCTATCCCTTATAGTTTAGGTCCTGCGTTCATACGTCCTTTATATATATATATATATGATAATGGGTATCCATTGTTACTTAAAGCTTACTGTCAAATCTGATCAATTCTCAATCGCACAAATGTAAGAGCTTTCCATTTCAATCCGTACCTACAAGTAAATAAGCGTACCCACCCAACAAAAGTACGTTGAATATATCCCCTTAGCCACGAGGAACGCCGAAATGTCGACGCGGGCGGGAGACTGTCGAAAATTTCTAATAAACGTGTCATGCACTTGAAAGATGTTGGATCTCCAAAGATACACCGCTACTACGTCGCTTGGAATTTTTAATAGTTCTCACCCCTTCAGTGGCGAGATTCCCCGCTAATGTTTTTCGAATCTGTCCCGGACTTTATCTATTGGAAATGGCTGTTTCGAACTATTGGCCTTCGCAGTTTTAACTACCAGTAATAAATCCGCGTAAGGCCGTCTACGTCTCTGCAGCTCTGCATAGAGGGGAGACTTGTCGCTAGTGGCAATTGGCTCAGATTTATTTGACTGGCAATACTTGTTTTCGTGCGTAGGAAAAAGCCGTTTTTTTTCTATATTGTTTAATAATTAATATTAACAATGGTCTACACCGTTTTTTTCTATTATGCTGAAGAGATGGCAAGCTTTAATCACGTAACTGTTTTACTGAAAAAGTTTGCTACGATGTTTGACAACAGTGAAATCTTAAAAATCCAATGTATTTTCCAAATATAGTATATTTTAATGAAATTTTGCGTTTAGGAATCCACAAAAAATCAATATTAGAAATAAAAATGTGACTTTGATGAGTACATTTGATAATTCATTCCCTACCTCCTTCGAATATTTCATCACATTTGAAAAATGTACATTTCTTTTTAATCACTTGAGATATATTACGCTTTCTTCACTGTACACGTTACAAAGTATACAGACAACAACAGACTTGTTTATTTATTTAAATAAAATACTTGTACACTGAAAACAGTGCTTAGACATTCATTTAATTGACCCAAAAAACAATCCCATTGCTAACCTAAGCTCGTAGCGTCGTAAAAGTGCACAAGACCATTACAATTAAAATTTAAACCCATTGTCCGCTTCGGCCCTGCCTCCCCGCACCACTGTATCGCAGACTGGGGCTTTATACGAATCTCTCCTCTCCACGAAAATGCACATTAATATTAAATGGCTTGGAAATGCTGCGTCGGGGGAGAGTGGGGTGGGGATGCAATAAAAAAGCGAACCGGCGTCGATGATACGGAGGTGCTTTAAATCTCATTGTTTCTTATTGCGATCGGTTTTCTGTTTCTTGCTAATTTTAACTGTTCCGTTATATTCTGAATGGAGAGCAAAGGAATTTGATGTTAAATCCACGTGTTGATTAAAAATATGTGTTATTATTTTGTGTTCAATTAAATCACTCTTATCAATTATGGTATGTTCATAAGTATTCACAAAATCACTAAAGGTTATGATTTAAAAACCACCATAGAAAATATAACAATTGAAAAAATTTATTATTTTTTATGTTATATACTATACTTAAAAATATTCTCTATTCGTTAATAAAGGTCAACAATTGCTTAATGACCTAGTCTTCGTAAGTTAAGAATGAAATTTTGGATTTATCTTACATAAATTTAGAATAATATAAAACATTCCTAACTAACAAACGTCATTTACGTCCATATTTTCTATGTACGTTGTTTCTTATTTATTTTAAGCTTATTTGCCTTCAGTTATAAAGACACGCTTGGTTGGTTGGTTGGACACATATGTATCATCATAAAACATGATAATTATATACGTTAAGTAATTGTTTATACTGACGCATCTTCAATTCAATGTAAAACAGATAATCCTCCTATAAATCAGAAACATCGCATATACTTTCATAGAACATTAGCAAATCCCGAATAAGGAAGGCAATCAAACAAACTACTTTCCCCACAACTATCAACTATGAAAACGTCAACTGAGCCATTTCCCTTACAAAGCTTGTACGTGTTTTCCTTATATTAACTGCGTAACACTATTCCCCCGGTTCCCCTACCCGTTAGTTCCAGCATCCAATAAGAGATGGCGTTGAAGCGAAACTAGTGATCTCGCTCCGAGCAATTTACTCCTTACACTAATTAAAAGAGCGAGAGCGTAGCCACGCCTACACGCTGAGAACAAACAGAGGGGGGGATGAGCCGCACCAATGAGGAAGCTTGATTATTTGTAATTAGAACGGCGAGTTCTTCCTCTAAACGCGATGACCAATAGGATTTTGAGTCTTGAAAAACTGTTATACCGTGAAAATGAATTTCGCTTAGTGATTTAATTATAAAAAGTCGCGGCAAGAAGATCTCATTTGCGGAGAGCAATCAGCGACAGTGGAATGGGCGTTGTTTTTTCTTTTAATTTTAGAGTTTTACGCCTTAGCCATTTTTGCAAACGCGTGGGGAATGTTAATTAACTCTCAACCGTATTTACGTAATTTACCTATGTAATCTTCGCAGCTTTCGCGTTTGTAAATGGAAGCTTATTGCAATATATATGATTATATAGTCAGCTTTATATTTATTTTTATTAAGCATACACTATTAAGTTGATAAATAGATAGGAGCATAATAGGTTACCCATCTGCTAGATATAATAATTCAGGTTTATTTAGACAACTTTTTTGACGTTTGAGCCAATTGCATAAGTATAAAAATAAATATACCTCTAAGAAATAAATATAGACTATACAGCAAAATACGTTCAATTTTCCTAATAGGCAAGGAGATTTAACTTTCCTATGATCACACAAGTAGAACAATAGCAGGTATATACAAAGGTTAATTATCCTTTGCTTGGGTAATTCTATACCTCATTTTCCAGTAGATACCTATTCCGTAATTCGAAACCACTGTACCAGTGGTATCACAGCAAAAAACAACTAAAACTGCCTGCGGAGCTTTTTCTTAGTAAAAAAAGCCACCACAATTCTTAAGTAATCTAGACCAACCGACTCCCACAAAAAGTCTCGTCCCGACCACCATCCATTGAAATATAACAATCATTCAGCAAAACTTCTGGACGAATCAAAACCGTTCACAATGAGGACCAAGTTCTAGCTGCCAGTTTGCATATAGAGATAAAAGTGGGGAATATTAATGTGAATCGCCCTCCCAGGACCCCCCTCCTTGGGGGGGGGGGGGGCGAGGAGGCAAGGGGGCACTTTCTTCCAGGGCGAGTGGTCGGTGGGACAGTCGAGATTTTAATTATATTGTGACGTGAGACTCGAGAGTTATCGTTGTGGAGTAGTTAGGTACTGAATCCAATTGGGTTAATACATAAGTAGTAAATGCTCTGGAAATGTTGTTTGTACGAATTGCGGTGTCTGAAATCGAAAGTAACGTCGAGGTCATCGAAAGTACTTATACTTATAACACTTATGTATTTACATTAATCATGATATACCTGGGATAATTTTAAATGTTAAACCAAAATTTATATTCGAATGATGTTCATAGTAAAGTGAAATCTAAACTTATTTAGACAAATATCTATTTAGTTTTCTGAGGTGGGTGTTGCTGGTCCTCTCAGGGTACTAATAGAATAATCTCGTTCTTTAAGCAATGATATAAAGTTTAGCTGACAGAAATTTAAGTTCCGAGTTGATTTTTTTGTCTTTTTCTGTATAAATCCTCTAAAAAGCTTAAATTTATACTACAATCTTCTAAATAAAATTTGCAACCTAATCTTAACACCCCTGACTATCATAAATCTGCGCCTCCAGACGTCAAAAGCCTCCACATAAAAATACCCAACACTAAGAAGTTACAACAAAGCCCTTTACATAAACTTAACCCCTTATTCAACTAAACATCCAACTCGCATAAATATCTTTGGACAAACTAATGTCAATGTAAAAACGCCATTACTTTGGTTAAACAAATTTCCGCGCGCGCGTGTGGCGCTAGTGTGCGTCGCACGCAAGTGTGCGCGGCGCGGGCGTACGCGTACGCTATCTGCATATGTGGGTCGTATGTAAATATGTTACGCTAAACGTTGCATGTGTGATGTTGGGTCTCAGAGTGAGAGGTCTTCTCATTATCGACCTAGGGTCACCGCGCATGCTCCAACTCCGCTTGCTCCTAACGAATGCCTTAAAGCGACATCAGTTCATCGCGGTAATTGAGTTACGACTTTTTACGTAGCAATTTCGTTTTTCTCTTAGAACCGGGTCGCAGGCTAATTGGAGGGATTTTTTTTCTTGAGCTAATATTGGATTAGCCGTAATTCGGGGCGAGTACGCCTTTGAAAGATTAGGTGGATTAAGGCATTACATTTTGTTTTGTTTAAATTAAAATATGTATCAAGGCAAATGCATGTACAGCGATGTTTACGATCAAATTATATTTAATTCTAATTCTAAATTATATATTTTGCTTTAGTTAGGTATCTACTTTACATCTATCTTGGTTATCGTGCATGACTTTTATACACTTAGGTAATTGAAATTAACCAATTAAAGTTTTACTTATTTATAATACTGATTGAATGTTTATTCTTAGATCATGTTTGCAGTTAAAAAACGAGTAGAAAACGAATAAATATATTCTTACTTATACTTAAAAACAGTAATCAATTTCTAAATTCGCTACTTCAAATTTGGAATTCAGTTACTTCAAAATTTGAACGACACAAAGTCGAGCTCAAATCGCCAAAGCGCTGCCGGCCAAATTCGAGCTTAGAATTTGCAACGTTCGAAATTTCGGCGCCACCGTCGCCATTAGCATTCGGCGGTACATCGTACAATTGATTCAAATATGTCCGCCCGGCGACCGGTTGCATTGAGATCAAATATTCATTAAATAGCCCCGACTCCCGGGTTCATATTCAGCAGACGTCGCTGTTAATAGCTCGCCCGGCCGGCCTTATCTTCGACACTCAGACTTATAGAGCGACAATGCGATTTTGATGCTATTGAACCTTACTATTGCGCCTTCTTATTAATTTAACTCTTATAAGTAATACTGTGCTTCGATGAATAGTCATTTGTTAGATATTAAAATACCTTAGACATCTTTCATAAGCTTAGAAGTTCTGCAAGACAGATATTCTAGCATATTTCTGCATAATTCCTAGTATTTAAGTGATTATTTATTAAGTTTATCATTTGTATTTTCATAAAACTCCCAGGGATTGTAAAGGAAAAAACATTACTTGAAACATTGTATTAGAGGACTTATTTTGACCTATTTCTACCGCCAAATAGCAGTGCTTGCATTGCTGTGTTCCGGTTTGAAGGGTGAGAGAGGCAGTGAGATTACTGGGTAATGTGAATCTTTAAAGCACGCGTTAGTGATATCCTTGTGATATTACGAGCATTTATAGGCTGTACTGTATTTATAGGCTTACTATCACGCGGACTATATGCTTGTTTGTCGACCTGGTGTAATAAAAAAAAAACTAAACTGCTGGCACCAAATGAGTGAGCTAATCACATTATTAAATGAAAAATACCTGCAAGAAAATCTTTGTAGGCGATATAGTTGACATATTTTTCTGTGTCTTTTTCGAAATAGTAAATAATAAAGAAAAACCTTTTTTTCAGAAAGTACTTAAGATAACTATGAGCATGTTTATTTCTCCTATCATGATCCTGTATAGAATTTAAGTCAATTATAAAGCAACCCAAAGGCTGTTAAGTCTTACTTAGATTGACGATTAGATTAATCTAAACCAAAACAATAAACATCCTAAAACCTCTCTAGTTAATACCTTCATAAATATAAAAATGAGGAAAGTTCTTTCCTTTGTTTGTCCGTCCGCACGTCTGTCCGATTATGACCATTTCGCCACTTTACCAGTAAACTCAGTTTTATGAAATTTGGCATGTAAATTGCTTGAATCCTAAGGAAGGACGCAGACAAAGGCGGAAGCTGAAAGCTAATTAGTTATCAATGTTTTTTTAGCAATACAACGCTCATCAGACGGGCAAACAAAATAATAAGTCCTGGAACAATAATTCAGTTTACGATTCTCACTGTTAGAGCACAAATTGCTCAAGTCGCTTCAGTCCAGGTAAATTACTCCTTTTCTTACCTAGGTATGTACTAAGACGGCTACAAGAGAAGGGGGGGGGGGGGGGGTTGTTCGTTTGTTCACCACTGACGCTTAGCATATGAGGATATGTCTATGAAATATTAATAGTTAGTCTTTTTATTTTCTTTGACGTTCTTAAGATTGACCAGGACGAAATTTAAGCATCGGATTATGAGTAAATATAAAGGAATAATATATGTTTTTAATATATATGATATGATACCTCATATCATCAATTATACCTTACAACAATATTTAAAGGTATAAAATGTTATTTTCATTGTAACGCATGCATTTTTATAATATAATAAGTTTTAGTATTCATGGTGAATTATCTTATACCATATAATTATATTGTTTGTACACACTCGCATTAATACCTCATTTGTCCTCAACCCTCAAAGTCCAACAATGTACAAAAACAGGAGGAATATTGTATAATTTACACAAATCGTTTCAACAACCTAATACCCTTCCTAACCAAACCTGAGTAACCTAACCTAACCGTGAGGTACCGGCAGAGTAGAATATTACCTAAGGTAGGTATTACATAAGGTATCGTAAGAGGCGACTAAGGTACCAGAACCGACAGATGGTGGTATATCCATGCAAAAAGTCAGCTCTGCGATTGTCAATACGCGGTATGATGATGATGATGATATCAACTACGGTAGTTTATTACAGGCTTTTTTCTAATTATCTTTAAAACAAAAATTATTTTTGAAAACGCTGATATCTCGTCTAATTCATTTAGAAGTGTGCTTTTATTGTTGGGTTTGAAATAATTTTAATGTATTGAAAATCGGTTTTATTTTAATCAAATAAGCTAACGTAAGCCCACTCGAGTCAATAATTTTATGTCTATTTACATCATATAGTAGAACTTGGGGTATAGAGAATATGCCAGTTCGCATAAACTACTTTCCTAGATATTTTTTAATCTTTATAGGTAAATTTTTCTTACTTACAATTCTGTCTTATATATATCATATTATAAATCGTATCAGCAAATTATCGACTTCTACTTCTTCTTCATGCAAATTAATCTTTATACCTAGATCCAACAAACCTAGTAATAACTATACATTTTAAAATCAATACGACTAAAATCAATGACCGTATAGGTAGCGTCTTATCCTTATGTTTCTAACGGCCAGATGACGGTGGTTCACGATGGGCAGCGTCGAGTGGCGCCAATTAATACTCCATACCTACATTCAACAATTTTCTTAGTAATGATATCCTTGTTCAATACGATGGTGAGGTCATGATCGTGTATCATGATATGGCTATGACCAGACATGGCCGCTTCTCGACCAAAAAGGTAAGTGCCGTCGTATCCATAAGTTGCCAACCGGCGGTGGGTGGTGGTTCGCGACGGGCAACGTCGAGTGGTGCAAATTAATCTCCATACGTCGTACAAGCTCCCGCTTGTTACACGACCCCGGCTAGCTCAGTATTATTATGAAAAAGGCTCACTATTCTGTGAAGAGACTGCTTGACTTGTTGTCCAGATTTTTGGCAAAACAAATCTTTCATGGAATATCAGTTTAATCAAATGTACCTATTCTGTTTTCTAGAAATGTATTCTGGATTATATTTATATGATCAAGTGAAGTAGTTCAAAGTAATGACTGAGAAATACAAATCAATGGCGTGAAAGCTGAACTAAACATGCGAAGTATATTTAAAAACTTCGGTTAGGTTCTGGCCGAAATAATAGTACCTTCCCATGCACCAGGTGTCTTAAGATGCGACTGAGGTACTGGATCGACGGATTGCGGTATCCGAAACAGTGCAGCTGAAATACACGCTTGCTAAGCGCGGCAATTATGGGCAAATATTCCCTTTAATGGAAGGCCTATATTCATCAGTGGACAATTTACAGCTACTATGATGATATGATATTTATAAATGAAACATAACTAAAAAAGTTTATATATTCGAAAGTATATACATGAAAAAGTTTATAAGTAATCGCTTTAAAAATATTATTTATATTTTATAAATATAACTTTATTAAGTGAATGACTTAGTAATAAAATATTCCTTTTAAATTTTGTTTTGGTAGATCAAAACTTAAGCTACAACCATAAAGATAAGGTTTTTCTTTAATACGAGATCCTGCCTTAACTTTAACCCATGCAGAACCTCCTAGACATGCAGGAGATGAAGTTATCTAGCTTTTCTTGCAATAACCTGCCTATTATTTGGCATGTAACTCCGAATGGCCTATGTGCCAACGTCAAGTCCAATGTTGGTAACCCGAAACTGCTGTTGTTTTAGTGGCGTTGATTGTTGGGTCAGGGGCTGTAAACAAAAAAAAAACAAATTTTACATGGCGTTTTTTTTTCTTTCGTTTCTTTTCTGTGCAATAAGGTCAGTCTCGCGACTACGCATGGAAACAAATATATTGAAAATAATACCAAAACAAAAAAGTATAGATTTTTCAAAGCTTTCTTAATTCCCTTTGATATGTCTTTTACTGTTTATACGCGATGTAAAGCTGCGCCCCTGCGGACGACGTCGCGTGCTGGATACTAGTATTCCTTGGTATATTCATTTAAGCAGTCGACGTCTTCAAATAATACTAATATATTTCCTTCCTCTAATTTTGAAAATCACAGATTATATATAAATATGTTTAACTAAAAAGAGGTATACCAACGTTGACAGCTGCGACAGTATTAACTGTGATACAGCTGTCAAAAATTTTGGACAGAAAAGTTTTGGAATTATTAAGTAATCATCATCATCATAAAGTCCACTACTGGACGTAGGCCTTCCCAAAAAACAGGGAATTTTGCCCATAATTGCCGCGCTGGGCAAGCATGTCGGCAATCACAGAGCGCAGCTCTCGCGACGGGAATGCAGCTGCCCATCCCCAGCCCTGTGCATTTGAGCTGCATTGTCTCGGGTGGATATACCGCCATCTGTCGGTTCTGGTACCTTAGTCGCCTTTTACGACACCTGGTACAGGAGACTATCGAAACAAAAGACTATCTACTTATTTGTGAAATATCAAGCTACAAGAGAATCAATGTGAAACAACTGTTGTAACAACCATTAAACACTATATTCTGACAACCCCTCCAACAACTTAAGTCCGGTTCAAGTATCATTTATTTGAACAATATCCAGTAATGTATGGAGATTAGGCGCGGGACAGACGAGAGCTGATCCGACATGATACATCAACGTCGCGCTGGACACTGGACACTCCCCCTCCCGCCGGGGCGAGCGGACTATTGTGTGAAATCGGCTTTAGCGTGCATAAATTGTTATACTATAGGGATAGTAGAGACTATGGGTCGGATTGACCATTTTTTAGAAGGATTTTAAGTTAATCTCATTGTGAAATTTGTATTCAAACTGGTGACAACATTAGCGTTAATCGGATCTCGATTAGACAGTTTTTGCATTTGCATTGCATTGAAGCACATCAATGCGGATGACGTCATAGTTTACGTCTGGCATCCCTTTTTATATGACTTAGTATTAAGACTTAAAAAAAAGGTGGTTCTCAATTGAGATTTATGTTTGCTTTTGTTTTTAAAGTTGGCAGAGGCAACAGTTTTTCTGCAAGGCCGAATGTAATATGACTTTTTACTTAAATTACATTTTAATACTAAATAATTGAAATTATTTGAAAATGTATATGTTTATTGTCTGATGCGTCGTTGGATTTATATTTCTTGCAAATACACTTTCTGTTAATTTATATATTACTTATTTTTAATTGTTTTATTAATTTTCTACAACATACTAAACGAAAAAATTGATAACAAAAAGAAACAGATAACATTAATTATAAAATAAATGTTATAATAACAAGATCAAAATAAAGTAATAGAAAAGATAAACTGTAGGTAACATTTTATCTTACAAAGTCCTTCTCCATATTTTGTTGGCCGTAGCCACAGACTAATATAGATGCTACTGTGGATGTTTAGACGCCGGCTTTGCATACGCTTGTTAACTCGTGAATTAGTACTGACCATACATAATGACCTGAGGCTATTTGTCTATATTACGGAGCCCCCTTAATTACGGGTCCCGGATTATTAATGGACATTTCACACGTAGGGTGAATCCTTGTTTTTATACTTTCATAAGTTAAACAAGCTTGTGTGAGAATTTGTTAGTTTGGGCTATCTATTTCGGACATCTTTTATCATTTCTTTATAATAATATTTTATATTAATATACAATGGTGATATAATACTGTTTTTATTTCACATTATTTTTTTAATTAAACAAATCAAATGTTTATTTGTTTAATTAAACGTCGCGTTCGGTGCAAAATGCGTTAGTTATTCAAAATGTTTGTTACTTATTCAAAAAAGACTAAAAACCGCTTTAATTTAATTTTATTAGAACATGGGTTTAAAATAAATTGGATTTGATATTAAATAAGTTAGTTTTTTTTATGCTTAAAAGAGGATTTGGATTCAGAGGAAGCGCTGATTTTGTTACATGATCAATGATACCTACACACACATCCATACTCCATAGTTCTAAAAGAGGAACCTTCAACAAACAGTGCTTTAAAGCACTTTTTAAGGGACGCATGACTTCAGCGGGCATCGCTCAAGGTAATCCCTGCAGCAGTTTTGCGAGCATGCTGGAACGTTTACGTTTAGCGCTGAAGCGCTTAAAAGCTTTTGCGAAGGGAGAGGCGTTCAGTGTAAGCGGTTTATTAATAAAAATACACCTTGAGTCTGCATGTCAGGTAGTATGTGTCGAAGATATAAGTGACGTGGAAGAGTCAATTAAAAATAGGTACATTTCGTAGTACTTACATGCTTAATAATTTTGATAGAATTACTAAGTTTGTAAATCATCATAACTAGCTAGTCTAAGTTTATGTTGTAATTTTGTTGAACTAATTAAATCTACGTGACGTGCTGACGTGAACTCGACAATAAAACAATAATTCCATTGAATTCTATTTTTTAAATAATAATAAAAATATTAATAAAAACGTCAGTAATCATTTTTAAATATATTTTATATCGATAAAAATTATAGTAATAATTTTTAATGATATTTAGTTAGAATAGTTGTTCTAGTTATTTCGATTAAAGTTTTTAAATTTTTATTGAAATTATCTATTTACTAATACCAGAGAATCTGATCAAAAATATTTGGTCAGATTCCCTGGCAATGTGGTCATGTGGGTTATTTTACATTACATAATTACAATGAAATGTAAAAAATCATATATACTAGCGGCCCGCCCTGTCTTCCACTCTCAGGTTGTCCTGTAGATCCTGTGACGTTGTGAGTTATAATTTTTTTTTATCGACTCATCGACTAATTTACATTAACTGTAGAGAAGAGGTAAAAATGCGAACAATACAAAAACAGCCCCCATTTAATAATTGATTTTAAATTGCATTATAACTGTTTTTACAGAACATCAGAAGAAAAAATGGTAATTTGATCCAGGCGATCTCGAGCTTTACGTTAAGCAACATTCATTTTTATTTTTATAGATACCTATAGATATTTAGTTGGAAAACTAAATTTTGCGTTACGAAGGGCATAAATTAAATATTGTAAGACAATTATAGATATAATTATTTTAAACAGATCCATGTTTATCGTTTTTTACAAGTTTCATCTTTCGACGAAGGCATTTCTAAGAAAGGAGAAATTCTGGCCATAACTGCTCCGCTGAATATGCGAGTGGGCAATTGTAGATTGTAGCTTTGCGATGGCTTCCTGCTGCCCATCCCCGCCTTGTGCCACTTTAATGGCTGAAATGATTATGGGGGGAACATAACTATCCTGCAAAAAGGCAGATGGATAAAAGTTTTTATTATTACTATTGTTGGACTAGGTCGACTAACAGAAATACAGTCCGCGTAAGTGTCACTGTAATATATAGACGCTTGTGATATCATAAGGATATCACTAGTGCGTTGGCAACCTTGTGACTTTAAAGACTTAATTGATAGATTTGTCTTTGTGAGATACGCAATGCGAACACTAACTATTTAGAGGTAGAAATAGGTGAGAGAGAGGTACCATTACAGACGACCATTGTACAGGGTCTACCACATCAATACGTTAAGTTAAATATGCCATGATTACATTGGCTTGTTATTTTATGATATAATATAATTGTTGTTTGATTAAAAATCAAAAAGACAAACAGAGAAATGAAAGCATTTCCAGTAAACCCCTAAGTTGAGGTAAAATACGGCACACAACAATGTTTTCGTTCGATCACAGGCTCGTGCCGGCGAAATGAAGTCGGGTATTAGAAACGCTATCTCCAAGACTATTTTCAATTTGTTTGTTAACATTTTCCAGGGTACACTGCCGTTCGAATAGGGCACTATAGCGTTTTATCTATACTAATATTTTACTGGGGTTATATGAGTCTAGATGTATATGGGGATTTAATTTATTTTTGTTTAAACCGTTTGAACTTTTTGTAGTTAAATTTGTAATGTGTAGAAATCACACAACATCTCATACATTTACCTGACTTTGAGATAAGTCGCCTAAGGCACTTTAAATATGAACATCACGCAATAAAAGTATCACAAATATTATTCTTGGATACATATTTAACACCCAAACACAGAACAAAAGTAGATATTCATCATATCATTGTTTATCATGGGTGGGCTTCGAACCTACGACCTTTGGCGCACAAGATAGGATCAAATTATGGACAAAATTCCTCCTTTCTTAGGGAGGCCTATGCCCATGTCCGGCAGTGGACGTTTTACGGCTGCCAAGATGATGTACGGATTTATATACAACCATCGTCTCTTTCTGAAGTTAATGTAACTTTATATTATATTGTTGTAATAAGTATATTTCTATTGTAATAAGTACCTGACTCCGCCGTAAGTCGCTTAAAGCACTTCTGTTACATATATCAGTAAACACAGGAATCACAAATATAATACCTTAATACATATTTTCTCTTTACATTAATGTTTAGTTAATATGAGTGAGAGAGATTTAGAGTTATGTATTTATTAATTTGATAAATACATATTAACTCCTAGACACAAGGCAAACACATTTGCATTTTCCTGATTCATGAGATATAACGTCAATAAATCATGATCATTTTATTGTACAGTACCTACTGTTGTATGTTTTTTCTAGTTATTTGAATGCGTTGCTTATGGTGTGTACAATAAAAATTATTATTATTATTTTATTTGAAATTTTCATTACATTACCAGTTGCTTTTGTCTTGTGGATACATATTCGTATCACAATAAGTGTGAAATACCAACTGCTGCCAGTATCGTTATTCCAGTTCTAAGTTAGTTATTTTATTATTATAAACACAGAGTTGCCTAAAGGATAAATCATCAACCGTTGAGTTTTTTCTTAAACAGACTCTCACGTACATTTAGTCTAGATGGTGATGGATGACATATCAGGCTAAGGCAATGATTAATACCTCACATTACAAGTTTTTGTATACTATTAAGTAGGTGTAATTACTTAGGTCGCATCACTTGATAAAACGCAGGCACAGTGTTATATCAACATCATACCAAAAAAAAGTTTGAATGAATGGATGAATGGGAGTATAGACGGATGTTAGACACTCTTTCACGTCGGAACTGCTGAAGCTATGAGAATAAAATTTGGCACAGATATTATTGAAAGTCAAAAATGGAATGAGCACTATTTTTTGCTTTATTTAGATGTCAGAGAGCGACATAGAGTTCTTTTCGGAATAACAAGAATTCCTAAGAGATAATATAATGTAAAAAATCTCGATAAAAGTCACGGGCGGACAGCTAGTTTTTCATACGCTTGTAAAACCACAAGGATATTATTGGCGAATTAAGAACCTTGTACCCTAAGTGTACAGTGTAATCTCAATTAGTAATTAAACAATTTGGGTATACATGGCATATATTTAATAATATGTAAGTGTTGTGAGCAACAGCGCATTATATAACTTTTTTTATTAATAATATCTGAAAGCGCTTGTATTACGGACATCAGATAACAGAGATATCACAAATATAATATTTTAATACATCTTTTGAACACCTAGACACAGAACAAATACAAATATCATTAAATAAATATTTGCCCTGGGTAGTGATCGAAACCACCATCCTTATCGCATGAAATAGGATCACTACCATCAGCGCCATCGGGCCCGTCAAAACTTTAAAGATACAATTGGATTTGTTCAATTTAATATCTAGACGTACAAACCTAGAACACCTAAAACCACTCCACCGTTATATAAGTACTAATAAACACCGCCAAGGTCACCCCCTAAAATACGTACCAACAAATTCTGTTTACCTTTATCTCCGCAACGGCCCGTCACAAATAATCGAAATTATAATTTATTAGCGACGCAGGGGTTCAATTCTGGTTCCGTATATAGCAATAATGCGTAAAAAACTCATCTCCGTTCCCCCCTCGCCCTCCCACCACCGGGCCTAGTGAAATATGATGTTTTCCCTTCCCAGGCGGACACGATTAGAAAATTCGTCGCAAGATATATGTACCCCAACGTAGTGTTGATAGTTTTCTTAAGTAGATTTGAATATCGTATGTAGTTTGATGGAGTATGTTTTGGTCTGCTGATCTTTTGAGTTGTGCTGATGATTATGATAATACTTATAATGATGGGATGCTGCTGCCCATCTCCGCCCGGAGCATTTGAGCTGTACGCTTCGAATGGATATAACGCCAATCTGTCGGTTCTGGTACCTTAGTCGTCTATGACACCTGATGCAGTGGAAGGTATCCTACTCTACCGGTAACTCATGGCAATCTCAAAATACAGAATAGATTTATAGAAAGTTCCTCTTATTGTGTATTTACAGTATTTCTCAAACATGTCTCTCGATTTGAAAATTTAATTCGATATTAACATTTCTACTACAATAGAGATTACATTATTTATATTAATTACATACATTAATAATTCTTCATTTCTCCATTCTTCTTTTGCGGAGCTACAAAGTGATAGATTGTAAACTTCTAACTAAAGGCATTTTTAAAGCAATGATCATAATGTATGTCAATTCACATCGTTTATTTGGCAATGTTTGTTCAAAAGTGACAAGCTTAGGGTTATTTCAGACATATAAATGTGATTATATTTTTTATCACGCTATTATCACTTCAGGTTTGATGGTGCGTTCTTTAGTGTTCCTTTCATATGCGCCAAGCGTTGTGGATTTGATACCCAGGGCGAACATTTATATAATGCATATTTCTATTTGTTTTGTTCCTGGGTGTAAATATTTATTGATGAATTATATTTGTGATTTTTATATATCCATAACAAGTGAATTACTTTTAAATTAAACGACTTATTTAAGATTCTGGTTAATGTATGATATGTTACCGGTTAAAAGCGTTCGTATACACACGCAATAATCGTTTACTGTTAACAACACACAGCTGAATCAAAAACTAGGTACTAACAGACAGATTGCCTACCCAGACAACGTTAAAATCTCATTTAAATTGTATAATATCTTTTCTCCGAGAAAGGTGCGGGGCAAAATCCCCTACCCATTTGACATACCTCTCATTCCTTGGAAACGCGATAATGCCGGCATAAATCACAGATGCCCAGTTCGAAGGATCAAAGCCTATATATCAAGCTAATGTCGATATGATATGTTAAATAAATAGACGCTAGGATATTGGGTCGGGACGGGAATCGAAAATGAATGTGACACGTAAACAGAATGACGTGTGGGCGTGCGGGCTATGCAGATGTATCGTTATTTTTGATACGACTCTTATCATCAAACACTGCAGAACGCTTCTGCAGAAAGCATTGATAGTTTTATGAAGATAACATGAAATTTTTCTGGCGTATGATGTGTTTTGTCAGTCAGTCATTTATACTTTGAACGTGTTTGATTTCCAATCCGCAAACTATGCCAAAGAATTCCTCGTTGAACTAATTATAAAATAATAAATTTATTGTGGCTAATGAATTATAATAGTCACTTGGGGTTTGGTAAAATATAACTCATTTTGGTTCTTATTTTCATGTTGTCATTAAAGTTTACAGCTTAACGACAACAGCTATTAATACCAAAATCAAATATTTATTAATAAGTATCAACAATTATTCATATTAAACATACATCCAGTAAATATATTTACCTTTATAAGTTTCTTTTTCCTCTTCGTGTGGACATGTTACGGCAATAAAAGTTTATGGATTTTTAAAAGTAATTTTAAAAAAAAATTTATGCGTTTTCAGTAAGTCATCAGTATCATCATAACCACCATTAGAAGTCCACTGCTGAACATAAGTCTCCCCAAGAAAGGGGGACTTTTGCCCTTCATTTCCACGATGGGCAAGCGTGTTGGCAATCGCAGAGCGCAGCTTTCGCGACAGGGATGCTGCTGCCCATCCCCCTCCTATGCATTTGAGCTAAACTGTCTCGGATATACCGCCATCTTTCGGTTCTGGTACCTTAGTGGCCTCTTACGACACCTGGTCCAGGGGGGCGGTACTACTCTACTCTGCCGAAACCTCACAGCAAACAGCTTCAAAGAAACATTTTTTTATATATAGGGCAACTCAATTTACAGTCTCAGGTTTCTAGACTAAGTGTTTATAGCCCATGACCTGTTTGATGGTGATTGATAGAAGAAAAGCCCAATTTCTATTAATATTCTGAAGGTTTAACGACATGGCACAATTTTATAAGTATCAAGGCATAATACCAGCTCGTCGTAAGGTAAAATATACAAATGACAATGACTCACGATCTCCACAGTTCCATAATGTATCTAAATCTACCCGCCATGATACATCATAAACGCATGAATTTCAATTTCCATGTGACGTCAGCTATCTGTGATGTATCGCTCGCTTTCCCTACATTTTCAGTGTCGATCACAGTCGATGCTTTAATGATATTATTGGGAAATTGGCTCACACATCCCCACTGTTGACGAAAATTCTCTATCAAAACACTACGGCGGGATGCGGAATCGGTAGAATTTTTGCGACCACCGTCACCTGCGCATCTCTAATCATAATTACAGCAACCGTAGAAAGTCTACTGCAAAGAGGAACTTAGCCCTTATTTTCCGCGCAAGGCAGACGTGGTAACACCGCAGATGTAATGCCACACATTTCAGATGCATTGGTCATCGTGGGTATACCGCTATCTGTCGTTGTAGATATCTCAATCACCTCTTACGACACCTGTTCACCAGGGCAGGTATAATTACTCTGCTGGTTCCACACGTTCTAATACTGAATTATGAAGTCACTGCATTTGCTTTTTTTGACGAGCCTAATGCTACCTGACTGATGTTCACCGGAGGAAGTTTTCCGAAGTTTCATCGAAGGAAAAAGCTTAATGATGAGCGGCTATGCCTGCGCAGTTGAACCTCCACTCCCCCCCCCCCTGAGGTTTACATGAATGATTAGTATAGAATAGCATGATCTAATAAAACGTTTCTGCTATTTTTCGCCAACTGCAAGGAGTTCAGGAGTAAACAAATCTGGAAGTAAAAAAAACTATGTACAAACCGCCAACAAACGCTCATTACTTGAAGCCTTCTTACTAAGACAGATCATTCCCGACAGTAATTCTACAGTTTCAAGTATCACACCCAAACCAATAGGGTGTGTCAGTTCACACTATCTACAAAAGAAATTACATGCCCCTCTCTATCAAGGGGTGGTGGGTGGTTGACGTCACCGTAGAAGCCTCGAATAAACGTGATGGAAATTGGAGGATTTGTTTACCCATTCTTCTCACATTTGACACTAAAAGGTGGCGGTAACGCCCTGTATGTAACTATTGTTTCTGCGCCCGTGTAGAATGTTCTACAGGCTTATTTAAGGTTCCAGAGTTAAATTTGGTAGGTAATTTTGAAGTCATATCAATAGGGATTTTGGAATGTCCATTGATTATCCATATTGGTGGTTGGAACTCAAGAGTCTGGCAAGAAATTAGATAGCAACTGCCTACGGCGTCTGTTAGACATTGGGGATTATTTTCGAAAGAAGAGTTTATTATTTTTTGTACTAGTCTATTATATTCAATTGATTTAATCAACGAGTTAATTTTGTTTGCAGTTCTAGCAAGGCAAGTTTTATTCCGTCTTATAATAACAGATGGTTAGCATTAGGATATCCTAGAGAAATGCTGAACATGGTAATTTATAAACATCCAGTAAGTTAACAGAGGGACGCCCGCAACCTACCCGGCGATTCAATTTATTTAGCGATTTTCAGAACAAAATATTAGGGAGGCCTATTTATCAGTGTTCAGTGGCTTTAGTGATGTTCCGTCGTGTTATGTTGTGTGTTATTATTCTTCAATAATTAAATTTAATTCACACAACATTTAATATATTGACCTGACTGAGATTGTTCGCTTAAAGCCATTGTGTTACGGACATCAAGCAACAGGACAATCCTAAATACAACGACTGCCAGACACAGAACAAACACAAATATCATGATATAAATATTTTTTCTGGGTGGGGATCGAACTCATGACCTTTGGTGTACATTATTGGATCACTGCCTGCGGGCCTGTCGTTATATCATCATTATCAAACTAGTCATTGAAAGTCCACTGCTGGACATAGGCCTCTCCAAGAAAGAAGGTTCTTCGCCCATAATTGCCGCGCTGGGCAAGCGTGTTGGCAATCGCATAGCGCGGCTTTCGCGAAGGGGATGCTGCTGTCCATCCCCGCCCTGTGCACTTGAGCTGCACTGTTCAGGATTGATATACCGCCCTCAGTCGGTTCTGGAACCTTAATCGCCCAATACGACACCTGGTGCAGTGGGAGGTACTATTCTACTCTGCCGGTACCTTTATGGCTTTCATCGTTATATATAGTTAACTAACTAACCCAACAGACTGCTCCTGTCTCAACTGTTTATTTTTACTATAACTGTCACATAGTCACATATATTTTTTCATGATAAATATCATGAAAAAATATATGTGACTATAAATTGAGATATAAACTATCCTAGTTGGATAGTGTACACAAAAGCAAAAAATATATTAAATTCGGTTTAGTAATTTAGAAGTTCTTCCCCGTCAAACACCATAACATGATATTTTTTATTTAAAGATTTCTATAAAGATCTTATAGTGCAAAGTGACCTAATTTGTCTAAAGAGAAGCCAATATATATACCCTATCTCTTACTTTTAGTTATATACTTAACAGCTATCAAGTTACATATATAAAATATCGTCTACTAACAACCGTCTGGTAGACAGACACTGTATTTTGTCTGATACTAATTTTTGTGCACAGTTTTAAACAAAATAGTCAACTTCATACATCCAATGTTTGTAATATTTAAACATGCAATTATGTCAATTTTTCAAACTGTTTGTTATGCTTTCGCCTTACCGGCGAACCAATTTTAGTCCTTGCAAAATACATAAGCTGGTTTTCGATGAAAAGGAGAGGATCCAGGATATAAATTGGTGTTCACGCAGATGGAAACCTAGTATTCCAAAAAGCTCGTAGCTGTTGAATGAATTTTAAAAAGTTTTAGGATTATATGTAGATTACATTTAGAACCAAAAAAAGACGATTGATACCTATTACTTTTTTCCAACTGGCCATGTGGTACCGGCAGAGTAGAATAGTACCTCCCCCTGTACCAGGTTTCGTAAGAGATGACTGAGGTAGAGGTACCGAAAGTTGGCGGTATATCCATCTAAAGCAGCTTAACTCATTTGAAACGAGGCGGGGATGAGCAGCAGCATTCCTGTCGCGAAGCTACGCTCTGCGATTGCCACCACGCCTGCCCAGCCCGGCAATTATGGGCTAATTCCCCGTTTTTTGCGGAGACCTATGTCCAGCTGTGGGTGTTTTATGGCTTCTATGATGATAAACTTTAGTATTTTATTTGCATTATGTTTATTTTACTTCAAATAAGGATACAACTATCTTACATACTATGGCAGTTACTTTTAGAAGCTTTTTTAATGTTATTTACTGGAATCTGTCACCTTTCGACATTCAGCGATACTTGTGCCAATTTGCAGCAACTGTTTGTGGCCAAATCCAGTGTTTTGACCACGCAATGGATAGTTCAGAACCAACACTTATGGTGTCACATATGCCTTTTTGAGTCTCGGGCATAAGTCCTGAGGCGTTTTTCTTTTTAGTCTTGAAAACGTAGTTTTCGTTTTCATTAGGTCTACAGCAACATTTGGAAGCTTAAAGCCGTTTCTTTTAATTAATTCGATTGCGACAATATAAAAACAAAGACTAAATGTTTTTAATAAGTACGCAATATAATAAAAAGAAATTCAGCTGTCACAAACGAATGTACACAGATTTGGCCTAGATGACGAGCCGATAGCAAGCGTCACGTAAAATATCACATGATAAAAACTCCACCCATCTCTATAGGAAAACGGCAAAACCAACACATTCATCGTGCGCGCACCTCACATACAAACTAGTGTGCGATTCAGTAATATATTCCGGTGTCGTGTAAGGCCATTTTTCCATTCGCACCCGACTTCTGGAGGTGAGAGACGTACTATTACGCTCCTAATTTTGTGGAATAAAAAATGAAGAGGGCGCGCATTGTTTACTTGCGGCGATGTTAGCTTTTTTCAGTTGGCAACTATGGAAAGAACGAGGCTGGATTGCTTTGAAATTGCTATGCTATGTCTTTATATTTTATATAGACTTTAAAAGACGTGCAAGTTTAAAACCGATAGTTATATAGAAAGCTATTATATATAGACCAATAGCAAGAGCAGACGCACTTAGTGACTAATATTTTTTTTATGTTGCATTTTTTAATTTGATTGTATCGACAAATGAACATACGGTCCGCGTGATAGTAACCGTCATTGCAGTCTGTAAATGACCTAATAATTACAAGGATATCACAAACGCGCTGTCAAATTTGTTACTTGAAATGCTAACGTCACATTACCCAGTAACTTCATTGTCTCTCTCACCCTTTAAGCCGCAAAAAATGCGAACACTGTTTGGCGGTGGAAAATATATATATATATATATATATATTTACACAACATCATACATTGACCTGAGATAACTCACGCATCTGAGATAAGTTGCTAAAAGCACTTGTCTTACGAATGTCAAACAAAAAAGGAATCACTAATTTAGTACTTAAATACCTGTACACGGAAAGAATACTAATATTCTCATATAAATATTTGTACTAGTTGGAATTCGAACCCACGACCTTTGACGCACAAGATATGATCACTACTATCTGCGTTATTTGGCCCATCAGATATAAATCGGAATTCTGTTAAAATAACTTACATACTGATGGCGCAGGTGGTTGTGATCCTATCATGTGCACTTTGTGTTCGATCTCCACCCTGGAAAATTATTTATATAAAGATATTTGTGTTTGTTCTGTGTCTGGGTGTTGAATATGCATTATATTTGTGATCCCTCTGTTAACTGACGCCTGTAACACAAGTGCTTTAAACGACTTATCACGAGGCCAGGTTTATGTAGGAGATGTCGCGTTAATTTATTTATTACTAGCTCTTCCCGCGACTTCGTCCGCGTGTAATAGTTTTTTTGGGTACCATACCTCTTTACTTTAACTTATATAAACTTTGAATGTCATGTTTATTTATTACAAATAAATAGCCTGAAAAATAAGTTTAAAGTTTCTAGCTCTAAAAAAAGCGATACTTCCATACAGCTTTTCATCCCCCTTTTCGATTATCTGTGCCAAACTTCATCAAAATCGGTTGAGAACTTTGAGAGGGAAAGCGTAACAGACACACAGACAGGCAGAGTTACTTTCGCATTTATAATATTAGTAAGTATTATTATTATTTATATATTCCATTTAGAAAGAGACAAGAAGCACCCACCATCGACACATCGTAACAAAGGCGACGTATGCTCAGCAAAATCCGCACATATTTTGTCCAGCACAAAAACTGTTATGACAACCATTATACGCTGAAATACTAGTACGTAATAGCGTAACGTAAATTTGGGCAGAGGGCTAACAAAGAGGCGGGCAGCCGTCCAAACTTATCTAGAAAGGCGTAAAATTTATGTTAATGACGCTTTCCAAAGGAAATAGCATAACGTTAAACCAAAGAAAACCCGGCGATAACGTGTCCCTGTCAGATGAGAAGGGTAGATAATGTTGGAGCGAGAGAAAATGTCGTATGCGACAATTATTATTCGTTGGTTTATTTTAAGTAAACTTATCGCCATATATATGCGGACATCAATTCTAGAGATAATTAGTAAATAGCTTCTATATCGTGCATTAATTAACGGCGATGTAATTATACTTAAGTACCTACTTATTATATAAAGTCTATAAGTGTTGATGCTGGTTCTATCACTCATAACATTTATATAGTATAGAAGCACTCACCGGGGAGTGCAGTATGGTGCTTTAAGACGAATATTTATAGTCGTTTTTATTATAATTCTTATGATATACAAATGTATAAAATAGCAGCCATCTTTGTATGTACTGATGATGCAGTCATGTAGTCATTAAGCGTTCCTCGACGAGCCTTTCTATTTTCTAGAGACTTCATAATAGCTACCGCAAAACTACAAAGACACGCAAAAAACGTAGCTCCGAGCGTCCAATTCATTCAGCCCCATATCCGGTTATAGCCGGTTTATCATGCGCCTGGGGCCACCCGAGATTATTTTAAGCTTCAACCCTTAACGTCTGATTAAACTACCATAAGGATGGACCCTGTAGGGACAACTGCAGATGAGAATCCTTTGTGGGGAAAGCTCTAGTTATGATCGTAAATCGAAAACAAAATTATATTTGAGATTTACCCTGGCATTCTATGTTATGGACAGATCCATCAATGGCGTCTATTCTAGTCGACAGCGAAGTTGATGTACAAAGCACTATCATATTTTTCATATCATTTCTAATTTTCCAACACTAGACTATTGCAAATAATTGCGCATCACGTCATTTTTAACAATTGTAAAAAATCTTATTGGCGTGTTTGTAAATTTACTTTTATTATACATAAAACATTATTATAAACATGAAAATACATTAGAATACAATAAATCAATACAAAAATTACCGATATGTTTGTAAAAAAATATGGAAAATTACTATGAATCGCGTTACAATATTTTTGCAACTATATCATTAATAATAATAAAATTCCCACAACATCTCACACATTAACCTGGCTGCATGGTAAGTCACTTAAAGCGCTGGTGTTACGGACGCCAGACAACAGAGGAATCACAATTGTACTACTTACATACATATATTTAACATCCAGACACGGAACAAACATAAATATCATCATATAAATATTTGCTCTGGGTGGGAAACGAACCCACAACCCCTGGTGCGCAAGATAGGATCCGTACCATCTGCGCTATCGGGCCCATCATTAAATGAGTATTTAAGTTGCAAAATTATTGTTATGTGATTTATAGCATTTAAAATTCTATAATTGAAAGAGCTTTTTTATTAGATCAGGTCGACAAACAAGAACACAATCCGAGTCCTCCCCCCACTTAAAAGGGGGATATTGCCCTTAATTGCCGCACTGGCCAGACATGGTGGCAAATCAGGAACACTGCTGCATATTCTCTCCTAGTTTCATTTGAACTACGCTTCTTCGGAGACCGCTATCTGGTTTCAGTATCGCAGTGGCCTCTTGACACCTGGTAGTCCTCATAAGGTAGAAAGGTAGGTCGTCTATATTCGCTGCTTTACTTTCAACTATTTTTACCGCAAAAGTAACAGTGTTCGCCTTGCTGTGTCCCGTATTGAAGGGTGGGCGAGGCAGTGAAATTACTGGTAATCTGTAACATAATATCTTCAAGTGCCCGATGGCGCTGTGACCCTGTCATGTGCGCCAAAGGTTGGGGGTTTGATCCCCGCCCAGGACAAATTTTTATATGATGAAATTCAGGTGTCACGGTGTTTGTCCGGGAATAACTTCTAAACTTATGAACTGATTTCAATAAATGTTTGCTCACTGTTATTTGTTTCATGATAATCGATATATCCAACACTGAACTTCCAATGGCTAATATGATGATAGATAAATAACCTTGATACCATCTACAGTGCCATCTGCCGAGCGGCTTCGTAAATTTAAACCATCCAGAGAGCCACCCAAAAGCATACAAAAAAATATTAAAATGTCGGCCCAGCCGTTTAGAAGCAATTCAGTGACATAAAAAGTACAGTAGAATTATAAATATAAAGAGAGAATAGAGTAGAATTAAGGCCTTACCGTGAGGTAGTCTAGTCAAGTCCATTGCATAGACTTCATATATATCAAATACTTAACATGATAACGCTAAACGTTATAAACAATAATTCCTCCAAGCCAAACCACTGTATTTGCCTGTAACCTAAAATATATATAACTTCAAATCATTTACATCCAAACACAATATCCAAATCCATTTGCAATCTCCCTCAACTATTACAAATAAAAGGGATTCCTCGTACAGAAGGAAAACCTGAGGGAAACGAATAAAAAATATATTATAATAATTCAACTTGGCGTGCTGGCCACTTAATAACTGCCTGACACCATTGGGAAATATAATTTAATTTCTCCATGTCTCTGTCCCTTTTTCTTGTATGATGTGGGGGTGTTGTCCTCTCTTTTCCGCCTCAGCTGATACCTTCCCCCGCACTCGTCCTGTGCGAACTTCCGCTTGTTCGGGTGGTCCCATGTCACCCAATGTTCTGTATAAGAAATATTTGTGATAATATATAGATTTGCGTTTTCGAATGTGTGGTTGGTATGTGAGGGTATTAGGCGTTGAAAGAGGTTGTAATCAGATTTTCTTATTGTGAAATGCTACACTTCTGAAACTGTTTATCAATGAGTTCATAGTAATTGATCATATACTTTATTATGATTACGATAAAGGTTTGTTCGCAGTTAAAATGTACAAAGATAAATAAATTCAAGAGTCGGATGACACTAAAATGACTGCACTAATATATGGAGCGACAGTGAGTTGAACAGTTGGTATAAGACGACCATGAAGAACATACTTTAACCAGGTAGAAGAGGTTTTAAAGAAGGCCAGGCAAAAAGTACAAAGAAAAAACGTACGTGTGTGTAATTTTAATCAATTTCTAAATTTAATCAATTCTTGTTCACTGCCTACAGTTTTGATCAACCGAGTTGAGAGATAGTATACTTGTATCGCAATTTATCATGAAACAAATATCGACTTGAAACTATATACAGTAAGCAAGTATTGATGAAAATCGGTTAATTAGTTTAGAAGATCATCCCGGACAAACACCGTGACACGGATTCTTATATCTAAAGCTAGTAGATTAAACTATAGTTAAGGCAGGACGTCTGTCGGGTTAGCTAGTAAAATATATAGGACTAGCGGACCCGACAGACGTTGTCCTGATCAATAGCAAACTGCAGCGCCATTTGCAGGGCTGATTTGTGAATCTTAATCTTCCAGGTCTCCACTTAAATACCTCACACATACCTTTCTGGTATTTTAAGATCATAGCAAATGGTAATCCGAAGTCCGCCTACCCCGATGGGACACAAACGTGTATATACGTATGTAATGCATAAAGTCAATGTTGTATTAAAAAAGGGGTATTTATACTTTGTAGGTTAGTCAAATTATAAAAAAAGATTCTACATTTTTTCATGTTTACTCAATTGAACTGTTAGTACACCAAAACGGAAGACATTTCTACGTACCTTTATTCGTTTTAAATTAACTTGAATTTATAATTAAAAGAAGAAGTGACATTGAAAGCTGCCTGTTTTCCTTTCATTCTTTGAAAACAAACATATCTGGGAAACTATTAATTAGTTTTATATAGATAGGTCCGATGGCGCAAATTGGAGTGATCTAATCTTGTACGCCAAAGATCGTGGATTCGATCCCCAATCAGGATATGTTTTTACGTAATTTATTTATGATTCCTCCGTTGTCTGATGTCATGTCGATATATGATTTATTCTTATGTGAGATTGAACATTACATCGTAAAGTTCAGCGTTTGTCGTCCACTAATAAGGAGGACAGAAGATCTGGCTGAACACGATAGCGCCATCCTAAATAATGCCGTGAGGTACCGGCAGAGTAGAATAGTACCTCCTATAGCGGTCATGCAAGAGGCGACTAAGGTACCAGAACTGAAGATAGATATATATTCATCCTAAGCAGGGAAGCTTAATTTCCCGGGGCGGGGATGACCAGAATGAACAGCATTCCCATCGCAAATGCTGCGCTCTACGATTGTCAACATGCTTGATCAGCGCGGCAATTATAGGCCAAGTTCCTCCTTCTTAAGGGTATCGATATAGCTGGTATGCTGATGATGATAACGAATGCTAAGTAATAATCCTGTATGCAGGGCACATACAACCAGTCCTACTAGATCTGAACCCTACAAAGAGATCTTTGTGAACGAACTATAGCAGTGTCACTTTTTCCCAGAGTTCATCTATTTTACTCAATAATGCATTAAGCATTAGTATGTGTGGGTCTCCGCTCAGCGGTACACTCTCAAGATCTTCCTTAGAACGATAGCAACCCGAACCTGCGGTAGTAAGTAGAAAAGTCTTGCGCAAACTAGGTACCGGAACAAAGCTTACGATATTTAATTTAATTTATTAATTAATCTTTTATAATACTCTTTTCTTACGAACGCCTTTAGGACATCCCAGCGGAATTTACCCGAGATAAAAAGTAGCGAATGTACTTCCTTGTGGTTCAAACTATGAACCTGATGCCAATTGTCATCACGATCGGACAGGTATACAATCGTACTTTCCACGTTTACTATATAGGTGCGGCCTATGCGAATCTTTCAAAATATCTTAATTAAGATAATAACTTTGAAAGACCCGATGGTGCATTTGGTAGGGTTTCTTTTGCGTCAGTTTGTTCAATGTCTGGGAGTAAAATAGCTAGATATTTAAGTATTTTATTTGTGATAACTATGTTGTAATAAGAGCTTTTAGCGACTTATCACAGAGTCAGTTAAATATACTAGTTTTTTTAAATAGATATGCATTTATTTATCTGTAGCCGAATGCACAACCCAACTTCACTTTGAAGACCTATTCAAGTAAGATGTACTGGACCGTAAAGTAGCAAAAGAAATTATGTAAAACCCTCTTCAGGCTGCCGAACCCTTTTAAACTATTACTAAATTACGTAAAAATCAGCATACAAAGTAACCCTTCACTACCATAAAACTGGGAAAAACTGTATTCACCGAGGTCGCCCGGGGCCAGGTGCGAACGCAATATTCTAATGGGGGCTCGAGACCCCCATCCATAATAATATAACCCACCTCCACATAAAACTATGAAACATGGTACCCTTACATTTTTGTTGTGTGACAGTTTGTTTTATCTTTGCAAATGTTTCGAGAGTGAGAGTTTTATCTTAATGATAAATCTTTTCACGGAAAACCAAAACTTTTATCATGCAATTATTTAGCAATAACAATTCTACTTTTATTATTACTTTTATAATTATTTTCAGTACAAAATAACTACTTGCAGTGTTGATTGCGAATACTACAACGTACCATATTTGTGCATAAACAGTGTTATAGTAAGTCAAAAATCAAATAAATACAATCATTATGAATACCGCCATCTATGTGTTCTTGATAAAACTACGCGATTCACCACGTATTTGTGCTTAGATTTCCGTGCTACACTATTTGCTTTGTGCTTTTGTTTGCCTTCAATTTGAGCTGAGTTAATAGTGTTACTAGTCAATTATAGATGGCGCTTTTTTAAGCATTTAGGCTATTTAACGGAGGAAGACGAAAGGATTTTGCGACACATATTAATCGGCGGCGTTTGATACTGCGATAAAGGCGCAGAGCGCCGTAGTCGTTCATTGGGTTTTGCGACAAATCATTGGACTCGGACATCAATTTCAGCGCCAGCGGGGAGACGGCGCTAACCTCGCGGGTTTTGTCCTACGAACGACAATGGCTCTAATGACCGTTTTGTGTACGTTAGAAACTAAAAAATATTTTTCAGGCCATTGATTCGATATAAATAAACATGGCATTTAAAGTTTATATACCCCGTGGTACATCCGCAACCTGAGCTTGCATCGCGATCTCAATTTGCCTACGATCCGGGAGTATATGAAAGAAGCGTCGCGTCGTATTCTTAACGAGGCATCGAACCACGCCAATCCCTTGATCGCCAATTCCGCGAAGTACCTACGTCGCTAGGAAAAACGTCCACGTCCTACATCGCAGACCGCGTCACGTCTTAGACGATCCATCTGATGGGATCACCGCGAAAATCGCAGCTACTATTACCGATACAAGATAAGTTAAGTATTTTCTATGAATTTCAGAGCATTGAGTTCAAATTTATATAACTCAATAAAACAACATAATAGAAATAGTTACAACGTTAAATAAAAATAAAGAATACATAATATTTTTTTTTTACATTTTAATTTAAATAACGTATAATAGTAATTTCTAAGAAGTACTGTTTTTTTTTAATAAATATGGAAAGTGGATATTTAAATATTTTTGCGATCTGTGACTGAATTGCTCATAAGAGGGAGATAATAAGTATGTATATCTTATATACCGATATTAATTTATCACTTCAAAATTAATATTGAAAAATGGTAATGCGTTAGGCACCTTTCCAAAATGTATTTATTGTTGGCCTGTATTATGAATGTGTAAGCATTATTGGATACACGTCAAAATAACGACAGTAATGCTCTTTAGTAAACTTATAATAAAAGTAAGGATATGTATATGATATAAAAGGAAATATAGGAGATGCAAGTCGCGTTTTAGATTGACATTCTGGATATAACTTGTGAAACCGGTAACCCTGCTGAAGAACAGATTCTGTGTGACCTGTGGCGATTTTAACAATTTAGGAGTCGTATGAGCAAAATAAAGCCCCTAAACGTCATTACGGTAACGAAGGCTGAATGATTGTAATACGACCTTATTCATCGTACCAGTCATTGAAAGTCTACGTCCAGCAGTGGGACGAAGAAATGAGGTTCTCTCTAAGTTACGAGGTTTTTTGCCCATAATTGCTGCGCTGGGCAAGCGTGTCGGTAAACGCAGAGCGCAGCTTTCGCGACGGGGATGCCGCTGCCCGTTGCCGCCCTGTGCATTTGAACTGCGCTGTTTCGGATGGATATACCGCCATCTGTCGGATTTGGTAACTTAGTCGCCTCTTGCGACACCTAGTGCAGTGGTAGGTACTATTCTACTCTGCCGGTACCTCACGGCAAATTGAGGAAGAAAATATTTTATTGATCAGAACAAATGTCTTCATTTACTTTGATATACCAATACGATGGTAACAAATAGTCAGTACTCTCTAGGTTTGTCTGGAAATCTTATCAGCCCAGCTACTCGTGACATTCGCTTGTATTTACTTTGTCTACGCAGGTTCTACTTATTTGCTTAACGATTGCGAGCGCGAACCAATGATAATCATAATATTAATAAAATCGTACATTAGTTACACCTTATGTACCACACTTTACGATAGTATATAACAAATGTACCTGTTTTAAATATATGTTTTTAGCATTTAATACTTCCAGTTCCTAACGTGTAAATTTGCATAGGATATTCTTTTTCTTTTTTATACCATAACATGTCATACATTGGCCTGACTCCGTGGTTCGTCGCTCGAAGCAGTTGTGTTACGAACGCCAGACAACAGAGGAATCACAAATATTCTGCTTAAATACATATATTTAACACCCAAACACAGAACAAACACAAATGTCATCATATAAATATCGATACTACCATCTGCGCCATCGGGCCCGTCAAAATATGTAACGGCTAGATATAGGTACGCGACGATTACGATGTTTCGAAAAAAGATATTCGTAACTATGTACTTGCCTATTTAAGTTCACATAGTTAACATTAATGTTTAAATTTAAATCAATTTTAATATCACATATCACATATCACATATTTATCAATATTTCTTGCTGTAAAAGCATTTTAATTACCTTTTCCTTATTTTTTTAATGATTTTTGAAACTATGAAATAGCTTATATGATTCTATTTGCTATTTATTAATGAGCAAATTAATTCGTAGTTTTTATCTACATAAATAGTACAAATCATATGTATCTGACTTGACACTTGAAAATGCTAAGAATAAAATTAAAAATTAAATAACAGGCCAAGCTAAAAGTCACGACATTAGTTCAAACCACAAAACAATGTGAACTCCAATTGCCTTATTTGCTAAAAGATTGAAGACAAATCCACTTTTATCTCGAGGAAGGCGCGAGTTCTGATAGTAAATGGATACGCTGCAAACGTCTCCGCTTCAACTCCGAATTAATAAAATAAATATCGCAAATATGAGGAACACCACAGTCGCTCCAGTGTCCCCTTTATATTTTAATATAGCCGAATATTGTTTATTTGGAATAAACCTCGGTGTGATAATTGGTATTGTATTGTATTTTAATGTGGTCAATAGAAAATACAATTCAGTGTTCGGCTTTCTGTTTGGTGGCAAAAATATGTCAGTTATATCGATTTCAATTGCACTCATTGCGAGGTGAGTACTTTATCGATTGTATTTGCGGTAGAAATTAATAAATGGTGAAAGTAAATTGTTTCTATCTATTGTTACAGTTTCGTGTAACTGAATGCTGTTATTATCTAAGAGTAATATTTCATTTTCTATTGTTACTCGAAATTTAACTTTATTTTGGTATCTTTTAACGATGTAACATAAATAAATAAATCTATTTTTTTTTTTACAAATGACAAAGAATCTTTATTTATTTACATAAGAAGTACTTACATTGTCTCAATTGTTGTGTGTTATTTTTTTATAGAAATTTGTGAAGAAAAAGATGATAATTTATTTATGGAGTTTGATTGATTGCAACATATAATTTAGAAAGATATTTTATTTTAACCAACATGTGACTCGAGGCGGGATAAGACTCAGGCAATGTGTAACTTAGTGTTGCCAATTTAATTGTATGGTCCTTGGTTTGCTTTAGTTTGGGGTATAACAAAAATAAATTACCTCGATGTGAGTGAAGAATATTTTTAGGTGCCTATGCCATTAGATTCATAAAAGTAGCTATAGATTGTCCAATGTACAAAACATAGACCTCTCCATAAAATTAAGGGCATTAACAATTTCGTCAGGCTTTGAAAGCGAGACAAGTTTGGTTTCCAAGCTATATTTTTTTTTTAAAACATAGAATGCTGCTGGATGTGTGTTGGCTAGAACTTTTTCACACTTCCTTCTTCTGTCCATCCGTACCCAATATTATTTAAGCTGCACTGTTTTGGGAGTATACACTGCCATGTGTTGGTCCTGGTACCTTAGTCGCCTCTTCCACCACCTGGTACAGGGGAGATACTATACCATTACCGGTACCCCAACGGCTATTGTAATACTTATAGAATGCGAACTATTTTGACTCTTCCTTTGGGAAATAAAATCATGCAATATTGCTCGATACCTCAGTCTTTGGATGGGCAGCTGCAAAATATATTTATTTAAGCGGACCTATCTCGAGCACTATACATATAAATCAGCGAATCACAATTAATATCTCAAATTATCGATTTCCTTGATGATCTTTGTCCTTGCTAACATTATAAATGCGAAAGTAACTCTGTCTGTCTGTTACGCTTTCCCGCTTAAACCTTTCAACCGATTTTGATGAAATTTGGCACAGACAATCTTTAGACCCTGAAAAAGGACAAAGTTTATTTTTTAATTCAAAATAGGTTTGTAAGAGGTCGAAAGGGGGGATGAAAAGTTGTATGGAAGTTAAGGTCTTTACCTTAGGTATGGTATGGTACCCAAGAAAACTATTCCACGCGGACGAAGTCGCAGGCACGACCAGTAGGGTTATAAGAGTCATTTGAATTGTTATATTATTGAGTGGCCTATTTTAAAACAAGTCTGTCTGCACCTGAGTAGTCCTAAAACGTATTTTACAGCAAGTTAATTCCTTGAATCACCAGAAAAGAACTGTATGTGCAGCCATACGTTCAGTGGCTGACCTCATGGTGATACCTCATTCGCTTTTAAGATACCTACTTTATTACAATATTCTACCGCATTGCATCTTGGTTATAGACTTATATTTTTTTCCAGCCATCTAACCAGTATAACCCTCCTGGGAGTACCTGTAGAGATATACCTCAGAGGCACACAGTACTGGGCGTCCGCCCTCTCATTGATTATAGTGACCTTTTTAACAGCTGTCATTTATTTGCCAGGTAAGTGACTCTTTTTAATGTAATCATTGCATGCGATAGTGAGCGGTGCAATGTTTACTAGATAACTGCGCGTTTGTAATGTAATATAATATTTGTAATATAATAAACGTCTGCTGTTGGCGTCCCTCGTGTTATGATGGCAGGCAGCATGTCTGTAAATAAGCTTAGTGAATCAACCCATTTACGTACTCAAACATTTCTATTCATATTTCATTTCGAATATATATATATATATACGATTTTTTATATTAGAATTTTCTACAGGTTGGTATACGTTCACACTGGAGAATCTGTTGGAAATTCTGAATAAATTTCTGTAATAAAATCTGGATATACAACATATATGGTTTACTATTAAATGAGACCTAAAAATGTGTTTTTTTACTAATACACTTTATTTTGTTGATTTTTATTCTTATGATATTGGTGGCACTATGTTTAATAATACGAATTAATAACTCTTATAGGCTTACATTTAATAATAATAATGTAATACGCTGCTTATATCCATAATAAATAAAAAACGTAAGTGTATTTCTGATGTCGTTGTGTCGAATCCTCTTACACTTTTAAATACGAGTATGTATGTCTATAGGTCGGAAAAATTTGACATTTAATAATTTTATTAATGTGAAAGTAGGATTGTTTGTCTTTGGTATGTAGATAGCTTAGATCATCAATATATTAGTTGTACGACATCTTCTGCTAAACATTCGTCTTCTCCAAATGATTTCCGACAAGCCCGGATGTATGCGGCCTGCATGGTTCTATTCAGATCGTCTGTCGGAATACAAACCGCGAACAAACAGTTCAATTTTATATGTCATGTCAGGCCTTTGACCAGCAGTGGACTTTTTACTGACAAGATGATGGTAGATCTTAGGTAACAATCAAAAATTTGTCACAGTCAAGTTTTAGTGTATTGATTTCAATTAATCGATGACACTTTTGTCATATTTGCATATTTCTAATCTATACCATCATTGCCGACCTCCCTAGAAAATGAGGAATTTTGCCTATAACGCCCCCTCTAGGTGGCGGAGTGGTGGCATTCGTAGAGCTTAGCTTGGAGACGGGAATGCTGCTGCCCGTCCCTGTTGCATTTAAGCTAATCTGTAATGGGTAAATATACACTCATTTGCAAAAAAAACGGGGACTTTCATTCTTCTTTAAAAAATACGGTACCAAATGATTTTAATCATTTGTACATGTTACTGATCGGTTTTAAAATACCATGCCATTTGATGCTCGATTTTACAGAAAACCATATCCTACATTTTTGGTGCGAAGTTCCAATAGATAATATCGGTTTTCATAACTTTTAGTCAATTTTTATGAATTTATCTTATATTCTTAATTGTCAAAGCATCATTTATTGCTGATTAGCTTTCTCAATCTGTTGGAGAAAGTAATAAAAGCTAAGAAAATTATTGCGCTGCTCGAAGAGGGTTGCAGCCAATGCTTCGTGGCTATCTGTGAGTAGCTCGACGGTTCAAAGAACCTGGCAGCGGTATCAAGACACTGGTTCCGTCGAGAGAAGAAAACCATGTACCCAACCACCGGATGATCGTTTTCTTGTAAGTCGCGTATTGCGCGTATGTGGACCTTAAGAACAACCTCAAAGAAGTAAGAAATGTGTCAGGAGGAGGCTTCTCGCGGCCAATATACTCAGTCATCCCCCGACCCGCGGCCCTAAGTTACTCCGTGAGCACAGAGTTACCAGGCTTAGGTTTGCCCGAAATTGTGAGGAATGGACTCAAGAAGACTGGAATAGAGTATTGTTCTCCGTTGAAGCCAGGATATCTCTGTTCGGTGAAGATCGACGTCGGCGAGTGCTACGAAGACGAGGTGAACGCTTTGCAGAGGCTTGTTTTGAAAAATTACACCTTATGGTGGGGGCTCTGTTATGTTTTGGGCAGGAATAAATTCAATGGATCGTACAGAGTTAGTCTTCATTTATATCGGCTCACTGACTGGAAATCGATACATAACGAATGTTCTAATTCCTGATTCACAACCCGTATCTGCCGCTTTAGGCGAAGACTCAATTTTTATGGACGACAACGCTCGCGCCCACCGGTCTGGCGATGTGAAAGCGTATGTGCAAGAGGTCGGCATTCGTCGTTTGGATTGGCCAGCTCGAAGTCCCGAACTCAATCCTATAGAGGTTGTCTGGAAGGTTTTGAAACGACGCGTGAGATCAGTAGGTACAACCGGCTTAGCAGACCATCAGAGAGCTGAAGAATGTGATTACCGCAGAGTGGGATCGTATTTCGCAAGCAAGCATTCGGGATATCCTCGCTAGCATACCCAGACGAATTCAATCTGTGATTTCAGCTAGAGGGGGTCACACTCGATACTAAACATTTATCTGCTTTTACTTTATAAAAGAAAAAATAAACAAAAATCTTTGTTAACTTTTACTTTACGAGCATATGCACTACTAGCGAGCATACACTACTAGTGAACTTTACCATTAAAACCCATAAATTTTATCAAAATTTTATGATAATACTGACGAAAACGACTATTTGCTTATTAATTTACAAAATTGTGAGAGTAAAACTACCTATAATTATCAAACAAACCAATAGTAACATTTGAAATTGTTTATTGCTTAGGTGCCCGTTTTTACTTGCATATGAGTGTACCTCTATCTGTCGGTTCCGGTACCTGATTCACTATTAGCCTTAGACGAAAACTTTTGCCAAAGAATTTAATTAGTTTTCAAACTGAGATGTATAGGGCCTGTGTAAACAAGTACACATGACATGATCTCCATAAAACCACTCTAGACCATTATGAGTCATCTTTATCCTCCGCTAAACTATTCCCAGTAGAATTGTGCTTAATAAATGTCTAAAAAAAAGTCTGTCAAAGTCCACATACTATCATTACAACACTATAATATAAGAGCGAGGCATCAAAAGGCGGGAATAGTCTTTCCTGTTTACACGCGAGTGAAACCGCGGGGCGCAGCAAGCACATACCTCCATAAACTCACACATAATTTTCATTTGTTGGAAGTCGTGCTTGATTCTTGATCTAACATATACAGATAAAGTTTATCCCGATAAATCTTCGTTATCTATGCTAGCGTTGTAATCCCATCTAAACCTTTTTACATCTTCATGCACGCAGTTGTTGTGTTACTTTATTATCTATCTATATAAGTTTGTTACAAGAATCCTTTGGTAATGGTTAATTTCATAAATAATTAGAAATACTTACGTTCTATTCTAATAAAAGGTACCGTTACCATGGGGTACCGGTAGAGTAAAATAGTACTTACACCTGTGTCGTACGATGCGGCAGAGATGGCGACAGGTGGCGGTATATCTGTCAGAAATAGTGTAGTGTAGGTCAAATACAACTTTTCAAGGATGGGCAGATGCAATTTACTGGGCCAAAATGGGCAATTACATTAAATTAATGAGAGGTCAAACATGAAACCCATAGTTACTTAACCCATTTCTCATTCGCATTGATTCAAGGATCCCTCAAAGTAGGAAAATCTTTATACCCTTTACCTCGAAGAACAGTCTTAGGTCAAAACTCGTCAGTAGAAGCCTTGAACACTTGTATTGATAATTTATGTTAACTTTAAAAGAACCAGTAAATTTTACATTGTGTGTGGCCCTCGTCTTTTAGATTTAAAGAAACCTGTATTACAAAAGTAATTATATTTAGGTAGCTAACACATAATTTATTTTAAATTGCACGCTTTTGTTACAATTAGTGCGTATTTTAATAAATTAAGGTCACAGTGTAATTGGATGTAGTAGAGTTGGACATAAATACATTTTTGGGGAGACATATGTCCAACAGTGGACAATTTGGTTAATTTGCCTAACAGATACGTTATGTTACAATTTATTTAATAAATATTTTATGTTCACAGTATTCCACAAGTTGCAACTGTCGTCTAGCTTCGAGTATCTAGAAATAAGGTTTTCAACGCACACGCGCACCATAGCGGCAGTGCTTTTCGTCATCAGCAAGCTGATGCTGCTGCCAATCGTGCCTTACGTCCCGCTAATGGCTTTTAGACTAGGTGAGGTAAATATATTTTCTAACTTTTTGAAGAAAAGAAGAAAAAGGTTCTTAACGTCCGAGGCCGTTCATGCTTGAAATGCATTTCCTCTTATCATTTGATGCACTCAGTCCATGCTTGTGTTTGAATATTTAGCAAAGGTGCATTTTCTTTAATAATATCAATATTTGAATTTATAATATTTTTTAAATATTTTTATCTATATTTGATTATACAATATTTGTATAACACTGAATAAGTAAAATGCTTTTTGATGGCCAATATATTATTTAAAATTAGATTGTATTCCATTTGGAAAGTCTACCAGGTTAATATACATTAATACTTTTATCAATGCTATTATCCCGTTCCAGTAATGAACCCATTAGCCGGTCGCATCACAGCAGTCATCTGCTGCGTATGCGCAACCTTTATCGCCATAGGCGGGTTGCGGGCGATAGTGAGCATCGGCATCGTGACTTTCTTCCTGGCATTGGCTGGCACGGCGCTGCCAAGCGGATTGGCCTTGCTGCCAATAGGGTTTAAAAAGATGTGGGAGATAGCCAGTTTAGGTGGTAGACTGGTGTTATACGAGTAAGTAATGTTGTAACCTACTTCGCTTTCTGGCGACGCTACAATTGACCTTTAAGTAGTTCAGTAGTAGGTTGGCTTGAAAAAACAATAAAAAGAATATTATTGTAAATATAAACCATAAAAACGAAACTACTAAACAGATTAAAATATATATTTCACTAATTGAAAGGTATTTATTATTTAAGAAACAATTTTAGACAATGGGAAACAGAATAATTTAGGAACGCTTTCGCCTGAGAGAATCTACCGCCATCTGTCGATTCTGGTACCTTATTGACCTCTTACGGCACCTAGCGCAGTGTGAGGTACTATTCTACTCTGCCGGTACCTCACGGCTCAGAGATGTTGTGAGAATTTTGTTTAAATTAAATTGATTATACGCCTAGATCTTCCTAATGACTCGTTTCTACGCTATATCATTTAAGTCTCCCCTGTGTACGCTTAGATCTTTAAAACTACGCAACGGACTTGATGCGGTTTCTTTTCATATATAGAGTGATTCAAGAGGAATGTCTATATTACATGTATAATATAGTAGAAAAATACTGATAACTTAAGAGGTTTCCAATGTGATGTCGTAAATAAACACATTTTTTGCAAACACTGACTGAACCCTACGATATACTTAGATGAAACTAATCTACAAAAAAGTCCTCAACGGAATATGTCTATCTCCTAGAGATAACCTACCATAACCATTATTTATCCTCATTGCAGTATAGTCATAAATGTATGAGGGTCTTATAATTCAAACAAGTAATAAATAAAACTTTTCTTATTTCAGCCCAGATCCCGAAATGGCACATCACACATCCTTCTTCGCCGTGACTCTCGCACTGAGCACCAACTGGCTTTGGAAGGTGGCTCTCAGCCAGTCCTCTCTGCAGAAACTCTTAGCAGTTCCCACTATAAGTAAGGCCAGGATATGCCTGACTGTGTCCTGTATTGGTGTTATACTGATGAAGTTATTGTCCTGCTTTCTGGGGTTGACGCTGTATGCGTGGTTCGTTGGTTGCGATCCATTACTGACTGGGCAAATAAAGAAACACGAACAGGTAATTTTTATTTGTACAATTTTTATAGGTGTATAGTTTTAATTTTATGATCTTCAGAGTACAAAATACTATACGGCCAAATTCGTAACAGAATGTCTGTTTGTGCAGACCTTAGGTTTTGATAATGTGTGACTAAAACTTTTTTAATCATAATTAGCTGCGCTCGACGATTTTGGCGTAGTTCCATTATTCGTCAGGATATTAGGATAAAGTTAAGCTTATGGTACTCACAGATAATGTTACGTTCTATTGGTGAAAAAGAATTTGATGTGCGTCTAGTAGTCTTAGAGTTTGTAAGTTACATTTTGATTTAAGGTAGGCATCACTAATATTTTGTTAATAGTGTTATGTAACAGTATAGCTTAAGTTACTCAAAAAGAATGCAGCGTCCGATCAATGAAAGAATTTTCATAATCGCATCAGCAGATTTTGAGGTTATTTGCTACAAAAATATAAAATATAAAAAATATTTCCCTTTATTATTATAGATGTAATTAAGTACCTAGATAATATCCGTAAATATTGATATTTGGTAGATAATGTGTAGATTCAAGAATGTTTGCACCTAAGTCGTTAAAAAATGTCAAGATTTCCGCACAGCTTAGATTTTTTTAACGTAAGACCAAACATTTGGTAGCTACGTTGATTTTATCGAATCTATTTACTGATATATTATATTTTAGGAAAAAAAACTGTACCAGATGTCGTAAGAGGGGACTAAGGTACCAGAACCGACAGATGGCGGTATATCCATTTTAAACAGAGCAGCTCAAATGCACAGGGCGGGAGTGGGCAGCAGAATCCCCGTCGCGATAGCTGCGCTCAGCGATTGCCAACTCGCTTGCCATTCGCAGTAGTAATAGGCAAAACTCCTTCTTTCTTGGAGACGCCTATGTCCAGAAATGGACTTTTGAATAACTGGTATTATGATGATAATGATAAAAAACGAGTTTCTTGTTTCAGTTGGTGCCACAGTTCTTAAACAATTTATCAACAATGTTTCCTGGGATTTGTGGAATATTTATAATAGCTATATTTAGTGCCACCACAGGGTAAGCAGGAATTAGCTGAAGTAAAAATTATTGTCTCTAATGTGTCGTTAGGTCAAGTATATTATTGAATATTTTTCAGGTGTATTGCCTCTCTAATCAACTCGATATCTGGAGTACTCTTTGAAGAGTTCATCAGGCCTTGGATGCCTGAAAATACAAGCGAATTGACATGTTGTAAAATAATGAAGGTATACATTGTTATTGTTTCTTTATAAATCATGTATTAAATTGTTGTGTAAGATATTAATTAATTCATGTCTATTATATTTCCAGATGTTATGTATTTTAGTTGGTTTGTATTGTGGTTCAGTGGTATGGATTGCCAGGGAGCTGGATCGTCTTCAGCACGTGGCTTCTGGAGTAACTGGCGTCACGGCGGGTACTCTTCTTGGACTTTTCACGTTGGGAATAGTGTTCCCAAGGGCTAATTGTTCCGTGAGTCTCATTTTAAATATTTAATTTAACGCCATCTATGAATTTAATGGAAGACTACCAAGTTATTTTTAGCGCCATCTTTGGATATTAGCAGTAACTTTGTGGTTAATCATTTATTTTAAACCACGCAAGCTTTTATCTTAGGATGAAGTTAAACGGTTTGCTTTTGTAAAGACTTAGTTTTCTTAACAGTTTTAGAGATGGCGTTCTCATATTTTATTATGATCGTTTCGAACTTATATTAGGTTAAATTATCTAGAATAATTATTATTTTTTATTCTTAACGTTAAATATACCTTTTATTACAGAAAATTATGTATCATCTGAACAATAATAGTCTCAGATATTAGTTACTCTAAACTTTTTTTAACGTTACTAAACGTGATAAAAATTCTCAATCACATTTCACGTCACGTACTTTTAAACAATCGTTTAATTTAATCCCGTGCCATTTACAGGGTGCTTTGAGTGGTTGTTTGCTAAGTCTGATGCTTTGCGGTTGGCTACTGATAGGCGCCGAGAACGCCCTGGCGACGGGGGCATTGACCTTCCAAGGCAAACCTTTGGCCATTGCTGGTTGTGGAAAGGCCAACTTCACACACGTGTTGGCCAATATCACCATTATTCCGATTGCAGCGTAAGTTTTATAAGTTTAATATATATTTTTTTATTCTTTTAATAAATTTCAATTTAATTTAGGCGTCCTTTTGATATTAGGTATTATAAATTCGTGATTTTTTATTAGTGACTTCTAGTAAGTAGTAGCTTCACAATTTTTATTACTTTGGTAAAGTCAATAAAAACGTGATGTTAAAATCGTTCATCGAACTGTCGAAAAAATGACCAACTTTTTTATTGTTATTTCTTTTGATTCGGTAGTCCTCTTACAAATATCGTCTGCAGGGGTATGTCATTCTTATCTATTCCTACCGCTGAATAGCAGTGTTGGTATAGCTGTGTTCCGGTTTGAAGGGTGAGAGAGGCAGTGAAATTACTGGGTACTGTGACATAATGTTTTTAAGTCACAAGGTTTTAAGTAGCAAAGCGCTAGTAATTGACTTGTGATATTTCAAGCGTCTTGAGGCTGCGATTACGCGGTAACTGCAAAAACGTACTATGACGCAGACTGTAGGCTTGTATGTCTACTTGATCAAATGAAAATAAAGTAAAATCTAGAATAAATAAGAAGCAATTTAGATGTGTTTTATTCCTAACAAACATATAACGGTTATATTACGGTCACTCAACAATTTAATCCTATAATGCTATAATGTCTGGATTAAAAGTCAATGAACCTAGAATGTTCATTTTGTGTCTATTTTTGCTATGCAATATAAATGCCAAGCTTTGGATATATGCCTTATTTCTATTTTACAAATAATATTTATTATAAACAACTCCTGTAAATATAATATATTGCCGTGAGGTACCGGCGGAGTAGTACCTTCCACTGAAACAGGTGTCGTAAGAGGCGACTGAGGTACCAGAACCGACAGATGGCGGTATATCCATCCAAAACAGTGCACGGGGCAGGGATGGGCAGCAGCATCCCCGTTGCGAAAGCTGCGCTATGCGATTGCCAAGACTCTTTTCTTGGAGAGGCATAGGCCAGCTTTTAATGGCTGGTATGATTGATTGAAATAAATATAAACAACAACTACTTAAGCGTATTTAAATCTGAATCTGTAACACATCTTTGATGAAATTTTAAAACTTGGGAGGACTACCTATTTCTTAGGTATAGGACTAGCTACCTATTGACCCCGGGAAATTCATGCGGTACGCGATACGACTTGATAAAATTAGCAAACAATTTTTTTTATTCCTTAAGCGGTGAATTATAAAATGATTGAAAACTGTGCAAATCATTCGGAATAAAATTTGAGCGAATACACTTAAATTTCAGAGTGTGATTTTACAAATCCCAGTATCAACTAGTCATGTTTCATAATATAATCGAACAGAATGACTGATGAATCGGATACCGGCCTTCCAAATATGGCCGCTGCAACGCTAGGCATTTTACGACCGTAAATGAGTTCACACTCGGTTAGGCCCCGGACCAAGTTTTAATCTTCACCTTAACTTGGGTGATATTGGAGAAGCTTACTTTCTCCCCCCCCCCCCTTCCGCACTTATTAAAACTTTTCCCATATTACTATTACTCGATTCTTCTTTTATGACTTTAGTTCTTGGCTCTGGTTTTTCTCTTGTGTTTGGACGCCGCACATGATTATATATACTTTTTATGAATTATTGTGATGAATTCGTATCGTATTTCCTAGAAAATAATTCAGTCTTTGAATATTTTGCGGTTAGAAGAAGAGAAGACCGATCTTCACAAATATCAACAGCAAAATTTTGACAGATTTGTATACTTTGATCTATCACTTTATGTACCACGAAGTCAGAGAATGAATATTGTAGTCTCAGATATCGCACAAATCGCCCGAAAAAAAGAAAAATCGAGACATATCAAATTAAAGTATTATTTTATTTTAGAGATTCTTTGTAACAATAGAAATATTATTGAGGAGTTTTAAAACTAAATTTTTTTTATCAGAAAATAATAAATAATGTTTTATTAATCATTCTTATTGCAATATTACAAAAAATTTTGTTTAACTACGCCAATTACACATTTATCCTCCCTGAAAATACCATAAAACGACAATTAAAGTTCACTAATATCGCAGCGTCAATTTTATATAATGATAATAAAATTAATAAATCCCACAACATCTCATACATTTTTCTGACTCCGTGGTAGGTCGCTTAAAGCACTTGTGTTACGAATGCCTGACAACAGAGGAATCACAAATATTCTACTTAAATACATATATTTGACACCCAGACACAGAACAAATACAAGTATTATCATAAAAGTATTTGCTCTGGATAGGTATCGAACCCGCACAAGACAGGATCACTACCTTCTGCGCCATCGGGTCCGTCTAATATCCTTTATTTTAAGTTATTACATAGTATTAAATTACACAAATAATTAATATTACACAAATCAATCTAAACGTTAAATGCAATTTTATTATATATATATAATATTTATTTGATTTCAGCAAAAAGTTGCCATCGAAGCCACTCCAGTCTCTCTTCCGTATATCCTTCACGTACTGCCCTTTCGCTGGCGCGATAGCAGTTCTGCTCATCGGCGTCCCCATGAGCTACCTCACTGGGAAGTCCAGGACTGACTCCATGAACCCTGACGTCTTCTGCCCTCTCACCCAGAGCATATTGAACAAGTCCCAAATAAGAAGTCCTACAGTCTCGCTCGAGGTCCACCGGGCGCCTGACACTGAAGAAGTTTATTACGCGTTAGATGAAGCCCTGAAACATTTGAAAGAAGTAATAGATCGGTAATATTAAAGTGTTTTTGTTATTATAGTGTTTTATTTCAGTCTATGTTGACGGGCCCGATGGTGCAGACGGTAGTGATCCTATCTTATGCACCTAAGGTAGTGGGTTCGACAAATATTTATATGATGAATGTTTGTATTTGTTTTGTGTCTCGGTGTTATTTGTATGTATTTAAGTGTTACATCTGCTCGTTCTCTTTCTATTTTTAAGAGAATGGTGAAGGAGTATTTATTATCTGTCACTTTGATTTTACTTTTTCAGTCTGTTACTTTCCTTGTTATGTAACTATATATTTTATATGTATTTGAATGTAGGTGTACGTTTATGTATATGCTTGTTTGTTGTGCTAAATTGACGTCTAACTTCCAACAGCTTTAACATTTTTCTATTAAAAGGTTGCCTGTAAGGAATTTGGCAAAATTTGCATTTAGCAATTAAGCCACCTCTTGTACCTACTATTCCATGTTTTTGTGATGTTCTTGTGTTGTTTTTCTTGGTGTACAATAAAGAGTATATTATTATTGTTATTGTTACATTAGTTGTCTGATATCTGTAACACAAATGCTTCAGCTACTTATCTTGGATTGAGGTCAACGTATGAGAATGTCGTGTGAATTTATTATTAATATTGAGATTCGACTTCGGTTTTCCTTGCAAGGGATAACGGTTTATCTATGAATACTGAAATGTTTGCTGTGAATATGATGTGTTCATCCATACTATTATTATAAATGCAAACGTTTGTGAGTATTTATCTCTGGACCTAGGGATGTATATACATGTATGTTTTTTACTCTTTCACGTCGGAACCATTAAACCAATTTAAATGTAATTTAGCACAATTATTATAAATAATTTGGCATAAAATATAAGCTACTTTTTATCACGAAAACATGTTATGTATATATATAATCTACGGTTTAGTTGTAATTAACAAAGCCCGCGGAAGCATCCGCGTCGATCTGAGGGAAAATAGTCTAAGTTACTTATATCAATATCAGCTATTTGCTTCTGAAAGTAATTAAAATCAGACCGGCAGTTCCTAGATTAGCCAGAACAAACAGACAGACAGTTTTTTATGAGCTTTATATATTTTTATACTCATTTAGAAAAAAGCTGCTAATTTGGAATTACAAACAGACACTTTACATTTATTTATATGTATATATGAGGACGCTTTTAATAGGAGAACAGATAACAGGTTTTCTTGGTAATCATTTTTTTAGGTGAATAATACCGTAAGATGCTTGCAATGCTGACGTGAAAAAAATGTGAATATCGATGAATTCCAAGCAAATTCCCATAGAGATGTGATCATCCATTATTCTCGCTCCGCTCCATGATATATTGGCTATCATTAGGGCGGTCACCTGATCTGAATTCTTTCTCCCAAAATTCTCACATTCATCATTTTCAGCTTCAGTTTACTTGTAATACTCTCGCTTAATTCTGTGTACATTGTACTGGCTTAGGCTTTTTGTAAGGATTTAGTCTTTTTTTCTTTCTAATTAAGATTTAGATAATATCCAATTCAAAGACCATCTCACATCGACCAGACTCTGTGGTAAGTCTCTTAAAGCATTTGTGTTACGAATATTAGACAACAGAGGAAATTTTACATATATAATATATTTGAAACAGTACTGGCTTCGGGTGGATAATTGTTTTGGGTTAAACATACATGTATATAAAACTGATCATATTCTTGAAAAACTTGTATCCAAGATTCAATCCAGAATCCGAAAATCAGGCAAAGTTTTATAACTTCGTTTCACTTCCTAAAGGGGGTGAATTTTCAAAAAATGTTTGTGCTCCCCTCCATTAAACCTCTATGACCATTTTCAAGTTTCTATCTCTTGAAGCTTAGGCCTTGCATTGATGCACCTTCTTATATATACCTTTTATATATACAGATAAATAAAGGATGATATATATCTAATTTCATAACGACGATAACGACAATCAATTTTTTAAAACAAACTATTCCTGCACCTGCGTCATGTCTATCTATAAAATTATCATTTGAATAACAAACTAATGCTTCAATACTCACAACTTTTAAAAATATCCATAGCTGCGTCTAATTTATCTCGGTACCTATTTCAAATACAATACAAAACAGACAACTTGTACTGTTGTTAAAAAGAACGCCAAGTTTGAGTCAAGTTTCTATTTTAAAATACACTATTTATTCTACTTTTGAAATATACATGATAAAAGTCAACTTCTAAAGTAAACGCAGGCAAAGTATATGGGAGTAAAATTTCTAAAGTCTCCCTCACTATCGATAAACACTTGTTATTGCAACAAACTGGAATTGCAGTGGAATGCTCACTGGAACGTTAACATAATGCTTGGAGCATACGCTCGCAATGTATAATGCATGCTCCCGATCAGAACGCCTGTATACATCAGTATAAACGAAGTGCAGATCGAGAAACAGAATACTCATGACGGGAATGTGTATTCCGTTTCTGCTTGCACTTTCGTATGGATTCAAACAAAGGAAAAACCCGGGAGAGGTGCGTGCCGCGTTTTAGTCACAGCACATTAATTCCTAGACCGCAGTTCAGGGCGAGTGCCTACTGTCTCAAGTAGAATCGCAGTATCAAGAGGTCACAACTACCACGGAATTTTGCACGGAAATCGACCTTAATACGCGTACGAAGAGACTATATTAAGACGTGACCGTCAAGTATGCAACTTTGTCAGTCTCATTTGTTACTTTTCACCGTGGAAATTGTGAGTGGCTTCGAGTAAGTCGTAAAGAGAAAAATGTGTGTACAGTTAATGAGGAGTGAAAATGTCTCCAACTGCATCCGGTTTTCAGGAGTTAAATAAACTGTTTCGTTTAAGAATAAAATTATTACGCGTTTGTTGGAGATAGTATGTACCTATTTATAAAGTTGTTTCGTTAAGGAAAATCTTTGAAGCATGCAAAATAAACTCGATTTCTTTCTAGGCTTTACTCGATTTCAGTTGTTGCATTATGTTCGTGACCGTGTACCTATGTTTTGAACAAATGTGCCTGAAGATTTATCCTGCAGCATTCTCGAAGATTGTATCAAAACTAGTTCAGAGACGTTTAGTGATCAATTCACTGAGATGTATTTATGCATTGCATGCCATCGTCTATGCTATGTAGAATAAAAACCTCGATCGAAGTGATTTTCGAAAAATGCTTCTAATATTTTCTGATAATAAGAATCATTCTCCTTCTTCGGTTGTCTTAAATCAGTATTAGCGGAAAATTCTCAGCATTAAACTATTTATACCATACACCATGGCTGGCTCGCGGTAAACTCTTTGATAAGTGGAATTTGTGAGATATTTCAAAAGAATAATGAACGAGCTGGTAGAAACATAAAATGAACCTAAACAAATAAAACATATAAAATAGAGATAAAACAAATAAAGTAATAAGAAGAAATTTTCTTATATTTCTGGAATTACATAATTGAATTAACGATGAAATCGACGGTTCCGATAGCGATATTTGGTAGTTTTTGATCTATCTTGTGCGCCAAGGGACATCCCCAATCAGAACAAATATTAATTTGATGAATATTAAAATAAATAAATAAACTCCCACAACATCTCATACATTGACCTGACTCCGTGGTAAGTCGCTTAAAGCACTTGTGTTACGGACGTCAGACAACAGAGGAAACACAAATGTAATACTTAAGTATATATATTTTACACCCAGCCACAGAACAATCACAAATATCTTCATATAAATATTTGCCTGGGTGGGAATGCTGGGTGCCATCCTTGGCACACAGGATACTGGATCCTGGATAGGATCACTAGCGCCTGCGCCATCGGGCTTATTAATATTCTATCAAGCCATCGCGATTATAAATGTCATGTGCATCCATATTATTATTATTATTATTATTATTATTAATACAGTTTGGACACAACTGACTCAGTTCTACAGGAAACTGACCCATCAGTTTTATATGTAAATGTGTTTTTTTTTTCTAATACGTGATGACTTCTATGCATCTTCTGCAATTGCTATTATTTATTTATATCATCACAGTGATTACACCGTATGATCACTGACTACTAGCACGACTGGTAATTTCAATCGTAAAATGCTACAATGGGTAATTTTTTTTGAATTAGTGATTCGAGTATATAAAGTGATTCATAAGAAATACTAATTGTATAAAAATCAATGTTATACGTAAATTGGATAAATTTATACTAGTATTATGGTATTTGGCGCTAGAGTTTCTGTTTAATAATTTTATATTAAATAATATAAAATCAATAAAATAATATATAGTTTATGTATCGCACAACGGTGTTTATCCGGGATGAATTTATATAATAACTAAACCGCTTTTACTATTTTTGTCGGGAACTACCCCGACAGATGTCTTGTTCTAATTGTATAAGTTTACCATGAAAAAAATATCGCGACTAGAAACTAAAATATTAACGATCCAAACTCTCAAGTTGGAACAAACTGCAGAAAGTATAGAAAAAAAAATAAAAGTCGGTTCAGCTATATATTATTTTATAGATTTTATATAATACTAAATATATAACAGCCGTGAGGCAGAGTAGAATAGTACCTACCCTTGTACGAGGTGTCGTAAAAGGTTCAAGAAGCGTTAAATAGTGGTATATCCATCCAAAACAGCGCAGGTCACGTGTACAGGGAGGGGATGGGCAGCAGCATCCTCGTCGCATAAGCTGCACTCTGCGATTGCCAACACGCTTGCCCAGCGCGGCAGTTATGGGTAAAATTCCCCCTTTCTTGGGGAGGCCTATGTCTAGCAGTGGACTTCCAATAGCTGTAATGATAAATACCACTAAAATAATTAAAATACCCGTTAGTTTGACAGCTGTCATTCGAAACAAGCTATAATTAAAGGCTTGTAAGCTAGGCAAGGTTTATGAACCACACTTAACAAAAAGTTCCGCTTATCTAACGGCGAACACAACGCTAGAACAATTACGCTTGGTTAATTCTGCAAACAGCTTACCAAGGCGCCATGCGGACGCTGTTCTAGATAAACGTTGACTAATAGAGTAAGACAATGGTCTAATTGAGTGTAAAGACAATCTATCCCAGCCTAGTCCTAGTATTTAGTCAGTCTAATGACCCAGATTTAATGCGTGACATATGACGTTGTTCATACAGCAAGGATTATGAATCGAAGCGAGAAAAGAATTAATGACTTGATATAACACATTCGCAAGGTTGCTCTTCAATTTCACTTCTACTTCTTTTTTCATACAAACGCTTACATACGTGTTGATTAAATGTACAATTTCTTGTAATGTACATTGTCTGATAATAATATAATTTGAAGGGCACAGAAAATCATGATCTTATCTTATGCGTCGTCTAAAGTCCGTGGGTTCAATTCCTTCCCAGAACATTTATTTAAATGATGATGCACTCATTTGCAAAAAAACGGGCACCTAACCAATGAACCATTTCAAATGTTACTATTGGTTTGTTTGATAATTATAGGTAGTTTTACTTTCACAAATTTTGTAAATTAATAAGCAAATAATCGCTTTCGTCAGTATTATCATAAAGTTTTTATAAAATTTATGTGTTTTAATGCTTAAGTTCTCTGGTGGAAGTAAAAGTTAAGAAAGATTTTTGTTACTTTTACTTCCCTTTTTACTAATAAAGTAAAAATTGAAATTGAAATTGATTGAAATCACAGCTTGAATTCGTCTGGGTATGCTAGCGAGGATATCCCGGATACTTGCTTGCGGAATACGTTCCCACTCCGCGGTAATCACATTCTTCAGCTTTCTTATGGTCTGCAGAGCCAGTTATACTGATCTCACGCGTCGTTTCAGGACGTCTCAGACACGCTCTATAGGATTGAGGTCGGGACTACGAGCTGGCCAATCCAAACGACGCATGCCGACCTCTTGCACATACGCTTCCGCATCGCCAGACCGGTGGGCGCGAGCGTTGTCGTCCATAAAAATTGAGTCTTTGCCTAAAGCGGCCAATGCGGGTTGTGCATGAGGAATTAGAACTTCCGTTATGTATCGATGTCTAGTCAGTGAGCCGTTTTCAATGAAGACTAACTCTGTACGATCCATTGAATTTATTCCTGCATAAAACATAACAGAGCCCCCACCATAACGTGTGATTTCTTCAAAACAAGTCTCTGCAAAGCATTCTCCTCGTCTTCGTAGCACTCGCTGACGTCGATCTTCACCGAACAGAGATATCCTGGCTTCATCGGAGAACAATACCCTATTCTAGTCTTCTTGAGTCCATGACTCACAATTTCAAGCAAACCTAAGCCTGGCAACTCTGTGCTCACGAAGTAACTTAGGGCCGTGGGCCCGGCAATGACTGCGTATATTGGCCGCGAAAAGCCTCCTCCTGACCGTCCATAGACTAATATGCACATTTCTTACTTCTTCGAGGTTGTTCTTAAGGTCCAAATACGAAGACTTGTGATTTAACAATTCGCGACTCACAAGAAAACGATCATCCCGTGCTTGGGTACATGGTTTTCTTCCAGAACCAGGCCTTTTCTCGACGGAACCGGTGTCTAGATACCGCCAGGTCCTTTGAACCGTCGAGCGACTCACACTTAGCCACGAAGCATTGGCTGCAACCCTCTTCGAGCAGCGCAATAACTTTGGTAGCGTTTACCACTTTCTTCAACATTATTGAGACAGCTAATCAGCAATAAATGAAGCTTTGACAATTAAAAATATGAAATAAATTCATAAAAATTTACTAAAAGTTATGAAAACCGATATTATCTTTTGGAACTTCGCACCAAAAATGTAGGATAAAAAATGGTTTTCTGTAAAAACGAAAATCATGAAAATTTGAACTTAGAACGTACTGTTTTAAACACCACGGCATTTTTAAAACTGGCCAGTAACATGTACAAATGATTGAAATCATTTTGGTACCGTATTTTTTTATAAAGAATTAAAATCAGAACCGCGCGCTTTTTTTTGCAAATGAGTGTTTGCACATAATTGTTCTCAAAGGACTTACCTCGAAGTCAGGTCAATTTATGAGATGCTGTGTGAATATTAAATATATACTACATATATTTGAAATATTACATTCATTAGTAAATATTCACACAACATCTCCTAAATTTAGTTTTAGTTTATATATATATATATATATATATATATATATATAAACTAAGGCACACTGTCACAATCTCTAGAAATAATTTAGACGTATGAAACTTTAATTATAATAATTACGGGTTTAATCAACACAGAATACTTTGACGTTTAATAAACAAACAATAATAATTAAACTTTATTTACCTTAGCTTTATTTATTACAAAGTATAAAAAGTTATATACCTACAAAGTATCACGTGAATGCACCCTACTTGTACATTGTCTAATACAGTATTAAGGCGATCTATCCCGACTTAACCCTACTACGCAGTCAGTCTCATGATCCAGGCTTAGCGCATGATATGCCAAGGTGTTGACACTGCAAGGGTTCGGGATCGAACCGGCTAGACGCATACGTCATACCTACGTGTGTCCAGGAATTAATGGCTTGCGTATATTTCAGTGCTCGATATATGTAGGGTTAAAACCGCAGTCGTCGTACTAATCGTTGGAGTATTAAAATTTATGAATTTAGTTTGATTACGCGCCATTTATGTGGCGGCGGTGTGAGTGCCGTTAATGCGCATTGTTATCGTCATATCAATGAATATTAATAAAGTGGACTCAAAGTTGTTAAAATTATGTTATTTTTAACAGGCGTTAAAAGGCGTCCACAGTTGGCGCGGGTGGCAGTGATCCTATCTTGTGCGCTAAGAGTCGTAGTTCGATTCCCACCCAGGACAAATATTTATATGATGATATTTATGTTTGTTCTGTGTCTGGGTGTTACATATGCGTATTAGTATATTTGTGATTCCTCTATTGTCTGGTGTCCGTAACACAAGTGCTTTAAGCGACTTCCTACGGAGTCAGGTCGACGTATAAGAAGTTGTGGGAATTAAAAAAAATGATATGTTAACGGCACCCAGGGTGTGAACAAATAGTGAACATAAATTAGTTTGCGTTCGCGCGTACGTTTTTGTCTATGCTCTAACTACCTATAAACGACTAATCAAGAACCGACCTGGATATTAAGAATGCCTTCGTTTTATAAGTTTTGACACAAAGTTGGCAACTTACTGAAAGTTTACATTTTCTCTAGATATATTTATTATAAATTGGCGGGGTTTCAATTTGAAGTTGATATGTACATCTAAACAAGAATAACATAACTCAAAATTGTCGAAAAGAAAAGACATGTGATGACACTTAAATAAGATTAACTCAAAATTTTCGAAAATAAAGTAGTATTTTTATTTTTTGAAGGGTTTAATTTAACTTTATTTATTGTATGGTTGCGACGCTGTGTTTGAAAAGCGTTGTTTTCTATTATTATTTTATCATGTTGACAAAACGGAGACAGTCCGTGTAATAATAAGCGTAATCGCAGCCATAGACTCAGACATTCGTAATATCACACGGATATCATCAGCGCGTTGCCAGCGTATTGACTTAAAGATGTCACATTACACAGAAATTTCACTGCTGCTCTCATCATTCTAACCAGAGCTGTTCTGTTAATTTAGCGGTAGAAATAGGTGAGAGTGAGGTACCAATGCAGACGACCTTTGTATGAGGTCTACCTCCGGTAGTATAATTAAATTAAAATTTCGCACTGAAGAAAAAAGATGCAGTACGAATATTAAAAAAAATCTTGAATATTTATTTATTGCATTATAAATACTTATCAAAGTTTTGTTTATAACAATATATTAGACGAAGTTAAGTTATTGACGTAGTAGTAAAAATAATATAGTGATAATAAATATAAGACGGTGCCACGTTTAAAATTTATACCATGCTAATACTGATTTTTTATTTGAAAAAAGCGAGGATTAAAATAGAATACTTAATGCTCAGTTAGCACTGCGATACATATAATCTTTATACTTATATAATATTTTGACGGGCTCGATGTTGGTAGTGCTCCTATCTTGTGAGCCAAAGGACGTGGATTCGAACAAATATTTATATCATTATATTTAAATTTGTTCTTTGTCTGGGTTTTCAATGTATTCAAGGATTAAATATGTGATTCCTTTATTGTTTGAGGTCCGAAAGAGAAGTGCTTCAAGCGACTTTTCCGGAGTCAGATCAATTAATGAGATGTTGTGTGAATATAAAAATTTCGCTTTTTAATGGGACGAATTTTTAAATTACTAAACCGATTTTTATCAAATTTTGCTTAAAATGTACAGTTTGATCCAAATTGAGAGATGGGATAAAAATTTTAGCTTAGTTTATAATCGAAATATTTTTTAAGGCGCACAATATAGAATCACGTACATTAGCGAAATAGGATCCGTCTATTTGCTCAAGACCTGTACATCCTCGGATTTGCTTCTACTTAGGAACATCTTTTAGAAGTAAATTAGTTACTGGGTCAATGATACCCAAAAAGCGTTCCGACATCGTTTGATCGATCACTATGGAACTTGGCGACAGTAATGTGTTTCTTCATTAAGAACGTATTTTTGCTGTCCATTATGAATAAATAAATATAAAATTGCAAATGAAGTCTGCCGTACAACGCTATCCATACAAAAATTGCATTTATTCATATCAAATTTTAAATGAGACTAGCTGACCCGACAGACGTTCCCCTGCTTCCGCTTTAAATTGAGATATAAACCGTCCTATCTCTTAAGTTGTATCAAACTTAACAGATAGGATAGTTTAAATTAAGCAAAAAATATCTTAAAATCGGTTTGGTAATAAAGAAATTCTCCCCGATCCTTACTAATTAATAAGTTGTGAGTTAGATACTAACAAACTTTCGCATTTATGTAAAATGTTTGAAACTCTTTCACACAAAAACTACACAATGGATTTTGATAAAACTTTACTATAATATTACTTATACATTGGAGTAATATATAAGTTATAAATTATAAAGATTTGTATAAGATGTAACGATAACTCATAACGCCTGCCAAATTTCATCCGCAAATATTATAATCATCGCATTGTGCTTGAGGTACGAGTAGGAAAACAAGGATTTTTCTTTAGATAAAATAACTCATTTAGAGGACTCCAAATTTGTACAACTGCATTCGGCAATTATAACAGGCTGTAGTTAGTATCTCCGCAGTCTGTCTCTCCTACAATAAGTGGTTGAATGAACTTTTGTATGTTTATATATACATAATATAGATAGAGAAGAAAACAAATAACTTGAAGTACTAATCAGTGTTTATATATAGAAACGTGATGTGTATTTATCAGCAACTCACGGCTGCGGTATAAATTTAAATAACTTTCTTAATACTTTGCAGTATTACAATGAGTGTATCATATAATTTATATCTACAAGTCAAAGCAAATAATATGTATTTAAATTGTGTGATTGTAAATCGCCAAACTCATTAGTAGTAAGCCTTAATAGAAACATTTAACAGCACTTTAATGTACCTTGGTAATCGGCCATATCAACGGAATAAATTCACAATATTATTTGCATAAAATTTTACTACGAAAACATTTAGATTGGAACTTTTAAACAAAGCTTTCGTAAAATAAACTTTATTACCTTGTGTTAAATGGTGCAATTGCTTGGGTGTCGAGAAATTGAGATTAAAATCTAAAGGTTTCAGGTGTATGCGACCAAATTCGTGAGATGGTTTTATCAAAAATGTAGAGTCAAGTTTCGATCCGTACCTAGTTTAATGGCTAACTTTATAAGTAAGTAATATCCTTTAAAGTGAATTTTCGATGGCATTGTAATGAATATAAATAGATTTTCTCGTTATAATTTTTTTTTATCTGACTAAAACTTCAGGATAACGCTGGACACAGGCCGCATACAACCGGTCCTATTGGAGATTATTTGGGGAGAGCTATATCCAGCAGTGGAAGTCTTATGGCTGATATGATGATGAAATTCAAAAGCGAGTTTTAAAGCAAGACCACCAGTGTTTCTTTCTGAATTTATTTTGATTTCGCCCCATTTATGTGGCGGCGGTGTGAGTGTCGTTAATGCGCATTGTTATCGTCATATCAATGAATATTAATAAAGTGGACTTAAAGTTGTTAAAATTATGTACAGTTGGCGCAGGTGGCAGTGATCCTATCTTGTGCGCCAAGGGCCGTGGGTTAGATTCTTACCCAGAGTAAATATTTATATGATGATATTTATGTTGGTTCTGTGTCTGAGTGTTAAATATATGTACTTAAGTATTTTATTTGTGAATCCTTTGTTGTCTGGCTTTCGTAACACAAATGCTTTAAGCGACTTACCCCGTGGTATAGTAACGAGTCTGGTCAATGTATGAGATGTTGTGGGAACTTGTTAATTTTTGATATACAATATATGCTTTTTTATTTAAGAATGTCAATGTGTCATCCAATCAGAATTCCCTTTGCATATGAAAAGGACTATTTTATGATTTCGATGTATTTCTAGAGCCTTTTGTCGATAAAAAATAGCTTCATTCACTTCTTCGCCGCATTAACTTTTACCTAGTCATATATTATACATTTGCACAATTTTCTTAAAAGGAGTAACACAGGTTATTAGATGTTTTTTAAACAAAATATTTCTACCAGACTAGGGAATAAAACGAAAAACTATTACACGAAATATTGTACATACAATATATTTAAATTATTGAATTTATCCGTATACTATTTGTTGCAGCCGCAAAACGTCCATTGATATAGGATAGGCCTCCTTAGTGAGGAAATTTGCCAATAATTACCGCGCTGGGCATGCGTGGTGGCAATCGCAGAGCGTAGCTTCGGTATGGGAAAGCTGCTGCCCGTTTCCGCCCTGTTGCATTTAGTCTTCGCTGTTTCCAGTAGATAAAGCAGCATCTGTCGGCTTCGGTACTTAAGTACGCCTCTTACGATCCTGGTACAGAGGGAGGTAAATAAATAAATAAATAAATTCCCACAACATCTCATACATCGACCTGATTCCGTGTAAGTAATAAGTCATAATAAGTCGCTTGAAACACTTGTGTTACGGACATCAGACAACCGAGAAATCACAAAAACACTACTTAAATACACATATTTAATACCCAGACACAAGACAAACATAAATATTATCATATAAATATTTGTCCTGGGTGGGGATCGAACTCACGATCTTTGGCGCCCAAGACAAGATCACTAACATCAGCACCATCGGGCCTATCGGAGGTGCTATTTATTCGCATTGCCATAAATGTTTACTTACAATAAATAAGTTATGTACTTTAATTACAACCGTATCTGTGTATTAATCATTTCAAATTGAAGAGTAAAATAACACTTTACCATACAAACGAATCATGCAGCACTCACCATACAAAAACAGGTAGAATAATTCAATTCGCCCACATTTCCCGATAAAAAGCTTAGAGAGCTACTCTTAAAAAGCGTCGCTGAAACGAAATACATTTCACAAGACTAAAGGAATCGAATTGATTCGGGTAATTGATTTAGGTGCCTATGTTCTTCTGGGCACCATCTGGAGGTGAATATTTTATTTATTCAGCACTCACCGAGTTTATTTTGTGATGTTTCTACAGTGTTCGGGAAATGGTGTAGCTTTTGGTAGAGAAGTGACGAGGTTTTGCGATTTTCGGCAACCTCTCTCTCGAATAAATTTTTATTGGTTGCAGAATTTGTATTACGATATCACGTCAGTAAAATAGTATTAATTTTTTATTAGACTAGCCTTGCTACTGTTTTAAAGCAGATATGCTTACTTTATCATAGAGTATCGTAGTTAGCATTATTCGTATCTGAAAATTATTTAACATGTTTATATGAGGTAGTGCCGTGAGGTAAAATAGAATAATACCCCCCACTGCACCAGATGTCGTAAGAATCGACTAAGGCACCAATATCGACAGATGGCGGTATACCCATCTGAAACAGTCCAGCTCAATTGCGCAGGACGGGATGAGCAGCAGTATCCCCGTCGCGATAGTTGCGCTCTGCGAATGCCAACACGCTTGCCCAGCGCGGCAATTATGGGCAAAATACTTCTTATATTGGGGAGGCTTATGTCCAGCAGCGGACTTCCAAAGGCTGTTATAATGATGAGGTAGACCTGAGAAAAAGGTCGTCAGCATTGGCACGTTACTTTCATCTATTAATACCGCCAAATATCAGTGTTCGATTAGAAGACCTAAAAAATTTCATTAATTTAACTGAATGTGACATTAATTAAGTAATTACTGTAATGTGACATAATACCTAAGAGTCACAAGATTGGTAACGCGCTAGAAATATGCTTGTGAAATAAAAATATAAGCTGCGATAACGCTGGTCTAATAAAAACAAAAGATAAATTTATTGTTAATTTTTTACAAAACATTGATCCGGTATCCTCACCCGGGATTTCGATTGAATTTTGGTATCGAACTAGCAAATCCTGATTGACTCAATTAATAATGGGGACAATGACTATTGAAAATGTTCTTTAGAGTGCTGCAATTCTGGGCGATTGAGATCGTTCGATCAGAATTGCCATTACGTTCAAGGCATACAGGCAATGATGTATAAAAATAATATAGATTTATGTATTTACTTTAATGTACGTATCTATATAAATCATAAGTCTCTGAAATGAGGTCTTAGCACTGATAAGAGCAGCATGGGCACCCTGTCCACCCACAAAGTGGATAGACGATCTAACTTCTACATAAAGTAAACTTCATTCAAAAGTCGTCTGCATTGGTACTTCACTCTCATCTATTTTTACGTTTGGTGTTCCGGTTGGTAGGTAGGTAGAGTAGTATGTCGCAAAATATTTAAATTTGGCTGCTGTGACGCTTACTATCACGCAGGTTTAACGCTTGTTTGTTAAACTGGTCTAAAAAAGAACATTAATACCACAGGAGCACTTGACGCAGGCTGAAGATAGCCCCTCGTATCGGAAATCACTTGGATACGTCTATGTCCAGCAGTGGACCTCCTACGGATGATATGTTGATCATGGTGATATCGTATTTACATACATTTTTGAATATTGTGTAAACAAGTCAAAACTTCTAAATACAATGCGCTGTTTATGTTATGACTATACTTTAAGAAGACGGTTTTGCACTATATTTGTGTTATATTTGATCTTTGTCCCGAAAACTAGCGTTTTTCAAAATCATACCGATCCCATGCGGTGTGAGGATCTCGGACTAATCAGAAGTGCGTTTCTGCCGGTGCCGAATTAAGTTGCGCCGGGAACTTGAGCCGGCTATCGTGTTGTCATAAAAAAATGTTTAAAATTTTTAATCTCGTTTCTATTGCGTTAAAACATTGGAATAATGCATGCAAATTTTCGCATTTACATCATCATCATCGAAACAGCTCTTAAACGTCCACTGCTGGATAGCTGCCACGCTAGGCACGCGTTGTGGCTATCGCAGAATTTTGATTTGGTATGGGATTCTCGCCCTGTTGCATTTGGAATACGCTGTTTGGGGAAGTTGGAAGTCATCAAACCTGCATTTGGGACGGTTCGTAATGACCCTAGAAAACAGCTTTTAAACATCGCTCAGGAGCGAGATGGGGCGGTGATCCTTAAACAAGGTGTTATCACTCTTTTTGTAGAACAGCATCACCAAGTTCCTGTTCCATGCCACGAGAAATCCGATACTACCTTGGGACCGTTGGTCTTCCTCCTGGTAGTAGAGCAGGTTGCCAGATTCTAGGATTATCGTTTCCTCACCCTCTCTTCGGACTTCAGATAACCTCAGAATATCTGAGCGCATCCTACTCAACTCTTCCTCCAGTTCAACAATCTTCTCGTCGATCCTCAATGTGCGAATGTTGTGTGTTACCAGGGCAAGTTTTCGGTTGGGGTTGTAGCCGTGCGTCTGCCGGAGATATTAAGCACCCTCTGCTCCATCGTTACCATAACCGCTACCGTAGCTTTGGATAACGGAGCTCCCGGGTACTGGGGACCTGGTAAAGTTGTCGACTTTCATATTGAGGGTTAAGCCCTATAATTGCCACGCTGGGCAGGCGTGGTGGAAATCGCAGGGCGCGATTTTGCGACGAGGATGCTGCTGCCTATCCCCGCCCTTTGCATTTGAGTCACGCTAGTAGGATAAGTATACCGCCATCTGTCGGTTCCGGTACCTTAGTCACCTCTTACGACACCAGGCCCTTAGGGAGATACTTTTATATTATGCCGGTAGCCCATGGCATAACGACTAGTCTCGGTTAGTAGCTAAAAATACACATATTTATATATATGTACTATATATCCAGTGAAAGGCAAGTGAGGTCAAAATTAATGTAGTTTATAACTAATTCTAAGTTTCAAAACAATAAATTAAGTATCAATAGGGTCAAAAAACAAAATAATGATCTTGTTGGTAAGCACTTTGTTGCTGTACCTTTAAATTGCCCTTAAAATTGTTTTTTCTATCGCCACGCTCCTATTTCCCTAGGGATAGCGGGTTGACAGCCGCGCCATAGTCGCAGTTAAGTGCAGTATGTCACAATTTTCATTGTGAAAATTACCATTTAAAAATGGACTTTTAATTTACAATTTTAAAATGTCCGTGTATTTAAATTAAATTTGGGTTACATTATGCAATTTCTATATTAAAAAAGTATTAATCGGTGTTGTCTTATTCTTCTTTTTTGTAATTTAAGACAATTTGAGAAATGTTAACAAAAAATAACCTTCCTTCAATAATTAACTTTCTTAATATTTGACAATAATTTATATACAGATCGCATGTTTAAAGGTTAATGTTTTGCAAAAAGTATCATTGATGTAATGCTCAATCGTTTTTTAAAAATATCTAATTTTGTGAGATAAATACATAAATACATTTTTTAGTCAATTAAAATTCTACTCACAACTTGTTTTAAATATCTATAGTTAATAAGGTTTTTTTTTTATTATCCCTAATGTATTTGTAATTTTTAAAGTTAGTCTTACTGTACCGGTGCCAGCCGAGATGCTTGAAAGTTGCTGACAGAGTAGAATAGAACTTTCAAACCCGGTAGAATAATTGCTATTTTTCCTGGTACAACTAAGTGTCGTAAGAGGCGACTTAGGTGCCAATACCGGTACATTACCGTCGCGAAGCTACGCTTTGTGATTGCTACCACTCGTGTCCAGCGCAGAAATTGGAGCTTTTTTTTCAATGAAATCGTCAAAAAAGGAAAGGCTCATAGCCAGGATTGCCAGCATTGGACTATCTACGGCTATTATGGTGATGATGAATGTTGGTCTCTATATATTGTCAGTATATAAATGTAGTGGTTTGTAAATTACGATAATATATATAAAAGCAGCTATATCCACTTTTAGTTTAATATATTAGAAAAAAATAAAAAGGATAAATTTTTTAAAATTTAATTGAATTTCCTGTAGTCTACTGAAAACCCCTTACTACACTATGACCGTATAGTTAACAAGGGGGGACGCCGTGTTTAGAATACGTGATTCGCCATCCGATGTATTTCATTAAGCCTATCGGTGTCGCCGGATTACGACGCTGATGATACACAAACGAGTTTCATACGAAAAATTGTGGTAGGGGAAAATGTGCTTCATTGCGAATAAAAAAATTGTCCAACAAATGTTTATAGAGCGTCGCAGCATTTTTTTTTGTATTCATAACTTGTATAATGTCACGTTCTAAATGGATTTAAAATGTTTTGAAGTTTGTGTATTTGTAAATAAAATTGAAATTCTTTTAACACAGTTTTTTCTGAAAGATACCTCTAACAAAAGGTGCGGAAACTCTTTTCCGATTTAAAGTAGTAGATGATGTGACAAAACTCTCACGAAAAGCTCTCGTAGATCTAATGAATGTATAAATACTAGTTTTAAGTGCAGGTATTAGTTTAAGGTGTGTTTTTTCATACCCTGACAGAGTCCAACATATGTACCAGTAAGCTACCAATGCAGGCGACGTTGTATCAGGTTTACCTCCCGTAGCGGTAACCTCATTTATATGTGACGACACAAGCGCAAATACGTTGAGGTGACGCTTACCATCACACGGGGCATATGTTTTTTTGCTAACATAGTTGAGTAAAAATACTCAGATGCAATATTAAGGATTTGAATGACTTTTTAAAAGTTCTTTCTTCTAGGTTAAGCTGGTTGTAAATAATTCTAAGTTCAACAAAATTACTTATTTTTTTTAATTCCGGGTAAACTCAGCGTTAACCAACACTTATATTTACTACATTATTAAGTACTTTACTACATTATTAAGTACTTTACTACATTATAAGTGGTAGGACGTCCTCCGTTGGATATAAATTTACTCATGAGATTTCACAATAGCCGGTCGTGATGCCAATCGCAGACCGTAGCTTGAAGACGAGTAAGCTGGACAAGATTACATTATAAAACAGCTACGATTTACAGCTAGACATTGACTAGACTATTTAGTATTCATAGCAGAAAGTTCTATTAATATAACAAAATAAAAATTGCTTGTACGTACAACTTGAAGGTTATTTACAAAAAAATCCTATTGAATAGTTCTATTTCAATATTTAATGTTGAAATTCTCTGGATTTTCTGAGGGTCAGCAAAAACTTATATTTTTCTATCTCGGACCAAGAAAACATGAAAGATCGTGAATTGCTCATACTCGTAATATTTGTCTCTTCGAATATACCTTACACCAAAACATAGTTTAATACCATCTCTATTTTTTTATTCGACCAGGTCGTCTAATAAGCATGCAGTTTGCGTGATATCACAAGGATATCACTAGCGCATTTCCAACCTTCTAACTTGAAGATATTATGACAAATTACGCAGTTATTTGACCGAATCTCTCATCTCAAGAACCGGAACACAGCATTACAAACACTGCTGGATATAATACATAGTTTATGTAAGACTTACATTTTAATTTATTTTTATAAATCAAGGTCTAGAAACCGTATGTTTTCTGTAATATATATCGAAAAACAACCAATAATTTATTTTGTATACGAAGATTATTGACAGTTTTGTATATATATATACTTAAACAAGTAATAACTAGGCATTGCAATAATTTTGCGGAAGGATTGACGCGCAAGAAAAACTAGAATGTTCATATATTGTTCGATGCAGTATCATCGGGATAGACATCACCTATTAAAAAAATATTTGGTAAGAAAATAAAAAAGGAACTGAAGTTCCCATTAGGCAACTCTTTTATATTTATATTCACTTCATTATCATCATCATATCATCAACTAGACGGATTTCGATATTTTTTTTACCATTAGTGTGTTATATTATTCCTGAGTAACATAGAACATTTTTAACTAGAAAATATCAGGGATCCCTACTAAAAGTTCATTAAAGTTTATCCATTTTACAGGGAAGTTTTTCTTTTTAATCATTTTGTTAGGTTAGTACATTCATTTATCCTCCAACAGAAGATATTTCTTTTTGTATAGTTTACGATTCTAGGCTGGATCATGGGAACAAAATTTTCAAGACTCATGAGTTTTAGCTTGTCCATATTTCTTTAATCCTTATTCCAGTCTACATTCCTTTAATTTTAAAATGTTTAAAACAAATGACCACCCGGGACGGGTTGGTTGTTTTTTATAAATTTTAGTAACTAAATACTTGTCTGTTGGGGCCAATGACTAGGTACTTTTTTCTACGTCTATTTTCATAAGTCTATGCTCTTGCAAGCTCAGTGTTGGAATTGAATTGGGCTGTCTCACCGATTGCCCGCGTGATTGCTGATTGCACGGAACTGATTCAGCTAGATCGCAAGCCCAGTTCATTGGGAGTATTCTGCCGATTCGAATGGACATTAATCTGCTGCAAATATCATAAGCTGGATGCCAGTTGGCACTTTGTTCCCGGGGGAATTTCTCGGAAAAGGAATGAGACCTGATATTAGACGATTGAAAGTCTACCACTATTTATTTTTATGAGTTTCTAGTTTGTTTTAAATTGTTTATTTAAAGTGTACTAAAGAATCTTGTCCCATTATCATCATCTCATAGCAGCAGGAGAATGTCTACTATTGGACATAGAGGCCTATGAAAAAAGTTCTTCCATTTTTTCTTTTCCATTATTGCCTTGGCAGGTGGGATAATAAAAATAATTGTAACTAAAGAAAATTTTATCACAGATTGAGCACATAAAATTCACTATATATAATCAATCGAGTTTTATTAATGTATTGCTATATTCAATATAATTAATAACATTTAGTATGTAATCTTCCAAAATCTTAGTTTTAAGTTTTAAGATAGTGGATTTTGTATACCTGTAAATACCGCGAGTAATTTAACTTCGTAATTATCTGGTGATGACAGTTACAACTTTGATGCATATAATAATTATTATTATTAGAAAACGCGCGAGTACAGCACCGGTTTCGTTATTTTGTTACTAACTTGTTACTAATTAAACATAGATATATGAATGTTTTATTAGAACTTGTGTAACAAATATTGTTGTTTATGTTATTATCTAACTAACCTGCAAGGAGGCTGGTGTTTTACAAATAATTCTGTACATCAAAAAAAACGGAATTGCTAATAACTTTCAATACATTTTTAAACGGCTTATATCATTTAATGGAGTGTTTCACTAAGGAGGTATAAATATATAACGACTTAATGAAAATTTGTGATATGTTTGCCATTCCCACTTCGATCCAGCGAACTGAGCGGGGTCGGCCACGCTATGCGAGGCTAGGGATATGCGGGAACAGTAAGGCATAGTCGTTCATTAACAAATAGCCTCGCCCATTTATCCCGTAGCAGTAGAATTTATAACTGTCGATATTCGAAAAAAGAAAATGAATTAAACATGACGAAAAAAAATTAAGATTAGGGGCTTTATTCATACCTGTGCTAGGCCAGGTCGAGATAGTTTATTTAACAATTAAAATAATTTAAAGCTGTATTAATTAAAACAATGTTAGAGGGAAGTGGGTTGAGTACAGGCAGGAGTTGGGTACAGGCACGTGGGCGCTTCAGATGTCCCATCCATTCCTAGAATTTCGCTCACTTTAGCTCTTTCTCGGTATAACCAGAAATGTTTATTTCATTCTCAAATTATTCAACTTGTTTCAAGTTGGCAACCCCTTCAAATAACTCGAAATGTTAAATAATTATGCACACAAATCTCTTTTTGTTGTTCTCGTTCTCGCAAATTCCAAAAAACTTAACATCTACATGTTAGTATAAATTATTAAGTAATATCAGAGTTAATATACTATTTATTATTATAAATGATTATTAAGGAGGTCATTTGTGTACCTAATAAATTGACTTATTAGTGTTTGCTATATGCATGTCTTCTGGAATGGTAGCAACTCTCCCCAAGACCGTGATAGAATATAAGTGGGTACGCAGCAACACACCTCGAAAATCAGAGTAAGACAAGTCTATGTACATTTTCATAATTTATGACTTATCATTTTCTTAGGTTAGTACAATCATTTCCTCGAAATCCTCGAAAAGAAGTATTTCTTTTCGTAAGGTTTAAGATTCTGAGTTGGCTCTTGGGTAAAAAATGTTCAATAGTCACCAGTTTTAGCCACATATGTTTAATCCAAATATTTTAAACAATTGACCACCCGGGACATACTGAACATATTTAAACACAACAAAATAATATATCTTCCACATATATACATATATTGCACAAAATTGTTACAAGCTGAAGATGAAGCCGATAGTCGTTTTTTTATTAAGTCAAAAATTTAGGGAGTCTGCAAAAATAACTGTAAATATGTATATGTACGAGTATATATAATGGGATAATATGTTCTACCGTTAACCTGTGCCAATCAATTAAATGTTAAAACACTGAAACTTTTGTAATGTTTATTTTAGAGAATCAATAAAAAATCCATGAACAATGAAAACTATCGGTTGTTTTTGTCCTGCGCCAATTAATTCAAACGCAACAGAGCAAACATGTTAGCTATGGCCGAGGTACTAATTGCGTATATCAAACAGTTCCCCACAGGTTAGGGTAATCGACGGGCACAAACGCAATGGTCACGTCCGTGCCGCTGACATCTCATCATGTACGTGATGTTCCCAAATTACTTGGACCATAAATATGTTGATATGACTTTGGCACTGTTCAAAGTTAAACACAGTAATACGCTACTGCTAGTTTACTGCCAAAAGAGCACTTCTATAATTTCTTGATGCTGATAAGAAAATCTTACATCTTCAAGCATCAAAATAATATTTATTTGGTATGTAATCAAATATACTACCCCAATAATAATAATAAACTGAACTTTTTAATGATAGAACAACTCATAAATTGGAAAAGTTTTAGGGGAAAGTTACTCGCCTTAAAATAAAACTGCTTTTTAACGGCTTTAAAACTTGTTTTATTCTACTTTCTAAATTTTTGTCGACGATTCGGTTACTCTAAGGCAAATATGCCCATAATTGATAAAAGATATCTTATAGCATTATTATGAATAGTGAATGTTAGAAATTATAACTCGTCATAGATATTAGATGCAAAAAAAATATGACACTTTAATAAAATACATTAACTACTCTGAAACTTTTCTCATGAATGACGTATCCATTTGTAGAAGTCGTTCAAAAACCTGTTTTGTAGTTTTAGTGTTTATCACTTGTCTTTTATTTAATATAACCAAACTCATAGCTGACTATGTTTAAGGCCACTATAACAACGTTTGTACCAGTAAAAAATGATTTAGCTTAACCAATAACCGAGCCTAGGCTGGCAAGCGATAACTTTAAATGACTCTCTCATTTGTTACTCATGAAATACCAGACAAAAAATAATCATAAGTCTGTTCTTTACATTTTATAGTAACAGCGTGTTACATAGTTTAATGCCTGATATAACACGATAAAAGATAATAATTGATACCACAAATAATAATGCTAGATAGCACGGTTACACTTGTATAATATAAGTATAAGTATAATAAAGAATAGCTTTACGCTTCTAATTATACTGTGTAGAGGTTTTTTTTATGTCACGTCCCTCGGGATATTTTCTCTATTTAATAGTAAATCTTTTGATTGCATTTAGGACGACTGAACAATAACGGTAACATTTTTTGGATAAAAAGTAGCCGCTTTCGTCGCCTTGACATTAATCAACCTTCAACCGAACCTAACATTGTATACTAAACAAACAAGTAATAAAAAACAATGTATAAACCATATAAAAAAAGAAATCTCTGACTTCACAATAAAATCATGTTGAAGTTTTGTACCGTTAGCAACAGATTAACCAACCTAAACCTGATTATCTTTACAGTCTATTTATATCTCAGCAGCTCGTTTTTATAGATTAATATCGATTGCGAAGTTTTGACAAATTTGGGTAGGTTGATTTGTTGTTGTGTTTACATTTTTCCAGGAGAACAAGTTGTCCATATTATTCTTTGATCCCAAAACAATGGAGAAATTTAGCCTTAGTGTCGATGTACGCTTTTGTATAAAAAAAACAAAACTAATTTAACCTTTGGTAAGCGTAAAAAATCTGGAACAAGAGTAGCTAGTCTGTTATTACAAACAATAATCTTAAACTGTGCTAAATGTAGTATACATAAACATTCATACAATCTCACACATTTTGTCGTCTTTTACGTTAGTAGGATAATATCGTACCGAGATATGTATGTGATAACTGAAGCATCGTTACCAGTTATTCAATGTTCACACTGACCTCTATATAGGCAAGTTTAGTCAGTTTATCTTGCGGCGTCGACGCACGCGCACGGTTTGAATATCGAACAGGGTGTCATTTGTGTTTGTTATTAAAAATGGAACGATATACCACGGATAATGGTGAGTTTTTTTTTTATCGAATTACCACTGACAAGACAAGACAATAGAAAGAGTTTTAACATGCGAATGCCATTGTTGTGTGAAATAATGCTAATATCCGAACCTTTGTATTGTTCTCATTTGAATAATTGATTTGTGTAGTTATACCTGCTGCTACTACTCCCATTAAGGTACTAAATTTGGCTTTTGTGTCGTTTTCGATGTATTCTTACACGCATTTATTATTACTTTCATTTCAGACAAATATTAAGAAGAGATAAAAAAATATTTTTAAGTTATTATTAGAGATGTGCCAATTATGACTTATATATATTTATTTGTGTATAATAAGAGATAATACTGTTATTATTAATTGAAGTGAACAAGAAGAATTAAAATTTTATCATGTCAAAAAGAAAATCTCGTGAATGGATGTTTTTTGAACAATTGGACAATGATTCCCGTAAAGTTAAGTGTAACCAATGCCAAGTGATATGAATTTCTCGTGGTAGGCAAGGAAGAACAGTTAACACTACAAGCTTAAACAACCATATCAAATACAAACATCCAACCCTGATACCTCAGTTAGGTTTTGCTATCAAATATTTAAGTACAGACGAATCCACCAAATCCCAGATCTTAGTAGAAGTAGAAGTAAATAATATATAATCAATGATTTTATTTCATGTAGTTCCTCCCCATGCATATTACTCGTATTGAGAAATACATACAATGTAAGAAGCCGGATAGTCGGCGCTCTGTCGATTAGTCGCCGACTAATCGACGACTACAATAATGGCCGGATAGTCGGCCACTATTGTAGGCTCTACTGACTAGTCGGGACATCTCCAGTTATTGTATATCCATCAACGCGATAAAAAATAAAAACACTTAACGTTTATGATTGGTTGACAAGGTTATGTTCTATTTCTGAATAAACAATAATACTTTAGGTTGTGACTGAGTATTTTTTGTTTTAATACATCCTAGAGTAATGGAATAGAGTTTAGCATTATATGAATAAAAAAAATATATCTATTATTTTCATACTGATATCACCCATTTAAAAAAAACAATTGTACTAATAATAAACTACATTATCCTGAAGTTTATTTTTTTCTATATGCAAACTGCAATTCAAAAAAGGGTTTTGTGTAAACTTGTAGTTATACACTAAAAAATTTACTCGAGCTTAACCGCTAAAAGATATAGCTAATAAGAGCTAGTTTTATTTTCTTATATTTTATTCGTAAAACAAACTGAGATTTGCAATAACTAAAAAACCTTTACATGTTTTCACTTATAAATCTAAATTTAACAATGTGTGTTGAGGGTATATTTAATGTAACAAAAAACAAAGTAAATTAAAAATAGAAGATTTATGTAGTCAATTAATCGACTCGAACCATTTGAAGGCCGGTACACTAGAAACAAATAAGTCAAATTTGGTAAAATGAACCAATTAGTTAAAAGTTTATTGGACATTAAGAAAAATAAAATTATTATATTTACGCAAACTGAACAGTAAGTAGAAATGTTCTTGTTTTGGTGTTAATACCCAAAATTATCATTGTTACTGCACGTACATATACCAATTAAACCAGTTATGATTACTAACAGTTTTAACAGGTCACTAAATAAAACGTGACTACAATCTAAATATATAATAGGAGAAGCTGACTGACTGACTGACATATCAACGCAGGGCAAAAACTATAAGGGTTAGAAACTTGAAATTTTATACAGCGATTACTTTCATAAAGGAAGGGAGTACTAATAAAAGATTTTTGATAATTAACCGCCTAGAGGGATGAAACGGGTGTGTAAAATTAGTATGAAACATTGCTGTTGTCGAAATTATTGATATCACGTTCAATTAAAAGGTTTTTCATTGAAAGTCATGAAACACGTGTAAAATATTTTCGAAAATCATCCCTTAAGAGGGTGAAAGGGAGATAGTATGAATGTTCTACATTCTTATTTAATTTAGTAATAATTATATAATTGTTCTCAGGAAAATATAGAATTGAGTCATTATCAGCTGACACCTTCCCGGGAGCTCTTGAGGTGAGACAATTACATTAAATTGTTCCATGACACAATTTTAACAATCAACTACAATTTCCCATACAAAACAAACTTTACAAAGGATCGCACCACAAAACTCTCGCTTGCGGGATATAGTCGCTAACTCTAAAGTTAATTAGCGAAGATTTCTCGGTGTTTCAGCGAAGTTAAATACTGGCAAGGATTTTGGTACCGGCAGAAGTTTCTCGGAGACGTTGGTGATGAAAGGAGTTTCTGTTAGTATTAGTTTGTTAAGATACCTGGCTACTAAACTGGAGTCCGACTTGGAAAGCTCGTCATTGGGATATTACCGCTTTATGTAAGGATAGGACGATACAAGAATAGCTATATGACGCCGGGGAGTAGACCGCGTGCAGCCACATAAGCGTGTCGCATTGTAATCGCGATCGTTTTGGATTGAAAGTTGTTCCGGCCTAGAGATTTTTTACTAAGTTGGGCAGTTCTGAGGGTTGGCTTCGGTAGGCTTGTGATTTTTTTTTTGAGTTTTTCTTGTCTCAGATTGAGATAGTGTGAAAACGCAGTCAAGCCAATCCTGCTCCGATGTCAGGTCGGAGGAGAAGATGACTTAGATTTCCTTAAGCCTTTTAATACTATTTAGCAGCGCATACTACGATACAAAAATAAACAAATAAGAAAGAGTTGGGGATGTGTGTTACTTTGTATTCCAAGTCATACATCTAGACATCCGATAATGATTTCTTTGAGGTATGATTTAGCTATCGAATGTCAGGTTAACATATAAGCTTTACGTTATATACGAAATTAGCGTACTGACCACTTTGATCTGAAATATCTCCTCTTTGGTTAAAACATACAAAAATTTATAAATTCGTTTAGTTAATGCGTTTAAACAAACATTGACTCGGAAAAATTTACTTGCGAGTGTGTGTTGGTGGACTAACGCTGGCGTAGATCACTACAACTGTCAAAAATCAGGCCAAACAATTATGGCAGATATTTTTTGTCAGCAACTACAAACCATGCAGGATAAACTAGCTGCTAAACAACCGAGATTGGTCAATTGCTCTAGGCCACTTCTGCTACACGACACTGTAAGACAATATACTGCACAACAAACAACCACTAAGTCAGATGAGCTTCAATTGGAACCTCTGGGACATCCACAGTATTCCCCGCACTTGCTTCATCAATTTATCATATTTTCATAACAATCAAATTCAGTCAATTTCTTACAAGGAATAAAAAATAACTTTTAAGCAGTCCAAACCGCCTTCAAAGAGATTGTTGATTGGGCACATGTCACGAGCTTACTAGACATGTGTATATATGTATATGTATATATATTTAATTTTCCTGTGTTATTCTATTATATTCATCTAAAGTTGCCTAATAGCGATCGCTCTGTCGACAAGGCTACTAATAGTACAAAAACATATTAAAAGACATTTCAATATAGTGTTTTTGTTAGTGTAGTTTCCCTATCTTGTGCCTCAATGGTCGTGAGTTCGATCTACAAATCATGGCAAATATTAATATGGCGGATATTTATGTTTTCTGCCATGACGAAAAATAGTACCTCCCTTTGTACCAGGTGTCGTAACAGGCGACTGAGGCACTGGAACCGAAAAATGGCGAAAAATTTTGGAGAGGCTTATGTCTAGTAGTAGACTTCCAATAGCTGTAATAATGACGATGATTTGTTGGTGTGCCAGGACGATAAATATACGTATTTCTGTTTTCTCTGTTGTCCATAACAGAAGTGCTTTAAGTTATTTCAGAATTTGGTAAAGATGCTTTGAAAATTTATTATTTTCGTTGCAATGTAAGGTGTAATGTACCATAAAGGACATTAAAGTATTTTCACATGTTTATGTAAAGTATGTTATAAAAAAATCTAATTTATGGTTCAGTTCATAACATATTTCTATATTCAAGGTGATCAGAGAAGCTTTCTGTCAAGATGAAGCAGTGAGCATAGGATGTGAGGTGAACAAGAACCCAGTGGCTGCCGAGGAGTTGTTGGAACTGTGTGCTGATGCAGCATTGGACGGAGTATCATTGGTAGCAGTGTCGACTGACAATGGAAACGTGGTAGCTGTGGCCTTCAACAAATTGCAGGTTAGCGACTCATATGGTATGATTACCGTACGAGTATCATAGATCATTATACCACACTTAGGCTATAATGATGAGTGGAATTGTATTCATAAATACAGTGGTTTACAGGTGGTTTTTAAGGCTTTACCAAATGTTTCAACGAGCAAGGTTAAAAATCTTTGGTCGTGATAGAATCACTTCTTATTCAAAATAAGATGACATTGCTTATAAGTTTTATTAGATTTTCCTAACGCTTTGATAATGTTAACTCTTATTTATTTTAATTCCATAAAAAAGGATGACGTGGCGTTAGCCCGTAATTTCCATAATAGAATATTAGAGTCTCTATTTCTATATATATTTATTTTAATATTTATTTAGAACTGTAAGAATGTATTATACAATAAAAAATACTACGGGGTATAAAAAATATTTTGGTATCTCCAGATAGCAAGGCATAGTAATGCTAGCAGTAGCTCCGTTGTCCCAAAACGTCGCAATTATTATGCACCGTTGATAAAACCGGCTCTTAGACCATATATCACACGACTTATTTGCACTAGCTTTAAACAGGTTGTTGTAAATATAGTATTTATTTTATGTATTTAGGTGCCTATAAGAACAGGCCAGACCTAGTTTAGGTACCTAAGTATCAAAATGTATTTTAGTTTAAGTTACCTTTTGTTGTTGAATAAAGTTATTATTATTATTATTACTATTATTATTATTATTGATATTGAATCAGGAATGAGACATTGCCCGGCGGATAAGTAAGTTGAAGTGACAGTGGGCAGGGCATTTGGTACCCTGAACCAATGGCCGATAGAGTCGTAAGGTTTTGGATTGGAGACCACGTACCGGCAAGCGCAGCGAAGGGCGTCTACCCGCAAGATGGACTGACGATCTGACTAAAACCGCGGAATCGCCCTGGACACAGGCCGCATACAACCGGTCCTATTGGAGATTTTTTGGGGGGGGGGGGCTATTTCCAGCAGTGGACGTCTTATGACTGATACGATGATGATGTAAACAACATTAAACGCATTTATTTAAGTACAAGAGACCAGCAACCCTGATAGAACTATGCCTGATAGTAGTAACTCGCAACCAAAAAGTTTTTATATTAGATATTAGTTTTATCGCGCACTTCAATGGGTACTCGGACTTTTCCTGTCAAATTTTAATCAAAATCGGTTCCCCTGTCGAATATTCTTAATTATGTGTTATTGACTTGATCTTACATTGAATTCTTTATGAGCATCGTTATTTAAGGCTAAATGATGCGAAGGCTAGATGCTGATACTAATTGAATACTACATTCGTCTTGTCACGTTTTGATAAATTAGCCACGGCCTTTGCAAATTATTTTCCGAAGAAGGTATTGATTTACAACAGATATATATTTAAATTACAGGTGGTGGCGTCAGATTCTTCAGAGAAACCATTTTTCGAAATATTCGCGGAAGAAAGATGTACCCAAGAGTCGTCTCGCTCACTCATACAGTTTATGGCAAACGTTGATGGGAGATGCAACCTTTTTGAAAAGTGAGTGTAATGCACTAGAAAAGTAATAACACACGGGCATTTTCCATAAGCAAGGTCACTTATGTCATTTGTTATGCAACATTTGCCATCCAACAGATACAATGTATACGTAGGAGTACCAAATAACCAATACAATGAGGCTATTCTCAGTAACTCGCGATTCTAATTAACTAACCAAAAATTTGTTTTGTAGCTACAAATAACTAAAATGCCCAATACAAAACGAGAAATTACGAAAATTGTCTGGTATTCGTGGTTTGAAATTTAATATGAATTATCATACGATATGAAAACCGAGATTCAATTGAGGTCTAGTTAGTTAATGATTAAATGAATGGAAAATAAGTTCTTGTATGATCTTAATTGCGGCTACCCAAGATGGTGCAGGAAGATTGAAACTGTTGTTGAGCTAGAAATTGTGACATATGTGGGTTGAAAATAGAGCCAAAGTTATGGTGGTAGACAGAGAATAGGCTGAATAGAGTGTAGGTTTGTAGTAATTATGGTATTGAACGTGTGAATGAATCTGTATTTCACAAATTGTAGTTCACAATGTAAATAAATATAAAATGAAGAGTTGAAGTAATGGAAGAATGTCAGGAAATCCTAAATGAAAATCAATAGAAACTACGTACACTGGTGGCCATGTGGTATTCTTTATATTACTTGCGCAGACGAGCTACCCTGGGTTACGAGAAAACTTAAGACTATGGCTAAGTTTATAGTTAACATTTAAATAAACGGTAGGAAGGTAAGCTCTAAGGTACCGGCAGAGTAGAATAGTGCCTCCCCCTCACAGGTACCGAAACCGACAGATGGCGGTAAATCCATCCAAAATAATGTAGATTAAATGCATAAGGCGGGGATAGGCAACAGCATCCCATGCGCGAAATTCCCCCTTTCAAGGCTCTGTAGATTTTGACTAGTATATAACTAACTAAAAACCAATGAAAAATAGTGATGACCTTACTTATGAAACATATGTGTATGAAATATTATTAAAGCGAACTTAGCTCGGGATTTCATGATTCCTTTCAACATCCTTCATCCGCATTAAATTGTGGGACATCAATCTTGCTCAACAATGTCCTTTCATATATCGTGATTCGTCAAGGTACAAAAAGTGGTACATATTAATCATAGTAACATATGTATAATCTGAACGTTCATTGGTTACTGTACATATCTACATCTATATTTATGTATGCTTTTTGTATTTTTACTTAAGCTTAAACAGTATACAGTTGAGAATGTTTATATACCGAACTAGATTGAAACATTAAATTTTAGAGTAGTATAAGTTAACTGAATTGATGTCTGTCATATTTTTTTCTGTTTTTAGTCAAGTGGATACCGAGTATAATATTACCTTGTCCTAAGCTAGGTGTTGTATGAAGCGACTGAGTTACCGAAGCCGATAAATAGCGGTATATACGAACGTACAAGCTCCAATGGAACATCGAAGCTCTAATGCACAGAGTGGGAATTGGCAGCAGCATCTCCGTCGCAGAGATGCTGAGAGAGCTCTCCACCACGCTTTTTTTTAGGGCCAAATTCTATCTTCCTAGGAGAGGGGTCTAACAATAAAGTCAGCTGATATAATGATGATGTTTTTTCCAGGCTAGGTGTAGACTGCAGTCTAGAAATCATGTTTCTAGCAACCCTTAGAGAACATAGAGGGCAGAGACTAGGAGAGCTTTTATGCAAACTCTCAATTGACGTTGCTGAGAAATTAAAAGAAGGACCAATCTCTACAATCACTGTTGAAGATCTTGGAAAGAAGTACTCTGCGATGAAGGCCAGATCACCGCCTACAAAAATACCAAAGATTTGTCAAGCAATATGGACAGCTGGTCCTTCTCAGAGAATTGGAGAGAAATTAGACTTTAAAGTTTATCTTGCGGTATCATTTGAAGAATATTTGTTTAATGGAAAAACTTATGCGGAAAGAATAGGGACAGAGAATTCTTTTTGCCAAGTGGCAGCAAAGATTTTAACATAAATAAAAAAATATGATTTCTATTCCGTTGTTCCGTTTTATTAACTCTCGGTTGAAGTTAGAGTATATAGATTTGATTGGCAAATAAATCTTTAAAATAAACATAAAGAAAAAGTCTTCCATGTAATTATCAGGTATAATTTATATATATATTTCAATTTTAATAGATTAACTTACACATATTGTTTTGTTTCCTTTGAGGATATATAATCGGTATCAACAGCAGCACAGTGAGGTAGTGCACATATTTGTATGTCTCCGTTGATTAGGCCTACCTTAATGAGGAGACATCGCTTAATATAGTGGATAAATTTATAGGTATGTGTCCTAAAATTGAGCCACCACATCTTGAAGAAAATATTATTTATTTAAGAAAATATTAACATATATTCGTCCCGATACGTTGAGCAGACTCCGTAATAAATAGATAGAAAATCTTGCGTTCATCTCTTAAACACGTTTATAAAACATTCAGTCACAGAGCAAAATAAATGTTTATCAGGAAAATGTAATGTAGGTAAATGTCAGGTAAATGGAGATCGAAACCACAACTTTTGGCGCATACTCACTACTAAGCACGGGCCATCGGGCCCTTTTTAGGGTATGTTTTAATCAAAAAAAGCACTAATACAAAACTAATGATTATCACTATGAATTTCTACCAATAACCCGATCACAGTAAGCGTAGATCCGCAAGGCTGCGTGCTCGCTTTCATCCTATTCCTATTCGCTTTTCCTTCAAAGACATGCCTCCTACTCCAGGACTCCTGGCGTATAACTGCTCTCATCGCGATCGATACGGTCTTCTACTACGCGAGCCTCTGCCGCGACCCCGCTGTCATATTCAAACGCCTCCAACATCGCGGTAAAAGTAATGGCCGATTTGGTTAGCAAGTGGCGTATCAAGATAAACACCAAGAAGAGCGCAGCCATGCATTTATCGAGTTTCTCTGTGGAGATCTAAGATGCGGTGTGGTAAGCATGCGAGATGAGGGTGCTTAAAATGTTCTATAGACCCATTCTGTGGGTCAGTAAAACTAAATATTTTTGTCATGCTGGACAGATGTATGACGTTCTGTCCTCACTTAAAAATGGTCCGAAATAGGACCACCTTTGTCCTAGATAAGCTAAATTTCTATATAGTGCAGTATAGTAAGCTGTTTTTCAGGCATATAAGGACAATCTACAAAACCTGCATTCAGCCCGTCATGACATATGCGAGCGTCGTATTTGCCCATGCGGCCCCGTCGATTCCCAACTCGTTACAAATAGTACAGAAAAAATGTATACGAAGAGCGTAAACTTGCATTGCGATCTTGAATTACTAACGATACCCGAATTCATGTTTCCTCGACGCGGTAGTTATTCATTCAAATCCGTTAAAAGTTAAATCGACGTACTTCTTAAAGAAAAACGTCAACATCCATCGTCATACACCGCGTCACGTCTTAAAAGACCAGACTGAACCCAACGAGTTCCTCTCTCGACGTCTCACTGGCACTCTACGATCAACTACGCTACACACTCATGTCTTTCGTAGAACAGTACACTGCGTTCACCGGGAAACGCGTGCAGTCCCTGACCCAGCGAGCAATAATTAGCCGCCCTAACGTGAAAACGCGTCCATTGCAAAACTTAACTTCATCTCCCAACGACGGCCACCCGAGTATAGTTCGAGCCTTTAGAGGCGCCCTCGGGTGAACGCCGTCAATCTTGCTCAAACCGCGAGCCACCGTATCCAAACACGCGGACGCCACCAACGGGCACGCAGGTGAATACAGGCTCACTAACGAGCAACCTCTCCCTGATATTTCCTAATATATAACATCTAAAACTGCATATCTCTAGTGTCGTCTCTACTAATATTTTAACTAGGAAATATTTTAACGTTTGTTTGTTTTTTTGTTTGTTACGGTTTAACTCAAAAACTATTAGACGGATTTTAATAATTCTTTCACAATAAGTGCGTTACTTTTTATCGAGTAAAATATGCTATGCTATATGAACGAAAAAAATATAAAAATAATTAGAACTACGTAAACAGGATTAGTATTTTTGTACGTTTGTATCAAATGAACTCAGAAATGACTGAACTGAATTCCCTTTTATAAATAGTCAATAATGTACATTATCAACAAGTGACATATATAGGGGACCGTAGAGCGCTGCTAGTCGCATTAAAAGTTCTAACATTTAACCAATTTCTATGTTATGTAGAAAAATCAACATTCCTTTTAAATTATTGTAGCTTTACATATGTCACGCTGTAGAACGACTGCTTTTTTCCCTATTGTCATTCTTTTCCCAATCAATAAATAGAATAGGCAGTCTCGCCAATAGTTTGCTCTAAATCAGAAATTTGTATACGTGTAATATGTTGTTTATTGAAACAAGCAGTTTAATTGTTGCTCTGTAAAGAGAAATTTATTTTTTTTTATATTAACTATTACAAATTATTTACAAACCCATCTTACTTCTACACTTATTAACTATTTACTAACCTGTAAAGAGAAACAACATTAAAAGCTACTGCTTCAAATAATATTTTTTACAATAAGAAATAAAATGTGCTTTTATACAAGCAGAGACAATTTTCTTTCTATATGTCAAATACTAGAATGATCATGATGCGAAGCGCTGTCACCACAGATTATACTTTGACGTATGAAGGAGCGGAAACGCGGGGAACTAAAATTAATGGGGGATTATAGGAGCTTCATTATATACGTTTTGACGCGCCCGTAGCGCAGATAATAGTGATCCTATTTTATACACCAAGGGTCGTGGGTTCGATTCCCACCCAAAGCAAATATTTACATGATGATATTTGTGTTTGTTCTGTGTCTGGGTGTTAAATATATATAATTAAGCAGTGTTTTTGTGATTTCTCTGTTTTCTGGTGACCGTAACACAAGTGCTTAAAGCGACTTACCACGGTGTCAGGTCCATGTATGAGATGTTGTGGGAATTTATTATTATTAATTTACAATAAATTTTTCGCCCAAGCATATTAATTAAACAGACAAATCACAGGTTCATATATATAATATTTATCTATATAACTTATTAAGTTCTTTAATTAATTTCCACTTTCCAGCAAGGCAATTAGAGACAGAAATTGAAATGTTATGCTTTCAAAGGCTGTCAAAGCCTTAATTGCAGGTTAATTGTTTGCAAGATCTTGTATAATTCCTTTTTATCGTTTCTAGGACAAATGTTCTAATTTATTGGTTCAAACGCTTGATATTTTCTAATATTCAAATAACTTGCCATAGAAGTTTGCGTGAAATGGTGAATAAGGATATCTAATCATGTATTTGTTTTATAGTTTCATTCTTTCATATTCATACAGTTTTGTTATTTTGAAATGTAATTATGTTGCGGAGTTGGAATTTTATGTGTTATCATATAGTTTGAATTAATTTGAACATACGTACAACTGATATTCCAGTTAATAAGACAATGTTATGAGTGACTTAAGTTTCTGAAATCATTCTTTTCCTGGTAATTTTTTAAATAAAAGATATTTTTTTTATTAGACCAGGTCGACCAACACGCATACAGGCCGCGTGATCGTAATCGTCACTGCAGCCTACGCTTGTAATAGACTGTGCTTTTTATACTAGTTTAGTATAAAAATGTGGACGAGCAGAAATTCAATTGCTTAAACATAATTAAAAATAGCTTTAAAAAAATATATAAGTATTTAACTGTTTTAATTTTGTTTTATACTTCATGTACTTGTAAACCTGCATTTTGCCCCTTAATCATCATATCAGTCATACGTCCATCGCTAGATGCATTGTTCCCCAAGTAATTTCCAATAGGACCTTAGAATTGTATGAGTTCTGTATCCAGCGCGATCTTGCAGTTGGTTTTGGTCTGATTGTATGCCTATCTTGCGGGTTTCATTTCAGAACCTTACGACTCCATTGGCCATCGGTTCTGCGTACCAAGAGCCCTGCACACTACTTCAATTAATAATACACCGGGCTATGTCGGTTTCTTTGGTCTTATTACGAGTCTTCAGATTCGATCGCACAAAAAGACTCCGGAAAGTGCCCTCTCTATAACTCGTTGAGCTATTTTGAGTTGGCTTGGAAGGCCAATGACAAAAGTCCACGTCTCATTGTCCTTTACGACTATTGAATTTATGACCGCATCAAATACGCCAAAAATAGGTAAACTTTAATTGAAAAGCGCAATAAGTTAAAAATATTTGTAACGTTTAGTTTCGTTACGGGATATAATAATGACATATCCTAATCTGCAGGTCCGTGTGGTACTGGCAGAGTAGAGAACCGACAGATAGCGGTATATTCATCTATAACAGTAGCTCAAATGCACAGGGCGGGGATAGGCGGCATCCCCGTCGTAAAGCTACGCTTTGCAATTACCCTGCAGCCCGTCAATGATGGGGTAAATTCCCCTTTTCTTGGGAAAGCCTCACCCATAGAAAGTCTAGTACTGGATTTTCAATGGCTGATGTGATAATGATGATGAAAAATAATAATTTTAGGCAACTTATACATTGAGCTGACTCCAAAATGACACCTGTGTTACGAATATCAGATAACAGAGAAATTACAAATATAATACTTAAATATATGTAAATAACACCCAGACACAAAATAAATACACATTTGCTGTTTTTGATTGAGAACTCGCTTCTTGAAGTTATTGACTCGTACGTATACTTAGGATAAATAGTCTAGCAAGGTAAGTTTAACTTTAACAAAGAGGTCAATCGCCGAATCTAACTCAGCTGGGCAGCGTTCGGAAAACTGCGGCACATCTTCTCGTTCGACATACCTAGTGTCTCAAGTCGAAAGTTTTCGATCAATGTGTGCTACGAGTGATGACTTATGGCAGCCAAATGTAGTCTCTATCTATTAGCTTTATTACCCAACTTTGGATAGCCCAAAAAGCTATGAAGAGGGCAATGCTCAGAGTCTTTGCGCGATCAAATCAGAAATCAAGAGATAGGAAGTTGAAGTGGCAGTGGGTAGCGCACTTAGAACGCAGAGCCGATAAACAATGGAATTGTAAGGTTCTACAATGGAGACCACGTACCGGCAAGTGCAGCGTAGGACCTCCACCACTAGGTCACGCTGGATATAGAGCGCATACAGCCGAACCTATTGGAAATCTCTTGGAGAGACCTATGCCCAGCAGTGAAAGTCCTGCGGCTGCTAAGATGATGATGATCGCATAAATATTTGTTCTGGGTGGGGAACGAGTCTACAACCCTTGGTTCTCAAGACAGGATCACTACCATCTGTCCTATCGGACCCGTCAGTCGTAAGGCAAAGTGTAAGTATACCAACATCGTTTTTTCGCATATCATATCATTTAAGCATTTTCCGCAGACAATGTAACATAATTCTAATAGGATTGACATATACGATGAATTTTTAAATCTAGATATAAACAGATGACCAGCCTAGACCAGAACCAAGAAATTAATCTGTGTTAACATTCCTCACGATATTTCGAGCTGCTTAAAGTTGGTTTAAAGCAAGTTGGCAGCTCAACGCGACGCTCGTAATTGCATCGTCCGACAAGCAAATTGGTTCTCGTTAATTGATTCGGAATCAAACGCTATCTCCGACCATTATTCTATTAGTCTACAATTCACGATCCACTGGCCCTCTATTTACGTAATGTTAACATTTTGCCCCTTTCAAGTGCCTTGGTTTTAATTTATTAAAAAATGTCGTATAAATTATCATATTCTTTTTCTTTATTAGGATTTTGATAACATAGGAAATGCCAAAGGAGATAAACATTTAAAATAAGTATGACAGCAAAAATACTATTTAAAATTCAGTCAAAATTGTTTATATGACTGTTATTATGATTTTTAATTATTAAAGAAGTAAATAGTTCTTTTAAAACTTAATATAAACAATTTAGTTTTTTTTACAGTCAGTAATAAATGTTGCAATAGCGTACTCAATATTTATAAGTAAATTAAAATGAACACTGAAGTCACCGAAAAGATATTTAGAACTTTCATAGAATCCTTACAACTGTCTTCCACGATACTTACTAACGTTCATCTCACCTCTTAAATTACTTTTCGGGTATGAGTTTTCAGATGGCGGTGACTCTATTTTATGCACCAATTGTTGTGGGTTCGATCCCCACCTAGGGCAAATATTTGTCTGATGAATATAAATGACCGGGTGTTTAATATGTATTAAAGCTTTTAATAGTTTCAGCTTATATTTGGGCTTCGTCTGTTGTCTGGTGCATGAAACGCGTAATTTATGACGTGACTTACTTTTGAGTCAGGTCAATGTTTATAAATTTTACGTTTTTTATAATGAATTTGTGTATTAATCTTATGTATCGAGTAAATCTTAACAATAAAATTTATATAGGCATTTACATTTTTTTTTGTCCGTCTGTCTATCTGTCTATTTAGGGTTAACTCTGAAACAGCAGAACCGATTTTAACGGATATTTACTGGCATATAGCTGTTATTATTATAATAATTTAGGCTACATTTATTATTTACTAGCGACCCGATCTGGTTTCACACAGGTGCAATGAATATAACAAATGGTTGATATGGTTTATCCCTAAGAGAACATATACCAACGGGGACCTTTTTGTAGACCTAGTACATTATTTCGATCTGCCTCGTCGCGTCCAGCTTGCGTTTGCAATGTAATTGCAAAAACTGGTGTTTATATACGACTTTTAAAATTATTACTAGTGTTTATTTATTTATTTATTGGTAAACCACTAATTGTTACACCGTGATAATAAAAGCCAGAACTTAAAACTAAGTGTACAATAGGTAGGTTCACACAGCATGCATCGTGCGATCAGACGACATAATACATTTCTTATTCTTTTAATTTAAAATTAAATTAATCTACCTGTATATACATTTATATGAAGGATTTAGTGCTTAATCCTGTGTAACTCTACTATATTATGCATGTGTTATACATATAAACATTCTTCTTATGGCTTTATGTTAAAAAAATACCGCATCAAATCCGTTGCGTAGTTTTAAAAATCTAAACATACAAAGGGAAGACGGACAGTTGAAAGCAACTTTGTTGTATAATATGTAGAATATAAACAAAAAGGTCTTTAATAATAACTTAACTTACTAATTATATATCATGAAAAATCCCACAAAGGGTACGAAATAAGAAATAATAAATTGAATATCTATTGTAGTATTACCGGCTAGAGGACTTTTTCTTGAATATCCTTTACAAGAATCTCGACGGAGGTTCTTTCGTTATTCAGACGCTTTCAGCGTGAAAAACACAGTAAGTACGCCTGTACTATCGGCGTAGATCTAGAGTATGCAAATCACTGTGAAGTTAAAAGAAGTTTGTAAATTAAATTTTAATGGGGTATGTAATATAGTATGTGTAGATTGCAGGAATTATCTGTTTGGACAAGAAACATTTGGACAAAAGGAGAAATCACAGAGTGTAGCTTCGCGACGGGTATGCTGTTGCCTAACCCCGCCCTATGCATTTGAACTACCCAGTTACGGATGGACATTAGACATCTGGCACAGAGGGAGGTATAATTTGTTTCTGTCAGTAACACACGTTTAAACAAATTCAAAATATTATTACCTTGTATTTTTACCTTTGCTGCTACTATTACAATGTTTTCCATTAGTGCAGAGGAAATGTTTTGTTGTCATAAGGGATCTGATACGCCCATTAAGTGCCCAGATGAATCTCAAGAAATATTTGTATAGAGGACTTATTTCGTACTTCAACGGTTCAGAAAATTAGGAAAAGTATTGTGCACAAGAGTGTGTACTCACGGATTATTGTGTGCTGAGATATATTTTTTATCCACATCCAGCTGGCAATAGAGGTGGATTTACTGTGGAGATAAGCACATCGACGTATTAAAATCCTTATGTAAGTTTAGAATACTGTTTATCGATAATGGACCATTCGAATATATATTGTGAAAAGGTTGTTCACCTCATGTATTATTCATGCTAACGAATACAAATAAAACTTTTAGGTATTACGCCTTTATATACGAACAAATTATATGGGGAACAATTCATTGCCATTTATTTTTTAAAATTTTATATTTGATATCGACACTTGTCACGTTTAATGTTTTGGAAACAACTTATGATAAAACTTCTCTTTTAACGGTTCTAAAACGCCGTTCATTTAAATTTTATATTATTTAATAATATTTTGTTCGAAGTTTCAGTTACCTTACGGTAGACTTTGAAGTAAACCTCATACATAAGGTCGTCGGCATTAGTACCTCACTCACACCTGTTTCTACCGCCAATGACAATGATTAAAGGATATTGGTAAAGTAAGACATTAGCCAAAATAATTCCGTAAATTAAAACTTTTATGTGGTAAAGTGTTTGTAAATTGCAGAAATCATTCGTTTGGAAACGAAACATGACGGGCTCGATGGCGCAGATAGTAGTGATCCCATGTGGTAGTTTCTATTTGTAAAGTAAAAAAAGTAATTACCTATGTATTAGTTTTCAAACGATTTACTCTTCGTCATTAACTTGGTCCTGTCATAAGATCAATCGGTCACGACTGTTCTCTATAAAGTGTAGTTTAGTTCGAATTATAAAATAAAATCTACTTGATGAAAATAGTTCAAAGACTAATTAGTTTAATATATTACCTAGATTAGGACGTAGGGACCTTGACCTTAAAACTAGCCCGTCCTGTCATCGGATGGGTAGAAAATAAATCCACCTTAGGTTCATAAGTTTTAACAGAAAAGTGCTTGCAATTATGTGGCTTATTATGTAGTTCTTTGAGCTGTAAAATAGGCTATAACTATACAGACGTCTACTTAAATCTGCTGTTAAAAAGGCCATTAAGGTATTTGTCGTAATAAATGAGTATTTTCTGCAGTATCTATTTCTAACGAGACAAAGATATATCAATACCACTTAATTAAAGTCGGAGATCTGAAATCGCTATTGGCCATGATATGACGTCATTAATCGGGTTAACAAACTTATGTGAATATTGAACATATTGGAACATTACATGAGCGGATGTCATAGTTTTAACAAAAAACTTAGCAGTTTCTAACACGGAGAATGTTTGCTTATTGCCATATGTTTAAAATTCGTACAACGTTACACCACAGTCATCTATACACTATGGCTGACAGCGTTTGTAAATAGAAAATATAAAAAAAAACCATATACGGTTTTTTACATTCCATAAATATTGCACTATTTTTATTAACAAAGAGATAAGTCAATAGGCTATTAATATTATTGCTATTTATTTTAAAATTGATAATAATAATAAATTCAACTTTCGTCGTTTCTTATTATGGATATCTGATAACAACGGAATCACACATATAACACTTAAATATATGTTTAAGACCCAGACATATAACAGACATAAATATTCATTATATAAATGTTGATTTCGCAGAAGACAGGATTACTACTATTTACGCAATTGAAAAGGTTGATTCGTTTCTTGCTCACAATTTCACAGTATATAAAGAATGACACGAAAATTAAAAAATAAACAAGTGAACCTAATTTACTAAGTATATAGGTATAAGGATGAAATGGTATGAATTACATCATATTTTATAGTGATTAATTGAGTTAAAATTAAGTACAAAATCCTAAACTGTGTTCGTTAATTTGCTTAACGTTTTCCTTTAATGTTTTAGGTACGTCAGAAACTTTTGGTTGCTTAAGGTCTATGTATATGATTTTGTGTCAATTTTTCTATATTTTCCATAATAAACCAGCAGAGTATAACAGTAGCTTTCTACGTAACAGTATTGGAGTAGTACGTATTAGTATTGGAGTAGACAGATAACGGTGTATCGAATGCAACAAAAGAAATGGGTTGTGGCATCTCCGCAGCGAAACTGCGATCTGCGAGTGGCATCACATCTGATGAGCAGGTTGAATATGGGCAACGATCCCCCAAACTGATAAATCGAATTGATACCTTGCAACTATTCTTATAGGAAATCTTTTTGAAAGACCAGAGGATAATATAATTAAATAATATAAAGCATATACCTACTATCTGACCCGACCGAATTTGCCCTGTCTTTACTATAGACGTATGTTTATTATGAAAAATATTTTGACTATAGATTGTCATATAAAATATCCTACAAGATGGATCACACATTCATATCTGTATCAAAAAATATTAAAATCGGTTCAGCAGTTTAAAAATTCATCCTAGAAAAAGCCGTGACACATACGTGAAGAAACACGTACGGGAGAAAAAACACGCTAGTATAGTCAATGCTGTAATAACGAGATCACTTCCATATATGTATGAGTTTGAGAGATAGATTAAAGAATAGCATAATAAGAGATCAATGTGGTGTAAAATATGATATTGTGACAACTATACAGAAAGGAATGTTAAGATGGTTTCGACATGTAGAAAGGATGAATAAAAGTAGAATGACTGCACAAATATATAAGTGGAAGTGAATAGAAGAGTTGGTATAAGGCGACCTAGTCTATTAAAAATATCTTAACCAGGCAGAAGAGGTATTTAAGAAGGGCCAGGTCAAGAAAAATAAGTACCAAGAATAAATGAGCGCGTATGAAAGGACTAATGCGAGTAAGGGAAGCAGCGAGAGAGGTGTGCCAAGATCAATCAATGCAAGTAGAGATCTGTAGTCACTCCCTACACTGATGGGACACAGGCGTAATGTATGTATGTACATATTTTTTATACATGAAGATATATCATACGGTCTGCATGGGAGTAAACGACACCTCAAATTAAAGATACTCGCACCACCACAAGGATATCAAGAATATCAACGCGTAGTCAACTTTGTGATTTGAAGATAATGTCTCATTACCCAGTAATATTGCTGCCACAACAATACTAACACTGCTGTTTAATGGTAGAAACAGGTGAGAGCAAATTACTAATGCTGAAGATCTTTGTAAAAGGTCTACTTATAGTATTAAATACAAATATTAATTGGCATAAAAAAGTATATAAAGTTAAAAATGTGCATATTTGCTTACAACGCAGCCTTAACAACATCAAACGTTTATGTAGTCGAACGAACGACACGCGACGTTCGAAAACGAGCAAAAATGCTGGTTTTCGAGATAATGATCAATTAGTAAGTATTGAATCTACCTTCCATTGTTTGCCTCATTCCAAAATAAAAGAGTTTGTTAGTAAAGTTAACTTCTTTTCCCTTTCTGAAAACGTAACTATCTACTTTTATAACAATATAATAATTATTTAAAACATTTGCTTAATATTTTATATGTATAAAATAATAAATTGCGTATCATGAAATCTTTTTAATATGAAGGGTACTTTGATTCCTCGAGAATAAAATGTATATATTTTTAAAACCTTTTAAAATATATATTTACACAATATTCGTGGTAAGTCGCTTAAAACACTTGAGTTACGGGCATTAGACAACAGAGGAATCAATGTGTGATTTTTTTAATAAATTGATTTTCTAACGGTTTTCTTAGCTTTGATAGGAATTCAGAAGTCTACACTTTCCATATTTAATAATATATAACATAACATAACCTGATATTTCATAAGCGTGTATCCGTCATTAAGCCGCGCAATTTGACATTAATTGAAAAGTTCTTTGCCCTCGCCATTCGAAAAATCTATAACATAAAATCATTTTGTACAAACCGTAATAAATTATGAAGCAGTTAACTTATGGTCTCAAAGACCTCCTTTATAAGTAAACAGCAGTCTATTCAACGTTCTCTCCCATAATATTTAATCACATTATCTTACTAGCATATCTCGAGAGAATATCAAAAATATATTTTTAAGTAAAGACCGTAACATTTAAAGCATAATAGGATTATTTGCATTACAAATTCTTATTTATATTTTTATAATAATTTATAAGAACATCTCAAAGCAAAGATTAATTTAAAAACGATAAGGTCTCAAAGACTAAGTCTAAGTCATTTAAAATAGCCCAGCCAGGATCAAAACCATTCGCCGTTAAATTTTTACTATCATAATGAAAAACAACAATCACCGTGAGGTACCGGCAGAGTAGAATAGTAAGGTACTAGAACCGAAAGATAGCGATATATCCATGCGAGACAATGCAGCTCAAATGCATACGGTAGGGATGGGCAGCAGCATCTCCGTCGCGAAAGCTGCGCTCTGCGATTGCCTACACGCTTGCCTAGCCCGGCAATTATGGCCATTATTCCCCCTTTTTTTGTAAGTCTAGCAGCGGACTCTCAATGGCTGGTATGATGATGGTGAATAAAAGGAAACATATGGTCTGCGTGAAGGCAAGCGACATCGTAGCTCATAGAGCGCCAAGAGTGATTTCGGACGAACCTAGTGCCGGACGACTCAGGCGTCAATTCCAGCGCCACCGAAAAAAGAGGGCGGGGCCTCTCATAGATGAGAGGTCCGATGCCCGTTTTCATCCTGCGTGCCCCGCGGCCGCGACCGCGCGTTTAGCGCGGTCGCGCCCGCAATGGCTCGCGAGATTTGAGCGGGACCGACGGCGCGTCCGAGGGCACCTCTAGAGGCTCGACCTAGGCTCGGCCGCCGTCGTTGGGGTTGAATTTACTATGAATTGTAGCAAAAGAGGACGGACAGATTGAGCCCAACAGCCCTAGGGCTGTCGGTTATCGCTCGTAGGGGCAGGGACTTCACGCGTTCGCCGGCGAACGCGGTGTACTGCTCGGTTGTACGAGTGCATGTGGAGTGTAAGTGATTGTGTTGTGCCAGTAAGAGGGCGAGGAAGGGCTGCGATTTTCGCGGTTATATCATCGGGAGGGTCATCTAAGACGTGACGCGGTCTACGGCATCGGGCGCGGACGTTTTTCCTTGCGACGTATTTCGCGGACTTGGAAATTAAAGGGTTAGAGTGATTTGAGGCCCCGTCGAAGAATCGACGCGACGCTTCTTTCATGAACTCGCGAATCGTGGGAAGATCGAGATCGTGGTGTAAGCTAAGATTACGGATGTACCACGGGGCGTCGGTGGCCCTGCGCATGAATTTATTTTGGACCACTTGAAGGGATTTGATATGAGACTGGGCCGCGTGAGCGAATACGGGGCTCGCGTAAGTCATCACCGAACGGATGCAGGCCTTGTAGATAGTCCTCTTGTGGCGGAGGGACATCTTACTTTTACGGCCGATGTAATAATTGAGTCTACCTAAAATATAGGCGGCCCTATTTCTGACTATTTTTATATGAGGTCCGAACGTCATGCGTCGATCCAGTGTGACACCTAAGTATTTAACTTTATTTACCCAGGGGATGGGTCGATCGAACAGTTTGTACGCCCCCACGTCGCGGCGCATGCTGTTAGCACCGTGCCGATTTGATCTCGAGAAATGCACGGCTGCACTTTTCTCGGGGTTTATTTCGACACGCCACTTGCGAAACCAGTCGCCGAGTACATTGACCGCGCGTTGGAGGCGATTGTAACTGAGGGAGGGATTGCGGTAACGGCCCGAATCGTACAGGGCCGTATCGTCCGCGAACAGGGCTAGCTCTACGCCCGGGGACCTGGGCATATCGTTCGCGTAGAGCGCGAATAGGAGCGGAGAGAGCACGGATCCTTGGGGGACGCCGGCTGAAATGGGGTGTCTGCTGGAGTAGGAACCCTCGACGCGATACCTGAATGATCGGTTCGAGAGAAAATCTTTGATAATGAGACAGAGTCTGTCAGGCACGCCCTGAAAGTGGAGTTCGAACACTAGGCCGTTATGCCAGACTTTGTCGAAAGCTTTCGCGACGTCAAAGAACAACGCCGTCGTCCCTTGCGGTCGGCGTCGCTCGTTGAGGCGCGAAAGGACATGTTCCGTGAGGCGGTGCAGTTGGTGAACGCACGAGTGTCGGTTGCGAAAGCCGAACTGTTCGTCTGCCATAAGGCCGTTATCGTAGACGAACCCTCGCAAACGCGAAAAAATGAGGCGCTCATATAACTTGGCCAAGGAATTGAGCAAGCTAATGGGCCTGTAGGAAGTGGGGTTTCGTGGGTCTTTACCGGGCTTGTGGATGCCAATGACGACGGCGTCCTTCCACGCGTCGGGAAACACGCAGTTAGACATGGCCGCATTGAAAGTTGTCACAAGCAGGCAAATGATATGGGCGGGGAGAATACGCAGGACGCGATTAGTTATTCCGTCCGAACCGGGGGCTTTGTTTACTTTGAGATCGCGAATGACGTCACGGACCTCAACTGGCGTGACCGGGTCTAACGGCGGTGCCGTCGGCGGCGCGTGTTCTATTTTTTCGACTTCGTCGTCGACATACTGAACGAAAGACAAATTCCTAGGGAGTGTGCTAACCGAGCACTGCGATTCTAGGCTATCCGCTAGGCATTCGGCTTTTTCGACGTCTGTGAACGCGACGGTGGTGGCGGCGGCGGCGACGACGGTCACGGGTGGGATCGCGGGCGCGGGCGCGGGCACGGTAGCGGGCGAGAAAGCGGGCGCGGTAGCGGGCGCGGGAGCGGGCGCAGACGTAGCGGTACGATTGAGGGCGGGCATGTTCGCCGTCTTGTCTGACTTGAGGTATCTCGCTAGCTTCCAATATGCTTGGTGAGACGGCGAGAGGTCCTCGAGTAGATCGCCCCACCGGGAATTCCGCACTTCGTTAATGCGCGCCCTTACAGCGTACTGAAGGTAGCGCAAGTGAAGACGGTTTTCCTCGGTGCGGTAGACGGCGTAGGCCCGCATAGCGGCTTTTTTATCTCTAATGAGTTCCTTGACATCCTCGGGCAAGATCAGACGATGATTTCTCATCGCCGGAACCTGCTTGGACGCACCCCTGACGGCGTCCGTCAAGTGACTCGTTAGAGCTTCGATCGCGGTGTCTGTATCCTGCCTAGTTACAATCGTTTCCGGGATGGATTTCAATAGGGGAGCGTCGGTAGCTGCGAGTGTTTTCCCGAGCTTCCTCCAGTCCACCACTGTCACCGTCTCCGGAGTCGTACCTACGGGGGGACCTAATTGTAGTTTAACCGGCATATGGTCGGACGACGAGCGCCAAGAGAAACACAAGAGTAACTAGCAGAAACGTGTCACTAAACTTGTGGCCTGACTATATTATGCTAAAGTACCCAGAAAATATGCTGCGGGGTACCGGCAGAGTACCCCACTACCTACCTCTGTATTAGGTGTCGTAGGAATCGACAAATTGGAGGGATCGAATGCAATATATTGGTCGCGCAGCTGCGCTCTGCGATTAACTCCTACCCTGAAATATCCAGAGTAGGCCTGCATTTACTGCTGGGTATAGGCTTATGCGAAAAAGAAACACGAAAAGCGCTGTTCAAATTCCAGGACGGTTACAGCTTTTGTTATTATTTAATGTCGAAACTTACAATAATCATAATAAAGATGATTTTTTATTTATTACATTTTATTTTATTATGCGGTGTTTATTATAATATTTAGAGATGGATAAACATATTATAGTATTTTACATTACATTTCATTTAAGGTTAGTATTAACTCACAGTGGCTATTTCGCTCTTGTCCTTAGTAAAAAACCGAAGAATGCATGAGGAACATTTCTTCACATACTTAGATACTTTAATAAATACCTCTAATGAAAAATGTTTAATTTGAGTACACATCAGTAGGTTATTCATCAATATAAATGTTGTATAGCCCATTCAGAAAAATAATCAGGACAAAATTGAAGGATACGTTAAAATTGCCAATTTAAATAAATTCATAGAATAGCTTCGCAAAAACAAACGTCCATTGAAATTGCAATTTCAGATTGAATATCCAGGGATTTCGTTCGATTATAACAAATAGAATTCTTTAATGTAACCAATTCTTTTAATGGTGTGGGAATACTCGATCAGGTATTGCGGATTCATCTTGGATTGTCTGATTTTACTAATGGAATTCAAATTGGTATTCTGAGTTTATCATACCAGTTTGATTTTGTCATCACAATGTTTCATTAAAATTATGGTTGCTATATTAAGTGATTTACCGAAAAAAATGTTTCACTCTTTATTTTCTAATTTGATTAAGTTTAGGATTATTTTAGAAATGAGTTGCTAAAAATATTATGAACTTTACGAGTGCTAGGCAGATGTAGTACCTATTTAAAAATGTATCAATATATCTAAAAATACAGTTTTCATCAACAAGCTAGCAAAGCATTAAGATACATATATAATAAATAAACAACATTGAATAATAAAATCTACAAATTGTTTATTTAATTAGTCTAACTTTGAAAACTTTCAAATATGTCTCACCTCTAGATAAAGACTGCAACAACTTAAAACTGTAATTTTATAAAGACATTCGAAATTAATGTACATAAATGATCGTAATACGGCCCATAATTCGAAAAGAAAACTTTTCAGAATATGTTGTCTGTCATATTCTTGAAGACTTCATTTAAATTTGCAAATAATTTGCAAAGTTTCTGAAATTGTGGGAATAATATTATATTGAATTGATGCAGTCCTCATTTGGGAGTGCGATATAGTGAAAATGATTAAGACATTTATTCTTTTACGTTCACAGAACAGTTCAGTCAACTACAGCAAATTATTTATATAAAAAGTGCAACAAATGCTGCCTATCCAATAAGCCAGAAATTATAATTAACTTTCCCAATCCCTATTTAAGAAGCCATGTTTAAGAGTCCTTAAGAAACAGTCATTAGCTTATGAAGTGATAGCGTTTTTATTTGGCGACAGTACATTAAAGCGATTCGAATGATCCGAGATCGGATTCGCTTTGCATAGCACTTGAAATTCAAATGGTGCAGTTCATATCGAGCCTCCCCCTGTCTAAGTGCCTTCCGGTTGCCATGGTAACGGTGTCCGCAAAGTACGCGCAGCCCTTCGCAACGCTACACTGAAAATCAGTAAGTAATGTTCGGTTTATTTTAGAGTACTACGCATATATTCTTCGCTGAATCATATCTAGTGTATTCATCATTGTCGTCATCATAGCTGATGTTTTCTACATCCTTGGGGAGGCCTATGTCCACTGTTGAACATAGGCCTCCCCAAGAAAGAGGAAGATTTCTAATCTACTACGTACCACACGGCATTGCCTGTGCCACATTCTAATTCGCTTTAACTATTTAAATGATCTATAAAATGAAATAGTAAATTTCATTTTTATTTGATAATTAGTACCAAATACTACTAGTATAGTATAGTACCAAATACTACTAGTATAGTGTAGTATACTAGTAGTATACTTTGTCAGTACAATGCATGTGTACTGTACACATGCATTGTACTTACGAAGTAAAGCTGTACCAAACTCGGCAGGTAACAAATTGATTTACTGTCTGCGACGTGCGCTGGATGTCAATTTAATTTGATAAATAATTCTGTTCGATGTTACACCGAATGAAAGCTAATGAAGACTTAATGAGGTAATAAGCTTCGATAAATTGCTAAACAACTCATTTCCATTACTGTGCACGAATTTATTTAGTGCTGAATGTCTGGCAGGTTTTTAGTGAAATGAAACTATTTTGTTATTTTTATGTTCCTAGGGATATTAAAGAAGGCTCTTGTTTATTTTGTAATTGCTATTGCATTATTATCTTTGAACATTTATTAAACAGCTGTTTTTTAATTATAAACACTCTGGTTTGTGAACAGATTTTCTTTTATTTATTCGACAAGATAACTAAATTTAAAACTTGAGAAACAACTATATACGATAAAATATCATAATACAAACATACCGTATTTCTTAATATCTTTAGTCGTTATTTTAAGGTCGTAAATGAAATTTTCTTCTCCTCATTTTCTTCATCTATTTTCTTTTCAACGTGGCTGGCCTGAAAAAGTGTTTGCCTTTTTAACACTCAAAAAGACGATACGATATTAACCATTATAATAATTTTATTATACGATATAACTAAATATTATATTATAAAAAAATAAGTATCATGACAAGAAAAAAATAACTAATTTTCATTTTTTATTTCAGACGTAAATTTACATGCCTAAAAATGGTGCGCATAGTTTATTTCTATTTAGTGTCATCTATAGTTACAATGCGTTGTGTATATAAAAGAAAAAATAAGAATGTATACAATCTATATAAAAAGTTAAATAAATACTCATGTTCCAATATTAAATTTTGAATGACTTATGAACGTTCTGCATAAACATAAAATGAATAGTTGCACACATAAATATAATATAAATAAATTTACATGAATTTATTTGTTTTATTCTCTTCCAGTCCTCCTCTCTAGTGTTCCTAGTCATAGTCACAGATTAGGGATCTAACCTGCAACTTCTGTAATTGACGCGGCCATCTAACAATTATGTAATCATCAAAAAATCTCGCACGTTTTAAACAAGTTTTGATCGATAATCAAATCTGGACCGTTTTGAATTTAAGAGGAAAATTTGTTGCAGTACGCCGACGACGTTGTAATAAGCAAACCTACTTGGAATGTCCTTCATTTATATTATTAACTTCAGTCTCAACTATAGTTGTTCATTTAATGCTCTTTTCATTTAAGTTAGAGTAATTTAATTTAAGATATTTTTGCTTTAAAATTGAAACGCTTTTCGTTTAATATTCTCATATTTATATTGTTGTCATTATTCTGCTCATCCAATTTAACTTTTCGCATTTGCGTATTGTTTCAAAGCCAGCAAATTCTGTACATCTAGAAGATTAACTGTTTTACTAATTTATTCCATGCCATTTAAAACAACCTTGCCTGCTCTTAAAACTTTGCTATAGGAGCCTCTAAAATACGAGTAAATTGTTCTGAAAATACCTAAAAGGTAGTTTCCAAAGCTTTAAAATGGTACCCCTAAGCCCTTTAATAGTGGTTCGTATTGTTTCCACCCCTTATCACTTGGAAAGCTTTGTACACGTTTAACAGGTTTATTTCTGACAGCCTTCGCTAATTTGACTTACGTATATTGATTTAAAAAAATTACGATAAATTTGAAATCATTATTGCCTCGCGTTTATTTTTTCTCAACTATGATCGTAAGATGTCATCTAGTTAAGCTTAACTGAAATGAATCAGTGAAGTTTAAACACAAAATGAGTATGAGCAGCAGCATTCCTGATTCAAAGCAACGTTCAGCGAGTTCCACCACGTTTCCTAGTGCGATATTAACCATTTTTCTTTGAGAGTCTTATGTCCAACATGATATGGTGATGACGATGATAGACGATTTAGTTACATATATATTCTGTACGTTTATTTAAGATAAGGCACATATACGTGCAGTCAACAGCTTTTTTAAACAACACTTGGATCAAATCTATACATGGTATTCAGAATGACAGCAACCGAGTTTCACAATAAAATTTGAACTCAATGGCGATAAGCAAATTAAAGTACAATATTGTTTGCAAAAATTTTGCAGATTTGTATTGTTGGATCTGTTTCTTTGTGTATCTACTTATAAGTGCACTTGTATATATATTTATTATATGCGTGAAAAGGAGATATAGGACTAGAAATTTATATAAGCAGATTGACTCACCATTCTACAGAAGGAATTCATCATCTCGGTTGCCATTACATATGAATCATTCGGTTTTTGATTATTATAACTCTTTTAAAAATATATGCAGAGTATATTATATACAAAATAACTCTTGGACGGCAGTAAAAGGGCCATTCGGGAGGAACCCGCTAAGCAAAGCCCCTCAGAATATTGGAATCGAAAGTATCCATAATGCTCTATTTCGTGTCGGGGGAAAATTGTTGAAAAATGTTTGAGAGCTGTTATTGGTTTACTAGCGGGTTTTATATTCAAATGTATGCCGTTCCACTTCAGAGGGTTGGCTATTTCTCATAATCCTCTATGTATACGCTCGCCGTAAAAATCAGCAGGGTATGAGCGAAGAAAAGAAAGTTTTCTAAAAATATATGATATTAGAATTTAAGTTGCAGAGCTGAGTCCGAAACAAAGAGATGGGTAAGAAACAATTAGCTTTCGTTATAATTATAGAAACCAGATCGTGCATACGTTTTCGTTGATGTGAAAGATAAGATTGACATTAGAGTTTAAACCAAAATATTGTTTTTCTGGCATTATTCTACCTTCATCTATACCAGATGCCGAAGAAGATTAAGATACCAGAACCAATGGCGATGTATCGTTGAAATAGCGTAGTTCAAATAACATGTGATCAGGATGGGTAGCAAATCCTCTGCTCCGTGGTTAAAACAATTATGTGAAAGGAATTGGAAGGAAGGATTGAACATTTGGGCTTCAAAATTTTCAATCTATTGGAAAGCCTCATATCATAGGAGGATCATAACCAGTTGCAGACATCTTAAACTGAATTGACGAAAAACCAATTTTTTTTTTATTAGACCAGGTCGTCAGTCCGCGTGATAGTGCGTTACTGCAGCTTATAGATGCTCGAATTATCACATGGATTTTACTAGCGCGTTGCCAACTTTATGACTTAAAGATATTATGTCACATTACTTAGTAATTTAACTGCCTCTGTCACCCTTGAAACCGTTACACAGCAATGTCAACACCGCTATTTTGTGGCGGAAATAGGTGAGAGTGAAGTACCAATTCTGACAACCTTGGTGTGAGGTCTACCTCATATTATATCAGTTTTAATTATTTACATAAGTTTTTTATCAATTCACAGAGACAGGGAAAAAATTATTATATATTTAAAGAAAACATTGATATGCATTGATCATTGCCCTTATATATTTCCTACTGTTATCGCCACCTGACGAAGTTTTCATTGAGAAAGGTGTATAATTAATTTTCGTTATGTTAAAATATGACAATCAACAATATTTGTAGAATAAACGGAAAATATTACGCAGCGGGAAATGCATGCTAGCTTCACTGGTGTGCATAGATGTATCTTTAACTGAATAAACAATTTGTCCAAATATAGCAAGCCTTAATTGTACTCTGCGGCTCTCTTCGCTGGTTACAATGAGTGAATATTTGTATTTATCCATGTATGTGTTTAGGGTAGGTAATGCACGCCCGCATTTGCGTGTGCTCTAGTTCGTTGGACAATGGTGGGTCCGGGTAAACACGCCAGAACAAATATGGTCGTTTGTAATTCTACCGCCACGGAATTTACGTAGTCTTGTTTTTAAATACCTTAAGTCTAAGATGAGATAAGATGTATACTGACCGTTATCTATATGTTTATCGAATAAACTAACTAAAATGCTTTTGTTAAAAGAAATAAACGGTTGCTTCGAAAATTAATTTATTAATTAAATTTTGGGAGAGCTTCCATTTCATTAGTACTTCAAGTTTTCAAGAGTTTACCTGAAAACTTTTATTAACTTTATCTTGGTCGTGGCGTACTTTTATAATAAAACCTCATAAAGGGGATGTTCTCTCTTGTATGGGGTGTTGTAAGAGGCAAGTGATGCATCAAAACTATCTGATGGCGGTACATGTATCTGAAACAGTGTGGCTGAAATGCAACAGGACTGGGATAGGCAGCAGCGTTGCCGTTGTTAGACTACGCTCTACAATTGCCAACACGACTGGCCAATTAAATCTAGGTTTACGCTAGGTTTGGTACCGTGACTAAAATAGATAGGTATTAATTTTTAATATAGAGAGAGATTAATTGCCGTATATTTGCTTGTACCATTTGATCTATACTATATATAACTTTATGTCGATAATGTCAGGGAAATAAATAAGGATTTTTCGTAAAAGTTGTTTGATTGGATATGTTTTCTGAGGATAGTGTAAAATTACAAAAATAAAACATTCACACGTAACGTAATTTAAATTAGGTTTGTTTTATTAAAAAAAAATATAATATGTATTTTTTTACTTATTTAACTTACATATTCTTAAATGTTTTTTAATATGGTGTTATTCTATAACTGTTCGTAACGACTCTTCTAATATTATAATGAGTGTACTCATTATAGAAGGCAGTTTTTGTGGCAGTTGACCGCATTTAGGCTATAAACGTCTACTAACATTTCACTTCAAGTCCCATTTGTTTAACTGCTTTCCAAGTAATGATTTGATAAAAATCAGAAAGTCGTTTTTACGGTTCAAGACCCGAATCTGTCCATTCACAGAAATAAAATAGTGCGAGATGGTCTGTCCCGTACATGATTAAAAGCACTCATGCTGAATCAGCGTTTCAGCTCACACTAAAATAAAAAAAAAACATATAAAGGCCCATATTGCCTATATTTTACTACCTTTCTCACTCTTTAAACCAGAAAACAGCAAATGACACGACCTTTGTATGAGTTCTATCTCATGAGGGGATGTATTTTTTTTTGTACTTAATATAGAACTCATTTTAGGTTGACATATATCAAAATTTCATCGCAATCATCGATCGCCAAGCAATTTAGAAAACACTTTTTTAATTAGGTCATTGTCATCATTACAGCCATTGGAAGTTTACTACTGGACATATGCCTATCCAAGAGAGGGAGTAATTTTCCCATGATTGCTGTATGCGTGTTAGCAATCGCAGAGCACAACTTCCGCGACGGGAATGCTGCTGCCTATCTCTACCCTCTGCATTTGAGCTAAACTTTTACAGATATACCGTCATCTGCCGGTTTTAATACCTTAGTCACTTCTTACGACACCTGATACAGAGGGAGATACTATTCTACTCTGCTCACTGCTAATTAGGTCTCATCATTTTTATTCATCATAGTTTTCCAGACGATAGGTTTTACGATGGATTTTAACATGCACTCATTCCTTGAAATGTATTACATGATTCTTTGGACTACTTACTATACTGTCAATTCTACCAGAGTAAAAGAGGCCATGTCGCTCGATAATGATTGACCTGGATCATCGGATCTGGTAAGGAACAAGATTAATCACACATAGCGTTCTGGCTAATGTTACAAGTAGTTGACACTAATTATAGTAAACACACAAAGGGAGCAGAAGCAAGAGAATATTATAATACTTGCTGAGTAGTTTTTTGTTATGAAATTAGAACAAATTAAGTTACTAGTGAAAAGTCATGGACAATTAAGCTGTAACACAGATTGAAATAAAGCTACAAAACTATTTGACCTTTCGGGATTCGTTTGTATTTAGAGGTGTCTATTGAAATCTAGCAGACGCGGTTAAGGATTTGTAAGGCGTTGAGTGATTTAGTAAAGAGAAACCAGAGAGAGAACCGTCTGTTGGCATGTTGTTGACCGGTGATCGGTGTTGACACAGATCGGTAGTAGACTACCGATGGTTCGTGTTTGAGCTCATGTTATTTTCTTTAGGAAAATTCTTACTGAACTAGGTACTTATCATCAGTGTTGCTGGAGTAAAAGTTCTTTATCGTTATGACATTTAAGTAAAGCATGGAGGTTATCTACAAGTTTGATCTAGACCGACAGCGGGCGAAAGGCACTTAAAAAATACAATCCTTATTAAACGAGTATTCTGTATGTATTTTATTTGTGTTATAACTGCAGCTTGCTCCATCTCGGACATCACTATAAAATCCCAAAAGACGACAGTCCGAAAACCCAAAAGTTTACGATCCAATCGTAAAGTAAATATCACTGATCCCCACTGAAAGATGTTCGCGACGTAAATGCGTGCTTATTAAACCACTTTATGGCTTATTTGATGCTTTATGTTGCTTTTTGCTTGACTATAAGCGCAGGCGTAAGTAGACGTTGTACTAAATTTTTTACGTTGATACAGTATTTTATATGGCATATTCTTTATTCAAAAAATGATTAAACAGGAAAACTCGTGAAAGCTCCTGCCAGATTTTTTCTAAAAAAAAAAGAAAATCTTGGGCCCAGTTAAGATATGCTGTATGCCATTCTATAGGGTTATCATTAGAATGATATAAAAAACATAAAGTGTCACAAGGTAGTTAATCACAACGAAAGTTCACACATAAAGTTTCTTACAAAGGTCGTCTGCATTGGTACCTTACTCTCACCTATTTCTACCGCCAAATCAGTGTTCGCATTACTGTGTTCCGGTTCGAAGGTTGAGAGATGCAGTGAAGTTACAGGGTAAATATGACAGGGTATCTTCGGTAACTATATGTAATATATCTTTTTTCTAATCCGCTATCCGGGCTATGTCGGTTACAGAAGTAGTATTCATTGTTTATGACTGGTTTATTAAAATACTGTAGGTAGACTTAATAAGCAGATTTATATAGCTGTGTTGGTAAAAATATTCTAAGAGCGCGCTCAAAGTTAATATCTCCCCTCCACTTTCGTTGATATTATAGAGTTTGTTGTGAAATGAATGTAGAAAAACGACAAAGTTTTGGAGTAATGAACTCAGAAACTAACCTCTTACAAAGGTAGGTAGACTGAAAAAAAATACGTGAAATTTTATTTAAGATAATATTTACTAGAAAAAAATCTATTTATCTCAGGACTCAAACCTACATCTTTCAAATGCAAGGGGGGCCTTATATTCAACAGTGAACGTTCATAGCTACTATGGTATTAATGAATATACTTTGGGCTTATAGAAATAAGGATATACTAAGCTCGTTAACATTCATTTGCTTTAACTTAACATTTAATACGTACTCTACTCATGGGTGGTGAAATTATATCATGAAACAGAAATGCAGAAAACCGTTGTCCCAAATTACTTAAAATTTTATTGACCCTGTTTAATTTTAATGTGCTTAATTTATTACGGTACGATACCTCGACGTAGACCTACATGCATAATGTTATAAGATGTATTACTCCTACTGAATTTATTGGATTGCACTAGTTTTATTGCTATGTATAGATAACGTTAAATTAAGATATAGGCTCGTGTTAAGTTCTCTATAAAACAAACTATTCTAACAAAGAATTTTTATAGAAAATTCCGTTTTTAAAAAAGATTGTTCAACAGCAGCCTAAGATTTAACATCTTCGGCCGGTTTTGATGAAATTTAGCTTGAGAATAGGTCGAGTCCTGGGGCAGAACAAAGGCAACATTTTGATACCGGCACAAAAGTTTCCGATCGATCTGACATAAAGCGATGTCCCAAGCAAAAGATACGAAATATCTGACAAAAAGCTAAGAATTTATATTCTACAACATGTTCTTACCAAAAAAAGGAATAGAATCAGGACTTTCCATGCGAGTAAACTGTAACGGAAGACATTTATAGTTGGTCTCTATTTGCTTCATTACATCTGTGATGTGACCTATCCTAACCAAACTTACTATTTCTCACACTACTTAATATATATAAAAGCCTGTACTATGTTACACAATTCTCCTACTACTTCACAAAATCCAGTATGAATAGAGAAAAAAATGACTATTCATTGCAAAAAGGTACCGCGTATACGGGCAATAACCGCTAACAATTGCTTTGTTACTTTCAAAAGGAATACACTATCCCCAGATTGCTTTCAAGCCCTTGAGGTTGTCAAACCGATTGTTATTTACATCCTTTTGAACAGTTACGCATTTTTTCATTTGACCTCAGCGAGGACGTATCGGAAAAATGGGTTTAGTTTGTTTTTCTTTTCTTGTTATGGTAATTTTTGCGGTTAGCGTAGTTTGGGGCGATGCAAATATTACTCGCGAGGGGTTGGATGTAGCGGTTATTGTTTTTTTGGAATACCATCGGCCCCTTTTGTATGGGCGGCCATTGTTTTAGAGGCAACCGTAATGGTTTATGGAATATTAATTGTTCAAGGGAAGGGTTACATATTTTTGTATCGTATTAGAAATATTTATGCTGCATTCCAACACCGTGTGGAAACAAAGAAGATGAAGTTTAAATGGCAGATATTAATATTTTTGACAGTCTGGTGACATAAAAATTCAGAAATAAGTAGGCAGGTATTCCAGAACTTCAGAATTACAAAGTTCATCGTGACATATGTATGTTATATGTAAGGCAAATTAATACACATAGATGTATTATAATTACTTATTTGATTAGGCTGCAGCCGGTTCTACTAGAATTCACTTGAAGAGGCCAATGTTCAACAAGAAACAAATTCACATAACATCTCATGCATTGACCCAACTCTGCGATATGTACATTAAAGCACTTGTGATGTCAGATAACAGAAAAATAACACATATTTAGCACCCAGTTACAGAACAAACACTAATGCTCATTAGGTTAATGTTTGTCCTGGATAGGGTTCGAAATAACGACCTTAGGCACATAAGTAAGTGACACTACCGATGCGCCATCGTCCTCAATAATGGATTTCCTACAGCTGTTATTTATACCGCTGTCCCATCGCTAAGGTATACAAGCGGTACTGCACCATCAAGAGGTTTTTTTATTTTTTTTAGGTGTAAAATTCAAAAATGGAAATGCATTAAAGCCAAAACAACCAAGTCGGATTGTACGAATATAAAAGGGTGAACGCCCCTGCAAGCGTCGGTTCGAAACCCGGAAATGGACGAGACTGCAATTAAACATGGAAACACCTTGGGGCTAACAATCTGACTACTACCACGAGTATTTGGATAGAAACTTACTAAAATTTTGTGAACTTACACGCCGGTCGGTTGAATTCTATTAACGCTTAACTTACTAATGATAGAAGTATATGTTATACTCGTACACAATATGGCGTCCGATAAGACGTACAAATGTTGAAGTGGGAAATAGATAACAAATTACGAATGAAACAATGAAATATAAATTAAAATCATCATCATCATTATATCAGCCGTAGTTCGCAAGCACGTAGGATTAGGACATAGCCCTCTTGCCCTCAAGTGATTTCCAATAGGACCGGTGGTATGCGACTTGCGTCCAGGTCGATCCTGCGGTTTTAGTCAGATCGTCCGTCTACCATGCGTCCATATTACCCTACTGGATTGCCGGTATGTGGTCTCCACCCCAGAACCTTATGTCCCCTACGTCCATTCGATTTTCTATTAAAAATATAAAAAAATATTGAATGATCATATACGTTTACATGTACGTCAAAATTGTCTATTAAGGTTAAAGAAACACGCTTTTAAAGGTATAATGTGTCATAATTTGACTTAAAAATTGGATTCTCTAATGCGTTTTGGTTACTCCAGGGGTTTTCATTTGCGATGTGATCTTCAACGGTATGAGGTATTTTAATAGTAATAAAGAGATTCTCAATATTATTATATGTGATAATATTGAGAATTGATTGAAATAGTATTTAATGCAGTACTAGGTGTTGAATAGGCGACTGTAGTACATAAAACGAAGTATGGCAGTATATTGATCCAAAACAGCGTGACTCAAAGCGAGCGTTCCCGTCTCGAGACTACACTTTGCGATTATTACCATGACTGCCCAGCGTGATAATTATAGGCAAGATATGTTGAAGAAACCTACATTCTATAATTAATGACTTATAGCTGGTAAAATGATGATAAATAGTAGACTGCCAACAAAAGCCGCGGGAACATTTTGGTGCAGACATTGATGAACGTATTCTTTGTCGACGATGTATTTATTGAAAGTGTTCCAAAATCAATTTTGTATTTTTAGCTTATCGATGGCAATATCTGTTTTTTCGCTTATTGACATGACTCTACAATATCCTGTGTTCAGGGAATGCTAAAATTGCGAAATAAAAAGCGTTGTAAACCAAAAGTTAATATGCTTTTATCACGGCTCTGTTCCGTTTAAAGAGTAAAACTTGAAATGTTTTTGTTATAATATTACTTACTATATTTATCAATATGTCTGGAGATAAAATAGGAAAATAATACAAAATGAGAGAACTAAAGAGAAAGTTCTTGAGAAGAATTTGTGTAATCTTTGTTAAACTATTTCACACGACTTGTTTTTGTTTCTTCTGGTATCCATACCTTAAGACATTGCATATTGAAGATTAGTTCACACAAATATCCGCAACCATTAAAGTAGTCGAACACAGAAACTATCTTTAATATTAATTATTAACATTTTTATTTTCAACATTTTTTGACTCATTGATTTTTAAGTTAGATTGCAGATACCGCGCAAAAGTTACTGAAACATCCGTGTGAAAGACAACATCACCCCTGCCTATAGACGCTCGACCCAAAGATATTTGTCACATTATTCTGTATTATCACTGCTTCTCACACCCTTTAAACCGGAACAGAGCACGCTAGCACTGCTATTTGGTGAGAGTGATATATGTATGCACGCATGACCTTAGTATGACCTTTGAATATTACATAAATTAGACTTCATAAGAAGATTGTCTGCATTCATTCATACCAATTTCTGCCGCTAAACAGTATGCTGTATTCCATTTTTAAGGTTGTGAGAAGCAATAAAAATATAGGGTAATGTGAAATAATATCTGTCAAGCGTCTATAGGTTGTGGTGAAACTTACTACCACGCGGATCATGTGCTGACGGTTCTAGTACCTACCTCTTATAATAATTTTTATCAAGGCTTACATCACATATTACGTTGTTGTAATGTTTAACCGTAGGTTGATCGTTACCAACACAATATACCCGTCCAAGCAATTGCACGAGCAAACGTCACTATTCACAAAGAATAGGGCCATAAATAATTTATTCATCCACCCCCGAACTCACTGACCGTATAATATATTCACGGCGTTAGTATCCGATTCGGCTCGGAGTGATAAAACAAAAATCCACGTCCAATGTTAACCCTAACACCTCTGAAATAAAAATAAAGTTACCTCAACCCTAACTCGGTATACGAGCATCTAAGCGTTTTAACCCCACGCACCCTAATGCATGGCCGGCCATTTTTCTAGGCAGCCCGGCCGATGCGGCCCCTACATCCGTAAATCCCTATAAAGTACCCACCCGTACGGATGCTTTGGTGAATATGGCCTACCTACTCCGCACATATCGTTGTTTATGCCCCTTAAAAGTACTTTTAGGTTGCAATACCCGAGAAAAGTCACGTTCAGTGTTTACCACAGACTTTATGATCTTTGAATAGGCTTAAACAATAGATTTATATATTCATGTATAATAATAATATATATACATACATTTAGATGCGTGTGGACAAGTACACCCAAAAAAGATGAAATCGAATTTCGTTTAAAGTTTCCAATATCCGATTCAGGAAGTCCTACGATCATATATTAGGCATAAAAATAGAAAGTAATAACTTATTGTCATATTCCTTTTCCTATTTAAATTACCACTACTGATAGATACTATAATTACCTATAATATAGTGCGAGATGAAATGTTTGTCTCAGAAGTTAATAGAATTTTAACATCTTCATATCCGCCATCGTAAGTCTACTGTTGGATATAAGCCTCCCCAAAGTACCGCCATATGTCGGTACCGGTACCTGAGTCGCCTTTTACGATATGTGGTACAGAGAGAGGTACTATTCTACACTGCCAATGCTACAAAGCTTAACAGGACAATATTTTATGAGATAAATGAAAAAAAAACCTCACCTCCATTTGATTAAGAAAGGGGCAATTGTTCAGGGCAATCTTTAGATGGATATGTAAAATAAAAATATTGTAAAAGACTAACTCGGTTGCTCCTAAATATAAAAAAACCTAGCACAGTCCAATTTGAATAATTTATTTTACATACAAATAAAGAGTATTTGTTTTAAGATACACCATAATTAAGAAATGTTGTTATTTTAAATAGTCTTAAAGCAACAAAAATATTTAATCGTTTCCAACGCTTAACTCAAAATTATTACTAACAATAAATTTCACGCTCTTAGAATACAAATCCCACAAACCCATAACAGTAGTTTATCTTGCCAAAAAGTTTTCACAAAAAGTAAAACGAAATGTAGGCAACAAATTAAATTCTACCCTTCGGGAGGAAAGATCCCCACCGAATAATTTACGGGTTTAACTCTATAAATAGGTATTATACCGTATTGGGCACAGCAAACTAAAACAGGGAGGTACAGCGGCTATTCACCTGGGGAAACCTTTATGGTTCCCATGGGGGTACCTTTACCAACAATACTATTTATTCCTATAAACCACAGCCCAATTTCTCGGACCAAATCGTTCTGTTTGCCATGAGTCGAATACTTATCTAGCTAACCCTTTAGGGATGTTCCTAAGTCCTTAGATTTTTCGTCTTTAACATGTTTGTTTGCGATAATTAATAAATATGATATTATACTAATAGTACTCGTATAAAAATATGTATTCGTAATGTATAACTTGTGTTCATTTCTGTATATAGTTAGAGTGTTGTTAACTGGTATTTTCATTTGTTTAGCGTTAGTACAATATTGACGCACTGAAGAGATTCATTGACAACTAAAGATTTTTTTAAAGTCATATGACATGCCGTAAACCCTTTGTGGCTATTTTTATTATCTATGATAATTGATTTCTATTATATACTACTTATATATTTGTATTGTCATCACCATAGTTTCTTTGTATTGTTTCACCATAGTTCATCATAATTTAGTAAAGCCTAAAGTCAAAAATAATCGAGGGGTATCATTATTTGTAAGTGAGTTACCGGAAGATGACAAAACTCTCATCATTCAAATAGCGTATCTCGAATACAAGGGGATTGATGGAGGGGATTCCCGGTCACGCTACGCTCTTCGATTGCAACTACGCCAGCGTGGCATTTTCATGCAAATATACCTCCTAATGTTTAATCCCTTATGGTGAAGTATGGTCTTATCCAACTGTAGCCATCACATGGTTGATCTGGTCATCATGGGGATCAAATTTTATGTGTGTTTCATCTATTATTATCTTTTGATATGGTTGGATAAATTCTTTACACTATCTATGTAGTTTAATGGTGAGTATGTCACCTCAAATTCGGCAGCTGAAAAGCTTAGAGCGGAGTTCGGATACTTTTTTTATCGGATATCATCGCACCAGTTCGAATTCAAGCAATGCTGAAATCAGCAACTGTGTTTTAAAGTCGAAATGAGAGCAACTCACATCCGCAAATACTTTTCGAAGCCAACAAAAGCTTTATATAAAACAAGATATCGCTTGCGGCTTCGTTCGGTTGCACTTGTTACATCTCTGCAACTTATATACTATATTTGTATTCTTATATACTACATGTGTCGTAAGAGATGACTAAGGTACCAGAACCGGAAGATGGCGGTATATCCACCCGCAACAGTGTAACTCAAATGCACAGGGCGGGGTTGGGCCGCTGCATCGCCTTCATAAAATTCCACCTTTTTTGGAGAGGCCTATGTACAACAGTGGACTTTTTTGGCTGAAATGATTATGAAGATGAACTTATATACCCGATATCGTTTCGCTCTGGCTTCGCTCAGGTGCAATGAGGAAAAAACATGGTTATTGTGGGTTGGCTCTCAAAGAGAGACATATACCATTGCTGACTTTTTTATTGACATTTTTGAGGTAAAAATACTATACTGCATGCATCATCATCATCATACCAGCCATCTAAAGTCTACTGCTGGACAAAGGCCTCCCAAAGAAAGGAGAAATATTTCTCATAATTGTCACGTTGTGATTCTGATGCCCATCCCTGCCCTGTGCGTTCAAACTGCACTGTGTTGGATGGATATACCGCCATCTGTCAGTTTTTTTATATTATTTAATCTTTCACGTCGAATTCGGTAAGGAGCAGCAGCAGTTGGAAGCAAGCAGCCAGCGAAGTAATCGCAATGTGTTTTTTAAGACATCATATTTAAAACCTTTAAAATTATCGGTGTGTTTTTACTATATTATTGTTATATAAATAAATTATGTATAGATACATTAAATACATTAAAAAACCCGCACCAAAGTAATTTAAAGATTAAAGCATACACAGGGACAAATACACAGTGAAATGGGTATTATGCAGTTTTACTAGGAATAGTATTGATAAATTTCTTTTAAATACATATACCGTTTGCGCAAAAGAGTAGTAAAAATCCATTATATATATCGTCACGTTCACGTTTATGTTATTAGACCTTATAGTCTATACTACTCAAATAACCTACATTTTTTTTCAAGTCCGATAGGCGGGTTCTTACGCAACGTGACTATATTTTTAAATACTAAGCAACTCAAAACATTAATAGATAAATAAGCAAACTTTATTAAAGAACCATTTGTATAAAACGGACCCGCCAACGGTAAAAGTAATTAAAATCATCGGTAGCTCGCAAGTTTACGAAAATATAATTGGGACAATCTAATTAGAATATTATGTATATTTTTATAGAACTCATTTCTGAAAGTGACGCGAGGAACGGAATAAACGCAATTTAAGTTATAAAGAGGATCATTAAACGAATTAATGCGACTCGGAAATATGTTTATTTTTGTTTCTAAGGCAAACTCGTAGTATAAAAGTGATTTGGTAAAAATGCAAACTCTTCTAATTCTAAATAATTTTTTTTTTCATATTATTTTATTTCAAATACTTCCTAAGGTACACAATCCTAGGGGTACGGAATCAAGAATCAAGAACCCTTTAATTTATACATAACAATCATAAGCCGTACCGAAAGTTGCATCCCATAAATCCCTGACAACAATATTAGTAATCAAGATATAATCATCAAAGGCGGAAGCAAGTTGCTTTAATGACTGCAATTTTGCCATTCAATCAAATGTAACCTAATCTATGAAGACCTGTTATTGTAATAGAAAACGAGGTTACCGACTCATTTTCATTCTTTAATTAATTTTGCGTGTTGCGTTATATTGATTGTTCATTTATATTAAGTGTTAATTTTGGATTGTATTACATTATTTATAGTATTATTATTATCATTATGAACCTATATAAAGTCGTGGGATGCCGAAAGAGTGAAATAGTGTCTGTCCCTCTGTACCAGATGTCGAGGCGACTAAGAACCGACAGATTCTGTATATGCATTCAAAACATACTTAAATACGACAGTGGGGATATGTAGCAGCATCATCCTCGTGAAGATGCAATTGCCACCATGCCTGTCCAGCGCGGTCATTATGAGCAAAACCCCTTCTATCTTTCTATGATTGATATGATAATGATGATGATATAAATCGAAACATGATAATGGTAAACAGATTCAAAATTTGTTTATTATTATTAATTAGTACCAGTACATTTATCTCTTTAAAATTCAGATTACCATGCCTCTTCTTTGGATTTTGTTTCATTGGTGAACGTTTCTTTTTTTGGTAACAACTATTTACGATTTTTTTTACAAGAAACTCATTTTACAACAATGAACAAAAACTACTTACTGGTACAGCATAGGTTTATAAAAAAAAATGTTATTGTAAACTTTATGTGTATATTAAGACAAACGTACTGACGGAATCGTCTCAGGAGTTCCATAAAGTTTTTTAATACCTCAACAATATAGCAAGAGCTGGTTTAGGAAATTTTTTATCACAATGTAAAAAGGGTTGTTACTTCTTGTTACTTATCCGCAGTCGCCCCAAGGTTCTCACTTCCTGATCCACAGCGGGGATTACAACCCTTGCTCAGTACGTGCTGTTTGAATTATTCACAACCCTGTTTGTAAGAGATACGATATCAAAGTGCTTTGTAGGCCCCTCGAGTTCTTAATGATGGAGATTGAGGATCTCATATAGTGCATTTCAGTCTACTGAGTGAATCTCTGGTCGGTCGAACATCAACTATGTTTGGAAGTGACAGTCCTTTGTTTTTGGTTGGAAATTTGCATAACTTCCCATTAATATTATAAATGAAAGTTTGCGAAAAACAAACATATGACCCGCGTGATAGCAAACATCATCACAGTTTATAGATGTTCTTATTATCGCCAGGATATCACTAGCGCGTAGGGAAACTTGTTTGGTGGTAGAAATAGGTGAAAGTAAGGTATCAATGCAGACGACCTTTGTATGAAGTCTACTTCTGGTAAACTTCTAGTAGAATCTCGTTACTTCGCCTTGTCCACGCCGGAATCGCTGAAGATTTTGGAATCACACATAGATTCCTATTTATCCCCTGTTCCTCTATGATGAATCAGGCGTTTGAATATTTTCTACGAAACAATTTTTCGACAATTTTTCGTAAAAGAGCGATATTGAATATTTCCAAGGGTATTTCCATGGACGCAAAAAGTCACGGGCGAAGAGTTAATATTTTATAAATCATTCAGTTTACTCATCATCTTTTACGTTGATAACTTAAGCCCGAGATAGGCAGCTTGAAGTACTTGTGTTACAGATGTCTGACAATAGAGGACAATACGCATATACAGAACACGCACCAATATTACATAGATATTTGCTCTTGGTGGGGGTTAAACCCACGACGCTTAAGTCAGGAATACTACCGATTGCACCATCGGGCCTATGTCAATAAGACAACAATGCGTATTTATAATTAGTTCCAACGACTGAGTAGTGCAAGCTATGCGTTCAGTAGTCACGATAGATATTAGAAATGGTTTCTCTCATTGCACCACTTGTATCGCAAAAGGCGACTTAGGTACCGGAACCGACAGAGGGCGGTATATCCATCCAAAACAGTGCAGCTCAAATGCACAAGGTGGGGTTGGGCAGCAGTATCCTCGTTGCAAAAACTACGCGCTGCAATTACTAACACGCTTGCCCAGCGCAAATATGGGAAAATAACCTCCTTTCCTGGAGAAGCCTATGTCCAGCAGTGGACTTCGCAATGGCTGGTATGATGATGGTGATTAGAAATGGGACTGTGCGAATGTTTTACTGTTTATTCGTTCTCTTTTTATGAGTACCAGCCTAACGGAATATAAATAAATTTTGCTGCTGTTAATCCGTCGGAACGTAATGGTAGAAGTGAAATCCATATGGGCATAGTAAGCTAAGCTTGTTAAAATATTCATGTATTTAATTGTTTCAGAACAGTACTTTAACTTAATGTTTTTAACCCTATCATAACAGCCGTCAGAAAAAAAGGAGCATTTGATCAAGCGTGGCAATTGCACAGCATAATTTTGGATACGACGCGATATGTACACATATAGCGTCGTATATAACATTTCGGAATTTATTTTACTCCAACTGGATTATCGAAGAGACGTCTCTGAACAAATATTTTTATACAAAATCCAGTTTACTCCCTAAATTATCTCTTCAGGTCCCTCAAAGAGTGCCTCGCACACGGATTAAGCCGCTAGTATGCCCATTCCGTAGAACCATATTAGGCTTACATTCACCTTTGGCAAGAATGAAAGTGACGCCTCTACAACGTGTGAAGTAAATCCTTTGTTACAACGGAAGCGGTGGATGCGTATTGCATGTCACTTAATAAATTTAAGAAAGCAATCACACAAACTTTTACATTGTGATTTTAATTGCTTATATTGTTATTTTGTGTACTAAAAAAATATTTTAATTTTCACCTTTTGCCTAAAATTACGTGTAAAACCTAAAATATGTATTTTTATGTGTTTATTATGATTAACTATACTCGCTTGACTTGCTGTAAAATTGTAACGCAAAATATCGTTGGTAGTCTTTTAAAATAAAAAATACATATGTCTATACAGAGTTCTGTCTTTGTTATTAATATTAAATTCTTATAAAAAATAAAAAATGATCTTGAACTTTGCTTCTATATTAAACGATTTTTACGCGCGGATTCTGTTCATTGCGCCAATTATCAAACAACTGACTCATAGTTCTCCGTAAAAATAAACTTTTGTACTACTTAACTACAAGATAACTAGACTTAAATCTGTTATGCTAATCCAAGCGAATATTTAAAGCCATAACGACACGCTCGCTTCTATCGCGAGACGAATTTGAATTTATGAAAATATATTAGCAGCTCGTGGGTAAGCAAAATTTAAATAATTTAAGAAATTTTGTAAACGTTGCAATCGCTCCTAAATAAATTAGAATATATATATATATATATATATATATATATGTATTGTATTACAAATATGTATACATGGTTTGAGCGAAAGCAGGCTTCATTTGAATACTGTCATGTCACGAACTGAAAAGAGTGGAGGAATATATCCGTTCTTGAATTTATATTTCCCGTAATCCTTAAGCGAATTCCTGAGTAAATAAAGTCGGATCCTTTGATTTCTGGCTTTCATTTCAGTCTATTGACTCTCCCTTCAAAATAAAGATTGGAATTTTAATCTTGGACTCTTTGATGGAAGCCCTTCGATGTTTTGCCATTGCGAAAAACGACTGGAAGGTTTTCAAGGAATATATATTCATCTTAGTCGATTTACATATTGAGAATATTTTCGCTCGAGATTTGATAACTATATACCTAATAACAAAAGGGTATGTAGCCTTAGAGCATATATGGTTTTTTGATGAACTTGTCAATTACAGCGCATCTCTAAAACGTCCTTAACCTGATCAAGGGTAAGTCGCTTGAAACACTTGTGGTCCGGAAATCTGCAGAAGGATCACAAACATAAAAAAAATATTCATCATATAAATATTATCTCTGTGTGGGAATCGAACCCACAACCATTTACGCATAAGATAAGGAACGCTACCAATTAATTTAATTCGTATTTATTATTATAGTATTAAAATCTTTCACGCGGACAAAGTTGCACTGAATAACATTGGCGTTGTACTAAGAATTCCCAATTAGCCGGTGAAAGCGCCTCGTGGGTTTTTTATAGCATAGATACAATAAATTGATAGCTCATGCAATCAGATCATGACTAATTTTAATATAAAATATAAAAGTATATTTAGTAAATTTTGATAACCGGTCTAGAAGTTATATTTAAGTTCTAAGCACGTTTAAGGCCCTGTTTTTGAAATAACATAACACGACTCTCGTGCTTACAGCTCTCCAGGGCCTGATGATTCTAGTATTTGTAGATATTCACCCGATAACATCATCAAATTGTCTCGCATACGGCCTCACCGCTAGAACCTTTCGGCAATATTAGTCTAAGAGATACAATTCACAAAATAACTATACCAACTTTTAATTTACACAACATGTCGTACATTGACCTGACTTCGAGATAATATGGTCAAATAACTTGTATTGCACACAAATTTAATATTTAAATATTTATATAACAGTCAGACACATAATAAATACAACTATTCTTCAATTAAAAGGGTTTTTTTAGGTTGGGTATCGAACCTACGACCTTTGACCTATAAATAAATCAACATATCATCACAGTATAAAGGGACGTCGGCTACAAATTATAAAACAATATTTAGAAATCTCAAAATTTTCTCATCAAATTCTGAACTTAATTAAGTTACTAACAAACTCTATATGTAATTACGCGTATAGAGTTTGCAAGAAATTTTAAGTAATTTTAAAAGATATCTATAGTTAGATCTGTTGCCTTGTTTTCGGTTTAACGTCTAGAATTTGCATCAGTGAAGATTATCACTGTTACCTAAGTTTTTATATAAATCTAATTTACATTTATACTATAATATATATTCTTTTATCATTTACTATTAACGTGTTAAAATTTACGCTTTGAGATTAACGCATTTGCTACTCAAAAGATTAATTCTTTATCTAAATCTGATGAAGATTGACAGACGATACTATGTTACAATGACACAATTATCTATTCATATCTATTTTATTTGTTTAGCTATAACACTAAAAACAACAATCTTAAGTACTACCAGCTAGACTTGAGTACTCGTTATGAGTGTAGATCAAATATTGCTCAAGTATCCCTTATAAGAGTGAATTTGCAGACATTAAAGACATCATTGCTAGAGAATATCAGAGAATATTTTTTCCATTCCTTTTTCTTTACTATCAAGCTCCGCAACTACCCAAAGCCTAACCTCATTACGCCCCCAGTTTTGCGTCAATTTTAGCAACGACGCCCTCGAGGGTTCGCCCTCCACCTTCTGTGGCTCACTCTATTTGCATACCACGAAGGCGGGAAGTTAATCAACTGAGACGCCTGTTTGTCTTCTATATTGAAATAAACATATTTTGTTATTTACTGTGCCTACTGCTCTATTAAAACGATGTGGGACTTATAGATTTTTTTATATAGATTCTATAGAGTCATAGTACAAAAACTCTATATAGATATGACAAAGGGTCGTCAGAATTGAAAATAGCAACTGAAAATTATATAAGTAAATACTAAAGTAAAGGTAAGGTCTTTTAAGTTAGTTAAGAGTAGTTTAATGTTAAACAGACGCACGATATTGGTAATCACTTAAAATAATCAACAACTTTGTTATACTTTCCATTAATTTAATTAGTACTCTCTGCATTTATAATTATCGTTGTTAACAGATTTTACTAAAATGCTCAGACATTTTACATTTGTTAATGTAAAGATTATAAAGTTGTTAAGAACTTTGCTGTTAGAATAATCTTGTCTGTTCCAACAAACGGCGGGATCTGACCAGAAATATTGACTAACGTCAATATTTTAATATTATACCATAGTACACGTGTTTAGATACAATTAATTCGTAAAAGGTAATTTTGTTTGAAAGATATATTTTTTTAATATTTAAGCTTGGTTTTTCTTAGAAACACTTTGAACATGCCCATAAATTTAATTTACAAATAAATTAGTTTATACAACAGTTCTATAATGATTCCTTGATAAGGGCTAGGATTTTAAGCTAGATCGCTCGATCGATATTTAATGTATACCAGCTAGATGGTAAGGTATCGGCAGAGTAGAATAGTACAGTAATAATAGTAAAGGACAATCAACAGATGGCGGTACCTTTCCGCGAAAGCAGCGATCGGTGATTGCCACATTTGCCTTTTTGCCACGGCGCGGTAATTTTGGGCAAAATTCCCTCTTACCGCAGCAATGAACTTCCAATGGTTGCTATGGTAATGATAATGTGTACTAGACACAAAAATACAAGAAAAAAAACACTATAATTAGAAAGTAGAATGGCTGGTTCATCGCAAAAAGTAATTTCTTCCAGGCAACCTTTGGAGTAAAAACGTGAACGAAACTAAGAGTTGGTAAAAAGTGTTAATAAAATAGATATAGCCGTAATATTTATAAAGAAATAGACTTTGTAAAGTAAAAGTAAAATTGATTTATAAATAGAAAATATTATTTTTTTAACTGGACTTAATAATAAACTTTTATTGACACCTTAATACCTCTTTCTCTTATTTAGTCTTTCCATCCAAAGGTTGCCTGGAAGAAATCACTATTTGCGATAAGGCCGCCCATTGTAATTTATAATAACTGTTTTTTTCATGTATTTTTATGTTTAGTGTACAATAAAGTATTTATTATTATTATCATTAAATGTGCTTAGAAATTATTTAAAATCTAGTACATGAATATTTTTCATGAAGTCAAATTACTTAACTTTGCTTTACAAAATGATATTTTTAAACGTATCTTTTAGTCTCCACAAAATTATTCCAATATTGTATGTTAATAAACCTGTTTGGAAATTCAAAGACACTTTTATTACTTCAATGATACGGCTTAAATAATTCATAAAGATTACAAACAAACACCCTCATTACGAGAAGAGGGTCGTGCGCGCAAAATCACTTAGCCCCTTCCATTATTCGCGGTGTTACTATTAATACGTAATAGGTATATAATTGCATATCTCCAGGCCTTTGAAAGACCTTTCATGTGATAATTAAAAAGGGCTAGTTAATCCTTGGCTATAAACCGTTCTAATTAACTCGAACGCGTATCTTGTGTCAGTGAGAGTGTCGAATGCAGAGACGGATTTATAAATCTAAGTATTTGTATTATATTGTACTAACATATTTACTATTTATATTACATGTGGTACCGTCAGAGTAGAATAGTACCTCCACCTGTACCAGAAGTCGTAAGAGGCCACTAAGCAACCGGAAGGGACTTATGATGGCATATTTACCCAAAGCAGTGTATCTCAAATACAACAGGGCAAGAATGCGCTGCAGCATTCACGTCGCAAAGAAACGCTCGCGATTGCGACGCGAATCCTGGTGGTTTAGTGTGGCAATTATGGGCAAATATCTCCTTTTTTGGGAGGCCTACATCTAGCAGTCGACGTTTTACGGTTGCTATGATGTTTTTTTTTTGTTAGACTAGGTCGATAAACAAACATGCAGTCTTCGTGACAGTAAGTGTCATAGCAGCCGTTCATAATATCACAAGGATATCACTAGCACGTTGCCATCCTTTTGACTTAAAAATATTATGTTACTTTACATTATCTAGTAATTTCACTGATTCTCTAACCTACTTCAATCCAATCGCAACAATGCGAGTACTGCTATTTGACGCTAGAAAAAGGTGACTGTGAGGTACCAATGATGACGACTTTTTGTATGACGTACTTTAGGGTGATATTTTCTTCATAATACAATTGAATCTCAAACAATCCGGTATGATTCAGAATACAAAATAGCTTAACAAATTAATTTCGAAATTCTTGTCCCGCGAGCGTCTGATAATATAATTTGGAAGATGAGCATTTGATATATTTTGAAAGCTAAACAAAAACACCTAAAGACATGGCAGAAACCTTATTTCAAATACTCGGCTAATGAACATATTAAAATCAAGTTTGTGAAACAAATTGATATGTTCTCACACGCACTAACTTACATGATTAATTAATTAATGAAAACGATAGGTATTCATAGGGTTATTTGATTTTGAAGGCTGTATTTGAACGATAACTAGGTAACAAGCGTATTGCTAATTAATGAACACCACCTATCTAGGTCTAATTAAAAACTTTTACATACAAAATACATTTTATTGACATTTTTTTGTTATACATATTTATGCAAGCAACATATGACGCCCAGGGAGCGATTTTTAGCCGATCAGAACAATCTTAGTAATCGCAAATTATAAACAAAGATAGACAATTAAAACTGACAACACCATTCAAAAATATAATATAGTAACTATGTTCAGAACTCATAACCTTGTTAACATGATTTTATTTCATTTATATTTTTGTTTAAATCTTTTTTTCCCATTCTAAAGCAAAATGAAATTGTCTTAATCCGGCTCTGCCTGATCAACTTAATGCAGGTGCATTAACGACTTGCTGTAAAGAGAATACTTAAGAAGGTATTACTGTTAACGACTTGCATTAGATACTTTGTAAACAGCATCGATTTAAGAGCTACTCTATAGTATAATACTACATAGGATAATAAAAAAAATGTAACCTATAAAAGTAGTAAATGTGAGTACATGAGGAATGGAGTAAAATATACTTTCAAGATTTTATGTTTATATGATAATAGAGTAGATATTATTTCAAAGTAACATACTTGACGGATTTCTGAATAAAATTATTATACACATTTGTATCTGTAAAATGATTTATTGTTTTAAAAAAATATTGCCATTCTTTACCATAAAATCAAAAATAAGCGTATTAAGTCTGAGTACCTATATTTTCTATAAATAGCTAATGTTCAAGTTTACATCAAAGTACACTATATTACAATAATCCACGTATGGTGAATATACTCCATAAAGTTTGGGTACAATCTAAAGCCTTCAGCAGTTTTAAGCCCGACAGATTCGAGACCCGGCGCGAAAATCCCTCAACAATTAGCAGCTGCGAAGAAAACAAAACTAGGCAAAATCATTTTCACGTTTTTCCTCGGAGTTATTTCGAACTCCTCGTTTTCACTGCGAGGGGTTTTAATTAAAGTTGTCGGCTTGTAAAGCGACGCCGGGCACGGTTAAAAATTCATTAAAGCCTTTACTGGAAAGAGTTGTGAACAACTAATTTTATTTTTAAGACAAGTAAACTACAGTTCTTTGAACAAGTTGACCTGTTAGTTAATAGCTTTGATAAGCATCGTGACTGTTACTAATGTTGGTTCCATTAATGCTCTTTCCCTATTTATTACGAACGAACAAAAAAAAAATAAGGAATCTTCTTTAATTTTTTTTTTAATTCTCTATTTATACCGCCATCTGTCGATCCTGTTACCTTAGTTGCCTCTTACGACACCTGGTACAGAAGAAGCTACTATTTATTAATCTATAGCTACTTATTAGTGTTGATTCATAACATTTGCAACATAAAACCGAAACACTTATTTCACCCTTCTGTGAATGACAAATAAAACACCTTTGTCAGAATAACGAGGTACCCGGGTAGTCGAAACAGTTTGTCAACCGGATATAGCTGCATCTTTTTATTTATTTATATCATGAAGTCAGGAAACAAGCATACGGTCCGCTTAGTGATAAATTTAGCTTATAGACACTCGTGTCATCACAAAGATATCACTAGCAACCTTGTAAACTCAAGATACAATGTCATATTTATCCTGTAATTTCACTGCCTGTCTGCCTCTTCAAACCGGAAACGAGCATAACTAACACTCCTATTTGGCGGTAGAAATAAGTAAGCATGAGGTAACAATGCAGACGACTGTAAGAGGTCTACTCTTAGTTAAAAATATATTGTAAACAAGAAACTGTACAAGAAACTAAGATAATTCCCTACAAGCCTGTTAGAATGTAAATCCTTTAGTATGTTATCATATTTGTGGACAGTTTTTACTGATTACTGCAGTACCTAACAGAACAGAACCTATACATATGCAACAAGTTCTAGTCTCTGTTATTTTGCTAAGTCTAACTTTCCAATAGAAAAATTATTTGTATAAATCAGTTGCATTAAAAAAAGTTATAAACAGATCTTTAAGAAAAAACAAATAAATGTTCAATAAAACACTTTTATTAAAAACGGATTCTGAGAGCACTCACTCTAAATGCCAAGCTATATTTCTTCCAAGTCCAATACTGCAGAATTAAACAAATGACAACCTCTCAATCGTGTCATAAATTGATAGTACCTAATCAGTCTAAATCTGTTTTCAATTGCACGGGCCGGATTAAAGGATAAGTGTGGCATTACGGCGGTATAAACAGAATCTTCATTTGGCTAAAACTGGATACCTCATTACCATTTAGGCCTGAACGGGACGAATATTAAGCAGCGGGATTATTCCTCTCTCGAGGTAGGTGAGAATTGAATTAGATATAACATGGGGAACCTTGTTCGACATAAATTGGTGTGTCGTGTTTGGGATCTTTGTGTGTTCACATTTTATTTGTGTATGTGTGAACAAATGTGTTTATATATGAATTCAAACAATGTGCTATGAGGTACCAGACGACTGAGGTATCAGAACGGGCAGCTGGCCGTATATCCATCCCCGTCGCGAAAGCTGCACTCTGCGATTGCCAACACAAGTGTGTTGGCAATGCCCATAATTGCCGCGCTGGGCGCTTGCCCAGTGCCTAATAGAAACACGTCAATCCAGTAACATAATGAAAATGGTTTGGGCATTCTCAATTCGAAGAATGGGTAAATTAGATCCGCTTGCAGTTATCATTTTAATGTGGTCCTATTAATTGGATTAAGCGGATAGCTGAATTGGACGCGTCATCCGTGGTGTAAAACCGTGCACGCGAGCCTTGAATGCGTCAGTTATTGAGTAATCGTTCGAATTCAACAGGCCTTTGTTTGGTAAATCGAAATACATTTTGACGGTATTTATAATGTTCCATTAGTACGGGGGATTAGTTTCGGATCATATGAAGGACTGTTGGTGTATGTGCTTGTTCGGATTTCGATTGACAATAAAAAGAGGGTACAGTCGTGTCCTGGACTCGACCGTGTGTTTAAAGTGATTTCGCCTTTGTAACTGCTAAAACTTTGTATGAGGTTTATTTTAATTAGGTCAATAAATGTTGAATGTAAAACTGTGCTAATTCAATGCCGAAATGAAGACCAAACTAACCCGAGATTTTGTTGTTACCGATTTTGTAAAATTATCATATTATTATGTTTCTCTCTAAGGAAGTACATATAAGGACTTCTTTTACGTCAATTAAGAACAAGAAATGTAAACTCAGAAAAAATAATAAGATAATGAACACCTTCAATCGTGTGGTAACTACCATCTACATAGCACAACACAAATTTCATCATTATAATATCCGTTAAGGCTCTATAAAAACATATAATATACAAATAAAACTATCTGTTAGCTGTATCACAGTAAAACCACTGAACTGATAAAGCTAAGAAAAAAATAAATCCTAGTCGTATATTTTATTTTTTGTCATATATCACCAAATCGATAATACCGCGTGTTTAATCAGTATTATTCTAAATAACACTTACAAAATGACATTGTAAAAGCATACAAGGTTCCAATAAAATTGCCAGGTGTTAGCAGAAAAAAAATATCATCAACATAGAGCCTAAATGACAAAAACTGGCAGCAAATGTCTGAAGTATTCATTGTTTCACAATATTAGCCAAAGTAAAAGTATAAAGTGTCCACTGTTTGACATAAGCTTTAAAAGTTACCAATCTGGGCAGAACAGATTTAAACAAGCATAAGTGTAGATAATATAAAAACAAATGATACGTGACGATTAAGAAATTATTAGTTTAAAAATATAAATAAAAGTCCAAGTTTTTTACTCTGTAATCCTTGTTTACCAGCCCCTAATCCCTTTATGTCTGGCTCGCAGTTGGTTTTTCCCACGGAATGTCGAAGTTATGAACGTGTCAGTAATATTAAGGATGACGGGATAAATATAATCTCGCTGAATAATGGCGTTTACAACATTTTTCTGTGTCACTTATCTCTTGTGTGAAGTA
>JACJUM010002971.1:8000467-8025157 GCA_020976665.1 Heortia vitessoides
TCAAAAAACTGTTCAAAATGCGCATATCTATTTTTATTAACTTACAGTGCATTTTACCATCGTCTCTAGAGTGAACATAGCTGCAATAAGAAACAAATTATAGTTCTTTTAGTCCGTGGCGTTGGCGTGATATGTTCTCAACATGATAACGATTCGCGTGATAGTAAGAATCACTGTCTAAGTTGACGCTCGCGACATTTATAGACATCATTATTTACAACCTCGTTTAATAAGAATAATAAGTAATTTTACGATCATTGTCGCACGTACCAAAGTCCTGTTCTTTAGTAATTATCTTAGTAATTTTTAACGTAGAAGTTTTTATAGGTGTTTGTTACTCTTACAAGCAGTAACATTCTAACATATATGGATGAAAGCACATAGGTAGTTCATAGTCTGAAATAATACAGGCTATGTTTTTCCCTCTTGGGATAGATCTAGCTTATATTTTTCTCTAAGGAATCGCCATGAGTTTGTGCAAAGTTTGGAATAATAAAAATTCTGGATAAGATATAAAAAGAAGAACTCGCGGACAAAGACGCGGGCGTAACGCCTTAAAGTTTATGTAGTAGACTTATTGCAAATAGAACAGAGATGAAGATTAATGAAATCTATAATTTAAAAAGTTTCGTACATTGTGTTTAGTTTGTTCTAAATTAGATAATATATGTCTAAATTATCAAATTCATATATTAATCTGACTTCAAGATTCAAGACCAAGAAGAGCTGAAGTACTTGTGATAAATACAATTAAATATTTTTATAAAATGCCCAGATATAGAACAAATAAACATTTGTGTCGTCACATAAATGTTTGTGGGATTAAATATACATATGTGAGTGAACCTACGACCCTCGGCGCAAAAATTATGACAACATTAAATACGCCAGCGCGCTTTCCATTTTATAATACCGACCATTTGTAAAAATACTTTTATAGGTCTAGTTTTGGAACTAAAACCCAAGGCTTAGTGCCTTTTTACAATTTAATAAATTTAGAAATACATGTTAGGATTGTAATATAAATATAACTAACTATTATTTAAAACCCCTTCATAAAAGCAATTTTATTCATTTATATCTACTATGAAGGTAAACTTTAGTAAAAGTTAAGGAGGTACTACAAAAGCCTATCATATTACTATCTTACTGTGATAATCCAGTCTATCAGCCTCTGTAATCGGCTTCACCTATATTGTATCGCTCCTTTTCAGGACGAGATCCATAGAAATTATGACATTCAATATACGAGTATGCCTCCCTTACTCTAAGCCATCACCCTCCAAAAACCGCATGGGTAGCAAAAAGTCTTATGAACTAAAAAGCTACGGTAATGTCAAAGGATTTTGTGCTCTATAACGTAAGTAAGACGATAGGAATTGGAAAGGAGATTATTATTTTGAGTGTGCTGCGGAAGAAGGCCATGTTTAGCGGATATCAAGAGTTGTTTGTAAAAATATATCGAAACAGGTAGTCAAAATACGAGGATTTAACACCTATACAAAAGTTTGCTGGCACCGCCCACGCTTGCTGGGTATGATTGAAACAAGTGGAATCAAAATGACGAAGTCCTTTTTACACATGATATTGTATAACTTTGATGTCAACGTATCCGATTCCAACGTGACCGGCGTGATAAATGTTAATTGTAAATATTCTATGTTCCATAAATCTCTATGGTTCGATCCCCGAACTTTATTCGTAATTGACTTTATAAAACAAAAATATTAAGTGTATGATGAATATTTGGTGAAACATATAGGCTACTTGGCTAGCTGTTAGCTGAGTTATCCAACTCTGTATGAGCCATGATATTTTTAAACTTTGTTGCCCCAAAATTTTTAATAAATATCCAACAAACTAACGTTTAAAAATTACTTTAACATCTAAGTTTTTTTTTAAATATCAAAACGTCGCGGCATTTGTGGTGGTGGTGTTGTAAAACTCTTTACACTGCCTTTTTTTTCCTTGCTTCGCCTGAAGCTTGAAACCAGTTAATTTTTTCTAGTAAATTTAATATAAAAGTCGGTGTTTATCATTGCATAATAAAACTTCGAAAGTTATAAGGCGATTTGAGGTTTGCTTATATTGTTGAATATTTTCTAGGATTTGATTGTGTCGCAATGTCTACAATCTCAGGCAATGGCCTCTTAGTTGTCTTCAGGGAGGCTATTGCATAAATTACCCGGGAGTTGTGCAGCTCCTGCCAATATCAAATACCATTACAGAATGTAGACACGCCAAATTCTATATCAAGCAAAATACTCGTAGCAGTTTACGACAAAGCATCTGTCAAGAGGGAAGCAAGAGGGAACAATAGAACTAAATTAGTAAACCGAGTATTATGGGAGTTACAGAGCAAGACAACATGCAATAACGCAGCATTAACGCGGTGTCGCTCCATTTGTCACAACGCAAATTTTCTCAGTTAATATTTCAGTAGAATCAAATTACGAAACGCGTAACCCGGGAACATATTGGGAGACGGATGGGAGGGACCCAGGGCAAAGTAAATGTGGCAGAGGTACACCGACTTTGAAAACTTGTATGGAGATGAGTGATGCAGCGATAGGCAGAAGCCTGAATAGTTTAAGAAAGTTACAATATTCTTCTATCACATTTTAGAGGAATTATACATTAAATAATACAGATTTTTAAAATTAAAGTTTTACGTGAGTTGCCGGCATAGTAAAATAGTACCTCCCACTGCCCCAGGTGTCGTATCTGAGGTACCAGAACCAACAGGTGTTTGTATATACATCCGGAACAACGCAAGGGGGATGCTGCTGCCCACCCCCACCCTATGCATTTGAGCTACACTATCTCGGGTATACCGCCATTGATTCTGGTACCTTAGTCACAGTTAATAAACGGAGGTACTATTCAACTCTGCCAGAACCTCACGGCAATAAACTTTACCATTATTAAATGTATTTGTTAATAGTAGTAGAAGATGCATGGTCTCCTTTAAAAAAATTAGGTAATTATAATAAATGTATTTAATCTTTGTAATATATCAAAAAATTATAAGTGAAAATTTTTGAGTATATATATCAGATATTCTGTTGAGATAAAACCTTCTGTATCACTGTTTATGCTGGCATTGCTATGCGAAATACGCAAGGAAACGTCTTATGGACTGTATGGGAGCATTCCCAAGAGTTATTTCTTTTCTAATGCCTTGCTGAGGCCGTATGGCAATAATTTCGACGCGAAACAATTTTTCCGAAGCGAATTTGAGAGAGGGTTTGACTAGAAAAGTAATGCTTGTTGACTTTTTGTCGTCACATGTGTGATTTTGTGAATTTTTTCGCTTACACACCATTTCGTTCGGTTTTATAATTTATTATGAGTACAGTACTTTCTTTTTTTTCTGCATTTATATAACTTAGTTTTTATATATAGCTTTTATTTATGGAATTGTAATAACGTATTGTTGTAAATATTAATTAATATTAATACTATATTAAAAGCACAAGCGAAATCTACAAATAGAAAATTTCAATAAGAGAAGGAACAAACATCTGGCAACACACATTTATTTTACTCTTATCTTGAGAACAGGGTCGTTTCTTGGCCATTAGTATAAGTCACTTAGAAATTAAAGGATTAAAGGCGTTCCTGGATTCAGGTCATTTTTTATGGGCACTGTAAGCTTAAATTGAGCCATTCGATATTAGCCTCTATCGGTATTAAAACAGGGGCTACTGTAAATTTTAATGTCATCGTAGACTGGCCAGAGCGCCATAAGGCGACACGATAAATCTTTTGGTACTTTCATAACTCAATTTCTCCAGTTTCAGGCAGATAACAAAATAAAACAAACTTAGGTTTAGTTTGGCGGTGTTATGTAATAAGCTTTTGCATTTTATTTTTACTTCTTTTATTACTGTTTCATTCTTTCACTGAAATACAGTAATTGTGAGGTGTGACAGTTGAACGAAGCAGGATCAAAGTAATATTGTTAAGTTAAGTTAGAATGTTAAGTTAGTATAGAATGAATCTTAAGGTATGTATTTATCATTATGATTGGAAAAGGAAAAGTGAAATGGTTTCGGTATCTGTGGAAGAACGGAAAACTACGAAAGCTATTTAGACCGCGGAAGTTGATAGATCGGTTCGTCGGGGTAGGCTTAGAAGGAAATACATTGATCGTATTGTCATCAATCTGGTAAATATATCCGTAGAAAATATCTGGTGGGTCTGTTCGCTTGGGAGACGAGACTGGTGATATGAAATATAGTTGAGGAAATAGGAGAAGTATGTCAGGGTTGGGTTGGTATTGAAAGGATCTTGGACGGGTTACCGTTTTAGTAACAGCAAAGCTTGATTGTATGCATATTAAAGCTTGAAGTGTTTGTTATAAGCAGTGATATGATAAATTGTAACATGTTTCATTATGCACAATACTTAAGAATTAGGTAATTTTATAATATTTTCGAGTCGTGAGGTACCGGTAGAGGAGAATAGTACCTTCCCCTGTATTAGGTGTAGTAGGAGGCGACTAAGGTACCAGAACCGACAGATAGCGGTATATCCATCCAAAACCTTGTAGCTCATAAGCACAGGGCGGGTATGGGCAGCAGCATCCCCGTCGCAAAAACTACGCTCTGCGATTGCCAATACCTAGCGCGGCAATCATGGGCAACATTCCACCCTTTTTTGGGGACGCCTAGGTCCAGCAGTGGACTTTCAATAGCTGGTATGATGATAATAATATTATCTAACATTTAAGCGTTCACTGCTTGTAATAAAACTAAGTAACGTGACGGTTATACTGAAAACTAACAATTTAATAAGCCGCATTGTAAAGGCGGTTAATAAAAAAAAAACTATATACAGTTTTGCAGTGGAATATTTATTAAAATGAAAAAAAATAGCTTTTTCGTTAAGCCGCGTTACAAAAGTAAGCCTTTCATATAAAATTATAAAATTAAAAACAAATTAAACCATGACAAGGAATCTATTAGAAATAGTTTGATCTCTCCATACAAATGAAAAAAGACAAAAGTTTCACGGATCAGTTAAAATAACGCAGACAAAGAGCTTCTTTATGTTTCTGTTTATATTTTTTATGATGCAAGTACTACAAACTGTCTGACTACTTCGTACACTGGCTCATTATAAAAAAGTATTTTTTTATATCAGGGTTACATTTAAAATAACATTTTGGAATATTTGTACGAAATTAAATTATTAATATTTAAAAGATATCTAGGAATATTATAACTTATTATAACTTTAGAATATCCATAATAAATAGTTTGATTTATTTTGAATTAAAAAAAGCGATATTTCATCAAAGTAAACAGACTGAGTAACTATCGCTCTCTGAAACGGGACATAAAAAATCGGACCAATCGCTAAAGTGCCTATCAAAGGGGAAACGAAATGAATATTTAAATTTTCTTACTGCAAAGACCAGTAATGGTTACGAGTGCCCTTAATGCCTTCTGGACATTTCTGGACCCTTTTAAGCTTCTTTCATTATCGTGAAAGCAATCTCTATTTTGCTTCATTTCCATCGATCTGAGTTAAAGATTAGATTTTCGGCCTACAAAAGGCTATAAACCTTCCGAATTGGCCTTTACAACCTCCTCCAGGAATAATTAGAAAAGTAATTGATGAGAAAACATTAAACTTGCTCGGATCAGAAGATACCGAGAGTTTTCAACTCATACTTATATTACGGAACCAACTATCTACAATGATTAAACGTTATTTTTCTATAAAATAATGTGATAACAAATATCTCATTTTCTAAAAAAAGTAATGCAGAGGAAGGAAGTTAGTATATAAAGCAAAATGGAATCACGTAGTAAGATAATGTAAATGGGAACGTGTAAAAGAGGTTCAAGCTCTTTGCCTTTTCGGATTACTTCGAAGATAAGCACAAAATTAACGCTTTCGGTTGTATGCACGAACGACTACAAGAGGTTGGGAATCACAGAGGTTTATAATTTCTATTTGAGCCTGGATCTGATTGATGCTGAAATACAGTCTGATTAATTTCTTTTTTTATTATATATTAGCGAATTTTTTGAAACTATTAGAGATCCCTATTTTTACGCCAAACAGCAATATTGCTTTTATTCTAGTTTAAGCGGTGAAAGAGTCTGTATTTACACATGTAATTACATATTATATTCAAGTAACATGGTTAGTAATGCACTAGTAATATCTGTATGATAATATAAGTGCCTATAGGTTGCGGTCATTACGCGAACTGTTCTAGTATTCAAAAGTGCCTGTGGTCATTTTACAACAAATTTTAAAAAATTATTATTGAAATTTTTTGTCATGATGCAGGAAACTTCGAGCAAAATAAATTCACAAAATTTTCAATATATTTACACATCTTATACATTAAACTGACTTTGAGATGAGTCGCTTAAAGCAAGTGCTCAACATAAGTGTGTTATGGACTCCAGACAACAAAGTAATCACAAGTATGATTACTGTTATTTTTTCAGTTCGATAACGCTGAAATCTTAGCTACTCTATTTTCATTTCTTTTTGATCCTTGCACACCTAGTTAACTCAGATATCATTTGAAATAAATTGAAATCTATCTGATCAGATAGATTTCAATTTATGTCAGTGTCCCATGATCGTAACCGTCGCTCTTCTAATAATCTTTCACTTTTTATTTACTTCTCGTCACGAATCGTTCCATTTTTATTCTGTGACAGCTATACGACTCTAGAATGCGCTTCCTCTTATTATCAGAAAATCATCGAGTAAATCTGTACTCAAAAGTGACTTAAGCATTTTATTGTCCCCTATTTTCTTACTCTCCCATATTAGGTATAATCATATAATGTTCGTATTGTTTCATACGTTATTTTTATATATTGATAGTATTAGTACTTTATTAATCTATATATTTTAAAAAATATTTTGCACCGCTTTGGTCCCTATTCTGCTTTGCCCAGTGGTTGACTAGAGAAAATGCCACCCCGCATTAAGGCCTTAAATCCGCAATATGCACATCGATTTATGTATGTGTAAAAAGATAATTAAATAGACAAATGTATATATTTTATATCCAGACGCAGAACAAACACAAATTTTCATCACATCAATTTTTTTCTCCTCGGTGAGGATCACACCCACTTGGCGTCATGCCCACATTTCTTTATATATACATATATTTAATATCCAGACACAGAAAAAACACAAATGTGCATCATATAAATAGTTATCCTTGGTGGAAACACACCCAATTGGCGCACAAGTAGGATCGATATGGCATTACAATAAAACTATTTATTTAAACATTGAAAATACATTGTGTATTTTGGTTAATATCAGTACATAATAACTTATTAAAGCCTATTCTGAGATACTACCAAAGTAAAAAGATGAACCAAGTATTTTAAGGACTTTTTGAAAATAGTTTTATATGATATTTACTAGAGCTAGAAATGTCGTAAAGGTCTTCTTCATTAGTATTTTACCTATTTATACCGCCAAATAGCAGTATTCGAATTGCTATAGTCCAGTTTAAATGGTGAGAGAGGCAATAAAATTACTGGGTAAATGAAACATTGTATCTTTACTTCACAGGGTTGGTGACACGCTAGTGATATCCCTCTGGTGACACTAGTATCTATATGCTGCGATCACGTTTACCATCAAGCGGACTGACAAAATATAAAAAAATATATATATATTACAAATCAAGGTGAAAATATTAGTCTGTGTTAGTGTATAAATAAGAATAGGTTTTAAACACTTTAATCTAGTTTATTGGAATGATACAAATTAACGGATTGCTACACGACTAACTACATGAGTTGTTTTTTGCAACTGAACGCACACATACATTCTAGTCATATACCGATACAATATCAATGTAGGTTGACACAAACGCACAAATCTTCGTGTATCCGAATAGTTTTAATATTAATAAAGAATATTGCTTGACCTATATACTTTCTAATAGAATATTGTTTTAATATGGAATGAAATAAACATGAAATCGTGAGTAAAATTTTGATAATCTTTCCGAGGGTAAAGTAGAATAATACCTCTCTTAGTGATAGCTACCACTGCTCTATGCAGTGCAATTATGAGTAAAATTGACTGATGATTCATATAGGTACCTACTATTCCATATTTTTGTGATATTTTTGTGTTGTTTTCATTGGTGTACAATAAAGAGTATATTATTATTATTATAATTGGAAAAATACTTGGATGTTAGGCTTCTACAGTTGAAGTCACACAGTTAATTGAATGAGGATGATGTATGAGAATTAATAAAAACATAACTGGAAAACATCTTTGGATATCGAATAAAAGTTTATTTTAAAATTATTTCCAAGATAAGCCTTTTATTGAAGGTTTTTATCAAATTGGATTTTATTACAATAGGGTTTATTTTATTAAAAATCACGAATCGTTGATTGGCAGGCAATGCGGGCCACTTTCGGTCTCATAATCAAACGACTGATAAAAGTTTCCAATATGAATATTTTGAACCTATTGCAGCCTTATTTTTAAATACTAAAAAGAACCTTCTCTTCAGTATTTAAAAATAAGTAAATAGTATTAATATATGAGAATAACAATAAATGCACCCACAAAAGTAAGTAGCTTGAAGCACATGTGTTTCAGATATTTGACAAAAGATAAATTTCAAATAAAATACTTAAATACATATTTGATACCCAGGCACAGAATTCACACAAATGTTCTGTGTATAAATATTTGTCCTGAGTAGGTATCCAACCCACAACCTTTGACGCACAAGTAAGGGGCACAAGCGAATGCACCATCGGGCATAGTAAAAGAATATACTGATAATTTGGTCTAAGAATAAGATTATATTACAAAGTTAGAGCAGCAATTAAAAAAAAAATCGAAACACCTTAACATCATACATATACTAAGGATTGTCCGCCGATTGAAGTATTGACCGCCGATTGATTGCCCAGTGAGGCAGATGTTAGTGATCCTGTGCGCCAAAAGTGGGTTCGATTCCCACCCAGAGCAAATATTTATATGATGAATATAAGTATTATATTTGTAATTTCTCATTTTGTTTGATTTCTGAAACACAAGTGCTTTAAGCGACGCATTATAGTCTCGAACTTATTCTAGGTTAGCACTTGTCACTAGATTTAGATGTATATAATTTTTGTTATTCTTATTTTCAAGGAACAGAAAAATCATTATCAATCAACTTTTAAGGAATCAGATTTCTTTAATGAAAGTAGCTCGTGAAAGAATTTAATAACAATTAGTATCTTATATCCTTCATTCCATACACAACCACTAGGTATTTCTTGCTTGTTTTTTTTGGTGCCTCGCATCATTATACAGTAAACATAATTTATTAAAAGCAGGCTTCTTAATGATATTGAGTAGCTAGTGTTAAAATGACACTAATGTCATCAAAAACATCGGACATTTATGTTTTATAAAGAACCCGATTCCATAATATATTTTAAACTTCACGCACTGTCTAAACTTCTGTTTTAATACGCGGTTCATTATTTTTTACATTTTACGTTAATCTGACGTTCTATGCCTTGCCTAGGTAACAGTAACGTAAACGTAATGGTAAAGTAACGGAATAAAAAACAATAAACTACTATTTAAACCCGTAAAAAGGATCTATTTAATAATACAACTAATATTGTACCTACATCAATTTATATTAAAATATTTTAAGTTTGTGTATTTCCGTTATTCACAAGTGTGCTATAAAAAATTAAGATAGACTCAAAAATAAAGATTAAGACAAACTATCTCTAACTTTTTAAGGGTTCATTTTTAAATAAGATCATTTTCTTTACAATTTAATAGTACATACTACAAATAAAAATCATGGTACAGTTCCTAAACGACGCTCAGCTAATACTTACACCTCAATTCCTCTAGAATGTTCGAAGGAACACGTAAACTAGGGCGCCACACGTCTCTTTTACTGCTTTTCTATAAAATAAATAACCTGTTTTATCTCACCAGTCCTCTGAAGCACACTTGAATGTCTTTATGTAAACCTCCAGCGATCTCCACCTTACTTCCAAATCAATATATTCTTGTAATGGCTGCCTACATTTAGAGTACTTGTTTGTAGAAGGGAGGCACAAGTGTTTTTTATATTTTTAAGTTTAAAAATATGTATTCCTCAGGTAGAAATAATACAAATACATTTTATCAACCGCTTAAGAAGCAATTACTTTATCCTTCTCTCTGATGTGACTCCTACTGTAACATAAGAGTTTAATGAAAATATTAAAAAATACCCCGGATTAAAAAAAATATATAAAAATGGCAGTCATTTTGTGATTCTAAAACTGAATTGATTACCAGACGAAAATATTTTATGGAGTCAATTGACTTCCTACATATTAATCCTTTTTGAAACTTAACTAATGTCTTTGCAAACAAAATGTGGTTAAAATAAGACATTTAGGATTATAGTAGGTAGTATGATAATAATAATTAACCATTTATTTAATCTCACATAAAAACAACACACGGAAGATTATACAATACAAAAATCGATCAAAGGAACCTATTTGTAAGAATCTGGTGCCCTAATTATGCCAAACATATGCTGTTGCTACTTCCGGAAATAAATCACAGGTTAAAAATGAAAAATAAATATACACCCAACTTTCAAATTTATTATTAATATATATTACTAGCTGTGCACGCGACTTCGTCCGCGTGGAATACTTTTTTTGTGTACCATACCTCTACCTTAACTTGTATAAACTTTGAATGTCATGTTTACTTATTTCGAATCAATGGCCTGAAAACTAAGTTTCAAATTTCTAGCTCTAAAAATAGCGATACCTCCATACACCTTTTCATCCCCCCTATCGACCCCTTACAACCCTTATTTAGAATTGAAAAATAGCCTATGTCCTTTCTTAGGGTCTAAAGATTGTCTATGCTAAATCGGTTGAGAGGTTGAAGCGTGAAAACGTAACAGACAGACAGACAGATAGAGTTACTTTCGCATTTATAATATTTAATATATATTATATTAATAATAAATTTGAAAGTTGGAAAGTTGGGGAAAAGATAAGGCAATGTTAGACATGTTACATTTACTTACTATAGGCACTATGAGATCGAGAGACAAAGAATTGAGAAGTTGTACAGTAAAAAAATTGTTGTAATAAAAGTTTATTAAAAGCGCCTCATAAAAAGATTAGTAGAGACTTTTTTCAGTAATGAGCAGAGAATAGATTCTCTGATAGTTCATGAAATAATTAAAATTCATTCGAAAATTAAATAAATTTTAAATAAACTTGGGTAGCCGAAATCTGAACTGGCAAACGAACTATTCCGGACCGAACTAACGAGGTCCTCAAAATAATTAAATTGAAACTTGTTAATCTCTCGGTCATAGACTACAGGACTACCCTGTCTCCAATTTTAGTTTTACATTTAATCAATTCCTAAAAACGTTGGTTTATTAGGGTAAGTTTGTTATGTATATTTAATTACGATTTCGTAGGAGATCGCTGTGGTGTAAAAGAAGATGTAGTGACAACAATAGAGAAAGAAATGGTGAGATGGTTGGGACATGTAGAAATAATGGACGAAAGTAAAATTACTGCACATATATATATTAAAGGACGAAGTATTAAAGGACTAATGCGAGTAGGGAAGCGAGACAGGTATACTAAGATCGTAACAAGTGGAGGTCCATAGTCTCTGCCTACCTCGATGGGACACAAGCGTGATTTATATAAGTAGTATAAAACAATACCAGAGCTATTTAGGTTGTATCAGATATCTTATAAGTATAGTGTAGTTAAAAGTGTAGTTCACATATTTCAACACAAAAACAAAAAAGGTTTTTAAGGTATATTTTGAATACATAGTAAATCCATTTATATACATTTTGTAAAGGGATAAAAAAGTTCCTGCTTGGCGTTGTTTAAAAAAGCAACGACTGAATACCCGTTACCTAAAGTTTCTTTAGTAATATTGGAATTAGGTTAAAAAAAACAATAAACTTATGCTTAAATCCTGTATTACGTATTTTATTACAGTACAATATAGTTCTGTACAATAAGTAATTTTCAAATAATAGTAATGAAGATAAATATACCAAATATAACCTTAATATATCGACCGACTAATGTAATATGGATATAAAAATATTGGCACAGGTGTATGTTTAGTTCTTTGCCAACCAGATGTCAGAAGTGCAATCTCCTCCTGGATATCTGAGAACATAAATTAATACTACATTAATATTAAAATATGACAATCCAGGACCAAAGAGTTGTAGAGGGAGGACTCATAAACTATATACTTGTATAAAAACATTTGGTAATACTTTTTCATACCAACTTGATCAGCTTGTATGATCCTGACAATTATAAACACAACGAACAAGTCTATCGCGTAGCATGTACGCAGTCGGTAGTAAGTAACTGATATAATTTAAACTATCTAGAATTAAAATTACAAAAATATATATCTAGAATCAATTTAATATTCTTTGCTGGTTTAGTAATGTCCGCTTATACTTAAGGTATAACACATACATCTTGTCAATTTTTGCAAAAACTAAAGAAAAGGTATATTTTTGTACTGTTACCATGTTGGTACGTATTATTTTGTCATTAATAGAATAAACTCAGATAGATACATTCCTTTTCTATGTTCAAAGAGATTGTTCTTAGCAATATTATAAGCAATTATACAAATATAAACAATATTATTATTATAAAATAATGTAAAATGTATTACCTCATTTCATGGGGCAATACAGGACCATCTGGCTCGCCTCCGAAATCGACTAGGAAGTTTTGGTCCAACTTGAAGCCGCCATTTTCTGTGTCCACGTCTAACTTCACGATCCAACCACCCTGATAAACGATCACAATTCTACGCTTAAGCAATAACATACTATGTTATATTAGATTTAATAATCATCAAAACAAATGCACACAGCATCTCATACCTAGACCAGAGTTTGATATAAGTCACTTAAAGCACTTGTATTTGTTATTACTAATATTATATTTTAAAACATGTATTTAATACTTAGATACAGATTGAGCATAAAAGGTTATCCTTGGTGGGAAACGGACCCACGAGCCTCGGCACAGAAGATAGGAACACCATCTGAACCATCGTAATTTTTGGCATAAATTTAAATATCTAAACATAAACCTAGTACTATTATAGACTTGACATAGGACTTATGCCTCGATTGTGGATTCCCACGTATATTTTATTTAGATTATAATATCTTAATTACATTAATAAATTTATTTAATTAAAAGGTTTCATTAACATGGCTCTGTTCATCACGAATCATTTACGTCGTAGTCCAATTGACCGCTTAAAAGGTACAATCAAAGTGACATCTATAATTACGCTTGCATAGTGTTCGCCATTACAATTATGCAAAACGCGGTGTGAATAAATCGCTCACATTTAATATTGTTTTGCTAACTTGTGCCCGCATTACGCGGTTTCTTTCATACATAATTCAACCACCAGGTGACACAGGTCTTGCATAATGTAAGTTTTAAGAAATAACGTTTGGCTTACAAAGGAAAGATATATTTATAAATAAAAAATCCTCCGGTGGTTTGATATATACGATAAGGACTGTTTATTGCGGTCTTCTTGGGTCGAAAGTATAGGTAAGTATCCCGAATAAAATAGTCGGCTCAAATACTTTCGGGAACATACAGCCTCTTGTATTACAGAATACGATTTGAGTGTTTATAGGTCTTATCTTAGATGTGAGGTTGTGGATACAATAGCGGAATGTATAAAATGAAAATATATTGGTAGACTATATTGCATATGAAATGCAAAATATTTTGTGGCAAATAAATAATTAAGATATAATGATAATTATATCTTATAGATGATCGAACTCGTTTCAAGTTGTGTTACGGTTATCAGACAAAAGAAAACAAACACAAATATTCATCATATATGTAAATATTTGCCCTAGAGTGAGTGTCGAACACTTATGAATGCAGCCATTTTTGTTTATTATTCCTCGTCGGCGGTGAAATTAATATCACAGATCTATCAATGTACTCAACGCTTGTTTAAAGCTAAATTTGGTTTTATACATAACTTTCAGATTGTCTATTGCAAATGAAATAAGATAATGCTGTGAAATATGTAGGTAAGCTTATCTAGTTTTTAGAAAAGTAAACATAATACATTAAAAACATATAGATTTACCTTTTCAACCATTTTGGGATAAAATTGCTTATCCCACGGCGAGAATAGAGAGCAAGACACATACAGCCGTTTTCCGTCCAGAGATAATTGCAACATTTGTGGGGAACCATACAAACGTTTATCCTTTACGGTCACTGGCTTCGGGATTTCCTAATGAAATAAGATAAATATTGACAAAAACATTTAAAATCTACTCAGAATATCGATTTTTTGTCATAAATATTTAAATAGTCTGTAATATTTTTATTGACAGAAAAGCAATATATCGTTCACTTATAACAATAATCTACGTATTTTTAATAAATAACAATCAATTTTAGCTAAACTAGTCTGCATTCATCAAAATGTATATACAGATAATATAAAAATCAATACAACAGACTGTACAACTGCAACAATACAAACATTTAACAAATGGCTGAAACATTTGAAACTAATTTAGCAAACAACAGACGCCATGAACTTAAATGAAAAGAATGACAGCGCAAAACGTGATTCTGTTAAGTCATGAAACATTAATTTGAGGCATTACTAGATTAGAAAATTGGAATTCCTTGCCTTTACTTCTTTGTCTTCCAGAAGTTCGCATTCACCATTCAGTACTTGCCCACCGAGGAATATTTGTGCGGTCAGCTTTGGATTAGCTGGGTCCGATATATCATATTGTCTGACGTCTCCATGCAGCCAACAACTGCAGTATAAATACTTATCGTCCAAAGACAAAAGTATGTCAGACATTAAACCTAAAGCAAAAAGTTAATGGAACTGTCATGTTACCAGACAAAGGCAAAGGATTGTAATGGAGCCAACTTAAGCATCGTCCTTGCTTCTATGAAATGCATATCACGTATAAAACGCGCTACTCAAATAATGTTGTAATATTGCACGACTAGAATAAATATTAGTACCATCTGAACATGTTTTACAATGGCGCTTGGAACTTGTTCTATGTTTTATTTTAATATGGGTGCTTCTTCAGTTATAGTGTCTAAGAAATTTTATTATTTACACCAAGCACCAAAATTAATTTGCTTCAAAGTTGCTAAGCCAATTAAAACAAATTTAAGGATCTGATTCTTAATTAATTTCTCCAACTTAAGAAAGTTTAATAAAGTCAGAAATAGCAACACACGATAAAGCTGTAACCTCGAGACCAGATGAAACAACGTGGTCTGACCAAAAAGTTAATGTTGGATAAACTAAAGAAAGCACAAGGAAAACGAGAAAAGTAAAGTTACCGTTAAGCTGAGACTCAACACCGTGTTTGGAAACTTTTTTTGCGGGCACGTCGACGACTTTATGGATTTTCCATGTTCCTTCCTCTGTTTTGTAGAACCTGAATGGAAGTAATGAGGTGGCTAATTTCACTGAGTCTGAATCTTTATTTGTAATAAGTTATCTCTTGACGTGATTGAGGAAGTTCTGTTTTCTGCATAGTCACTATCTACAACTTGGATAACAGTATCCTTCGTAAGTATATAATATGTAGTATTTATGACGGAAAATTACTATTATGAAAAGTTAAAAATAGAAAAGCTTTATTTTGTATTTTACAAATAGCTTTAAATTTTATGAGGGTAGTACTAAAATTTGATTGTATTTCAGAAGGTTATATCTCTTACTAACTAGTCTTTACTAAGTGTCAAGTAAAGTAAATTTTGAGTTGAAGATCAGGACTCATGGTACTGATGTAATAAACAAAAACTTCAAACAATATTCCAACACACACAAATCCTTATCTCTTCAATAATAATATATAATATTGACATAAAGGTTCAAAGTGAACCATCCCACATAACCTTTTAAAGGAAAGGTCGTCTTAAAGTAAATCCGGACAGATCTTGTACCTGTAAATGTTTGCCTCGACAGCGCACCCGACAAATCCTTGAGAAGCTTTGGGATCGTGAAGGAACCGGATCTCTAGCGGGGCGGTGCCTTCCTTGCCCAAATCTATGACTTGTTGCAGTTCGCGAGTGGACCATTTGTAGATGTTGAGCGAGGTGCCGTAACGATCCGGATTCGCTACGTCATCTGGATGGAAACCGCTGGGGGAGAACAGGATTGTTTATCGGAAATGATGACTGAGTTTTGTTTTCTAATTTTATGCTCGACATAATTATAACGATACAAAACACGGTTGCCTGGTTTATATGTATTTACGAGTATATTATCCGACTTTGCAATAAATTTTTATCTACTCGTGAATCAAAAGTCTATTTGTTAAAGATGCCTGTGGAGTATTTTAAATTTTAAAGTATCTTAACGCCGTGCTTTCTTATGTGGTTCTGGGTCTAGCCATCGTAAAATTAATACTTAGCAATTGGTCTGACCGCATTAAAACCAACTAAATCTAGATAATACTTTTAATTACCCTTGAGTATTATATGTATAGTTCAGTATAAATAACTCGCCTTTATTTTGAATTAAGTATTCATAATAAAGGCGAGTTATCTGAACTGTATGATCTGAAATAAATTTCACCAATTCCCTTACTTTGTTTTGATGCATGACGCTTGCGTCATATCCAGCGCTTCTTGAACACTACGCTAATTGAGCAAAACAATAAATAAAATGCTTGCTGGCCTTAAAAAAAAATTTGATTTACCTTTTAAAGTATTTAGGCGTGCCCCACTCACTTGAAAACATTACATCATGATAAGGTTGGTACCAAAAATCGTAGCCATATTTCGCAAACTGCTTCCCCTTGGTCCAAGTACCTAAAAAAAAATCACTCATTTTCCATATATGCTCTAAAGTAATTTCAAAAGTAAGGCACGTTTTTATTCACCTGTCACTTCCAAAGTCTTCGAGTCGATGAGCACAAAGTCCCCCTTTCCATTTTCGTTTCTATCGCCCATAGTGGAGATCATGATTTCACCGGTTGCTAAGCAATGCGTCGTGTGGGGGAACGTGCAATCGACTGACCTCATCTTCTCCCCGTCAATTACCTAGTAATGAGATTTTCAGCCGTGAGCACTTGATAAGGTACTTTGCAGTTTGGAGTTTTGGACGAACTTAGGTATTCTTCACCGAGTGGCTCGGGAAATGAACTGTAAATTTTGTGGCGAGGCAACTTTGTTACATTACATCCTTATGCTTGTTCCTCATCCACTTTGTTTTATTAACGAGTTTCGACTTCGTAATTTATAGAAGCACTGCAGCGAAATAAATTTAAATATGGTCAACACATAATTTCTCTGGGAACAGTTACTCCGACGATGTTACACGTAGATATCTATTAAAATACTGTTCTTACTGAATTCCGTTAAAATAAGCTGGAATTAACTTGATGAATTGAAAATAGTTCAAAAAGGCTAAGCTGAGCTCTAACAACCAATAACAAGTTGTTGAACTGTCTGCGAGCTGGAATTTCCAAGTTTGACGACAAAATCGAGAATCGGGGTGAGATCCGCACTATGGGGCGCACGAAATTTCACTTCGGAACTATGCTTTGCTTTAGTTTCAAGACGATCGATTCGCACCATATAAATGATTTTAAAAAACGTATAGTTAATTTTTAAATATTAAGTACGCAAATGTTTTATCGTAGGGTGTACTATATGGGAATAAAAGAATGAATAAAAGCAATCAATTAATTATTATAGCAATTTGCATTACTTTAGAAAATAGTTAAAAATCAACGCAGTTACAAGAAAACGAAATAATTAAGAAACTGTCAAATTATTACTGGTTCTGTTTGAATACTGTAAATACAGTTTCTTTAAATTATGAAATATCTTACTACTGAGCGAGCATTTTAAAATAGTTGATAATGATATTGGAATATTTTTGTATACAAACTTCAATAATTTTAACTATAAATATGAAAGCAAGTTAACTTAAATTTGATTTTGACCAATCATTTCAGTAATACGACTTCTTGCTTCTTCTTTTTATTTTGATTTCGCATTGATTGATTTGACGAAATAAAAACGTTTAAAAAGTTAAGTGAGAATGTAAGAGCCAATAACAAGTTGTCGAACTATCTACGAGTTGGAATGCCAGAAGTTTTACAGCACAGGGATGAGTCTCAAACTGTTGGAAATTTCAGTTCGCAACTATGCGACGTACACACCATCACTCCGTTGATGCTAATTCAAACTATGGAAAAGGTGTTGGAGTTTTGACAGCGCCAGTGTATTGGAATGCATTCAAGTCATGTTACAAGTTTAAAAGCATTAGAATGTGAGGTACATATTAAAAACTGGAGCTACTCTTGATAATGAGAGAAAATAAAAGAAATTCTGATTGTATTTCTTTTTTGTCTATAATTTTAACTGCCAGTGTTGTTAGAATAAATAACAACATCAGCAGCAACCGCAAAAAAACCTTTACGCTGAACATATGCCTCCTTGAGCAATTTCGTCTAAAATTGCAGTGCTGGGCAGGCGTGATGGTAATCGCAGAGCGTACCTTCGCATAGGAAATGCTGCTGCCTATCCGAGGGGGGTGGGATGTTTCATTGAGTTACACTGTTTCGGACGGATATGCCGCTTTCTGTCGGTTTTGGAACCAAAGCCCTTATGATACCTAATACAGACGGAAGTATACTATTCTACTCTGCTGGTATTCCACAGCCTTCCTTCCCTTCTATTTCCATCCTTCCTTTAAAAGACCTATATTATGATAAATTAATAATAAACTTGCAACGACGACGTAAAAAATATAATAGCGCCTTAAGTCGAGAAATTAAAAAAGTTTGCTTGGGCTGAAGCATCAAGATTAGGTTTTACGGCTTTGTTGGGTACCGCCAAAATCTTCACCCCGCCCCGTATATTTCCAAAAACTTTTGTTTCGTGCAGTTTCCAAACAAAATATAATTTTGAACTCAACGACAACATTAACGCGCCATAAATCACAAAATAAAGACAGCGATTGTAATTTCCTTTGCAATTTTGTATTGTGAGTTTTATTACGTATTGTTTTACACGTCGGAATAATAAAACAACTCTGTTACGTGGAATAAAATGTTATGGCCCAGTTGAAAAGTTACATCCACATTTTCAGTTAGGTACTAGCCGATGGCCGCCGACTTATTCATGCGTGTCGTAAAGCATTTGTGAGATTAATTCTAAGACGATACTTCGTTATAATTTTAGTCTAGCTTTATATAATGTATAAGCATATACATAGTTTGCTTATCAATACATGTGAATAAAATTTAAGTACATTCGTAATTCCAAATTAAAATCTTTTCATCAAATACATAAAAATCTGTTATAAATGATACAAAAATTACATTATATTTTTTTGTTTGTCTTTGAAATGGCTGGCTAGTTGATATTATAAAAAGTAACTTCAGCTACTTTTATTAATATTAATCTTACGGGAATAGGAAATCGCATTTGATTAATTGAAATCGCGAGGCGTTGTTAGTGCACATTATGTATATACTCGTACTATCCCCACCCAGAGCATTTATATATTTGATGAAAATTTGTGTTTGTTTTGTGTCTGGGTGTCACTTATATATATCTAAGCATTATATTTGTTGTTCTTCTGTTGTCTGATATCCGTAAAACAAGTGCATTAACATCTCGGAATCAGGTCAACGTAGGAGATGTCGTGTAAAATTACATTTATTTAAAGATGTTTTAAAAATAAATTTATCGTTTAGACGATATCATAAACACAATGGACTAAAATTGCGTAAAGACAGCCTCAAAAAGATGGAACTGCAAGAGTTTTGCAAATTGTTTGAAAATGCTTTGTTGAAACAAATCTTAATAGCATTGTTCTGTTTCAGGTGGATATCTTAAATATTATTAAAAAATATAAAATAATCTACGTTACTTGGTAAAGATGTACTTTCTAATGACAATATAAATTTTAAAATCGATGATATATTTTTTTATAACTCGTTACTAACAAATCACTAAATCTTTTTTCTTTATAATATAAGTTAACACAATAGCTTATATACCTTATGCATTTCAGGTTTTCTCGGATTCGTGCCCACGTCCACCGCGTATACATTCGCCGTCTTAAGACTTGGCATTATAAGCAGGTCCCTCTTCAGGTCAGCGTTGTCATGGCAACTGGAGCAGACGTTCCACCCGCTATGATGGAGTTCATCTTCAGGGTTGCCAGTATAAGTACGATGAATGATCTGGTGTCATAAATAAGATAATCATTTTAAAGTACTAGGATGAGGCAAATTCGAAACAAAATATATACAGTTACAAATTTCAGCATTAAAAAACTTAATACTATCACTTTATTAACAAAATATTATTCTGTAAATTATTTCGCATAATCGAATCTAATTCTCAATACAATAAAATCCAGCGATGAAAATGAAGCATCAATTCAGATATAATGAGGTTTTCATACATAATGAAGATTGTTTAAGTTTTATTCTTTGATATGGTTAAACTATATCGTTTGTCAATGCTCAAGGGCAAATTAAGAATCACCTAATTTAAGAATCACCTCAAATTGAAATTGTCTTTAATTTCATTAATGGAACTGAAAATATAATTTACTTAAACTGCATTAAATATCAGGTCATGCTACCTACAATGGATTAAATGAGTCGTTTATCTTGGATCATTAGAGAATAAAAGATTGTTTGCTACGAAAACTAATAACTTAACATAATAAAATTTTTGTACAGCAGTGGATTTAATTTAAGCTTTCTAAATGAAACCTTTTATATTGACGACAATGATTAATGGGTGCGCATTAATATTTTGATAAATCAAGACTAAATTTGAATACATGTCGCATTTATTTCTAACATTTGATAGAAACAATATATTTTATTTACATATATTTTAGTGACAGTTAAATGTTAATTATATATTTTTTTATCAGAGTGGACACACAAACTGATGGCGTTTTCTTACTACCTCTGCTGAAACAAATCAATATTTATTGATAGTATAATAAAATAATAATAGTTCAAAATATTTAATAATGCAGAAGACCTGTGTATGAGTTTTACCGCAAGAAAAAACAAATGAAACTCTTAATACATATGAGGCGGTTGATAGTAGATCGCATCAGACATTTACTATATAAGTTTTAATTTTATACTTTCTAACATTTTGACGTTCACTACTTTATTGTGATAAAACTTTATTGTAATGCTTTTTAATACGGTTTATTTCAATTTTCTTTCTACCACATTTTTGTTACTATGCGGCATCTGTTCATCTTTATCATTTCATGAATCGGTTGCCGCAATCTAATAAACATTAAATAAACCATATTTCTAAAAACAGTATCTTTATTTTATCTTCATTTGGGATCGTCTTACTTTTACGAACAGCCTCATATTAACTTTAGCCTTATATCTGACTTTCATAAGCGTGGTTTTTTAATATTATAATTTTAATCTTGTTAACAATTTTACAAAATTAAACTCTTTGGATATGATTTTTTAATTTTAAATTAAATGTTCTAAAAATTTTAAATTAAGTTAGTATGACATCTCTTTGAGTAATGATCATGTTCAAATCGCTTAATGCAGACAACGTCACGCGTAAACTGTTTTATTTCCATTGCAAAGGATATGTTTTTATATTTAATTTTGAATGTCTGTCAAAATAATGTTCACATTATTTTGAGACAGTTAGTTCTTCCTTTACATATATATATATATAAAAAGGAAAATCTTACACTTAGGGTTATAATATATACATCGTAGTATAAACTTGGAATTATGCACCAGAGTTTTATTTATAACGAAGGGGAGCACTAAAGAAGAATTTTTATAAATTCACCCCCTAAAAGGTTAAAAGGGAGGTGCCAAGTTAGTATCAAATATAGTTTTTGAAGTTCTTTGAATGAAATTCAGTATAAAGGTCTTCATTGAAAGTTCTGAAACACGTATAAAATATTTTTTTAAATCATCAGTAAAAGGGGGGGGGGGTGCAAAGTTAGTATAAAAGTCCTATAAGCCGCGGAGCACTGCTAGCTTGCTATAAATTAGCTGCAGTATTTTGTGGGACACTCATTTTTATGTGAACAATTATTCGAACATTAATTTGTTTGGCTAATGCCAAATAAATTGATTTCATATGGTCAAAGACTTAATACCATCGTAATAATTTGATTGCATTATTTTGCATAATATACAGCAGTTAAATTAATATCCAAGCAACCGTACGCGCAAGTAAACGACAAATCCAGAGATATATTGCATTCCGCTTGTTAGTTCAGTTCGAATGGCATTGCAATGGCATAGTATACAATAATGCTCCGCAGCGGATCCCGGATCCTGTAGGATTACCGGGACCTTATTGCCCGCTCGGGATTTTTACTCACTAATGCGCTGGTGCGTTTATATATATGTATATAGCTGTTCATATTGGCTTTTATAATTGGACCTTACCAATGAAATTGGTATTGATGCTCAGTATTATGAATATTGACCGTGAGGTACCGGCAGAGTAGAATAGGACGTACCTCCCTATGTACCAGGTGTCGTAAGAGTACTAAGATACCGGAACCGACAGGTGGCGGTATATCCATAGGGCGGGATGCTCTCGGCAACTCGCTTGCCCAGCGCAGCGATTATAGGAAAAAATCCCCCTTTCTCGGGGAGGGATATGTCCAGCAGTGGGCTTCTAATGGCTGGTATGATGATGATGACGATTATGAGTATTCGGGAATGTAATTTTATGCCTTAAGAAAATTTAAAACTTGTTTGTTGTTATGGAAAAATTAGCAAATATTCATATCTGTTATATACACACAGCAACTGATCAACCTATCCAAATCTGTCAAAACTTCGCAATCGATATAAATCTTTAAAAGCGAGACATTGAGTTCAAAATTGATTGTAAAAAAATACAGTTTTGGATAGGTTGATGAGATTCCTATATGTGAAAGAAGTAATAAATAATGAAACTTAATGTGACCGTCTCTCCCCAAAAAGATTTATAAATCGTATGTTATTTATTTCATGTACTAAGCCATTATATTGCTTTCTAATGCCTAGTTTAATGAAGTTTTATTAAACCAGGTTATAAATAAGGATTTGTAGACATTAGTCAGTGAAACGATTAATCGTGTTCACTGAATTATAACATAAATTATTTGAAAAACAAGGCTCATACATTATATGGGCTCCATGGCTCATTTGTTAATGTTACTATCTTATGCGCTTAAGTACATGGGTTCGATCCCCAGGACAAACATTTATATGACGTATGTTTGAGTTTTTTCATTGTCTGGGTACAATATGCATTTAATTTTAATTGTTTATTCCTCTGTTGTTTAATATGTATAATACAAGAGTTTTTAGCGACTTGTCAGTCGGGTTACGAATGGAGTAATAATAATTCACACGCAATATCTCATACGTTAAGATGTTGTGTAAATTATTAAGATGATATCGCTCTTCTGCAAGAACATCAACACACCTCTAAAAGAGCTAAGTACTAAAAGGAACACAAATTGTGTAATTATAGTCCAATTTTTTTAAATTTGATTGATTCAAATCTGTGCCGTAAGGTACCGACAGAATAGAATAGCATCTTCCCCTTTACCAGGTGTCGTAAGAGGCGACTAAGGTACTAGAACCGACAGATAGTGGTATATCCGAAACAGTGCAGCTCAAATGCACAGCATCCCCGTCGCGATAACTGCGTTCTGCGATTTCCAACATGCTTGCCCAGCGCGGGAACTATGGGCAGAAAAAACCTCCTTTCTCGGAGAGGCTATGTCCAACAGTGGAATTTTCAATGTCTGGTATGATGATGTGTCGTTTTGTTTGCAAAAGAGCGATATGTATTCATTGACTGTTTATTTTTATTAGCCATATAAATCTATTTGTATTTTGATAGATGTCGATTGACGTTAGTAGATTTAGTATTGCCTGTTGACAGAATTGTGATATATCCAAAGTTATACTTACACACGCTTCAGACTTCCAATAGAGAAAATATAAACGGTACTTTTTATAAATTCATTTATTTATTATAATTTTATAATTATTGTAGAATTTATATAGAAAATGTAGCTTAATCCGATACATTTAGATCCAAAAGTCCATTAAACTAAATCAATTAATAAGTTAACATTTTTTTAATAATTCATAACTTATATCGCATTTCAACTTCGTTCTGTACGAAAATATTTTATATAGCATTGTATTGTTCTAACAGCGCTTTGTATTTCTTATAAAAAAAGATTAAGTGTGTGAAAAATGTAGGTCGTATAAAAATAAACATACACACTACCCTCACAAATATTCAATACAAACCTGACAGTAAGTGGGAGACTTCGGATCCACGTCGACGGTCGCGAGGTAGTCGTCCTTCCCGATGTTTGGTTGTACGCAAATCACGTACAGAAGTTCTTCCATCGGTCCGTTTTTAAAAGCGTCGAGCGGACTCGCGTAGCCGGGCCCTTTGCCTGTCAGTGAAAGAGGCCATTAATGGCGCTTGTTGCCTTACTTTTCAATTAATGGTTCTTGCTACTTTTCAATTAATTACGGTCGCTGTCAGGAGACAGAAAACATTGTAAACAATCCTTATATTCATT